>JADLSH010000317.1:0-670006 GCA_016169945.1 Trachythela sp. YZ-2020 | reverse complement strand
ATGGTGTTTATATATGGTGTTTATATATGGTGTTTATATATGTGTTTATATATGGTGTTTATATATAGTGTTTATATATGGTGTTTTATATATGGTGTTTATATATGGTGTTTATATATGGTGTTTATATATGGTGTTTATATATGGTGTTTATATATGTGTTTATATATGGTGTTTATATATGGTGTTTATATATGGTGTTTATATATGGTGTTTATATATGGTGTTTATATATGGTGTTTATATATGGTGTTTATATATGGTGTTTATATATGGTGTTTATATATGGTGTTTATATATGGTGTTTATATATGGTGTTTATATATGGTGTTTATATATGGTGTTTATATATGGTGTTTATATATGGTGTTTATATATGGTGTTTATATATGGTGTTTATATATGGTGTTTATATATGGTGTTTATATATGGTGTTTATATATGGTGTTTATATATAGTGTTTATATATGGTGTTTATATATGGTGTTTTATATATGGTGTTTTATATATGGTGTTTATATATGGTGTTTATATATAGTGTTTATATATGGTGTTTATATATAGTGTTTATATATAGTGTTTATATATGGTTATATATATAGTTTATATATAGTTTATATATTGTTTATATATAGTTTATATAGTGTTTATATATAGTGTTTATATATAGTGTTTTATATGGTATTTATATATAGATGTTTATATATAGTGTTTATATATAGTGTTTATATATAGTGTTTATATATAAAATACTTTATATGTAATTGTCTATATGTAGTGTTTATATATAGTGTTTATATATAGTGTCTATATATAGTTTATATTAGTTATGTTTTATATATAGTGTTTATATATAGTGTTTATATATAGTGTTTATATATAGTGTTTATATATAGTGCTTTTATGTATGTAGATGTTTATGTATAAGTGTTTGTATGTATAGTGTTTATATATAGTGTTATATATGGTATTTATATGTGATGTTTATATATAGTGTTTATATATAGTGTTTATATATAGTTGTTTTATATATAGTGTTTATATATAGTGTTTATATATAGTGTTTATATATAGTGTTTTATATATGGTGTTTATATATGGTGTTTATATATGGTGTTTATATATAGTGTTTATATATAGTGTTTATATATAGTGTTTATATATAGTGTTTATATATAGTGTTTATGTATAGTGTTTATGTATAGTGTTTATGTATAGTGTTTATGTATAGTGTTTATATATAGTGTTTATATATAGTGTTTATATATCAAGTGTTTATATATAGTGTTTATATATGAGTGTTTATATATAGTGATTTATATATAGTGTTTATATATAGTGTTTATATATAGTGTTATATAGTAGTGTTTATATATAGAATAATATTTTGGAAACATAGTTGTTTATGAATATGTGAATTGAGCTCAGTGTGCCATATAATATTGCTCACAAGTGAGCGTAAAGCGAACAACAGTGAGCAATATTCTCTTCAACATGAGAAATAAATTCCATATTTCCAAATAACCATGTACTATTCTGTTTATTTTATAAAAAACAAACAAAACGAAACAGCAATTCATATGAAACTCAAAACAAATATGTAAATAGTATACAATTATTAATGTTTTTGATTGCTGGCAAAATTGGCTTTTGGCAAATATGATATTTTCACACGTAAAAATATCGTATTTTTACACGTGTGTTTAAATGCACGATGATTTCTCAGTGGCATAAAAACTCTATATAACACTTATGTTTATATAAATAAATAGATATAGTGTTTATATATAGTGTTTATATATGGTGTTTATATATGGTGTTTATATATGGTGTTTATATATGGTGTTTATATATGGTGTTTATATATGGTGTTTATATATGGTGTTTATATATATGGTGTTTATATATGGTGTTTATATATGGTGTTTATATAATGAGTTTATATATGAGTGTTTATATATGAATGTTTATATATAGTGTTTATATATGGTGTTTATATATAGGTGTTTATATATTGTTTATATACTAGTGTTTATATATGGTGTTTATATATGAAGTGTTATATATATGAAATTGTTTATATATGGTGTTTATATATAGGTGTTTATATATAGTGTTTATATATGGTGTTTATATATGAATGTTTATATATGGTGTTTTATATATAGTGTTTATATATGGTGTTTATATATAGTGTTTATATATAGTGTTTATATATAGTGTTTATATATAGTGTTTATATATAGTGTTTATATATAGTGTTTATATATAGTTAGCAAAGTTTATATATAGAAAAAATGTCTATATATAGTGTTTATATATAGTGTTTATATAGTGTTTATATATAGTGTTATATATAGTGTTTATATATAGTGTTTATATATAGTGTTTATGTATAGTGTTTATGTATAGTGTTTATGTATAGTGTTTATATGTAGTGTTTATATATAGTGTTTATATATAGTGTTTATATATAGTGTTTATATATAGTGTTTATATATAGTGTTTATATATAGTGTTTATATATAGTGTTTATATATGGTGTTTATATATGGTGTTTATATATGGTGTTTATATATGGTGTTTATATATGGTGTTTATATATGGTGTTTATATATGGTGTTTATATATGGTGTTTATATATGGTGTTTATATATGGTGTTTATATATGGTGTTTATATATGGTGTTTATATATGGTGTTTATATATGGTGTTTATATATGGTGTTTATATATGGTGTTTATATATGGTGTTTATATATGGTGTTTATATATGGTGTTTATATATGGTGTTTATATATGGTGTTTATATATGGTGTTTATATATGGTGTTTATATGGTGTTTATATATGGTGTTTATATATGGCGATTCTATATGGTCTTAATATATGGTGTTTATATATGGTGTTTATATATGGTGTTTATATATGGTGTTTATATATGGTGTTTATATATGTTTATATATGGTGTTTATATATGGTGTTTATATATGGTGTTTATATATGGTGTTTATATATGGTGTTTATATATGGTGTTTATATATGGTGTTTATATATGGTGTTTATATATGGTGTTTATATATGGTGTTTATATATGGTGTTTATATATGGTGTTTATATATGGTGTTTATATATGGTGTTTATATATGGTGTTTATATATGGTGTTTATATATGGTGTTTATATATGGTGTTTATATATGGTGTTTATATGTTGTTTATATATTGTGTTTATATATGGTGTTTATATATGGTGTTTATATATGGTGTTTATATATATGTTTATATATGGTGTTTATATATGGTGTTTATATATGGTGTTTATATATATGGTGTTTATATATGGTGTTTATATATGGTGTTTATATATGGTGTTTATATATGGTGTTTATATATGGTGTTTATATATGGTGTTTATATATGGTGTTTATATATGGTGTTTATATATGGTGTTTATATATGGTGTTTATATATGGTGTTATATATGGTGTTTATATATGGTGTTTATATATGATGTTTTTATATGGTGTTTTTATATGGTGTATTAGTTTATTAGTTTATAGTTATTAGTTTATAGTTTATAGTTATTACTTTATAGTTGATAGTTATTAGTTTATAGTTTATAGTTATTAGTTTATAGTTTATAGTTATTAGTTTAGTTTATAGTTATTAGTTTAGTTTATAGTTATTAGTTTATAGTTTATAGTTTATAGTTTATAGTTTATAGTTATTAGTTTATAGTTTATAGTTATTAGTTTATAGTTATTAGTTTAGTTTATAGTTATTAGTTTAGTTTATAGTTATTAGTTTAGTTTATAGTTATTAGTTTAGTTTATAGTTATTGTGTTTACCACTCTGAGGTGGACAGAAAGCCTTAACAGGTTTTTGCAACCCACTTGACAAAGGTCGACGAGTGTTAGTTATGATTAATGCCGTAGGGTTAGTTTTTAGTCAGAGAGGAAAAACGGAATATCCGGAGAAAAACCCTCGAAGCACAGGAGAGAACCAACCAATCTCAACTTACATGAGTTGATCATGCAAGCATAGGGAAATTACCCAACCTGAGTAAATTCGCTGACCTGCTGTATAGCCAGCTTAACTCAGACGTTGAGGGGCAACGCGATAACCGCATCTGCCACCCGTGCTTCTCTTATTGAGAAGCATTTGTTCGAAGCCCGAATAGCGCTATATATACAATGGATAACACATTTCAGAATGGACTTCGCTGTTTCTTATTGTGTATCGTATTATTTTTAGACTGAGTGGAAGAAGAGCGATGGCTCCTCTTTATCTCGTGATGAATTCATGAGAATGTTGATTCAGGTTGATCTACTGCATGTGTTGGCAGATGAAGATGTTGAGTTAATGTATCAATTACCTGTCATGTTACCATTATCTGCCTCACAAGTAGAACAATGTAACTGTCCTGACAATACAACTGGACTATCTTGCCAAGTAAGTTGTGGCATTTACTCACCCACATCGAGAGGAATGTTCTGGAAAGTGGAAACACCAATTGGAAACCTGTCGTCATTCGCTACATCGTGATATCCGCAAACTATCAAAAAATAAGTTCGGTCATCGCCAAACAACGTGACAAGAAAAGATCATTGACTTTTCCGAATTGAACAAGAAAAATATTGGCAAATATATTTGGCAAAAAAGGCGGACTGCCATGACCTGGAACCTTTTATTAGTTGATTTGGCAGTGACGTTAGAGATATCTTCACATGTGAAGATATCATTTCTATTTCATTAAGAAATCCTGGTATTTCATCGTTATCTATATAATAAACACTGATAGGTACATTCGGATATTTAAATATATGGATATGTTTAAGTGTATACTGGTACGGTATATACATAACATATATTCTAATCTAACATGTATATTCTCATCATGCTATGTAATCTCGGTCACCTTGGATTAGCGCAAGCGTTGAAAGGCGCAGTTTCCGATTTGTTTCTTACTTTAAAGTGCTTGTTGTCGGAATTGGAAATGTTCAACAAATATTTTCATTTTTAAAAATCCTATAATTCTTTGTTAATTCGTAGAAGTGTAATGTGGGTTACTTCAGATCTGGTGAGGCATGTATACCATGTCAGTATAATGGTCATTCTTCAAGTTGTGATCCCAAGACTGGCGAATGTTGTGACTGCCAACATAACACTTCAGGTATTGAATATCACAATATCATCAGAATTTTTTGCAATACAATATATACCGTAAGTGCTATGTTAAGTCCCCACCCCCTCATATGCCCCTTCTCTAATAACCCCCTTTTCAAGATAAAAAATATTACCCCCCCCTCATCTTTTAAGCCCCATCCCCTCAACAACAAACTACCGTAAATCCTATATTAAGGCGCCCTCTCAAATAGACTTATAGACCCCTCCTTTAATAAGTAATAACTTCCTGCTTTCAAAAGAAACAATTCTTGAGTCCCCTCTCTTTTAAGCATCCGCCCTCCTCATAACAAAAACAACACATGCGCACTGATTATATTTTTTAATTGTCCTGGAAGTTGCTGTCAGTTTTTTGCTCACAATTTAGTTTATACGTTGTAATTTGAATTTATAGCAGAAGATTTACGGCTTTAAAATTGTAAACTGTAACATCGAGGCACTTGATATCTGCGACACTCTCCTACGTAGAGGCTTCTCGCGCGTTTAAACTAGCTTTTCATGCAACTAATGACGTGAGAAAACAATTGGCCTCGCGCCCAAGGGTAAAGTCGGAAACGTAAAAGAGCGCGGAGCCTTTACCAGATTTGTGGAACAACTTAACCTGCGGGGTGTGTACACTGACTTGAGTTGTAATCTGTTACCGGAAAGATTCAAATTTTGTACAGCTAACTCGTTCCCATGCTCTTCCCTCCTGTCAAGTTGGTCACGTGCCTGCCAGATTTTGGAAAGTAAAAGTTAGTAGTGTGCTAGAATTGCAACTTTATATGTTACCGTTCAACCAACGGTTTGATGAAAAATTTGTTTTCGCCACAAGAAAAACACCTACAATTATCGTTGGGTATCGAATTATATTTCAAGCGAGGAGTTTGATCTGATTTAAGCAGACTGTTTAAGTCTTCCCATCCGTCTGTCTGTCTTCGAAGCTAGCAGAGAATATCCAGAACAGTCGTTATTGCCCGTGGTTATGCAGAAATCAATTACGAAATTCGACTTATTGAATGTAATGATGTGGAATTTCTGCGAAATTACTTTAAGTCAATTCTCAGTATATGTATAATTTGAGCGAATGAGACCTCAATAGTAAACCACCACAGTTCCCCCATTTCAAATATTTGAAAAGTTTCACGTTAAAATGTGAGGGGTTGAGCGGTGGAGGGGTTTACAGAGGCTCAATATTAAACTTCTATAATTTATGTTTCACTGTTCTCAGGCTTGAAATGCGATGAATGTGTACCAGGTTTCTATGGTAATCCAACAAGTGGCGAAGCAAATGCATGCCAACGATGTCCATGTCCAGATAGTCTAAGAATTATGCCACGTCATGTTTCCAGGAATTGGACGGTACATTCAACTGCACATGTATGTCGGATGGGGTATACAGGAAAGTTCTGCGATGAGTGTGCAGATGGTTATGTTGGTGATCCACTGACCGTTGGCTGTAAACCTTGTGAGTGTAATGAAAATATTGACTTGACTGCTACAGGAAATTGTGATCGTCGCACAGGAGAATGTCTGCGGTAAGTATTCGTTGACTGTGTTTATATTAAAAGTCTGCAAAGTGAAACTTCTTGTAGTAGGTAGCTACCACTAAAATAAATACGAGATGAACAGTTCGACTATAGGAATGACATGAAAATATAACATATTTTGATTTGACCTTCAGTTTTTTCCTAAGTGCGTACATGGTTAGTCGTCTTGTTGCTCAGTTTAGGTAAAAGAGAATTTTGAAATTAAGAAGTAAACGCGACCGAACGGCAATCAGAAATATTACAGCATGTTTCAAATGTTCCTCAAATTGGACTCAAAACACGTGCGTTACGTGTACAACAATAGAGTTGTGATAGTTTCCCCATTCAATCTATTGAGACGCCATCTTTAATTATTTTTAATATACACAATTATACACAGAAGAAAGTCAGAATCCTCAATCCTCAGTGCAGCAGCACTTTCCCAACAACTCATGTGAAGTTACGCGCTGAATTTCCAGGTTGTTGATTGCATAACCGAGCTTCTTCACAACACTAGGACTCACAGCATAAGTCAGGCTCTGTACGATTGCATGTTATGTATGTAAACTACTGTCACACTGATAACCAGAAGAACGGTTCCTCAGAGAATATTTCAGCTGAGGAAGTTCTTTAGATGAAATATTGAGGAACAATATTCCTCTCGCTTTCACAAGAAGAACACTTCCCAATCTCAAAATAGGCTCAAATGGCAGATTCCTTAAAATGATTCCATTAAATATGAGTCCTTAAAATTCACCCTTAATTGCTTAAAGTATGCGCGATTAATTCAAAATGTTCCTCGATCGTGTTGCTAAGGCAAATGTTCCTCAGGATCTATAGGTCCCGTGATCCCTTTTCTCCAGGTCTGTGTTATTGTTAACGTAGTGCGCGCTGAATGCATTATATATACGTTTTATTATGGCTCCATACAGACCATTACTGGGGCGTAGCATTGTACGCGTATAGCCCCCTTCATTCTTTCATTTTATTTATTCTTACGTAGTGTTTGAAGTTTCTGTCTGTTTCAAGAGAATGAAGTCGAGGCTATGCGTGGATAATGGCACGCTCTGGTTTTCCGCGCGTATATTTCGACATTTGCGATTTGGTTGGGCATGTTTTCAATAATAATTGTATAAGTAGGCTGCATTTCACCTCTGAGTCTTGAGTTCGATTCTCGCTGAGGACTATACTCATCACACTCATGTGAAAAGAGTAAGTCAACGCTTTGCCGAAAGTCGTGGGTTTTCTCCGGGCACTCCGGTTTCCTCCCACAGGTGGGCTGGGATATACAGATTAGGAAAGTAATATCACAATTGTTGTAAAAATAGATAATGTAGGCTACGTGCATAATATATAGGTAAGCGAGATACTTGATGTAATCGGGCACTGAAAAGCCCCAACGGGGACTGAGCTGAATAATATATGTATGTATGTATGATTTCAAAAATAGGCGTCTGTGCTCAAAATTTCCTGATGAAAGGCAAATATAAATTTTGCAAATAAACAAAGAAATATGCGGCAGTGAAAGACCTTGTTAAACTGCCTTGAGTGACCACCGAAAACACTGCTTGACCCTACAGGACTTAATAACGAAAACATTTTTTGGACATTTCCAATGCATTGGGAAAATACGTCGTCGAATGCTAGACACACATCACTGCAAAATCGCTAAAATGCCGAAGGCATGATACATGCACAATTAAACAAATCCTACTTGAGTAATGTATACCCCTCTCGTTAGAGATATCTCTTTACATGAAAATATTGTATTTTCTATAGTTGTGTTAATAACACTGGTGGTGAACGTTGTGAAAAGTGTCAGGCTGGTTACTATGGTAACGGTGTCCTTGGCAACTGCCAGAGATGCGACTGTGATGCATGCGTGTCAGCAAGCAGAATATGTAATGACGTAGTAGCTCAAGGGAGATCTTGGTAACCTGGGTCAAATCTAATATATTTCTAATAGTAAAATAATTGAGCTGTACGAATTTTTTTAAGACTGATTTCCACTCAGCGCAAAATGTCGCGCCATCGACCTTTTGCGATCGTTTTTATTTGAATTATGAGCCCTCGACTGGAACGGATCCGGTCGAAGGCTCATGAAGTACAGGTGTATGTACCACAGAATACCACAAAAATTTACATGTTCCATATCTTTTGTCAAATATATATAATGTGGCTTCTTAATATTTTTTATCGATATATTTTTTCTTCCTGGGGGTTTTGGGGCTAGATTTCATAGACATTTCACAGAGATTTTTTTCAATTGAACATTCTGAGGAAGAAACTCTAATGTACCACAGAATATACCAGTGAAGAGAAAAATTAAGCAACCGTTTATCAAATTGTACCAGGATTTGGTGTGTCACGTTGTGTGATAATACTGTGGAATATTGCTAACTTAATTTAGTGAAAGGTAAATACTAAAATCTACTAGTACAGCATACCAGTGGTGCAACCAAAGAATACCAGGTTTATCAATAATTTTGAAAAATTCAATTTTTCAATGGTAAAATTGATTCCTCGGTGTGATTCCCGTATAGTTATAATATTGTGTTGCTAGAAAAAGTACTGATCAACATAAATTATACTGGTTTGCAAACTTATTTTTAAACTTTCGAATTTTAAAGGCATTATGCGGGAAAAAAGGATAAAAAACATAGAATGTTATTTTTTGTTAATCCTGATTATTTTAAAGAATTTTTATGAAAATATTTATTTTTTGTTTTTTATATGTCAATGAAAACTAAAACTAATATTTCACAAAAATAAAGTATATAGTATGTTTCCTCCAAATTTTATAAGATCAATAAATAAGACTGGTATTCTATGGTACATACAACTGTAGGATTCATTTGTATCTAGCTAGAGAAATATTGCACGCTCATTCGTTGGGGCGAATGCCATAATTCACGCCTCGATTTGGGAAAAGAAAAGGGAATGCCTTGAATGTTACTGTGTTTTCTAGAACACCAAGGCGTATAAAGGCCAATTTTCATCCACTTAGCATCTTACCGCACACTGATGTAGCATGAAGATTTAAAAGAGTACATGTACATGTATAATATACCGTTTTACTGTAAATAGGGTGTTCATAAATTAAAAATGCGTTGCACGTTTTTCAAAAAGGACAGAAATTATTCAACCATTAACTCGCCATTTTGACATTTGTATATAAATTTTTCACTGTTTGTTTCTAAGATATACAGTTGCTCATAATCTCTTGCTATATATGTATATAATTGCCAATTTTACTGAGTACTGAGATTTAGGGCAGGCCATTATTGGCCGTAACTTTTTGGTATATTACGAGGGCATTGCTGCCAACAAGCACGGCATTGACGGCCAATGACCGCCGCTAAATTCCAGGCCTGTATAATCGTGGAAAAAATTATTGGAAAAATTGAAACCATCAATAATGTACGAATGCCTGATTGCATTATTCGCCGAGAAGTGACTTCTTCAAGCTTTCTAAAACTGGCCGTAAATATTTATTATATTTATTGTGTGGTCCATATCCGTAGTGTTTCACAGCTTTCCAGACACTTTAGAGGACGGGGTCAAATTCACCACACAACTCACGAGATAAAACATAGACGTGGCTTCCAGGTCGACATACATTGTTGCGGTTAATTTTTCACTTAATTGAGGTCGGTAATCCAGAAGTAGCTTTGGGCAACCAAATTTTTGGTGTACCTGTCCAAGGGCAATCACTTTTTCTAAAATTTTGCGAGCCCTGGTCTGTCAAAAACTCGTCTTGTTTAGTTTCTATGTTAAATTTGAAAATGCCCCCTTTTCAGAATATTCTTCATTTTTGTATTTTTTGAAATTGTCGGCTGGTCTACCCGCGGGGGAACACCACCCTCCTTCGCCTTCTACAATAGTTACTATCCAGGTCTCGCCCGTAAAGAAATCAGGATTCCGGCGAAGTTCCACTGTTTCATATTTTTCCTGATAACTCATTTTCCTTTAAACATTACTCATGCTGCAGCTGCTCACATGTGTTTTGCTTACTTGTTTTGGATTTGCTTTTCTAATTTAGGTAAACACTCCCTCCTTATTTGAGGGATTTTCACAAACCAAAAACGCAACCCTCCCAAAAGACTGTCTCGCATAATTACATTCTTACATAAAATTGTAACACAACAAAATATTTTCAACAACAAGTCAAAAGACAAGAACGACACTTAGAACAAAACGTTTTCCATGTCCTTCGCCTATCAGCATCAAAACATGAATTTAGTTTCTCAGTATAGTGTTTGTTAAGTTTAGATTTCAGCAATTGAATAGAAAAAGAGGATTTCACCCGACAGGCTGTTCCATAGGGGCACAATCCTATTGAAAACCTGTTGCAGAGGTTTGGCCGATATGAATCGGTTTGTCCTGCCCTTTTATAGCATATAACATGCTATAATAAGCACCTATATAATTGTTTGCAAAGTTTTCGATCCCTAATAAGTGTTCATATGGATAATTGTATCCCACTTGACTGATATCCCAACTACCCGGGATGGCTCGTCTCTCATATGAACAGACAATAATTTTTTTGCGCGTTTACATACACAGGCGTGTTTCGTGGTTAGCTGTGCTCGTATGAACAGGCTCCTAAACTGTCCTATATTTGAAAGTAATTAATCATACAGTATATGTTGTTTTAGGAATACGTGGCTGGTACAAGGTGCGACTTATGTAAAATTGGATATTTCTATCTGAGTGGCGATATTTCTATCTTGAGTGTTGGTGTTCAGGCCAAACGAATCAGTGTGATACTGTCAACTCCTCAGTAGCGTAAGTTTATATGAATATACAAATGAATAAGGTATATATAGTGAGCTTTTACAAATTGCGAAAATTATGAAATGTAGCCTATAGAGTTTGGAGGGTTTGTGAGACCAGCGATACAATATATTTTATAGAAATCCTCGCAATGAAAGCTTACTATTTGTGTCCAAATGTTGTCAAACTTTGCATAGGAACCGATTTGTACATGCACTTTCTAGTGATTGGGTTCATTTCTTAATTTTATTACTTTTTAACACTCGCTTAGGGGTGAGAGTTGCCGTGTGAATTCACAAGTAGCCCTACGGTATTGCGTTCGGTGATCAAACGGTTATCGCTCATAGGAATAACTAGTGGATTTCAATGACAGTGAATTTTTATATGATTTTCTTCGAAAAAACTTTGCGCAAAAAAGTTTTCGTCGATTTTTGGGTGTAATTTTGAGTAGAACTCCCTCGAAAAAGATTAATTTTTAACTAACACTCTTTTGCCCTTCATTCCAGTGTCCTGCCATTTACCTTTTGAATTTCGCTATATGTTGATTATTAACTTTTTCTTATTTCAGTACGGCGGGTCAGATATCTGGAAATTGGACATTACAATCTTGCGTACCGCGCTCCACCAATATTTTGGTTTGGTATGTTTGAGATGTTTGATTTTACCATGGAAGTAGCCTTGTCTACATGTCTTCCGTTCCAAATTTACTTGATTACGATAGAATTTAAAGGTTGTTTCATTTCCATCGTTCAGTGCTTTTTGCCGGTTTTTGATTAAAGATTTAAGTTTGTTCGTCATCCAAGGAGCCTCGTTTACATGGATCTTTTTTTTCTTTATTGGCATTATGGTATCTAGTATATTTATCAAAACGTCATTGAAAACTGTTACCATTTCCTCGCATGTGTTGAGATTGTTTATACAAGACCAATTTAAGGTGGAGAGGACTCTACCTAAAGCGGCTTTGTTGCTTTGTCTCACATCTCGTGTCGTTATGACTTTAAAGTTGTTGGTGTTCACGATTCTAGCCTTCGGAAGCATTTTTATTGTGAAGTGATCTGAGAGACCAAAGGGTGCAAATCTTAATGGACTGTCATAAAACTGGCTAATGTTGGTCAAAATAACATCAAGTGTTCTTTGACCTCTGGTGGCGAATTTTACCAGTTGTTTCAGCTTAAATTGACGATTGATACGGGAGGTATTTAGTCTATTTAGATCACCCATTAGGACAATTCCGCTGTTTGGATGTGTTGCTTCGATAATAGTTAGTGTGTTAATGAGATATTCGATCATTAGGTGGTTATCTGAACCAGGTGGATGGTATATTGTTGCTATAATTATACTAGATAATCCACGAGGGAGTCTGTTCGGCTTTAGTTTAGTCCAAAGGACTTCAAAGGATGGATTATGTAAATCGTGTAGAATAGTAACATTGATACAATTGCGAATATAAATGCAGACTCCTCCATGGATTCTATCAACACGATCTTTTCGAATCAACTTAAAACCAGGAATGTGAATCACCGAGTCCAAAATCGAAGCTTTCAACCACGTTTCTGTAAAAGCGGCAACGTCAGCACCAGAGTTCAACACAAATGGAGCTATTTCGTCTATTTTTGGGCATAAAGACATCACATTAGATAAAATACTTCCCGGCACAAACATATTGTTATTTCGATTCGGTGTGTTAGAACCGGTCATGATTGGTATCAAGTTATTCATATTTCTTCTACGCAAGTTTAACCTAACGGGTACACAATTATTATGTATTCTTTGCCTTGATCTAAGTTGGCTATTTCGTGTTGAAATTCTGACTGATATTGTAGCCATTATACGTTTGTTGAATAGTTCCCGAATTCGGTCATACTGACTTTCCGTTCAGATTTTCTACCCTTTTCCTTTGGTCGCCATGGCTTGCATGTTACAAATTTGTCAATGCACGCGCCATCATGGCGATCAGCCGGAAATTTTGCGGCTCCCGGAAATTAGTACTTTTAATGTACATATACATTGTATGTTGTGGAGTGTTTCATCCTAAAACTCACAGAACTGCAATTGTGTCCAGTTGGCAAAAGTTATATGTGAGTACAGAAGTTACTAAAGCCAAAAACTTTAACAAGAGCATCAAACGTCGACGAACTTTAAAACAACGACCGTTGGCGAACACATTAAAAGTGATTTTGGGATTGCGTCTTCTCCTCTACGCGTCATATTCAATAGTTCTTATTAAACTATCTGGTGATGTTGAGATTAATCCAGGACCTAAACACGAAGAAGACACGCATCGATCGGTAAAATGTATTGCACTTAATGCGCGAAGCTTGATGAGTTTGAAGAGAAATACAAACAACGAGACAGAAAGTAATCTTGAACGATTTCAGAACTTAGTATACTCGGAAGACATTGACATTGTTTGTGCTAACGAGACTTGGCTTTCTACAAATGTTTACAACGCTGAAATTTTACATTCAGGTTATACTATTGTAAGAAATGATCGCAAAACCCTGGCGGTGGTGTATTATTGGGATTTAAGACTGCTTTATTCAAGTCTGTGCAGGAAATTGAACATAATCACGATTTAGAGATTGCTGTGGCTGAAATAACAACTTCAACAAACATGAAAATACTTTTTTGTTCGTGTTATCGTCCGCCAGACTCGGATAAAGCTTGGATGGATAAATTCGAAAACTTTCTCCAAGATGTTTGCACTCGTCATTCAAAATTGTTCTTGCTGGCGATTTCAATTTACCGCGCGCGTGCTGGAATTTTGGAAAACACAATTGGCGGGAATGAGACGGCGTTTGTTAAAATACTAAATGACTTTTTCTTAGAACAAGTGAACACAAGTCCGACAAGAGGAAAAACATTCTTGATCTCGTTATAACTAGTATTCCTGACCGTATCAAAATTCAAGAAATTTTAAATCCAAACTATTCTGGAATGTTTACCGATCACAGCGCCATCATTTTCGATCTTTTTTTATCGTGCAATCCTATACCAAAGATAAAGAGAACTGTGTTTGACTACCGTCGAGCTGATTTTGATGGTCTACGAGTACATCTTCAATCGCTCAAACTCGCAGACAGTATATCAGAGGACGGTGATAAACCAAGACTGGTCCAACTGGAAAATACTTTTCTCGCTGCGATATCGGATTTTGTTCCCATAAAAAAATTCGAGGTCGAAACTATCTGCCGTGGATGAACAGTGCGATACTTCATCTCATTAAGAAGAAAATTCCATCAGAATGAGAATAAAGAAATCCTGTTCACCCAGTGAATACCTTAAAGAAAAGTTCCGAGAGCTTCGAGCTAAAATTAAGCGCATGTTGCGTGAAAGTCGCTTGGAATATTTAAATTCAATTTGCACGTCTCGTGGACATAATCCGAAACGTTTCTGGTCATTCTTTAAGATAAAAACCAGAGTCTCCAACATCCCAGAGAACGTTTCGATGAAAGTGAGTGACAGTGATAGAATGAATGCAGACAACAACGTTGAAATCGCAAATTTGTTTAACAAATATTTCGTCTCGATCTTTACATCTGACTCCGCTACTGATCGTCAACATGAAGAAAATCTGGAATCTGACATTACATTGGAAGACATAACACTAACCAACGATGAAGTGATATCGGTCTTGATGAACTTAGATAACAACAAAGCTCAAGGCCCCGATGGAATTCTGCTCGTTTATTGTCAGAAACTGCATTTCTAATTGCTCCGTCGCTTTGCGCACTCTTCAACAAATCTTTACGATGTGGTATACTTCCAGACGACTGAAACTAGCTAAATGTGGTGCCTGTCCATAAAAAGGGTGTAAAGGCGTATGTAGAAAATTATCGGCCAATTTCGTTGCTTTCCTCATCTCCAAAGTCCTGAACGCTGTGTCTTCAACAACATTAAATATCATGTGTTCCAACAACTGAACGCTTGTCAACATGGATTTGTGCCAGGAAAATCATGCGTTACACAACTTGTTGAGGTATTTGAACAAATAGGTCGTAAATTGGACAACGGTGAGCAAATAGATGTACTGTATTTGGACATGTCGAAAGCGTTCGATAAAGTAAGTCACGCTCAGCTACTAAATCGACTTCGCGAATTTGGGTTTAGAGGAACATTCTGAATTGGTTTTCTTCATATCTAAGTGATCGTTACCAACAGACAACGGTTCTTGGAGCGACGTCAAGACCGTTAAAAGTTACATCAGGAAGTACCACAAGGCTCAATTCTTGGTCCACTGTTATTTCTGTTGTACGAAAATCATCTATCAAAAGCAGTTCATAATTCAAAAATCGCAACCTTGCCGACGATACAAAAATCTTTAGAACTATAAGTTCAATATCTGACGCATCATTGCTACAAGAAGATCTCGCAAACTTTGAACTGTGCTCCAACAACGCCAAGCTAGAACTCAACGCTGATAAATGCAAGGTTTTAACAATAAGCAGGAAGCACAACGAAATTGAATACCCGTATAAGCTGCACGATACTGTCTTGGAAAGTACCGACTACGAGCGTGATCTGGGAGTGTGGACTTCATCAAATCTGACCTGGTCTAAACATGTCGAGTCTCAATGCGCACAAGCCACCAGAATGCTAGGATATATAAGAAGATCAACACTGGACATAAAATCTGTCTCAGTCCGTCGCACTCTGTATTTGACTCTAGTCCGTTCCCAACTATGCTACAGTTCTCAAGTCTGGGCTCCACAATTAGTAAACTTGATCAAACGAACAGAAAGAGTCCAAAGACGCGCAACTAAGTTCATCTTAGATCTGCCCTTTTTCTGCGACATCAGTTACAGCGAGAGACTCGTGGCGTTAGATATCATTCCTCTGTGCTATTGGCATGAATTTCTAGATTTGATTTTCCTGTTCAAATGTATTCATGGGTTGATAGACATCAACGCAGAGTTACTGCCAACACAACAGAACCCGGAGAGGATTACAAGATCAGCCGATCCTGACTGCATGCTGTTTACAACAACAAAATGCAAGACTGTGATATTCCAGAAGTCCTTTCTGACAAGATCAACGAGAGTGTGGAATATATTGCCAAAAAACTTGACGAACAAAGACGCCACTTTCAATGCATTTAAAAACGGACTTTACGAGTATTATAGTTCAGCTTTAACAAACGTTTACGATTCCGAGAATCCACGAACATGGAAGTCAATATGTCTGTCGTGTAATAAGTCTCGTACCTTGTCTTCATCCAAGTCATGTTGTTTTTAATTGAATATTGTATGTTTGTGTTGTAAATGTAAAGACTAAAGGGCCGCTGTAATTGGCGAAAGCTGTAGCGTATACCCTGCCATTTGAGTTTGGTGTGTATTGTTTGTCTAAATCATGATGTAATATAAGATGTAACTATACGTGTATATTTGGCAAAGCTTAATAAATAAATAAATAAATAAATTTAGGCCAAAAGTATTCATTTTGTATGAGTGAAAAGGCAGTAGAGGGAATGTTGACTTTGGCGGAAATAGTCCCTTTGCGTCTACTTTGGAAAATGCAGATTCTTGTAGGGGTGATGTTTCGTTCTTTTAAGTAAGCTTGAATTTGGTTCTCTTCTACGTTTTCAGCAATTCCGGTTAAAAACAATTGCTTTGTTTTGTTCCGTTTTCGTTCAACTCCAATGAACCCATCATCAATATTGACAAAAGACAGCTCACTGGTATTCTGTTGCTGATCCCGTTTGGTATCTTCGGGTTTCTTGATTAATTGAGACTTCTCGATTGTTTCGCAGGTAGTGACCGGGGCCGGAGGAGATGCCGCCACTTCCGCGTAGGTTGTTCGTTGAGGATATTGTGCCGTGTCTTGTACTCGCTGAGTATTTTCATTATCCAAGAGGCTTTCGTCCCATTGTTCGAGGACACTAGGATTACTAATTAGTTCTGCATTACAGTTGTGAGCCTGTTTTGTATACTCATCAATTATTGGTTTCACCAAGGTTGAACCGCTTAAATTTTTATTTCCTGCATCAATGAAATCTTGAAATTTCGACATCACAGACGAAATATGGCGAATAGAGTCGGCTAGCGACTGAATTGTTTCGCCGTTAACCAGCTGGCTGTTTTTAAGTTCCTCAATGTCATTGCAGATATCAGCCGATTTGCTTGTTAAATGATGGAGAACGTATATTGCACAAAGAAACAGTTTCTTCTCTTGCTGGACGAAGGCCTGAGATTTCCTTATCTGCGGTACGTATTGACTGTAGAAACACCGCCTTTTGTAGCACTTTAATCTAACAATTTCTCTGAAAGTGACAGAGGCATAGCCAGATATCATTGCTCCGTGGTTTGAACGGGTTTTTGTTGAAGTGGACGAGTACTGTAGATTGTTCATTGCCTTAAAACCATCGCGTTTTCATGTGCAGAGTGGCAAAACGTTTTCAACCTTCCTCCGAGTAGGATTTTGGGGTTTCCCAACCCCTCGAAATAACTGGAAATTTTCCGACATGCTGGCTTCTGCCTGGGTAGGTTTGCCACTTGCCAGTTGACCATTGTAGTACTGCTTGTCTGACTCAGTGCTGAATGTTGATGCTAATACTAGTCAGACTAGTGTAGTACTTACTGCTTTGCAATGTTTTATTGAGTGTTTCACTTTCAACGTTACTCAATTCCAGTAGACATTCCGCACGGGGCATGGTACCCGTATACCCGCACTTATTTGCAACTCTGTTTTATGGGATTTGCGTTCCATATTATACTGACCCTTTTTGAACGGTCAATATTTCAAATACTAGCTAAGTCCATGGTAAATGTTACACTTTATAATTTTATTCACGTGTACCACTTTTGTAAAAATGCATGAAAAGCTGTGAAACTGCGGGTATGGACAGCACAATAACTTTAATGTATAATTACTAAACGTTAATCTGGGTTATACCGATCAACGGTAAATTTTCAAAATCTTGATCCCCCGGTAATGAGTTTACCTGGATGTGCCAATTCACTCGCGTGACAGAGTGAGATTGTCTGACTGATTAGAGTTCTTATTATCACTATTCTTTGTTTCGTAAGCCCAGGTCAAATGAGGATGATAATTGACGAGAGTAAGAAAGCGAGAGTTTGCATGAGAGTTCTCTCAAAGTTGATAAGCTGATTGCGATCTCATCAACTATCATGCTTCAGGTTTTACTGTCAAACCGTTTTTTCTCTTGCGAACCGTATGTTCTCTTATAGTTTATAGTTTATAGTTTATAGTTTATAGTTTATAGTTTATAGTTTATAGTTTATAGTTTATAGTTTATAGTTTATAGTTTATAGTTTATAGTTTATAGTTTATAGTTTATAGTTTATAGTTTATAGTTTATAGTTTATAGTTTATAGTTTATAGTTTATAGTTTATAGTTTATGGTTTATAGTTTATAGTTTATAGTTTATAGTTTATAGTTTATAGTTTATAGTTTATAGTTTATAGTTTATAGTTTATAGTTTATAGTTTATAGTTTATAGTTTATAGTTTATAGTTTATAGTTTATAGTTTATAGTTTATAGTTTTTAGTTTTTAGTTTTTAGTTTTTAGTTTTTAGTTTTTAGTTTTTAGTTTTTAGTTTTTAGTTTTTAGTTTATAGTTTATAGTTTATAGTTTATAGTTTATAGTTTATAGTTTATAGTTTATAGTTTATAGTTTATAGTTTATAGTTTATAGTTTATAGTTTATAGTTTATAGTTTATAGTTTATAGTTTATAGTTTATAGTTTATAGTTTATAGTTTATAGTTTATAGTTTATAGTTTATAGTTTATAGTTTATAGTTTATAGTTTATAGTTTATAGTTTATAGTTTATAGTTTAGTTTATAGTTTATAGTTTATAGTTTATAGTTTATAGTTTATAGTTTATAGTTTATAGTTTATAGTTTATAGTTTATAGTTTATAGTTTATAGTTTATAGTTTATAGTTTATAGTTTATAGTTTATAGTTTATAGTTTATAGTTTATAGTATATAGTTTATAGTTTATAGTTTATAGTTTTTAGTTTTTAGTTTTTAGTTTTTAGTTTATAGTTTTTGGTTTCGATGGTTTCGATGGTTTCGATGGTTTCAATGAGTTTCGATGGTTTCGATGGTTTCGATGGTTTGGATGGTTTCGTTTCGATGGTTTCGTTTCGATGGTTTCGTTTCGATAGTTTCGTCTCGTTGGTTTCGTCTCGTTGGTTTCGTTGCGATGGTTTCGTTGCGATGGTTTCGTTGCGATGGTTTCGTTGCGATGGTTTCGTTGCGATGGTTTCGTTCCGTTGGTTTCGTTGCGATGGTTTCGTTGCGATGGTTTCGTTGCGATGGTTTCGTTCCGATGGTTTCGTTCCGATGGTTTCGTTCCGATGGTTTCGTTCCGATGGTTTCGTTCCGATGGTTTCGTTCCGATGGTTTCGTTCCGATGGTTTCGTTCCGATGGTTTCGTTCCGATAATTTCGTTCCGATGGTTTCGTTCCGATAATTTCGTTCCGATAATTTCGTTCCGATGGTTTCGCTCCGATAGTTTCGCTCCGATGGTTTCGCTCCGATGGTTTCGCTCCGATGGTTTCGCTTCAATGGTTTCGCTTCAATGGTTTCGCTTCAATGGTTTCGCTCCGATGGTTTCGCTCCGATGGTTTCGCTCCGATGGTTTCGCTTCAATGTTTCGCTTCAATGGTTTCGCTTCAATGGTTTCGCTTCAATGGTTTCGCTTCAATGGTTTCGCTTCAATGGTTTCGCTTCAATGGTTTCGCTTCAATGGTTTCGCTTCAATGGTTTCGCTTCAATGGTTTCGCTTCAATGGTTTCGCTTCAATGGTTTCGCTTCAATGTTTCGCTTCAATGGTTTCGCTTCAATGCTTTCGCTTCAATGGTTTCGCTTCAATGGTTTCGCTTCAATGGTTTCGCTTAAATGGTTTCGCTTCAATGGTTTCGCTTCAATGTTTCGCTTCAATGGTTTCGCTTCAATGGTTTGCATCAATGATTTCGCTTCAATGGTTTCCCTTCAATGGTTTCGTTTCAATGGTTTCGTTTCAATGGTTTCGTTTCAATGGTTTCGCTTCAATGGTTTCGCTTCAATGGTTTCCCTTCAATGGTTTCGCTTCAATGTTTCGCTTCAATGGTTTCGCTTCAATGTTTCGCTTCAATGGTTTCGCTTCAATGTTTCGCTTCAATGGTTTCGCTTCAATGGTTTCGCTTCAATGGTTTCGCTTCAATGGTTTCGCTTCAATGTTTCGCTTCAATGGTTTCGCTTCAATGGTTTCGCTTCAATGGTTTCGCTTCAATGGTTTCGCTTCAATGGTTTCGCTTCAATGGTTTCGCTTCAATGGTTTCGCTTCAATGGTTTCGCTTCAATGGTTTCGCTTCAATGGTTTCGCTTCAATGTTTCGCTTCAATGGTTTCGCTTCAATGGTTTCGCTTCAATGTTTCGCTTCAATGGTTTCGCTTCACTGGTTTCGCTTCAATGGTTTCGCTTCAATGGTTTCGCTTCAATGGTTTGGCTTCAATGGTTTCGCTTCAATGGTTTCGCTTCAATGTTTCGCTTCAATGGTTGCGCTTCAATGGTTTCGCTTCAATGGTTTCGCTTCAGTGATTTTGCTTCAATGGTTTCGCTTCAATGGTTTCGCTTCAATGGTTTCGCTTCAATGGTTTCGCTTCAATGGTTTCGCTTCAATGGTTTCGCTTCAATGGTTTCGCTTCAATGGTTTCGCTTCAATGGTTTCGCTTCAATGGTTTCGCTTCAATGGTTTCGCTTCAATGGTTTCGCTTCAATGTTTCGCTTCAATGGTTTCGCTTCAATGGTTTCGCTTCAATGGTTTCGCTTCAATGGTTTCGCTTCAATGGTTTCGCTTCAATGGTTTCGCTTCAATGGTTTCGCTTCAATGGTTTCGCTTCAATGGTTTCGCTTCAATGGTTTCGCTTCAATGGTTTCGCTTCAATGGTTTCGCTTCAATGGTTTCGTTTCAATGGTTTCGCTTCAATGTTTCGCTTCAATGGTTTCGCTTCAATGGTTTCGCTTCAATGGTTTCGCTTATAGTTTAGTTTATTGTGTTTACCACTCTGAGGTGGACGGAAAGCCTTAACAGGTTTTTGCAACCCACTTGACAAAGGTCGACGAGTGTTAGTTATGATTAATGCCGTAGGGTTAGTTATTAGTCAGAGAGGAAAACCGGAATATCCGGAGAAAAACCCTCGAAGCACAAGAGAGAAGCAACCAATCTCAACTTACATGAGTTGATCATGCAAGCGTAGGGAAATTACCCAACCTGAGTAAATTCCCTGACCTGCTGTATAGCCAGCTTAACTCAGACGTTGAGGGTCAACGCGCTAACCGCATCTGCCACCCGTGCTTCTCTTATTGAGAAGCATTTGTTCGAAGCCCGAATAGCACTATGCAATGGATAACGCATTTCAGAATGGACTTCACTGTTTCTTATTGTGTGTCGTATTATTTTTAGACTGAGTGGAAAAAGAGCGATGGTTCCTCTTTATCTCGTGATGAATTCATGAGAATATTGATTCAGGTTGATCTACCGCATGTGTTGGCAGATGAAGATGTTGAGTTAATGTATCAATTACCTGTCATGTTACCATTATCTGCCTCACAAGTAGAACAATGTAACTGTCCTGACAATACAACTGGACTATCTTGCCAAGTAAGTTGTGGCATTTACTTACCCACATCGAGAGGAATGTTCTGGAAAGTGGAAACACCAATGGGAAACCTGTCGTCATTCGCTACATCGTGATATCCGCAAACTATCAAAAAATAAGTTCGGTCATCGCCAAACAACGTGACAAGATAAGATCATTGACTTTTCCGAATTGAACAAGAAAAATATTGGCAAATATATTTGGCAAAAAAGCCGGCGGACTGCCATGACCTGGAACCTTTTATTGGTTGATTTGGCAGTGACGTTAGAGATATCTTCACATGTGAAGATATCATTTGTATTTCATTAAGAAATCCTGGTATTTCATCGTTATCTATATAATAAACACTGATAGGTACATTCGGATATTTAAATATATGGATATGTTTAAGTGTATACTGGTACGGTATATACATAACATATATTCTAATCTAACATGTATATTCTCATCATGCTATGTAATCTCGGTCACCCTGGATTAGCGCAAGCGTTGAAAGGCGCAGTTTCCGATTTGTTTCTTACTTTAAAGTGCTTGTTGTCGGAATTGGAAATGTTCAACAAATATTTTCATTTTTAAAAATCCTATAATTCTTTGTTAATTCGTAGAAGTGTAATGTGGGTTACTTCAGATCTGGTGAGGCATGTATACCATGTCAGTGTAATGGTCATTCTTCAAGTTGTGATCCCAAGACTGGCAAATGTTATGACTGCCAACATAACACTTCAAGTATTGATTACCACAATATTATCAGAACAATACAATATATACCGTAAGTCCTATGTTAAGTCCCCACCCCCTCATATGCCCCTTCTCTAATAACCCTCTTTTCAAGATAAAAAATATTAACCCTCCCCCCTCCTCTTTTAAGCCCCATCCCCTCAACAACAAACTACCGTAAATCCTATTTTAAGGCGCCCTCTCAAATAGACTTATAGACCCCTCCTTTAATAAGTAATAACTTCCTGCTTTCAAAAGAAACAATTCTTGAGTCCCCTCTCTTTTAAGCATCCGCCCTCCTCATAACAAAAACAACACATGCGCACTGATTAGATTTTTTAATTGTCCTGGAAGTTGCTGTCAGTTTTTTGCTCACAATTTAGTTTATACGTTGTAATTTGAATTTATAGCAGAAGATTTACGGCTTTAAAATTGTGAACTGTAACATCGAGGCACTTGATATCTGCGACACTCTCCTACGTAGAGGCGTCTCGCTCGTTTAAACTAGCTTTTCATGCAACTAATGATGTGAGAAAACAATTGGCCTCGCGCCCAAGGGCAAAGTCGGAAACGTAAAAGAGCGCGGAGCCTTTACCAGATTTGTGGAACAACTTAACCTGCGGGGTGTGTACACTGACTTGAGTTGTAATCTGTTACCGGAGAGATTCTAATTTTGTACAGCTATATCGTTCCCATGCTCTTCCCTCCTGTCAAGTTGGTCACGTGCCTCCCAGATTTTGGAAAGTAAAAGTTAGTAGTGTGCTAGAATTGCAACTTTATATGTTACCGTTCAACCAACGGTTTGATGAAAAATTTGTTTTCGCCACAAGAAATCGTAAGAGGAACCGTTCTCAAAAATTCATGCTATCATGACGTGACTTCGTACAATTATCGTTGGGTATCGAATTATATTTCGAGCGAGGAGTTTGATCTGATTTAAGCAGACTGTTTAAGTCTTCCCATCCGTCTGTCTATCTTCGAAGCTAGCAGAGAATATCCGGAGCAGCCGTTATTGCCCGTGGTTATGCAGAAATCAATTACGAAATTCGACTTATTGAATGCAATGATGTGGAATTTCTGCGAAATTACTTTATGTCAATTCTCAGTATATGTATAATTTGAGCGAATGAGACCTCAATAGTAAACCACCACAGTTCCCCCATTACAAACATTTGAAAAGTTTCACGTTAAAATATGAGGGGTTGAGCGGTGGAGGGGTTTATAGAGGCTCAATATTAAACTTCTATTATTTATGTTTCCCTGTTCTCATGCTTGAAATACGATGAATGTGTACCAGGTTTCTATGGTAATCCAACAAGTGGCGAAGCAGATGCATGCCAACGATGTCCATGTCCAGATAGTTCTAAGAATTATGCCACGTCATGTTTCCAGGAATTGGACGGTACATTCAACTGCACATGTCGGATGGGGTATACAGGAAAGCTCTGTGATGAGTGTGCAGATGGTTATTTTGGTGATCTACTGACCGTTGGCTGTAAACCTTGTGAGTGTAATGAAAATATTGACTTGACTGCTACAGGAAATTGTGATCGTCGCACAGGAGAATGTCTGCGGTAAGTATTCATTGACTGTGTTTATATTAAAAGTCTGCAAAGTGAAACTTCTTGTAGTAGGTACCACTAAAATAAATACGAGATGAACAGTTCGACTAGGAATGACATGAAAATATAACCTATTTTGATTTGACCTTCAGTTTTTTCCTAAGTGCGTACATGGTTAGTCATCTTGTTGCTCAGTTTAGGTAAAAGAGAAGTTTGAAATTAAAAAGTAAACGCGACGGAACGGCAATCAGAAATGTAGCAAATCAATCAAATACAGCATGTTTCAAATGTTCCTCAAATTGGACCGTGTTTACGTGTACAACAATAGAGTTGTGATAGTTTCCCCATTCAATCTATTGAGACGCCATCTTTAATTATTTTTAATATACACAATTATACACAGAAGAGAGTCAGGAAAGTCCATTGTATAATGAGGAACTGAACATTCCTCAATCCTCAGTGCAGAAGCACTTTCCCAACAACACATGTGAAGTTACGCGCTGAATTTCCAGGTTGTTGATTGCATAATCGAGCTTCTTGACAACATAAGGACTCACAGCATAAGTCAGGCTCTGTACGATTGCATGTTATTTATGTAAACCACTGTCACACTGATAACCAGAAGAACGGTTCCTCAGAGAATATTTCAGCTGAGGAAGTTCTTCAGATGAAATATTGAGGAACAATATTCCTCTCGCTTTCACAAGAAGAACACTTCCCAATCTCAAAATAGGCTCAAATGACAGATAACTAAATATGATTCCTTAAAATTCACCCTTAATTGCTTAAAGTATGCGCGAAAAATTCCTTTTTTTCCAGGTCTGTGTTATTGTTAACGTAGTGCGCGCTGAATGCGTTATACGTTTTATTATGGCTACATACAGACCATTACTGGGGCGTAGCATTGTACGCGAGCCTCAACTTCATTCTTTCATTTGTTTTTAATTTTATTCATTCTTACGTAGTGTTTGAAGTTTCTGTCTGTTTTCAAGAGAATGAAGTCGAGGCTATGCGTGGATAATGGCACGCTCTGGTTTTCCGCGCTTATATTTCGACATTTGCGATTTGGTTGGGCAGTGTTTTCAATAATAATTGTATAAGTAGGCTGCATTTCACCTCTGAGTCTTGAGTTCGATTCTCGCTGAGGACTATAGTCATCACACTCGTGTGAAAAGAGTAAGTCAACGCTTTGCCGAAAGTCGTGGGTTTCCTCCCACAGGCCGAAGGCGTGATACACAATTAAACAAATCCTACTTGAGCAATGTATACCCCTCTACCTTGTGTTAATAACACTGGTGGTGAACGTTGTGAAAAGTGTCAGCGTTGTTACTACGGTAACGGTGTCCTTGGCAACTGCCAGAGATGCGACTGTGATGCATGCGGGTCAGCAAGCAGTATATGTAATGACGTCACTGGAGAATGTTCTTGTAAACCTGGGGTAGCTGGTGAACGATGTACCTCTTGTCAGGTTTGTATTTTAGGGTTTCCGCCTGCAGATACAGTTTCCAGCAAAGAACCGTGGCCAAGAGAATTAGTATAAGTTATTCAAGTAATTTAATGCTTTTGCGTATGGGCAAAAAGTTTGGTTGGTAGGATACATGTGGGAATTTATTCGCATATAAAGAAGCTGGGTAGCTCAAGGGAGATCTTGGTAACCTGGTCAAATCTAATATATTTATAATATTAGAATAATTGAGCTGTACGAATTTTTTTAAGGCTGATTTCATTCAGTGCAAAATAGCGCGCGATCGACCTTTTGCGATCGTTTTTATTTGAATTATGAGCCCTCGACTGGAACGGATCGAAGGCTCATAATTCAAAAGAAAACGATCGCAAAAGGTCGATCGTGCGACATTTTGCACTGAATGAAAATCAGTCTTTAGCGAACTTTCGCACTGGCGCGCGTTTGGGTCAAGACCATCGCTGTGACATCGTCACTGAGTCACTTACGGCAGTGTTCTGGGCAGCAGTCCCTGGGTCCAAATGCCTGGCTGGTGGTTGGGTGGTTGTGTTTAAAGTCTCACTCTATATGACTCTCTGTAACACGTAATATATTTATTTTCAAGGCTACTACATGGGACTTTGATTCATGTAATGGTTGTCAGTCATGTGGATGTTCAACTGCATCTCTGAACAATGATTGCAATGTTGTGACTGGACAATGCGAGTGTAAACCTGGAGTCACGGGATTGAAATGTGATAGATGTGATGACGGATATTTTGGATATACGGAGCAGGGATGCCAAGGTACTCCATTGTATTTCCTTTCAAGTAATATATATTAAACGATTTTCTCGTTTCCGATTGGCTCAGGGCAGTGCAATCTTATGACAATACACTTGACACCTCCACAAAGTCAAGTATTTGTGTATAAATTATGCCTGCATTAATTATTCATTCAGTTCTTCAGCCCGGGAAAGCAAGACAATGCAATCTTATGACAATACACTGCACACCTCCACAAAGTCAAGTATTTGTGTATAAATTATGCCGGCATTAATAATGCATTCAGTTCTTCAGGCCGGGAAAGCAACACAAACTTTTGTACGTTTCTAATCAATGCGTATTTTCATCAAAATTGAATCAAAATGATTGACTGGTCCTTGGCCCCTAAGCATTTACTCCACAGTTAAATTTTCGTAATAAACTGTTTCATAGTTTTTGAGTTATCCTGCAGCTAAATAAATAGGTTGTTCTTAAAAACTCTCAACATTTGTAGTGTACTTATTAAAGTGTAAAGCCAGGCCAGTAAAATCTGCTACATACCTGATTTAATACCAGTGCATATCCTAAAACATACTCAGCTCTCATGTTTAGTACTCAACGAGGATACATTTTATAAAATGTAGATAATAGTATCTACATATCAAATATATTAGTAAGAATTACAACAGTACAAGTATAGTAAATAAAATTCGCATAACTGTTTGTAGTCTGAACAGTTTCTTATCTGGATCGGTAAGGAATTAAATAGCTTTGCAGCTGAGTACTGAAAAGTATTTATAGTTAAAGGAGTTACTAGTCTAGGCACAGGCGGCCCAATCTTGGGTAGAGTTGTATTTATAGTATACTATATAAAGATTGTATTATGGTAAAAATATGTGATGAAAATATATATTTAAATAAAATTTACTTGCCTAACTTGTTGTTTGTGTTCTCCTTTTATCCCTACTTTGTTGAGCTATGAATTCATCGAAAGTTTTTGCTTGATGCCTGCGGTCGACGCCGAATTCTTAATAGGAGTTAAAGGCTAATTATTCGCAGCCCCGGATCCGTCGAGACAAACATGCCAATACGAATATTCTCCCTCTTAAATTGCTTTATTCTCCAAGAAAATTCGCCAGCATGTAGCACAAACGCCGATCTTTTCATATATAACGATACTTTAACATCTCGGGCAATTTTAAACCAATTTTTGATCAATAGAAATCAAAATCCCACTCTGTTGAACTGACAACGACCGAAAATGGACACATCGGCAGCTTGGCCACCTGGCCTCCTCTACCGTTGAGAATTGGAGGGGGTGCGATGCCAATCTGCACACAGCATGAAAATACCAAACATATATTTCCGGTTACAGCCAGCCAATCACGACCGTGCGGTCGTTTACATTTTTCAAAATCTGATATTCAAAAAGACTATATCAAGATGTTGTCGTCGCACCCCCCTGCAAATCTCAACGGTAGAGGAGGCCAGGTCACAGAATAAGTATATACCAGAAGTGTAACTTCATAGGGCTTTCGTGTCCTCAAATTTCCCAAAATGTACACGTCATGCACACGCCATCGTGCTTGCTTGTAAGATGGCGACGTTTGATAGCGTCAGCACGAACAACTTTTCTATCAGTGTTTTGCATTTTCTCGCGGCCTTTTCTGCCATTTTAGTAGTAATTTGTTTAACTAATTGACATACATTGCAAGGCCAATGGTTTTTTTTCATTTCCGCAAATGTCAAGGCATGGTCAAAGGGCATGAAAGCAATGACGTAATAACAAATGACGAATATCACGCCATGCACACGCCATCACAACTTGACAGTAAGATGGCGACCGCGGGACGAGCTTTTTACAGAAGATAGACATCTGTTCATACTTAATCTGTGGCCAGGTGGCCAAGCTGCCGATGTGTCCATTTTCGGTCGTTGTCAGTTCAACAGAGTGGATATTGGTTTAAAAATTGGTTTAAAAATTGCCGAGATGTTAAAGTATCGTTATATATGAAAAGATCGGTGTTTGTGCTACATGCTGGCGAATTTTCTTGGAGAATAAAGCAATTTAAGAGGGAGAATATTCGTATTGGCATGTTTGTCTCGACGGATCCGGGGCTGCGAATAATTAGCCTTTAACTCCTATTAAGTATTCGGCGTCGACCGCAGGCATCAAGCAAAAACTTTCGATGAATTCATAGCTCAACAAAGTAGGGATAAAAGGAGAACACAAACAACAAGTTAGGCAAGTAAATTTTATTTAAAATATATATTTTCATCACATATTTTTACCATAATACAATCTTTATATAGTATACTATAAATACAACTCTACCCAAGATTGGGCCGCCTGTGGTCTAGGAGCTATAGTAGATCGTAGATTTCTAGTAGTATATACAATTTGCAATTGCAAATACTCGGGCCAGTTATCAGTATGCAAGGATTTAAAAACATACTTTGAGTTCGTGAAGAGGCAACCAGCTCAGTTTCAAAATGTCACTTTTACAATGTAGATGCTTTGAAATAGCAATTGTCAGTGTAAACACTAATACCAATTTGGCTAACGCTTGTTTATACCCAATTTACAACTTTGGATAACTCACATGCCTAGTTACTATTGTTCTAGTTTGCGAAAACATTGAATAGAACAATGGTAACTAAGCATTAGAATGATCTACATGAGTGAATAGCTCTTATACATAATTCTAATGCTTAGTTACCTTTGTTCTATTCAATGTTTTCGCAAACTAGAACAATAGTAACTAGGCATGTGAGTTATCCAAAGTTGTGAATTGGGTAGCAACGATGTAAACAGCGTTAGCCAAATTTGTCTATTCATTGGAATACATTCTAAAAAACACCAACCAGAAACAAATTTTTTTTGGAAATAAGAATAATTCCAATCTTCATTTATGTCTGCAATATAATTTCAGGTCCACCTAATCTTGAACCAGTTTTCAGCAGTTTTGTTGAAGATCTGTCTGTGGGATCCGTCTAGATCTGTTTTGCAGATTTTTTCTTCGCGTAAGTACTAAATGTTCATATAAAATGTACACACTTAATACTGTATGTAATTTGAATGTTTGACAACTGTTCATGTAACTGTATTCTGTTGGAGCATTAGATTGGTTCAGGTTTCACAATCTGACTGCTTTCCACCTGATTGCCTGCTAGGACTAGGATAACAGGGTGTGTCAAGATACAATATAATTGTGTTTTTGATGAAAATGCAGCGAAATGTATGCAATAGCTATTTAAAGCAAACGGAAGCTAACAACTCTCAAAGTATTCAAGAAATATAACAAAGTTTATATTAAGTTCCAATTAAAGAAAATATTTTCTTGGCCCGTCAATAGAATGGTTGGACGGCTGCCTGCCTAAATGCCTGCTCAGCAATAAGCCACCATCATCAAACGAAAATTATGATCCAGATGGGCATTTCATTGCAATCAATCACTGACATTGACTCTGTGAACACATTTGAACCAATCAGCCTGATATCAATCAGCAGATGAAATTGTGTCAAAATGATCTACTTTCTCTTATATTCAGAGGACCAATTTCCTTGATACAGTAAATGAAACATTCAGATTCTAATACAATTGTTAAATTTTGTATAGGACAAAATCCTCCATCAATATCACAATCTTCTGTGAAAGCAAGCATACCCATCATGAGCGATTACACCCAGCTAAACACTGAAACACTCAGAAAGCTTGTGTCCAATGCAGTACAAGAGTCAGCAACTGTTGGTACGTTTTCCTTAACATAAAACTTACATTGTTTATTCATTGTTAAACTTGAGGTTACCATAACTTACTACTTTACATTGTACCTGTATGTCTTTTCAGGAACTCGTATTAAATGGACTGACATTAGTTGCAAGCCTCAGGAGAAATCCAAACAACAAGTCTGCAGCCGGTCCAAAAATGAAATCTGCAGAGTTATGTTTGGTTTTGTCAGCATACCGAGATTGGTATGAATCAACTGTACACCCAGGTGCTGGACCATCACATGTACCACAGCAAGATTCTGGTAATTCAGATGAAGATCCTTTCCTCTCTGCAGCGGCTGAATGTAACTTGTCCACAGAGGAGATGGAATTAATGGAAAACATCATGAAGGACGATGATGAAAATGTATGTAACAATTGCATTGTGTACCGCAGATGTGCTCTTTGCAAAGTACGGTACAGTTGCGGTACATTTGCCCGAATTATTTTATAGTTTTCCCAGCATTTACTCGAATTTCCTTGGTTTCCTAAATCGGGGTGAAGACTGCCCCCTGTCTCGTACATCTATGGCTCTTTGTTAGGACAATGACTGTACGAGCTCTGGGATATTGTAGTTAGTTTACTTTGCAAACAAACTTCCCTTGCATGATACTTGTTTGTTAATTTTGTACTGTTGTAGTCCGGTAAGGTGTTATTTAAATCGTTTAAAGGTTTGAAATGTTGACATTTTACACCTTTAGAAAGGTACAGTAAAGGAATGCTTTAAAAGACTTTTTATTACAAGACGTTCGAACCATAAGCCAATTATTTGCGCTGTTGAGTATCAGTACTGTGGTGTTTTCACAAAACAAAGCAATTTCTATTAGTCCCCATGCAAACGTATATAACAACCGTCATTATAGTTATACCGGGTGGGGCAAAAAAAGTACGACCGTTTGATTTAGTATAACTTAAAAACTAAAAGAGCTTTTGCATTCAGCGATGTCTAACTTAAATTTTGATATGTGCGATGTGCATTTTCATGCAATATTGACCGAGATAGCTGCGTTTAAACTTGAGTAAACAGTTTTGGAAGTGTCGAGAATTAGCTAAAAATGGCCAATTAAATAATTTAATAACCATTAGCATTTTACGCAAGTTTCGTTTCAATGAAGTGAAGTTGAAGTTAGAAGGCCAAATGTTAGAATAAAAGAGCATATCTATTCAAGAAACATTTCTAACTTCAACTTCACTTCATTTAAATAATACTTACGGTAAAATGGTAACGGTTATCAAATTAGTTTAATAGGCCGTTTTTAGCTAATTCTCGACAGTTCCAAAATATTTTAGTCAAGTTTAAACGCAGCTATCTCAGTCAATATAGCATGAAAATGCACGTGGCATATATCAAAATTTAAGTCAGACATCGCTGAATGCAAAGAAACGTGTTTAAGTGTAATATCGTAGACTTTAATTCAGCGTCGGCCACGGACATATAGAACAAATTGAGGGCTGCTTCGCGTGTGCCTAAGCCCTAAAAGATATAAACAAAATCTCAAATCATTTTATCGTGGAGAGCTCTCGAGATTTGTGCCCCCGGAGTAATGAACAAGATGTGCAGTAATGACATTTGCGGTACTTTGCAACCATATGCAGTAAAGTCCTGGCTGTTTGCCGAAAGTTATCGTGGAGAGCTCTCGAGATTTGTGCCCCCGGAGTCATGAACAAGATGTGCAGTAATGACACTACCGGTACTTTGCAACCATATGTTCATGACTATACATTGGGATAGAAAGGCTTGATAAGAGGTAATTTGTGCGCGAATGTATGTGGTGAAAAGATCTAGGCCACGCAAATCTTACCAAAATTGACCTCTTCCTAATGAAATTTGATCCCAATTTTCTGGTTAGAGTAACTTCATGAAACCCCAACATTTTGTATACATCTCACCGGTCTGAACGTTTTCCTGGAATGCGCCCTTAATATTGTAAACAATTGACGTGAAATACCATTGGTTATGGCAGTGGTAGTGACTGATGGTGTATTCAAGATGTACACGGGTATTCTTCCAACTTATTTTTTTTATCAGTTTCTATAGTTTCATTCCACCATTCACTACATTGTTGAGTGATGACGGTACAATTGAGTTGGAATCTTTCCAAGCTGGTGCTTTTGGTAATTGCTTTTGGTTCACTCTCTCGATATGACTGGGAATGAAAGCAGACAGAATTTTCTTCGTTTGGGCTCTGCACTACATGCCGTGATTATCGCGCAGCATTTTGTTGATAAGGTACTGTTTATAACGGTGAAATGATAAGGTAATGTATAGTAACTAACTGTATATGTATAATAATTAAGAGGCGATTTTTTTCTATGTCGCGTATTTGCGATGAAAAGTGTTCAAAACCTAATATCTCTTGGCGTACCTCCCAAAATTACTTTGTTTTAGCTCTATTTTCTAGTTTATACAGCTAGCTACCTTTTTAAATTCATCTGGCGGTTGAGAAACATAAAATAATTATAATAAAAAATTCAAAAATAGAATACAACTATTACAGATGCGATCAAATTGATCGGCCATATTTACAGCAATATTGGCAAAGCCTACGGAACTTCAAACGTCGGCATTATTTTACAGACAATATTATATTTATATATGTAATATATAACATTATATACTCATTAGTTTTGAGCGCTTGTTACGTAACATAGAAAAAATCTCCTCTTAAACAAGGACTCCATCAAAGATACGCACTCATGTAATTTAAGTCAGCTGTCCAAACTGTTCATGTTTGATTGTGACATGACTCATTATGTGTAGTCAGGGCGTCTTTAAGAATTATTATAGACGCCCTGCTGTAATTTAATCCAGAGGGTGGTAAAGGGGGGTACCAAATCCTAATTCCCAGCCAAATTTTGGCTGAAATCCCAGTTCCCAGCCAAATTTTGCCCCAAATCTTAGTTACGAAATTTGAAATTCCATTCCCAGTCAGGCTATATGCAAACTGATAATGAATTAAAACCACTGATTATGCATTTGCATAACGTATCGCCACCTGCACTGAAAAAAAATAATGGCGATTTTCAGGGGTTGTTCATATGAGTCGGGATGGCTTGGTGAACCTGGTTGGCTCCCAAGTGATGAGAAATAAAAAACAAATAAAAAACTGAGGCAAATAAAAAACTGAGCTGGCAAAGCGAGCCACCTCATTTTCCCGCGCCAGCCCGTTTAACCGAGCCAACCCATAAGAAAAGTTGGAATTTGTGGAGGAGGTAGTGCAATTTTTGTGCAAATACTATTTTTCTTATCTCATTGGACAATACATTTCTTAAGACATACTGGTGAATACTACAAAAGATATTACGGGAACCACTGAGTATTTTCCTAAAATACGCAACAACAGCAACTCCAAATATAGAAAGCATTTTTAGTGCAAAGTTTCTTTGAAACTTTGCAGTATTGTGATGAGTGGCGAAAATTCACATCAGTCAGTCAGACATTCAGTCATAGTGTAAACTTCCGGGGGGTATTTGTGATTTATATTCTTCGTAAGTTCGTGGACTTTTAGCGATTTTTTTCTTTTTTGAAGCTTTGAAGTGTAAAGGCACAACTACAATTATTTATTCGATCGTCTTGATGTTATTTCCGAATTTACACGCTTTATCCAAAGACGTTGTGAAAGTGAATCTTCCCCCGGAATTCAAACATTTTCAGTATTTCAGCATTTTAACACCTTTGTAATCTGATATTTATTATATCGTAACTAATTATATATTCAGTACTTTTGGTCGATTATAACTTCTGTTTTAAAACACGTGTGATTTTCGCTAATACACCCTTTTATAGAGCTTTAAAAACAGTACAGACTGACCAACTTTCAAAGAAAAACAATAAAAATTGACAAAGTTACGGCGAAAGTTGAAATGTAGCGTACGGGTCAAACCGGATGTCAAAACTGGCCCACCTACAGTATCTTTGTGCGTCTGTATATATAACTATGATGTATGATGCATTCTATATACTTTCTAGTTTTGCTTAGCCTTTATTTTAGACTTTTAGTAGTCTGTGTACAACCCAGAGGAGGTCGGAGTATCGGACCAGTGAGCTCTATATATATATATCTGGAGTGAGAACTTATGTCCAAAAAGTGAAGCCAAAGATGGCGGAAATTGACGTCCAGTGCCAATCCCTTTCTATTGTTTTCGACCGCGCGGTTTGCACAAGCCGGCAAGGAGTGTGCCGAAATTTCGTGTTTTTACTCCGATGTAAACAATAACATCATGATTTTATGAACTAATAACTTGATTAGCGATGCGATCTGTTAGTATAAACTGGAATTAGCTAGAAAAATGGTATGAAAACTGTTTATGACCTTCATGAGTTTGGACGTCAATTGCCGCCATCTTTTGCTTCACTTGGCATATTGGCCGAACATTAGAAGTTCTTACTCCAGATATATATGGAGCTCACTGGGTCGGACCTAACCAAATTGAGTTCACTGGGTCGGACCATTGAAGTAAATATAACTGGAATGCTAAGTCAGGGGGGGAAGTTGAAGCCGTGCTTGAAGCTTTCTTTGTAGGTAGACCCAGTCCTTTTTAAAAAATGTTTTCAAAATATGCACATATTTTAATCAGATAAATCTTGCCCCAAAATACTAGTTATACCACCGAATTTAATTTATATCAGTAGTATGATAAACGCATTTAATATTCGCAAATCAAACGAAGCACAAATTAGCAAAAAATTACGAAAAAACAAGACCATAAGCATGAACGCTCAGAAAAACCGTGCGTTTTAGGTTGCTTTTTCTGAGTTATTGAAAGTTTAAAGTAAAACTAAGACGTGAAACCTCAGGAATTATTTAAATCCATGTAAAATACATATGTATGCGAAGTTTCAAGAAGATTGAACGTTTAGGGTCGAAAAAAATGCATTTAAAAATTGACAAAAATATTGTTTAAAAACATAACATATTTTATTGCTACAGTCGGTCGCTCACGTCAGAGTCAAAAGTTTCTTAGGAGGTTTTTAAAAAGCTATATTTTAAAGGAGGAAAAATGTAAAACTGAAGTATGTTTCGCTTCTAAAAAAGGGTATGCCTTATAACTGTGTTGTTTGTGGAAGTAGGAGTAATAAAAATAAGGAAAACGAGGAACACATAGAGCATATAGCCTACCACAGGTAAGTCTATACATGCATGCATAATGTATTACATAAGAAATCAATAAAAAATCAAGAAATAATGTTTTATTTACCAACATAGCTACACAGTATATACATAGTCCGACAATTTACATTTACAATATAATAATATAAACTTTAAGGTTCCCCTTGAAGAATAAGGAACTGTTGGAAAAATGGGAGAAAGTGATCAAGAGAGTAAGAAATGATGGAAATGGATGGAGGGCAACACAGCATAGTTTCATTTGCAGCAAGCACTTTGAAAAGGATGACTACATTCAACTCCCAACAGCTGACACAGTTTCATGCAGGCTTAAAAGAAATGCCATACCCTCATTGTTCAAGATTGAACCATTTTCATGTCACATCTTGGATGAAGCAACAAGACGGCTACAAACGGAATGCAACAACATACCGGCATACACAGGACGGAAACGAGCCAGGCAGCGCGACACTCCACAACCAGCAAAAGTGCCTATAAACAAAAACTATGAAAAAGTCTTCAGAATGGGAAGCAACGATACAGAAATATCTAATAAGCAATTGAAATAAAAAATAAGAAACTTACAGCAACAACTGCGTCGATGCAAATCAAAAATCGCCAACATGTCAGATGTGATCAACAACTTAGAGCAGAACTTGATTGTCAAAACCGAAATTGCCGACAGATTACATACTTCATTTGATAAATTACAACTATCCATTTTCCACAATGCCAAAAACAACACCACTATCTCCCCATGTGGCAGACGATACACCGACGACATCAAAGAATTCTCTCTAACAATATACTTTTATTCACCAAAGGCATATGAATATGTGAGGTCGATCATACCACTGCCAAATCCATCTTTGATTCGAAAATGGTCAAGCTCAGTGGACTGTGAGCCAGGTTTCCTGCAGGAGGCATTCAAATCGTTGCAAAGTGAGGCAGAAAAAACACCATCGAAGAAAGACTGCTGTCTCATTATTGATGCCATGTCGATAAGGAAACAAACATTGTGGGACCCAAAGAAAGAACAATACTCAGGTTTTGTTAATAGCCCAGTATCACCTGAAGATCCCGAAACCCTTGCATCTGAAGCTTTAGTTTTCATGTTGGTTGGAACGCGAACCTGGTGGAAGTGTCCAATTGGTTATTTTCTGGCTGATAAAATGACTGCCAAAACCCAAGGACAGCTGGTTAGGATAGCCTTGGAAAAGGCAGCTGATGTGGGATTAAGGGTATGGTCAATAACTGCCGACGGTACATCTGTCAATGTCAGCATGTTTACTCAATTGGGTTGCATATTTGGTACAACGTATGACTCCATGGTAACCATGTTCAAGCATCCATCGCGGAATTACAATGTCTATGTAATATTGGATCCATGTCATATGCTAAAACTCGCAAGAAATGCACTGGCAAGCTTAGGTTAATTTTATGACCGAGACGGTGACGAAATTCAATGGAAGTTCTTTCATCATCTGCATAATCTTCAAGAAGACGAAGGATTGAATTTGGGGAACAAATTCTCGGCACAGCACCTACAATATAAAAAACATAAGATGAATGTACGATTAGCTGCACAGACCCTAAGCGCATCAGTGGCAAATGCAATCGAATTTCTGGACATTTCGATGAAGCGAACGCAATTTAAAAATAGCGAGCCTACAGTAATATTTACAAGAATTATTGACAGAGCATTTGACATTCTTAATTCTAGATGTCCTCGGGCTAAGGGATATAAGCAGCCTCTGAGACCCAAATCAAAAGACACATGGGAAGATTATCTCAAATCAACAGCAGAATATCTACTGTCACTTGTTGGGAAACAAGGAAAGAATAAAAAGCAAGAGCTTCTTTCTACTCACAGGAAAAAAACATTATTGGTTTTGTTGCTACCATAAGATCCACCATCAACATGGCAAATGAAATGTTTTAACTCAAAGAAAATCCTTTTGAATATCTTTTAACGTATAAGTTCTCCCAAGACCACATTGAATTGTTGTTTTCATGTATACGATCTAAGGGTGGTTGGAACAATAACCCAAACAGTGTGCAGTTAAAATATGCTCTTAGAAAAATGCAGTGAAAGCCTCAAAAAATTCTAATTGCATAGATTTTTCAGAAAGATTTTCCTCGGGAATAATTCCAATTTTCCATATGAGAAAACACAGATCCCCACTTATTGAAGAAGAAAAGCCAGAAAATGATTCCGGTTTCACCCTAACAGAGCAGCTGCTAGTTGAACAGTTATCGGAAAGAGGACATTCAGAATTTATGGAAAACATTCTGTTCTACATTAATGGATTCATAGTAACCAAGTTGATAAAATTAATTGCCTGCACAGCTTGTAGAAGTTGTCTCATTTCAAGTCCTTCATCCCCATCAGTCGACCATGATTACAGCGGTACAAAAACCACACAACATTCTGATACTCCAGCAGCCTCAGCTTTCACACTATTCGTAAACAGAGGCGGTTTAACCATTCCCTCGCAATCAGTCTTCGCCGTTGTCAAGTATGCTGAACATATTTTTAAAGCGTTTGTTGTCAAGGATGGGAAACACATCAACTCAAGCGAAAAACTACGCAGGAAAGTGATCATGGAAGTCTGCCATCATTTTGTCATCAATGAGTCATGTCATTAAATGTCTTTGGCGATCATGATCCCGGGTTGAACGAAGTTGGCTTCGATGAAGACCACAAGATGAAGTTGATCAAGTACACTGCCGACAAGTACTTCACGCTCCGGCTCTTCACGTACGGCAAGCGTTATTGTCAATCTGTTATTCAAAATGGAAAACAAAGTGACTGATTTCAGTTAACTAAATCAATTTTGTTTAAAAACCAATGAAATATAATAAAATACTGATATATTTGTACTTATCTTTGACTTTGTGTGCTTTGCTGTTTTATATGGCTTTGTTAACATTTAACTGACCATGTCTTGACGGTTGCCGGTAGCCAGTTTGTCTGAAATATAGTATTGATCGTTGTCGTGTTCACACTTTTTCGACTCCGTCCCACTTCTTATAAGCAGAAGATTTTCCTAGCTCATTAGAAATACATAAAGCATCCCAAAAACGAAAGAAAAAGGCAACAAATTGTGCAATTTTTACATCGAACACAGCTCGAGCACGCTGCCTTCAGTTTTCGGGGGGAGTGATAATTATTTTGGCGCGAGCTGGCTTCAACCACTCATAGGGCTTAAGTATAGGAGTTAGCATTCCAGATATATTTAGTTTACTGGTTGCGCCTGGCAGAAAATATCCGATATCTGATGAATGTATGTCGATAAGTGAAGAATCGAATATATCCGCGTAAATCAACCCGTTTTTCATGTGTTTAAGCATTTTCCTCGTTTATTTACTCAGGACGTATTTTAATACTCATAAAATGATAAAATGTAGTCTGTCCATTTGCTATATAGTATATAAACCTTGATTATTATTAAATGAATGGTGCTTATTAATTGTTTAATTGTTTGTTTGTCGTTTATGACTTACTTTGCTAAAAAAAACTTTCTTTTAACAGAATCAGTAAATTCAGATGATGAATTTAATGCATCATTTCAAAAACTTGATGTTCAAGATGGTAAATTAATAAATTATTATCTATATTTCTATTTTCATATCATTATGCTTTATAATTTTTATTCTTCACTTGCAACCAATCCCCAAAGACAATTGAATTTGGGACCAACATTGCTGCCATTCTATAGAAGATTATGAGATTCTTTTGTTGAAACGGGGACCAACATGGCCGATTGCAAGTCAAGAATACAATATATTACATGTCTATTTGACAGTTCAAAGATATTTTGTCATATGTATTTATTAATTATGTCAATCCTTTCAACTGTGCCCCATGCACATGTCAGTTCATAAAGGTAATGTCTCTCCTCAGCCGACATAATTAAGTGACATAGCATACATTAATTCCATAGTTCCTCAATTTAGAAACTTGAACTGTTAGAACTGTAGTTGCCATACCCGGAATCCAGTAGCAAACAGATTAACCTCTTCCTGTTGGAATAACGGTTAATATATCTTTATTGTCATTGATACACTCCACCACTTCTCTTTGCATACCCCTGAAGGTGTCATGATGAAACACATTTTGAAGAATGTCCAAAAAGGGTCTCCAGAAAGCTGAACACATGCACCCTCACTTGTTGGCTCTTGTAATGCTATAACAGCACCAGACGGCGTAACCATATTTGATCTATGATCCTGAAGATAATATTAGTTATATATTATTAGTGACATATTATTAGTTACACAAATATTAGTTACATATTATTAAGATCATATCCCTCTCACCAATGCCCACTAGTACTCAGACAGTCAACACATTTTGTCACAAGATCTGTAATATTAACAATCAATTGCAACCCGTATTCAATACAACTAATTCGAATTAAATATATTCCAGAATATACTGTGCACAAAAGCCTGTAAATATGTTGTAAAATAGGAAAATTATTTTATTAAAGCCAGACATTTATTGTTTAATATTTTGAACTGTATGAAGTGATTAACAAACCACACAGTTTCCCTCTTGCAGTCACTGGACATGTTACTAATAAACTGTCGCCTCTGGCTTATAAAATAAAATTATCAAAACAATACAATACAACATGAGCAAGTGTTTCGTCAAATACAGTACTCAGACACTGACAGTGTCTGTTCTGTCAGGAAACAGACTGTCTTGGAGTTTGGACTGGCCATTTGTGTCAGAACAAGGCCAGCCACTGTGTTGGCACAAAATGGCCATGAAAGTTGTCAAAATCAATAAATCATATACTAAATAACTTACCTGCTTGATAAAGTAACATTCTGTCTAAAAGGATACTTCAGTCCCATCATTTTTGTTTATATACCAGCAGTGAAATTTTGCTTGTGAACCATCACATACAAGCTCAACATCGCAAGGTTTATTTCCTCTGCTATATAAAGGATTGTATTGATTCGTGCCGCTCAGAACTTGAAAATTCGCTCTTGTGTCGATAATGATGCTCAATTCCGCTTTCGTAAAATAATTCTCTTGTAGCAATGCAACCTTCTCTAGGACACAAGATCTTTCCCAAAATAACTGCTTTGTGGACAGGTATTTCAATTTCTCATTTACACCATGAATATTCATGTCGGCCATGTAAACATCAATTTCTGCCAGGCTAGATTTTCTTCGCGTCCTCCCCAAGCACCCCCGCGCGCTCGCTCAACAACTGATCACTATTTATTTTTTCTCTCTTTCGAGCCTGGGTACGAGGCTGGACAATGGGAAGCTTTCCAGGCATATTGGACATTGGACATGCTGTGGCTCTTGTGCCAAACCCAAAACATCATCTGTCTTATCTGCACCAAAGTCCTGTGCTGCACCAGCACCTGACGTAGATGCACCAGAGGTATCATGTGCACATTCTTCTTCAACATCTATAACATTTACATCTTGTCGATCTTGATCAGAGTGACCACTCAGTTCTGCACTTCTGCAAATCTGCATAGAGAAATCGGCAAGATTTATAACGCTTGAATAATTGTTTGTTAAATCTTGTGTGTTTCTCAAGGGCCTTTGTCAACAATTCTTCGGATCCAATGGAGGAAGCGACGGTCAAAGGAAGTGTTGCACCTCTCTTTAGTGAAAGTCTCCCATCTTTCAGTATTAGTACGCCAATGTTTACCTTCACTTCCTTGGGTTGTTTCTCTTCAAGTTTAGCCTTCTTTGCTTTTATGCCACACTTCTTGAAAAACGTGGATCGCTCTCCTTCTTTCGGGCACGATAGGACTGGAATGATTTCACACCTGTGCTTCTAGTTGTGTTTTCAGTCACAGTACTATTAGCAGGAGTACCAGAAGAAGTGCTATTAGTATTTCAAACAGAAGATTCTTGTTTATTGGAAACTTCTTTTCCACACTGATGGCAAAATTTTGCATTTGGTACGCATGGAATACCACAGCCAGAACAAAACATTTCCTATATATCTATTTGCATAAAACCACGCACCCAGGTAACCCAGCACTCAGCAGAAACACATTTTTCGACTTTGCTTTGTAACCAAACCTGATTCAAGATGGCGGCCATCAGTTGCTAAGCAACATACCCACTGATCTGAAAAGTACACTGGACACCGCAAATTCGTTGCAAAGTACATGTACATCTCATAGATAGTACATCTGATGTGTCTGAGAGGGTCTGAATGGGGTTAACTGACAACTGACAAATGGCATTAAAAATAACCGACTACTGACAAGTAATGAGTATTGACAAATAAACTTAACTGACAACTGACAAATCGAGGTAAAACAACAAGTGGCATTGGGTTTTCCCCACTTTCATCGCAGCATAACTGTCTAACTAAATGTTGTTTGTCTTGTTTTTTAAGTATTTTATGACGTGTTTGAGCATAAGCGTACGGCAGAGCGTACGGACAAAAAAATTCGGGTGGGGGGAGGGGCGGCGGACACTACTTCGCCCGACGAAAACAGAAATTGCCCGACATTATTAAATGTTTAACAAAAATAGAAGAAACAACACGCTCTTTATAGTTGTATTTCATAGGGTCAATTATGAAATTCACAAACCAGTTTGTCAACTGAGCATTTACGGGTTTAAAAGCCTCTGTGGAGAGAGAGTTTGGAACATTTTAGTGAAAAGTTAGTTGAAATCGACTGCAAACATTGCTAAACAAACGAAATCTTCCATTACTAAGGATCAAATATACAGGAAAATTATCTCTATTATTTTAAAGCGTTTTCCAACTTTTAAAATACCAGATTACTACAGGAAACTACGGATTAACAGTTTTCTACTTTTATACAAATAATAGCACCCTGCGTCCCTCGCCACCACAGGGATTGCGCGCTTAACTAACGCATGCGCTGTGAGAATGACCATGTGTTGCGCGCGCATGTGTTTTTCTTAATATGGAGGCAAGGCTAGGCCACTTAAACTTGCATCAAGGCTATTTAAACTTGCAGCAAGGCTATTTAAACTTGCAGCAAGGATATTTAAACTTGCAGCAAGGATATTTAAACTTGCAGCAAGGATATTTAAACTTGCAGCAAGGATATTTAAACTTGCAGCAGGGCTATTTAAACTTGCAGCAAGGCTATTTAAACTTGCAGCAGGGCTATTTAAACTTGCAGCAAGGCTATTTAAACTTGCAGCAAGGATATTTAAACTTGCAGCAAGGATTTTTAAACTTGCAGCAAGGCTATTTAAACTTGCAGCAGGGCTATTTAAACTTGCAGCAGGGCTATCTAAACTTGCAGCAAGGCTATTTAAACTTGCAGCAGGGCTATTTAAACTTGCAGCAAGGCTATTTAAACTTGCAGCAAGGATATTTAAACTTGCAGCAAGGCTATTTAAACTTGCAGCAAGGCTATTTAAACTTGCAGCAGGGCTATTTAAACTTGCAGCAGGGCTATTTAAACTTGCAACAGGGCTATTTAAACTTGCAGCAGGGCTATTTAAACTTGCGGCAAGGATATTTAAACTTGCAGCAAGGCTATTTAAACTTGCAGCAGGGCTATTTAAACTTGCAGCAAGGCTATTTAAACTTGCAGCAGGGCTATTTAAACTTGCAGCAAGGCTATTTATACTTGCAGCAGGGCTATTTAAACTTGCAGCAAGGCTATTTAAACTTGCAGCAAGGATATTTAAACTTGCAGCAAGGATATTTAAACTTGCAGCAAGGCTATTTAAACTTGCAGCAAGGCTATTTAAACTTGCAGCAGGGCTATTTAAACTTGCAGCAGGGCTATTTAAACTTGCAACAGGGCTATTTAAACTAGGCTATTTAAACTTGCAGGAAGGCTATTTAAACTTGCCGCAGGGCTATTTAAACTTGCAACAGGGCTATTTAAACTTGCAGCAAGGCTATTTAAACTTGCAGCAAGGCTATTTAAACTTGCAGCAAGGCTATTTAAACTTCCAGCAAGGCTATTTAAACTTGCAGCAAGGATATTTAAACTTGCAGCAAGGATATTTAAACTTGTAGCAAGGCTATTTAAACTTGCAGCAAGGCTATTTAAACTTGCAGCAAGGATATTTAAACTTGCAGCAAGGATATTTAAACTTGCAGCAAGGCTATTTAAACTTGCAGCAAGGCTATTTAAACTTGCAGCAGGGCTATTTAAACTTGCAGCAGGGCTATTTAAACTTGCAACAGGGCTATTTAAACTTGCAGCAAGGCTATTTAAACTTGCAGCAAGGCTATTTAAACTTGCAGGAGGGCTATTTAAACTTGCAACAGGGCTATTTAAACTTGCAGCAAGGCTATTTAAACTTGCAGCAAGGCTATTTAAACTTGCAGCAAGGCTATTTAAACTTGCAGCAAGGCTATTTAAACTTGCAGCAAGGATATTTAAACTTGCAGCAAGGATATTTAAACTTGCAGCAAGGCTATTTAAACTTGCAGCAGGGCTATTTAAACTTGCAGCAGGGCTATTTAAACTTGCAGCAAGGCTATTTAAACTTGCAGCAGGGCTATTTAAACTTGCAGCAAGGCTATTTAAACTTGCAGCAAGGATATTTAAACTTGCAGCAAGGATATTTAAACTTGCAGCAAGGCTATTTAAACTTGCAGCAAGGCTATTTAAACTTGCAGCAGGGCTATTTAAACTTGCAGCAGGGCTATTTAAACTTGCAACAGGGCTATTTAAACTTGCAGCAGGGCTATTTAAACTTGCAGCAAGGATATTTAAACTTGCAGCAAGGCTATTTAAACTTGCAGCAGGGCTATTTAAACTTGCAGCAAGGCTATTTAAACTTGCAGCAGGGCTATTTAAACTTGCAGCAAGGCTATTTAAACTTGCAGCAGGGCTATTTAAACTTGCAGCAGGGCTATTTAAACTTGCAGCAAGGATATTTAAACTTGCAGCAAGGATATTTAAACTTGCAGCAAGGCTATTTAAACTTGCAACAAGGCTATTTAAACTTGCAGCAGGGCTATTTAAACTTGCAGCAAGGCTATTTAAACTTGCAGCAAGGCTATTTAAACTTGCAGCAGGGCTATTTAAACTTGCAGCAGGGCTATTTAAACTTGCAACAGGGCTATTTAAACTTGCAGCAGGGCTATTTAAACTTGCAGCAAGGCTATTTAAACTTGCAGCAAGGATATTTAAACTTGCAGCAGGGCTATTTAAACTTGCAGCAAGGCTATTTAAACTTGCAGCAGGGCTATTTAAACTTGCAGCAAGGCTATTTAAACTTGCAGCAGGGCTATTTAAACTTGCAGCAGGGCTATTTAAACTTGCAGCAAGGATATTTAAACTTGCAGCAAGGATATTTAAACTTGCAGCAAGGCTATTTAAACTTGCAGCAAGGCTATTTAAACTTGCAGCAGGGCTATTTAAACTTGCAGCAGGGCTATTTAAACTTGCAACAGGGCTATTTAAACTTGCAGCAAGGCTATTTAAACTTGCAGCAAGGCTATTTAAACTTGCAGCAAGGCTATTTAAACTTGCAGCAAGGCTATTTAAACTTGCAGCAAGGATATTTAAACTTGCAGCAAGGCTATTTAAACTTGCAGCAAGGCTATTTAAACTTGCAGCAAGGCTATTTAAACTTGCAGCAGGGCTATTTAAACTTGCAGCAGGGCTATTTAAACTTGCAACAGGGCTATTTAAACTTGCAGCAAGGCTATTTAAACTTGCAGCAAGGCTATTTAAACTTGCAGGAGGGCTATTTAAACTTGCAACAGGGCTATTTAAACTTGCAGCAAGGCTATTTAAACTTGCAGCAAGGCTATTTAAACTTGCAGCAAGGCTATTTAAACTTGCAGCAAGGCTATTTAAACTTGCAGCAAGGATATTTAAACTTGCAGCAAGGATATTTAAACTTGCAGCAAGGCTATTTAAACTTGCAGCAGGGCTATTTAAACTTGCAGCAGGGCTATTTAAATTGCAGCAAGGCTATTTAAACTTGCAGCAGGGCTATTTAAACTTGCAGCAAGGCTATTTAAACTTGCAGCAAGGATATTTAAACTTGCAGCAAGGATATTTAAACTTGCAGCAAGGCTATTTAAACTTGCAAGGCTATTTAAACTTGCAGCAGGGCTATTTAAACTTGCAGCAGGGCTATTTAAACTTGCAACAGGGCTATTTAAACTTGCAGCAGGGCTATTTAAACTTGCAGCAAGGATATTTAAACTTGCAGCAAGGCTATTTAAACTTGCAGCAGGGCTATTTAAACTTGCAGCAAGGCTATTTAAACTTGCAGCAGGGCTATTTAAACTTGCAGCAAGGCTATTTAAACTTGCAGCAGGGCTATTTAAACTTGCAGCAGGGCTATTTAAACTTGCAGCAAGGATATTTAAACTTGCAGCAAGGATATTTAAACTTGCAGCAAGGCTATTTAAACTTGCAACAAGGCTATTTAAACTTGCAGCAGGGCTATTCAAACTTGCAGCAAGGCTATTTAAACTTGCAGCAAGGCTATTTAAACTTGCAGCAGGGCTATTTAAACTTGCAGCAGGGCTATTTAAACTTGCAACAGGGCTATTTAAACTTGCAGCAGGGCTATTTAAACTTGCAGCAAGGATATTTAAACTTGCAGCAAGGCTATTTAAACTTGCAGCAGGGCTATTTAAACTTGCAGCAAGGCTATTTAAACTTGCAGCAGGGCTATTTAAACTTGCAGCAAGGCTATTTAAACTTGCAGCAGGGCTATTTAAACTTGCAGCAGGGCTATTTAAACTTGCAGCAAGGATATTTAAACTTGCAGCAAGGATATTTAAACTTGCAGCAAGGCTATTTAAACTTGCAGCAAGGCTATTTAAACTTGCAGCAGGGCTATTTAAACTTGCAGCAGGGCTATTTAAACTTGCAACAGGGCTATTTAAACTTGCAGCAAGGCTATTTAAACTTGCAGCAAGGCTATTTAAACTTGCAGCAAGGCTATTTAAACTTGCAGCAAGGCTATTTAAACTTGCAGCAAGGATATTTAAACTTGCAGCAAGGCTATTTAAACTTGCAGCAAGGCTATTTAAACTTGCAGCAGGGCTATTTAAACTTGCAGCAAGGATATTTAAACTTGCAGCAAGGATATTTAAACTTGCAGCAAGGCTATTTAAACTTGCAGCAAGGCTATTTAAACTTGCAGCAGGGCTATTTAAACTTGCAGCAGGGCTATTTAAACTTGCAGCAGGGCTATTTAAACTTGCAACAGGGCTATTTAAACTTGCAGCAAGGCTATTTAAACTTGCAGCAAGGCTATTTAAACTTGCAGGAGGGCTATTTAAACTTGCAACAGGGCTATTTAAACTTGCAGCAAGGCTATTTAAACTTGCAGCAAGGCTATTTAAACTTGCAGCAAGGCTATTTAAACTTGCAGCAAGGATATTTAAACTTGCAGCAAGGATATTTAAACTTGCAGCAAGGCTATTTAAACTTGCAGCAGGGCTATTTAAACTTGCAGCAAGGATTTTTAAACTTGCAGCAAGGCTATTTAAACTTGCAGCAGGGCTATTTAAACTTGCAGCAGGGCTATTTAAACTTGCAGCAGGGCTATTTAAACTTGCAGCAAGGATATTTAAACTTGCAGCAAGGATATTTAAACTTGCAGCAAGGATTTTTAAACTTGCAGCAAGGCTATTTAAACTTGCAGCAGGGCTATTTAAACTTGCAGCAGGGCTATCTAAACTTGCAGCAAGGCTATTTAAACTTGCAGCAGGGCTATTTAAACTTGCAGCAAGGCTATTTAAACTTGCAGCAAGGATCTTTAAACTTGCAGCAAGGATATTTAAACTTGCAGCAAGGCTATTTAAACTTGCAGCAAGGCTATTTAAACTTGCAGCAGGGCTATTTAAACTTGCAGAAGGGCTATTTAAACTTGCAACAGGGCTATTTAAACTTGCAGCAGGGCTATTTAAACTTGCAGCAAGGATATTTAAACTTGCAGCAAGGCTATTTAAACTTGCAGCAGGGCTATTTAAACTTGCAGCAAGGCTATTTAAACTTGCAGCAGGGCTATTTAAACTTGCAGCAAGGCTATTTATACTTGCAGCAGGGCTATTTAAACTTGCAGCAAGGCTATTTAAACTTGCAGCAAGGATATTTAAACTTGCAGCAAGGATATTTAAACTTGCAGCAAGGCTATTTAAACTTGCAGCAAGGCTATTTAAACTTGCAGCAGGGCTATTTAAACTTGCAGCAGGGCTATTTAAACTTGCAACAGGGCTATTTAAACTAGGCTATTTAAACTTGCAGCAAGGCTATTTAAACTTGCCGCAGGGCTATTTAAACTTGCAACAGGGCTATTTAAACTTGCAGCAAGGCTATTTAAACTTGCAGCAAGGCTATTTAAACTTGCAGCAAGGCTATTTAAACTTGCAGCAAGGCTATTTAAACTTGCAGCAAGGATATTTAAACTTGCAGCAAGGATATTTAAACTTGCAGCAAGGCTATTTAAACTTGCAGCAAGGCTATTTAAACTTGCAGCAGGGCTATTTAAACTTGCAGCAGGGCTATTTAAACTTGCAGCAGGGCTATTTAAACTTGCAACAGGGCTATTTAAACTTGCAGCAAGGATATTTAAACTTGCAGCAAGGCTATTTAAACTTGCAGCAGGGCTATTTAAACTTGCAGCAAGGATTTTTAAACTTGCAGCAAGGCTATTTAAACTTGCAGCAGGGCTATTTAAACTTGCAGCAGGGCTATTTAAACTTGCAGCAGGGCTATTTAAACTTGCAACAGGGCTATTTAAACTTGCAGCAAGGCTATTTAAACTTGCAGCAGGGCTATTTAAACTTGCAGCAAGGATATTTAAACTTGCAGCAAGGCTATTTAAACTTGCAGCAGGGCTATTTAAACTTGCAGCAAGGCTATTTAAACTTGCAGCAGGGCTATTTAAACTTGCAGCAAGGCTATTTAAACTTGCAGCAGGGCTATTTAAACTTGCAGCAGGGCTATTTAAACTTGCAGCAAGGATATTTAAACTTGCAGCAAGGATATTTAAACTTGCAGCAAGGATTTTTAAACTTGCAGCAAGGCTATTTAAACTTGCAGCAGGGCTATTTAAACTTGCAGCAGGGCTATCTAAACTTGCAGCAAGGCTATTTAAACTTGCAGCAGGGCTATTTAAACTTGCAGCAAGGCTATTTAAACTTGCAGCAAGGATCTTTAAACTTGCAGCAAGGATATTTAAACTTGCAGCAAGGCTATTTAAACTTGCAGCAAGGCTATTTAAACTTGCAGCAGGGCTATTTAAACTTGCAGCAGGGCTATTTAAACTTGCAACAGGGCTATTTAAACTTGCAGCAGGGCTATTTAAACTTGCAGCAAGGATATTTAAACTTGCAGCAAGGCTATTTAAACTTGCAGCAGGGCTATTTAAACTTGCAGCAAGGCTATTTAAACTTGCAGCAGGGCTATTTAAACTTGCAGCAAGGCTATTTATACTTGCAGCAGGGCTATTTAAACTTGCAGCAAGGATATTTAAACTTGCAGCAAGGATATTTAAACTTGCAGCAAGGCTATTTAAACTTGCAGCAAGGCTATTTAAACTTGCAGCAGGGCTATTTAAACTTGCAGCAGGGCTATTTAAACTTGCAACAGGGCTATTTAAACTAGGCTATTTAAACTTGCAGCAAGGCTATTTAAACTTGCCGCAGGGCTATTTAAACTTGCAACAGGGCTATTTAAACTTGCAGCAAGGCTATTTAAACTTGCAGCAAGGCTATTTAAACTTGCAGCAAGGCTACACTGTAAATTCAAAAGAGTAGTTTTGACCCCTAGGGGTAATTTCCGTCCCTTTGGAAAGAGGGTAGTTTCTACACCTCGGAAGGGTCGTTTCAACTCCAAGGGTAGTTTTGACTCCATGGAAGGGTCAAAATAACTCTTCGCGGTAGTCTTGCGACTCCACGTGAGAGTAACATTACTCTTCGAAGGAGCCAATTTGACCCATCTCTGAGTCAAATTGGAAAGAGTAACAGCTTTAAGGCGCATATTTGCTTGCGAGCCTTCTATACTAGTATAGTGTTTGTCAGCAGCTGGAGTGTATAATTAATTGAATATTTACAAATACAACTCAAATAAATATATTTTCAACTCGATTTGCAAACATTTACAACTTATTTTACAAGGGAAAAGACAATTTGTAAATTGTTGGCAGTTCTTTGAACATATTCCTTCCTGCATTTTATTTAAAAGATCATAACGTTTGAATGTTTGAACATGGGGTTCGACTTTCGAGACGTCGAGCATGCTATTTTATATAATAAAATTGGGAGAGCCAGAAGTCACGAATAGATGTTTTCCTGACAATGTCAATAGTAAGTCAAAGTGAAGTTTATTATAATCTTGCGAGGGGAAAATAATACGCTATTTACATTTTTAATAGCTTATCAATATTTGGACAATGACTGCCAATAAGGGAATAATAGCATTATATCAATATTGATTATGATTGAGTGCACTAGTCATTTATTTTTAAACCCCTATTCCCTTAGGCATACCCGTGGTAAAGCACCTCCTCATATTCACAGGTTTATCACTTCCTGGTAAACAGGGAAAACACTAATACTTTCACTGTCTTGGTTATGCACCAGTCATTTGGAATCGCCGACCCCCCATCTCACATACCGGTGGGAAAGCGGGCGACACGTCATATTCACTCGTTTATCATTCCGGTTTTCCTAGTAAACTGGAAGACACTAATACTTTCACTACCTCGGTGACCAAATCGGGTCTATAGGAATATAATTCCATTCCAGAAGTTCATTAGGTATTTCCAGTGGAAATGTACTTCCTATATCAAAGGGGGGGGGGGGGGTCATCATTGGTACCAATCTGATAATAGAATAATATACGTTTATTCCCTTTTTCGAAAAGATAAAACTATTTAAAATTGCCAACTCAGCAATCTCAGTAAGAGATCGTGCATGCACTGGGCACTGGTGCCTAGTTTAAGTTCTCGCGCGCACAGCATTATGGGATAGCGTCGCTTTGAAAAGTGAAATTGTTGTCTTTCATCTGAAATATTTTATGGTTAGCATTTTTCCGATTTATTATTGTATGAAGAAGAAATCTTTTCCCTCGAAGTGCAGAATGATATTCAAGAACTCACAGGTAAGATTTCTTTTATGTTTAATTTGTTATTTACGTTTTTTAATTGCAAAAATCGGCAGTGATATTTTGTGTATATTGTCACTGAAATTTCGTTAAATATTTGAGTTAGCCGCGTTATATTTGCATATAAAACCAACGAACTATCGCTTCTTAACACCAAAAGAAAGATTAAAACATCAATTTGAATTGATCTCTAGGAATTCCATACCAAATTGCGTAGTAAAGTAATGTATTTTGGCAATTGTTTATAAATCTTATAAATAGATGGCACTGACATCAAGTAAAGTCTTTGTTAATGCTATATAGTGACTCACACTTAGGCAAATAAGTGAAATAACATTACTTTAAATACAACCTTTAACATCAACAAAATAAGTTTTAAAGATAAGTTAAAACAGTAATAAAAATTGGAATAACAGAGTGCAGCTAGCACTTGTTTAGTGTAATTTATGCTTAATAGAAGAATTTTACCTGTTTTTACATGAAACTGTTCAGATCGGGTGGCTCGTCAAAAATGAGCAACTAATCTTAACCCCCAACCTAACCCTAATAATCCCTAATGCCTATTTCGGTTGCTCATATATCGAGAAAGAGCCAAAACACCTCGGCTGACTTATGTAATATAAAAAAAATTCCAATGAACCTGAAATCATAATTTTGTGAACAAGTTTCACCATTGTAACCCACAGAAATGATTATACAGAGATCTTTCAAGATTGAAATGTATCTAAACAATGTTAACATAAATTGCTCAGTCCAGTATATGCCTTATACAACCTAAAAAGTCTGAAACAAATAATCCCCAAAAGTTTTTGCCATATTTACAAATTAGTAATTCATTATATTGTATATCCCAACAGGGAATTTTCTACCAAATCACTATGCCACAACAAAAGACAAATTGTCCCAAGGCAGGGGAGTTGAGAAACAAACAACATGTAAACTGCAGACAGTATAAGAAAATTCTGTGCTCTTGCAGGAAATTGTTACTTCAAAACATTTTATATTGCAATATTATTTGGGTTACCATTATAATGCAATGTGCCCCAATGCACCTTACTAATTTACTCTGTCTAACACCAGGCAATTATACTTGTCAAATGGAAAGTATTTCATGTCAATGGTTGACCAGATTATGTGAGCTCTTGTTTCTGGTTAACCCATTAAGTTGTGCACAATGGATTCTTTGTGCCTTACTAATTCACACAATCTAGTGCCAGACAATTTATCCCATCAAAGGGAAAGTGTTGTATATTATGCTTAATACCAATGTAAATGTTAACCAGACACTATTATACCATTAACCGGCAAGTTTGGTTATTGGACTTTTGTCGGTCTAAATTTTTAATACAAAATTGTGTATATATTCAAAGGCAGTTGTAAAAAAATGTGAAATGCTGTCTATTCCAGTTGCCAAGGGCTAACCACAAATTCATGTGTATTTACCAGGATAATGCTAGTGTGTGTTATTGTTGCCAATGTGTGTGTTATTGATGCCAATGTGTACTTGTGATTACCTTTTGGCAACTGTACTGTGTAGCTTAGATACCCAAATTTGCAAAATTTAGAATATTTACCATCTTTCGGTTAACACTTTAAGGTGCAATACACATCTTTGCATCATACTACACTATTTCAGTCATTCTAATTCTAGTTGCTGGACAGTTTAATTTACTTGTCAAGTGGAGATTGTTGCATGTGAACCTTTGCATTGTCAATATTAACAAATGTGCAATTAGCCTAATATTCATAATAATTTTTTTAATGAAAATTTTAAATAGCAACCCTTATCAGAAAATGGTTGTTCACCAAGTCCATCGTTGAAAGCAAATAAAAGAGGCAGATCAGCAGAGAAAAACATTAAATTTGGTTGGAATCAGTCCTTTGAAAATCTATATAAGGTTTGTTGTATATTGTGCTAAATATTGTTTCTTAGCCTTTTAAAATGCAATGTGCCCCCCATGCACCTGTACAAAGGTACCATTGATGCACCTTACTTTAGCATCCGGAGAGTATCCGGAGAAAAACCCTCGAAGTACAGGAGAGAACCAACCAGACTCGACTTACATGAGTTGACAAGCGCACCGGAAGCAACCTTACAGAGGTAACTAATGTGTTCAGACCTGCAGTAATAGGCTTAACTCACTGGTAAGAGACAAGCGCACTTGGCCACTCGGCCACCCGTGATTCCCACCTGTTGATACGAAATTGAAGTCCTGGTATCCATAATGGGTGCTAGGGAAAAATCTCAAACCCTGTTCACTCACAGTGATGGTTTTATATTTTCAGACCTATAGGTTTGAACAGGGTTAATAATAATAGGTAGCAAAATTTCCTAATTGTTCCAGATTTAGAAGGCAGTGCTAGTAAGTTGAAAAAAGCTCGGAATGCTCAGCATGCTCATAATGAGAATTTGTGTTTCTATAACAATTGTATAGAAGCAAGGATTTGTATTGTTTTCTATAGTTTAAGTGTTGCCATGACACATTGACTCATACATTGCCGCAGGTCCGAAGGTGGTGGGTGTTGAGAATTACTTTTAGACAAATGCCTTGTTTTTAGAATGTCTTCAACGAGCTGCAATTTGGACATTGTTCCAGACCTTGCTACGAGGCAGTGGTGGAAGAAAGAATAGTGGCTGTGAGAAGATTTTGAAGTTGTTAAAGGTAATATATCATGGAAATTACACACTATACCAGGATAAAATTCCTCTTCTCTGGTATAACTTCTATGTCGATAGGTTGATATCAGTTGTTATACACTTTAACAGTTAATGCGAGAGTCAACCATGCAGAATTGTCAATTTTTGAGTAAATATGCAGGGTGTAGTTTAATTATTTGGTATATATAGTGTATAGTAGTTTGATTAAATTTAATTTTACATGTCTGGCCCCAGGTCTAGAGCAATTGTCATTTGTATATTCAAGTTTGATTCAACATAAAAAGAGCATGCATTTTAAACCTCTCCCCATTTTCTGCCAAATGTTGTGGTAATTAATTGTCTGTATTCAAAGTTTCAAATCTAAAGTTGAGTAGGGTATATTAACTGTTCTTGTAAGAATGGTGTCAGAATATTTATAATTGTGAATACTATGCACTGATTAATAAATGTAATTATATTTTGTAGGGAACTGATGATGTGGACTGCCAAGTTAAAGCGACAGTCTCACCTGCAATCTTTTTGTGTGATACTTCGGTTATGTATGTTGTTGGGGAAGGAAGAGTGCTGTGCGACGCTTCACGTGAAGACAAACTTTTAGACTGTCTAATTCTGTTATTTTGCGTTGATTACACGTACAATTTTGATTATAAAGTCCAGAGAAGTGCAATAATATTTTTAGAGAAAGCAACCTTTGGAATCAGCTATAATAACCAAATCCCTCTTAGCGTTACTCAAGTTTTTACTCTGTTGGGTCAGTGAAGGATTAAGACTTTAGTGCATTCTCTTGGTGTATTTTTAATTATATATAACTCTAGTGACGTATTAAATCCATTTATTAAAAAGGAGAGCTTTGTCTGTTTAATACGTCCCAAGGCCATGTTACACGAAACGATATTGAACGACGATTTATTGATATGTAAATGTTAGAAGTTCATTTACATATCAAATCTTCGCTAAATTTCGTTCTATAGAAAACAGCTAACGACCTGAACGAATTTGAATAGCTACAAGGAGTTTTGAATAGCTGAAACGACCCTTTTGAATAGCTGAAACGATAGATAGGCTGAACGACCCCCTTTGAATAGCTGACCCCTTTTGAATAATATGAAGAACGACCCTTTGAATAGCTGAAACGACCCTTTTGAATAAAGCTGAAACGACCGCGCAGATAGCCTAGCCTGAAACGACCCTTTTGAATAGCTGAAACGACCATTTTGAATAGCTGAAACGACCCTTTTGAATAGCTGAAACGACCCTTTGAATAGCTGAAACGACCCTTTGAATAGCTGAAACGACCCTTTTGAATAGCTGAAACGACCCTTTTGAATAGCTGAAACGACCCTTTTGAATAGCTGAAACGACCCTTTTGAATAGCTAGCTGAAACGACCATTTTGAATAGCTGAAACGGCCCTTTTGAATAGCTGAAACGACCCTTTCGAAGGGTAACGTTCCTACCCTTTGAGGAGTTAAAACTACCCTCTGAAAGGGGTAAAATCTACCCTTTCGAAGAGTAAGCACCGAAGGGACTGAAACGACCCTTTTGAAGGGGTAGTCCTGGGGTCAAAAAAACTACTCCTTTCAAGGGGTCAAAACTACTCTTTTGAATTTACAGTGTATTTAAACTTGCAGCAAGGCTATTTAAACTTGCAGCAAGGATATTTAAACTTGCAGCAAGGATATTTAAACTTGTAGCAAGGCTATTTAAACTTGCAGCAAGGCTATTTAAACTTGCAGCAAGGATATTTAAACTTGCAGCAAGGATATTTAAACTTGCAGCAAGGCTATTTAAACTTGCAGCAAGGCTATTTAAACTTGCAGCAGGGCTATTTAAACTTGCAACAGGGCTATTTAAACTTGCAGCAAGGCTATTTAAACTTGCAGCAAGGCCATTTAAACTTGCAGGAGGGCTATTTAAACTTGCAACAGGGCTATTTAAACTTGCAGCAAGGCTATTTAAACTTGCAGCAAGGCTATTTAAACTTGCAGCAAGGCTATTTAAACTTGCAGCAAGGCTATTTAAACTTGCAGCAGGGCTATTTAAACTTGCAACAGGGCTATTTAAACTTGCAGCAAGGCTATTTAAACTTGCAGCAAGGCCATTTAAACTTGCAGCAAGGATATTTAAACTTGCAGCAAGGATATTTAAACTTGCAGCAAGGCTATTTAAACTTGCAGCAGGGCTATTTAAACTTGCAGCAGGGCTATTTAAACTTGCAGCAAGGCTATTTAAACTTGCAGCAGGGCTATTTAAACTTGCAGCAAGGCTATTTAAACCTGCAAAAAGGATATTTAAACTTGCAGCAAGGATATTTAAACTTGCAGCAAGGCTATTTAAACTTGCAGCAAGGCTATTTAAACTCTGCAGCAGGGCTATTTAAACTTGCAGCAGGGCTATTTAAACTTGCAACAGGGCTATTTAAACTTGCAGCAGGGCTATTTAAACTTGCAGCAAGGATATTTAAACTTGCAGCAAGGCTATTTAAACTTGCAGCAGGGCTATTTAAACTTGCAGCAAGGCTATTTAAACTTGCAGCAGGGCTATTTAAACTTGCAGCAAGGCTATTTAAACTTGCAGCAGGGCTATTTAAACTTGCAGCAGGGCTATTTAAACTTGCAGCAAGGATATTTAAACTTGCAGCAAGGATATTTAAACTTGCAGCAAGGCTATTTAAACTTGCAGCAAGGCTATTTAAACTTGCAGCAGGGCTATTTAAACTTGCAGCAAGGCTATTTAAACTTGCAGCAAGGCTATTTAAACTTGCAGCAGGGCTATTTAAACTTGCAGCAGGGCTATTTAAACTTGCAACAGGGCTATTTAAACTTGCAGCAGGGCTATTTAAACTTGCAGCAAGGATATTTAAACTTGCAGCAAGGCTATTTAAACTTGCAGCAGGGCTATTTAAACTTGCAGCAAGGCTATTTAAACTTGCAGCAGGGCTATTTAAACTTGCAGCAAGGCTATTTAAACTTGCAGCAGGGCTATTTAAACTTGCAGCAGGGCTATTTAAACTTGCAGCAAGGATATTTAAACTTGCAGCAAGGATATTTAAACTTGCAGCAAGGCTATTTAAACTTGCAGCAAGGCTATTTAAACTTGCAGCAGGGCTATTTAAACTTGCAGCAGGGCTATTTAAACTTGCAACAGGGCTATTTAAACTTGCAGCAAGGCTATTTAAACTTGCAGCAAGGCTATTTAAACTTGCAGCAAGGCTATTTAAACTTGCAGCAAGGCTATTTAAACTTGTAGCAAGGCTATTTCAAATTGAGCATGTCCCCTATGGGCCACCGTACATCAGAGATTTCAAATAGTTATATTAAAGTATAAAATGTAATAGAAAGCATCAAAATTGTATCAATCTTGAAAACGAAAGCATCAATCTTGGGTTTCTGTTCTGTAACCAGTTTAAATTTCAATTGCATACTGTATTGCTTTCTCATTTTATAGGTGTTTGCAAACAGCCCAGTTTATTTGTATCTGTGATCTGTCTTATCCAATTTCTCTGTATATTGTTCGCTGATTGATGCAATGTTTGTTGGATTGTTGTTCAAATCACCTGAACTATGTGATAATCAAAGTGACAAAGAAAAAAAACCTACTCCAATTTTGACTTATCTCACATTCTGTACAATTAATATGACTTTGCCAATGTATTAATAAAGGCATGATGTTAGATTTGTGTTTCTTGTTTGCTAGGTAAAAATAATAATAGTGTCTTAATAATCAATGCTAAGCTTCTGGTTTACAGTTCACTTTAACAAAGATAAACGTTTCAAACAGTATATCGAAATTGCTTTATAAAAAATGTTGTTCCTGATTTTTAAATTAAATTGTACAAGAAGTGTAAGTTAATAATTATTAGTAGATTTATTGAATTGATTGACATTAATTAAATTTGTTTACGAAGGCGCGAATTTAGAAATCTGCTCTTACGTTCTACGCTGTTAGCGAGCGACTATTTCATAGCATATTTAAACTCTTAAAATGAAGCATTTTGGTATACAGTGTTGTGCATTTGGCTGCAACAAAAGAAGGAAGAATTTAACTGAGTTTCGTAGTGATAGTGAAGGTTCTCCTGATGAAGAATCTTTAACAAAAAGGCAGTATGCACGCACTTTCCACAGGTAATAATCTTAACTTTGACAATGTTTTTATGGAGAAGTAGAAGCCAGGGCCGCCGAGAGTATTTGCGGGTCACAGGGCGTTATTTGTGAGAAAAACAATGTTTAATTAATCACCAAAATGAAATGTAATTTCCTGTACTTTCCCAGAAAAAAGACCCTCCAATTTCAATAATGCTCTCAATCTGGAAGTGGGCTTTTACATGGACCCTTACATTTTGAGGGGGTTCAGGGCAAATTCCCCCCTCTTGGCGGTACTTGGCGGTAACTTTTCAAGAAAAAAGTATTCTCTTGCTTTCGAAAATCATGAACAAGAATGTTTTTAAAGCTTTTACTAGGTTTCCTACTGACACAAACAGAAGAAAAATTTGGATTGGTAATATTCAAAGGAAAGATTGGTTGCCCAGTAGTAGTAGTCGTAGTCATTTTGCAGAGACCTGTTTTGACCGAAACGGAAAACTAACAAAGCTCAAAAATGATGCGATTCCCACCAGATTTAAATATTTTCCCAAATACTTAAAGGTTAATTTTACACCCAATACTTGCAGTATTAAATATTGGTAGCTAGAAGACCTATATCAGTTTAATATAAATAAACAAATAAAAGCAAGGTTAAAGTAAAATATCCCTGGGGGAAATTAGCTAACTAAAGATGGTCCATGGGGATTATCAAATATTTTTAAATAATAATAGGATTGAGGTTGGTGAACAATATAAAACAAGTATAATAAGTAACATTTTTGGTTATAAAAACACAAGATGTTATCATAAACTAATAAACTGCCTTTGGTAAAAACACATTTAGGGTAAAACTGTACCAAAATCATCACATCATCTAAAACGAAGATGTCCTGAAGAAGAAAGTAAAAGCAATGAGAACAATCCACCGGCAAAAAAAATGCTGATAGAAAATAATGACAACCTTGACAACCATCAAATGCACCAAACTGGAGATGATCTCATTAACAAAATGAAAATGTCTCACAATGAGGAAGTCACCAAAATAAAAAAAGAGAGCAAGACGGTACAAAAAGAGAAATGCATCCTTAAAGGACATAGTAAAGCAACTAAAGAAAAAGGATTTGATTTCCTCAGCATGTGAAGAAATGTTAGAAAGAAATATGAATGGCACAGCTGTTTCGTTATTCAAGAGAATGTCATCAAAGGCTGCTGGAAAAGGTTGCAGATATTCCCCACAGCTCAAATCATTTGCACTAACCCTTCAATACTACTCCACCAAAGCATACAATTTTGTTCGAAAAACCTTCAACCTGGCACTTCCTCACCCTGTCCAGATAAGAAAGTGGTACTCGAAGATTCATGCTGAACCAGGTTTTACAGAGCCTTCATTTTCAGCACTTTCACAAAGAGTAAAATGTAATGGGAAAAATGTTCTAGCTAGCCTTATGATAGATGAAATGGCCATTAGAAAGCACGTGTCATTGGATAGAACCAAATTCCGTGGTTATGTGGACTTGGGTGCTGAAGCAGATATTGATGATAGTGCTCCTTTGGCTAAAGATGCTCTAGTTTTCATGGTCGTTGGAATAAATCAAACATTGAAAGTCCCCGTTGGATACTTTTTTGTTGACGGTCTGAGTGGAAAGGAAAGAGCAAACTTAGTTCAATTATGTATCAACAAGTTGCATGATGTGGGTGTTGACATTGTATCTCTAACATGTGATGGTCCCTCATGCCACTTTTCAATGCTGAAAGAGCTTGGTGCTAAGTTAACCTTCCCTAGTTTCAAGCCTTATTTTTGTCATCCCTCGGACAAGAAGAAAAAAGTTCATATTATTTTAGATGTATGCCACATGCTAAAGCTTGTGAGAAACACATTGGGTGACAAGGGGGAACTACTAGATGAGGAAGGAAAGTTGATTTCTTGGAGATACATTATTGAGCTGCAAAAACTGCAAGAGCAAGAGGGTTTGAGACTGGGAAACAAGTTGCGGCCTTCACATATAAAATGGTGGCAACAAAAAATGAAAGTTGATCTTGCTGCACCAACTTTCATTTCAAGTGCTGCCGATGCGATCGATTACTGCCGGGACACTCTCAAACTGAAACAGTTCAATGGATCAGAAGCAGCTGTTAGGTTCGTTCGCACGTTCGATCAATTATTTGATATTCTCAACTCTCTAAATCCGTGTGCCAAGGGTTACAAAGCTGCACTACGTAAAACCAACAAATTCAGTTGGAATCCATTTCTTAATGAAGCACGTGACTATATAAAAGGTCTCAAGAATACCTCTGGTGAATTCATGTACAAAACTCGTCGTAAGACTGGTTTTATCGGTGTCATTGTTGCAATTGATTCCATTAAAAACCTATTCCATGAATTGGTCGAAAAGGAAGATGCACAGTTGAAATATATTTTAACATACAAATTCAGCCAAGATCCCTTGGAGCTTTTCTTTGCAGCAGTTCGATCTTGTGGTGGTTTTACTAACAATCCAACATGTGAGCAATTTACTGCCTCATATAAGAGATTACTTTTGAGAAGTAGTATACAGAATCAAAATGGAAACTGCACCAAACAGGATGATACTGATGTGTTGGAGGTCATAGGAGATAACTATAAAACAAAAAACAAAACAGAAATAACCATTGACGATGTAGCATTAATCAGAAAATATGATTTACAAGGGACCAATGAAATCTTGGAAGACTCCGACTGTGATGCTTGCCCAAAGTGGTCAGATCTTTCTGAGTTTAAAATGGCAACAATTTCATACATAGCTGGCTATGTTTCCAAAATGGTGAAGAAAAGGATAAAATGCTCTGTTTGCCACGAGGCATTGGGCTCAAAACAACACAAAAGACAAACTACATTCTTACAATTAAAGGATAGGGGCGGTTATTCAAGCCAACAGAGAGTGTAATAAAACTATAAAAGTCTGCAACTTTGAAGGTGCTTTCAAAGATTACTTGCCAAGACAGGTGGTGCTTTACCTCGAAGTGAAAGAATTGATGATGTCATTGCCTTATCTGTACTCAATATTATAGATGTGAAAGGTATATTCAAGGACCTAGATTATCATATGTGGACACAATGGTGAATGACAATCATACTTTCAAGCTAATCAAAGAAGTATCTAAATGCTACAGCAAAGTACGTTTGCATCACCTTGGTAAAATTACGACAGAAAGGGCTGTAAAAAACAAACTGCAAAAGAAGCTCAGTAAACTGGTTTTGTTTGAGCACCAGTGACCAAATGGCAAGATAATTTTACATTTTAATCATGAACAATGTTAGATTTAATATAGAAACATTAACTTACCGACATTTCCATAGATTTTTAAACCATTTTCGATCCATTATTGTCCGCGATATTTGTTGACACACACAGTATGACAAGAGAATACACCACTGGAGAATACTCTTCGTACAAGCATATCCACTGAATTCATGTAACAAAGATGATAATTTGTGTGCCAAAAGTTTGCTGTTAAGCTATTTAACATTTTCTAGAAGAACTGTTTCGAAAAGGTGACCAGAAGTACCTTAAATTTTCTTAAACGTGTTTTTCAAAACGCTGTTCGCCATGTAAATTTATAATGGTGTCCTGAAATTTTTGGACACCGGAAGTAATTTTTGCTCAATTAATGAGACTTCACTTATTACGTCTACGGAAGCTCGATCCAGTCAATGTATCAGATCAATAGAACCAGGTCTCTAAATTACATCACATTGCCGTCTGAAACCCTATAGTCTAGTGGTAAAACAACTTTGGCCTCTTTCGGTTGTTTTTGTCTGAAAGTCCAGTTTGGCCGTACGCTAAGATTTCAAATTTCGCCGTAACGTTGTCAATTTTTATTGTTTTTCTTTGAAAGTTGGTCAGTAGGTACTGTTTTTAAAGCTCTATAAATCCCCGGGGGGATCGCCAAGCGAAGATTAAACAAACTGGGGTTACAAAGTATTGATTATTGTGTAAGTAAAATATTAACCCAGCTTTCTAGTATCTGTAATCTATAGCATTGAATAACAAAATATAGTTGCTTCTAGAGTTTTATTCATAGCAGAAACATGTGCCATGAATAAGTATTCACAATGGCAACATGGTCCATTTTACTTGTTGTATACATGTTGTAGAGATCGCATTACACAAAGCCATGCAACATTGTCATGTGCTTGTAGTTTATACTAGGTATAAATAATACAGTATTATTAAGTATCTGATTAATGTATAAAGTCCACATTCCACAAGAGGCATAAACAAAGTATAAACAAGCTGAAACTGCCTGTATTAAGCTGCAGTATTTATATGTAACACAAGAATAATAAATACTAGAGACTTTAACAATGCAAATATAAATGTTTTCAAGCAAACTGTTAATGAAATATCTTGGCCAAACATGTTTTCTGATAACTCAAATCCAGAACTAAGTTTTTCCGAATTCACAGAAACATTCTTAAATGCGTATAATACAAGTTTCCCAAGAAGAAAAAAAGTCAGTAAAAACGCTGTTGATAAAATCAAAAGTCCTTGATGACAAAAAGTGTTTTGAAATCAGTGAGAACAAAAAACAAGCTATATAAGGCTTACTTACTAAATAATGGTAAGAAAAATCAAAATTCATCCAAAGAAAATAAAAATAAGCTGAACCACGTAATCAAAGCAGCAAAGAAAATGCATTATGAAGAACAATTAATAAAATATAAACATGATGCTAAAATGATTTGGAAAACATTAAATAATATTCTGAACAAAAAACAAAGAAAACAAATTTACCAAAGCAGTTTGCTGATAATACATCATCCAGTATGATATAAATCAGCTGGTATATGTTTACCTATTTATAATATTCTTGTAATTGCCGAATTAGTTGTAAACAAAATTGAAGCGGGAGAGTGCCTCGCATGGGTCTCTGAGTCCCGTTCGCACTCTTGCCGTTTGAACATCGTTCAATAAAGCTGTTAAAAAAAAAGCATTATAGATGATCCAATAAAAATCGAAACAAATTGAATGACTATTTTGTAAATATAGGACCTAATCTAGCTAAGAAAATTAATGACAACAATACAACATTTGATAAATACCTTACAGGCAGTATCCCTAACAGCTTATTTCTGGATACAGTTACAGAACATGAAGTAAGAAATGAAATAGAAAAACTAAACACAACTAAAAGTCCTGGATATGATGGTCTTGGTGCAAAAATAATAAAACTTGTGACACATGAAATCTCTAAACCAATTACACAAATATTTAATCAAACATTTTTAACTGGCAATATTCCCCAAGAACTCAAAATTGCGTTAGTAATATCAATTTTTAAGTCAAAACGAAGATAACAGATTTGAAAACTACAGACCAATTTCAGTTATAACTTGTTTTGCAAAAGTACTTGAGAAAATTATGTATAAACGTCTTATCAGTTTTGTTGAAAAAATAATATTCTTTCGGAGCACCAGTATGGGTTTCATAAGAATAGATCAACTGAACTCGCTATAATTGAATTTATTGATAAAATAACAAAATCAGTAGACAAAGGACAATATACAATTGGTATTTCCTTGACTTGTCAAAAGCGTTTGATACTATTAATCATAGTATTCTGCTTAAGAAATTGGAATACTATGGAATTAGAGGTGTTACACTTAAAAGGTTTGAGAACTACCTTTCCAATAGAAAACAAACTGTAAAATATAATGACACTAAGTCTGAAGCAATGACAATAACTAGTGGTGTCCCTCAAGGCTCAATATTGGGGCCACTTTTATTTTTATTATACATAAATGATATCCAAAATTGCAGCACACTAGTTTCCAAAATATTGTTTGCAGATGACACAAATATTTTCCACACTCATTCTTGCTTAAAAGAATTAAATTTAATCATGCAAGATGAAATAAATAAAATAGCTGATTGGATTAGCAGCAATAAATTATCACTGAATGCATCTAAAACAAAATTTATTCTATTTAGATCATCAAATAAAAAGATTAAACACAAAATACAAATTGTCTTGCTCTTCTTAAAAGGGTAACACATTTTGATATTTTCTTGCATTGACTGTCCACTTGTTCTTGCCATCTTAGCTGTTCGTCACAAGTTACCCCCAGAGTCTTTTTATCTGTCACTCTCTTTATCATGTGATCCCAATGGCCACAAGTGGGTCAACTGCTATCTCTCTCAGCCTTTGTCGGGATCCAATGACCATGTATTCTGTTTTGTTTTTGTTAAGCGTAAGTTTATTTTGAATGTTGTCAAGTTCTATGTTCATTTTTTTCTCAATTTCTACTGATGAATTTCCTTGACATGATATGTTTGTGTCATCAGCGAACATTGATGCCGATGTCGTTTCTAAACAGTTTGGTAAATCGTTTATATAAATTAGAAACAGCAGTAGACCAAGATTTGATCCTTGGGGGACACCGCATGTAGTAGTTCCGATATTTGATTCAGAATGGTTGATTTTACATATTTGCTTACGTTCTGAAAGGTAAGATTTGAACCAGTGTAAGGCTATTCCACGTATTCCGTAGCGCTCTAATTTGGCGATAAGTATTTCATGGTTGACTGTGTCAAAGGCATTTTTTAGATCAAGAAATAGTATACCATTGATAAGTCCTTTATCCATATTGACAAGGCATTGATTTATAGTATGTAATAGGGAAGTTTCTGTTGAGTGCCCCGTTCGAAAGCTGTTGTGGCACTATTATATTTGTTTCCACTAAAAAGTTATTTATTTGGTCATAAACTAATTTTTCGAGTATTTTTGTGATTGCAGATAAAACAGATATAGGCCTGTAATTATCGCAGTTTGATTTTTATCCCGATTTGTAAATGGAGCTGACCTTTGCAATCTTCATTTCATCTGGAAATATTCCAGTACTTAAAGACAAGTTAAAAACGTATACTAGTAAATTAACAATTGTGTTTCCTGCGGCTTTTAGTAATTTGTTTGATATTTTGTCAAGGCCTGGTGATTTGTCTGATTTAGCTCTCTCTAGTATGGCTTCTAGTTTTGGAATACCAATTTTTCTACATATGTAAGCTAAACAGTGATAATGTTTGTGTACTACTTGATATTCTAGTTGGTATGTTAATGTGTTGCCGTAGTTGGTATACATCTATTAGATCTTTTAGTTTAATCGTGTGTGCATTGCTCTGTGTAGCAAGGAGGTTACAGTTAAGGTCTTCGGTTATTATTACTTCTTTTCTTTCATCGTCTAATTTTTGTAAAAGGTTTTCAAACGTGTCAAGTAAGTCGCTGTTAGAGTTAGGTGGTCGGTACCAGGTCGAAATTAGCAAAGGTTTGCTTTTAGGTTTGTTTATCTCTAGACATATAGCTTCCAAGTTTCTATGCACGAGTTCGTCTCGTTCGGTGAATGAGATGGTATTACGTATAAACGCCTCCACCGTTTCTATTCCTGTCTTTCCTTACTAAGTCATAACCTGATATTTTAACCTCATTATCACTTACTGAGTTATCAAGCCTCGTTTCGTTGATACTAATTACATCAAAGGATTGTTCATGCAAGAAAATTCTTAATTCTTCAATGTGTTTGACTAAACTAGCGATGATAAGATTGCCAATTTTGAAGCCCCTTAGTTTTGGATATGGAGTTTTATTCGGCTGAGTATTTTGATTTATGGTAGTAGGAGCCGTTCCGGAGTTACATTGGTTATTTAGTCAATATAACAGTCACAATAACACATGATGCCAAAGATCTTTCAGAATGGAAAATAGCTCGGGCCCCAAAGCTGTTTTTTGCCCCAGTCCCCACATGTCTCTGTGCGGCCCTGTACGAATGTCATGGCTGGTATATCAATATGTTGCTTATGTTGGCATTTGAAGCGCCGCAGTTGCACCACCGCTGCAAATGTTAGCAGAATTTCGAATCGTTTTTAAATAAACAATATTTTATGTTAATTTCATTATCTTCACTTACCCGATTAATCAAGCAGCCTATGCGGCTGGTCAATGTATATCTCAGATATATATATTCTATTTCTCAGGAAGTTGACGAAGGTACTGCTTTTACGCACTGCAACTGAAACAGCTATTATTTTACATTTTTCTAAATCCTAATAGACCTGTGAGGAGGTTCAGTTTACTTAGTCAGATTACAAATTAAACTTCTAACATTTTTGTTTGCATTGGTAACCAATGAATCAGTCAATTCCACCTGTGCCCATGCCCCCCCCCGGGCTACCCCAGGGCATTCGCCCTTTTTTTTAATCTCGGGGGTGGGGCTATCGCAAATATTGTACAGCCCGGGGGTGGAGACTTAGCAACTTCGTACCCGGGATCTTTTCCCCAGGAATGCAAGCTAAAAATGGCGGACCACTTTGCCGACCATGTTTTATCGTTGAGTGATTTTAAAGGGAAAGACGTCGATTTTGTGTGTAAATGGCTGGAAGACAATTTTTTTGGCAAAAAAAACGAAAAAGTCACAAAAATAACGTCCAATATGTTGTAGTTTTGCTTCAGGCCCGTTTACACAGCGATTGTTGCTTTTTCACTTCACTTTAATACATGTTAATAGAAAATGTGTTCATCACTCACTCGATCCACGATCAATTGCATTTATATTAGAAAATTGCAGCAAAATCACTCATGTGAATGAGCCTATATTATTGAGTTACTGTTATAAAAATATTATATATTAAAATAAAAACTTCATATTCTTGTACAACTAGCATTCTCTTCTTAATTTTACTATAAGCAGGACCTCAAACTACAGCCCGGGGGTGGGAATATAGCCCAACGTTTTTGCCCGGGCGCGGGGCTTTAGCACACTACGCCTTTTCCCGGGGTGGGCATTTAGCCACTGTCTTTCTAAAAATGGTCAATGCCCGGGGCTCGGCCCGGGGGGGGGATGGGCACAGGTGGAAATGACTGATACGTAATACCTTAAAATCATAGATTAGAGGCGATTGATCGTGTATTATCAATTTCAAGACCGAGCAAGTCATACGATTTAAATTAAGGCAACATTCAGCATGCATTCGTTCAGAGAGCACCAGTGACACGAGGAAGGACTAAGACGTTCGGCCCCCTCCCCATTCTTTTACATGGTTATGTATATGGCGTGAAAAATATGAGTGAGGGAGCTAAATGAAGGACCAATTGTTCCAGGGGCGGATCTAGGAATTTTAGTACGTTTTCGGTTGAGTGGAGGCGCCATTGTTTTTGGCTAGGCAATAAAATGACTATTTCGCCCCATATCATGGCTCATCAGCATGCTTAGGAAACACAAATTGACATATATTATGCTTCTAGATATCGTATTACAAACAGCGTAACACCAAGCCAGGCGGTCAAAGACTCAAAATTTCGACATAACAATTTGTTTGAATATTCTTGTGTAGTATTAATATTTGGTTCGGTCGATAAAAATACATCAGCAAATAATACAACAAATGCCAATATAACGACTATATAATAATATAAATGAACCTTATTTCAGCCTTTGGGAATTCGGAGTCTCCACTCCGCTTGTCCTGGCATTGCCGTACTCTAAGCAATATATATACTGTATATATGTATATTTATATATATTAAAATATTTCTATCGCTACTTAAAGTTTCATGCCTCTTGCAAGGCCATCATCAGGCGATTAAAATTCAGTTCGTTATAAAATGGCACATTTTACGAATGCGCACTTAAGCAAAGTAATAACCAGGCAGATGGCCGAATACTATATACCTGTGTATTGTATCTTATTATGTTAATATGTCTTTTATACAATACAATATAATACATTAGTATTGAATTGGGGAAACTTAGTGAAACTCTGTCTGTGACTGTGTCGAATATTCCATCTAAAATTGTATATATTATGATTGAACTCTTATATCAATCTCAAAAAGATATCTGAAATATGTTATATTCTATACGTTAAGAATATGAAGCATATTATGCTACAGCAGCTATATCACTCAAACGTTTGTGATAAAAATGATTTCCAGAGAAGAGCTTATAACTATACGTATTTTGCAGGCAATTGGTGCCTTGGCTATGTTTGAAATAAATAGAGGACAAATGCACTGATATGAAATTTTAGCTTATTGTTAAAATACAACCTGGATTATGCGAGCAAACAAGAATCTAATATAAAGTAAATGTGTTTGTTTGGAGAGATCCAAGGGCAAGGACAAGTGGAAATATAGTATCAGAGTCTAATATAGACTCATAGCACACCTTAATTATTTCAAATAGTAATCTCACGGTTTAGTCACAGCGAGTCAGTATTTAAAGGTGATGTAAAGTCCGATGTAAACAAATCGGCAATTACCCTGGTTCCAGAGGCTCTTAAAGAACGGCGAGGCAAAATAACGGCGAGGCGAAATAAATACGAGGCACAGAATACGGAGGCGAAAGAGGCTCTCGTCAAATCATTAGCGAATCTCACTTCCATACTTGATTAAGTTCAGAATCTGAACCTCGCTTGTGATTGGCTGTTGGTAAAAACATATCAAACCGGTTTGGATAATAAACAAACATCGAACAAATGATAGCCTGCTAAATGTAGCAATGATTTTAATACTGTACAGGGTGTCTCAAAAATAAGGTAATCCAATTTCAGCACGCTATTGTGCGTAAATGACATTGTAAACGAGCGTCCTTTTTTATATTAAGAAAGATCATACGATGGCCGAGAAGGGCCATAAGATATCATCACGTTATTTTTTTTCCAGAAGGAAAACGCGTCATTTTTCTTCAAAAGAAAAGATGTCATTTTTTTCAGAGTAAAAACGCGTCATTTTTTTCAGACAAGAATACATTTATTTATACTGATTCTCAATTCACGTAATTAGACAAGTAAACCTTCAGTCTTCAGTCGGAAATAAATCACAACATTCTCGAAGGATTCACAATTGTTTATTGTTTACAAATACAAATGCTGTAGTTTTTGTTCCACAGATTTTGCACGATGCTAGAAGCAGTAACGAGATTAGTGCACTAACTAATACAGGGAACAACTGTGCATCTGTGGAACAAAAACTACAGCATTTGTATTTGTAAACAATAAAGAATTGTGGATCCTTCGAGAATGTTGTGATTTATTTCCGACTGAAGACTGAAGGTTTACTTGTCTAATTGCGTGAATTGAGAATCAGTATAATTAAATGATTCTTGTCTGAAAAAAATGACGCGTATCCTTCCTCTTAATAAATGACGCGCTTTTTCTCTGAAAAAAATGACGCGTATTTTTGACTGAAAAAAATGACCTTTTTTTTGAAAAAAAATGACGCGTTTTCATTCTGAAAAAAAATAATGTGATGATATGAATGACACGTTTTTCATCCAATATGGAGAAAAAATGAGCAAATACGAGTCCGATAAAAATTGTTTGTCGAAATCGCATATTTTCAGCTCTGTGCCTAATTAAAGCAGTGCATAACAAAAGAAAAGCAATTAATCACGAATGTGTCATTTTAGCAATGAGTTTAGAGCTCGTTTACAACATGTTTATAACAATTATGCATACGCAGGTATTTTATTGCCAGTGAAATTTATCAACTTAAGTCCTAAAGGGAGTTAATTTTCAATAGTTTTAGACCCAATTCTCAACCGTGAAAATTTTTTTTTCGACAAACAATTTTTATAGGACTCGTATTTGCTCATTTTTTCTGCATATTGGATGAAAAACATGTCATTCAACAGCTAAAAGCCTGATCTTTCTTAATATAAAAAACACGCACGTTTACCAAGTCCTTTACGCACAATAGCGTGCTAAAGTTGGATTACCTTTTTTTTGAGACACCCTGTACAGTATGTTTTTACAAAGAGCCAATCACATCGCGGGACACCCCATAGCACATGCGCAGAATGGACTTTACATGGTCTTTAAATCACAGTTAACCCCTAACGTTTTGCTACGAGGCAAAATTTCGCCGCTCCTGCATAAAGATCTGGAGGCAGTGGGAGAAGAAATCAATAAACAAGCAGGATTTGTACAAAGGAGCAAGGAGCACCTACGGAAGAGGTTCCTAAGAGAATATGTTCATGCACTCGAAGAGAAACAGCACCTGGACCTGGAAACCAAGCACCTGGAAACGTGCCCAAGGTAGGGGGACTCGTCTTATTGAAGGTTGATACAAAGGATAAAGCGATTTTGTATTTCGGCGAAGCGTATAATAACTAAATAAATGGATATATATAAATAAATACCATTTTCAAATTTCAATAAAGCAATTGTTTGATGAGGCATTTATTGAATTCATATACAGTAAATTATTTAATATTATGTGGATTTTGTGGTGGATAGTAAAAAGATAAAACGACTATAATCATTACTAAAATTACGTATTATTCTTTGCATACCTTCGCAACTAGCGTGCAAATCCACAACGTACTTTTACACATAATTATTTATAATTTCATGCTAAAATTCCTAATTATTGCGAAAATGTTAATTTTACCAGGATACATTGCTGTCAATACATTAAAGAGGTGTCTCATCAGGTTCCAATTGATCAGCGCCTTTGTTTTCAAAACCAACGATATCTGCTTTTGTGTTAGGCTTGCAAAAATACCAGGACAAGAAATAGAATAAGGTGGTTAACACTAAAAAGAACAAAATAAAAACAGAAAACAAAGCAAAATAGTATATTGACTTGGACTATACAAATACTCCTAAAACTCTTTAATAATGAGCGAAACACGAGGGATTTGCGAAAATTTCGTCCAACATGTCAGTGCACCCAGGTAGTTTTGAGGTGGTCTCCCAATATGCATGGCCACAATTTATGCAGCTTCATCTATTCATAGCAGATACACTACCTACTTTTGAGCTGACTGTATACACCATATCGCTACGTTTTTGGACATCGAAGAGAAAATTGAATCAACTTTGCACTGATTTTCACTCAAAGTATGAAGTTAACAAATATTGCTTCATGCCGACGATGTTATGAAATAAATAGAAAATCGAATAGCTTTTCAATTCTTATAAATTACTCCTACTCTTTTTCTCCTGCGGCAATATCAACATTAAAGTTCAATTAGAAAATGAAAGGATTTCACACGCGTCTATGAAATAGCATATGATTATATATATACAGTATATTGAATAATTAAGCGGCATCTAAAACTGATGGTTCTACTAAATTTTCGCTTGTACAGTTATCACTAGCACTAAAGACACAAATAACCATTTGTTCGATCGAAAGGGAAAGGACAAGCTTTGAAATAAGGCCTAAATCACTCTTTACAAGAGCTAGTATATTCCGAAAATTGTTAACTTAACAATGGACTCCGTCATTTATATACACTCTGAATATAAGGTATACCGCACCCAGTGTGATTGTATGCATGTTACCTATATTGTTTTACCGCTTATAACAGCAAATTTCTGTATTTTGAATACTTTCAAACAGTATGTGCTTGATGATAGGGCTGTTATTAAGCCAGACACACAAATGCTTTTATAAACAAAAAAATCGTTCACTATAGGTTATACATGCATGTTTGCGCACTCCAATCGCATGCCTATAGGAACCCGCTAAAGCGACTTGCCACCAAAATTTCACACAAATAGAAATCATATAAAATATAGCTATATCGCTGAGACTTTACTGCATGGCATCGCATCCTTTTGCTTTGATATTCTTGACTTGTTATTATAAGATGAGAGGCCCAAATTGTAGGTTTATAGAATATATAAATTTGCTTCAGTGTCATAATATTGTTTTAAGGCATTCAGCCTTTTGGGTACGTTTCATTTTCGCAAATAAATCAATAACTTTGACAGTCATGTCTTAATTTAATTTAAGGATAGCCTCATCAATAACCAGAACAAATGAACGTGCATACAACTTACGCACGCTTATAAAGTTATAGTTAAGATCAGTTGACTTGCGCATGCCAATTTTGGGCTATTTTTGAGGTGTCAATTTCCCCCCTCGATTTCTGATCTTGGTTGCCCGTGGAAGTACTAGGAAAATCTACCAAAACTCAGTGTCGAGTTTTTAGTTACGTTCATTTTCTCAACGCATCAGCGTGTTATATTCGCACTTCAACATATTCTAAAATACGGCAGAGGCACGGCAGTATATGTGTAATGATGTTTTCTGTTGAAGTTCTTGTATTCTTATTTAACCTTTCAGATGTGGCAAACAAGATGGCTGCCTCTGTGAATACAGTCAATACATTTTCTTAAAGGGAAAATAACGCGAAACTATTACCCTTTTTCATGTAATATTTCAAATCGGAAAATGAGGACTGGACGAAATTTCAAGTCCGAGCGAAGTCAATAAATTTTGAGATAGTCCTAGGACTGTCCAGAACTATCGAGTATCATCGTCTGTTCAAAATATAGTAATGTGATTAATTGATGTCTCATGCATTATTGATGACATTGAGATTTTTCGAAGGATAAAATAGGATCAGCCTTTCCACATTCCTTATTGTGCCGAGGTTTCAGATATTTATATTATCAGATAGTCTGTTTAATCATACACTGCATTTAAAATCAATTAAATGGAAGTATTCTTCTTGATATCAGATATTAAACGTCTTTTGTTTTATAGCTTTTGGCAATAATTTGGCCTTTATATAACGCTCACCTGAAAGAACGAAACCATAATAAGCAATATTACGACTCAGAGAAGTGGCATCATAATCAAAGCACCTTCCTCTTCTGCCACATATATTTTGCCATAACCTACATGATTCATCCACGATGTGACCAAATATGACAGGGGAAGGTAACAGACCAAATGTTTTGAATGTCATATACTCAACTCCAGCAGCAAATGCACGTTTGTTGTCGGGAACGCACTTTCACAAAGATAGAGAACAATTGATCAATTTGGAACTCGTATTATATTAATCGCAAATTGCCGCGCACTTAGTCAATTTCGCAACTGAATACGGTAAGATGACGCCTCAACTGTAAGAGAAGTGTTTTCAGAACAAAACACTTGAAATGTAGAAAGTAATAAAGCAGTAAACCCTATATGTTTAGATTCATTTAATAGCTTAGCCATTGAGCTTTCCACTGACGATAGGTTACTTTTTAAATTTGGACGATTGGTTCGTGAAAAACATTATTTTAAGCGACTGAGATTGGAAAATCAAAAATTCGAGATGCAATAATCATTTCGTAAAAGATCCCCGAAAAAATCGAAGGTTTTTTGTGACGTATGTAGATAGTTATATATAAGAGACAGACACTGAGTAGCGTTATATATATTTTAATTCTGTGGTGCCACGTGCTTTTATGGTTCGCTTTGTTTCACCCTGACTCTTAATATATCATATTACATGTTCGTCTCATTACATATAACAACTCGTCACATCTTCCCATTTACCGATAATAAAATTGTATATAATCTTTAACCTGACGATGGAGTAAACTCCGAAACGTCGTTTTTGCAAAATAAAAATTTAAAGCCTTATTCTGGTCTATATTAAGATACACAGAAATCGATAACAAAATGTAACAGAACAAATGAATCAAAAGTATATTAGAAATGAACTAGGTAAAATAGTGTTACTGTAAATATTATAACTTGTAGTTGCAAAGTAAAGCTTCTCCAGCGCGGAGACTTGTGTGTCTTCTCAGCACCACTCAACGTCCTGCTGTGTTAGGTCCCGTAACGGTTTCGTCATGTCAGATAGGTTTGGTAGGAACTTGCTCAAGGATTGGACGAAACCGAATAATCTCTGTACTTTTGCCTTATCCGTCGGTGCGGGAATGTCCCGTATCGCCTTGTATTTCTTGGATCTACTCGTAGACCAGCTCCTGTGGCTACGTGTGCAATGAAATACATTTCTGCTTGTCTGAGTTGAAGCTTATCGAAATTAAGCTTCAGTCCTTTACTTTCACAGCGCTGCAGGAAGACACAGAGATTCTTGTCATTGTCTTTCGTCGCTTCTTCACTCGTGTCTTCGTATCCCACAACAACGAAGTCATCGGCTACCACCTCAACGTTTGGAATTTCGCATCTTTCGCTAAGAGAACTCAGGTGCTGATCGAATTCGAAAAGGCACACGCATCCAACGATACTTACCAAACGGAGTATTGAACGTGGAACGATGTTATGTTAACATTAGTTAGGAACGATGAATATTTTTCAGGATATGCTAGAACCCGTTCCGGACATTCAGTTTCGTGAAGAGATTTTCCCCATGTAATCGTGTCGCCATAATACTAAAATACTTTTTAAGATTAATCGATATTGTATTGACCACACAGGATGACCTACGCACTTTCAAATTCACATACTATACTGCATGAAAATCGGCAAAAGCAAGTATGCAAAATAGAAAATCTTCTCCTTTTTTTCGGTCTTTTGACTGATTTTCCTCCTGTTGACTCTAACAAGTGAAACTCTTCTAAAAATTTTTCCTTTATCTTGTTTTGAAGACTTTATTTGTCTGTATTATTTCCCGGCTCCTGAGTACAAGACAATGTACAAAACTATTTTTGAACTGAAGTTTACAAAATGGCAGTTAAGTTTCTCACGTATCATCAACAAGCAAATTATTTGTCTTAGCCAATCATGGGTTGCTAGTTACCAGTTTTCTTTCGGCCTAAATTCGCGCATGCGCATAAGTAGAAAACAGTCCATGACCGTCCATGACGTAGGGTCCATGACATAACGGCAGACGACTTTGCGATCAGCTATGTTGTCACATACCCGGGTGTAAATATCCGAGCGGAATTAGTACCCTCGCACTGCGCTTCGCGCCGGCACGGGGACAAATAAATCGGAACATGTTCAAATAATATCCTCTACTATAAATACATGCATGCACAATCCCCTCGCCCATTCGAACCAAACAATTTACTCCCCAAACCTTATTGTAACATGAAGTACTGAGCAGATCACTGTGACTATGACAACAGACAACGCGCAACACGACAACACTGTATATTTATTTTATAAATTTGTACAAAATGATAAAAAATTGATAAGATTTGTACTTTTAACTGTATAATTATCAATTACCCAACTATATAACGTAGGTATGTTATTATGTACTCTTTTAGCTTGGATTTACTATAAAATTCAACCTTAGACGAATAGACGTCTCACAAAACGTTTCGAAATTTTCGTAAAACTTTTATACCCGGCTGTAAATATCCGAGCGGAATTAGTACTCTCGCATGGCGCTTCGCGCCGGCTCGGGGAAGAAATTTTCAATAAGAATAAGATTTCGTGAAAGGAAATGTATTTGCTTGTGCATAAACATGTCAATCAAGACGAAGAAATGTAATAATATATTCCTGTGTGCGTAAACATGTCAATTAATTCTTGGTATTGACCAATCAAATTCTACGTTCAAAAATTGAACGGCGTTTAGTCATGAAAGCTGGGTTTTCTTGCAGGCCCTCATCCCTTGTTCTTCTTTTCCCCTCCAACGAGGTCCGGCCACGCATGCTAATTAAAATATAGAAAAACAGTAAAAAATGGGCCTTCGTCATTTACTTCCGGCTTTTGGATCCCTCGTCCAATAAAAAGCCACGAAAAACAGACTTTAACACTTGGTATAGCAACATGCATTATATTATAATTAGTATATGACAAGGTAAATTTCAGGAAAGTGACGCACTATAGTCTCCCTCGCAGCCGCTCTTTGTGTGCTATAAGGAGATCTATCAGATTTGAGAGTACAATTGATTACACCTAAGTTGACACATGAATTGCGTCATTCGTCGTCATTAGCGGATGCTGATTTTGGCGCTCCGTGTAATGTGAAAATTTGTTCATTTTCTTGAAACTTTGGAATGTTATAGTGAGGGAATTGCTGAATAAAGTCGTCTACAGTTGGAATTTGAAATATCACTTAAAATCTTGACTAAAAAGATTGTTATTTTACGTGGAAACAATTTCTGTAAGTTTTAAAATTTGGATTTTTGTTTTTCTGAAAGGCGCACGGAACAGTTTAATTGGTATCGCGTGAGCAAATAATATATAGACGTCATTTGGCGCGCGTCAAAGCATATCGTCAGTTGGCGCGCGCACGCCAATTAATCAATTCGAAAAGAAATTGGAAAGAAAAACAACAAACAAAAACACTCATCTGCTGTGAAATTCTAACAGGAAGTGAACTGCGATAAATCTGAAGCATATAGATGCTTTATATCAGATAAATCAAGCTTCCCCTGTTACATTTATACTATTTTCTGAGTGCCTTAATTGATTTAATCGGTATAAACAACATTTATTTATGAAAATGAATGGTGATCAAATGGAACAAGGACTCGCTCAACAACATCAAGCAGCAGCAGTCAGACAACCAGGAAAAGAACGAAAGTTTAAGTGTGAACTTTGTAGTAAATCGTTCGGTACAGATCGTGGAAGATCGCTTCATCTAAATTACTGTCGGAAAAAGATTAATAATCTTCCATTTACCTCGCAAGCTGAAAGCAATTCGGCTTCTGCAGGAGTTATGATAGCAAGGTCTTCCAATCATGAAGGATTGTCCAATCAATCTGGTCTTGAACGTGATGGATCAATGTCCAATGCACAACGTATTTGGGGTACTCATACGAAAGATAACTTAACGCAGATAGTCAACGCAGTCTATGAGGAAATTGTGTTTTGGCGAAGAAATGTTTTTATGCTGCCAAGTGGGGCTGCCGGAAAGTCGTTTGTCAAAGAACTTTGTCGACTAATCAGCGCCTGGAACTGCGACTCTGCAACATTAAAGGATATCATTGATAACTTGTTTCTTCCGGCTCTCACTGACAATCGAAGTATATCCGAGGACGACCGTAAGTTATTGTCTTTGCCTACACAACTTGGTGGATTAGGAATACCAATTTTATCGGAAATCTGTGACACAGAGAACAGTAACTCGAAAGTCTTTGTGAAAGCCTTATTGGTAAAACAATCAAGCAAAACAGTGACAAGTCCGAAGCGAACCAACTATTGCCCGACCAAGTTCAACCTGGTAGCGTCCGCGGTCGTATTAGACAGGAACAACAAGCTAGATACCGAGCACAACTTGATGAGCTACGTTCGAGAATGACATCCGAACAGATCCGTGCTAATGATCTCGCCCAATTGAAAGGCGCGTCTGTCTGGCTAACAGCTCTTCCACTCGCTGTGGAAGGATATGTGCTAAACAAGCGGGAGTTCTTTGACGCTCTGTACTTTGTGCTTTGTCGATATCGATGGGAGTTAAAATTCCTTCCAAGAAACTGTGCTTGCTGCAAAGCATTTACGGTGGACCATGCGTTATCGTGTCTTAAAGGCGGATTCATTCATCGTCGACATGATGAAGTACGCGATTTGTTAGCTGTTGCTATGGACGAGGTAGCATACGACGTTACAACCGAACCAGCACTTATTCCATTATCGGGTGAAGTCCTGCCTCCTAGTGCCAACTCAGCTGATGATGCACGCGTCGACATTGCTGCGAGAGGTTTTTGGCAGAGATGTGGAAAGGCATTTTTTGATGTTCGGGATTTTAATCCTTACGCCTTGACATATCGAAGCCGTAGCCTCACCAGTAATTTCAACTCGCACGAGCGACAGAAGAAACGCGAGTATTAACTTATATATAGCATGCATACATTATTAAGTTACTATTAATCAATATAAAATTCACAATTAAATTCGTCTTAATATGGTAATAGATTTGTCTCATCACTGACAACTTGAAAAATTCTTAAGAAGTGAATTATTTTGATTATTAAACTCTTCTAATTTGTTTTTGAACATAGCATTTATTTTCATAGCATTTATTCTTGGTTTTGCCAGTTTCATCATAGTGCAATTGCCACGTAAATTATATTGATCGTTTACTGAAATTTGAAACTGGCCTGATATTGATGTCGGAACTTTGTCTTTTAATATTTTCCCCATAAATAAGAGCGTATCAACAATCTTAACTGATTGAAGGGTTGCCAATTCAATTTGCTCAGGACATCTTTGGAACGAATCTCCCAATTATCTCCTGTAATAACTCTTGCTGCACAGCTTATAACTTCCTCTTTAAAATGATATGTGGTTTTTTCTGGTTCATATTATATATGCAAAATAATTTGCATACATTTGCATAAAGTATCTAAAATTATATCCATTATTTCTGACATAAACCTAGTTGTAGCTCATGAAAAAAGAATATTCTTGGAAAGTTTCATTGTTTTTGAACAATTGTAACAATTTGTTTCTATTTTTTGAAATTCGCATACAAATGAAGCCGAAAGTGCTAAACCGTTGTTGCGCACGCAATTGAAATTATGAAAAATGCCATATAAGGTTATTGTAGACTTTAATTCAGCGTCGGCCACGGACATATAGAACAAATTGAGGGTTGCTTCGCGTGTGCCTAAAAGATGTAAACAAAATCTCGACGTTTCGAGCTAAAGCCCTTCGTCAGGAGAAATTAGTAGACAGATAAACACATTACATCAGCTTTTATACACTGTTGAACAGTGCCAACCACTCCTTTTCTGATATGAAAATATGCGCCATTCATCCCATTATTGGTGGCAATGATACCCGTCGGAAGCAAGAAAAGCGTCTCATTTTTAAACTTGGCACCATTCAGCCTGATGGTATCAATGAGCGCCTCTCCTTCATCTAGCTCATTCTTTTCTCTTAAATACTTCTTATATACTTTCCTCTATATCCCCTCTTCCCTTCCCTTGTACGACATTTATAGCGCTTTGGTAAGTGTAACGCCTGTGCGCAGGCCTTCGACCCTATAATCTGGCCGAAGCCTGCACGCAAGCTATATCTTTACATATTAATTCTATTTTGTTATGATTGTTATGACTACTTTATTTTCATTGGTTAATATTTTGTTCACGTGACAGATTTTATAGCGTTGCTATAAAAGCTGATGTAATGTGTTTATCTGTCTACTAATTTCTCCTGACGAACGGCTTTAGCTCGAAACGTCGAGATTTTGTTTACATCTTTTAGGCACACGCGAAGCAACCCTCAATTGTCATATAAGGTTATTGTTGCTTGCTAAACTAATGAAAATCTGCCAACTAGGCAATGACATCACGAGAAATCAATTGCCGGTACTTTTAAGCCAATAGAATGCAAAGATCCTGGAGATTTTAGCATCCGAAGTTGTCCGAGCGTGCGCCGACGCTGCAACGAACAAGCATGTTCACGAGAATTGCCATAAAAGGGCTAGATTATTTCGTAATAAACGAAATGGCAGCTGTGAGTAGATATTTTTGGTATTGTCGAGTTCGTAACGTTTAAACCAAAGGTAAGAAGGCCAAATGAATTTTTAATTAGTTTATCTTTTTTAATTTGTAAACAAAACAAAATTCAGAGTGTTTAAAACGGGCTAAATCGGCCGCATAGCTGTAAACAAACAAAATTTACTTCTCTAAAGAGATTTACTTCCCTTAAAAACTGAATCGAACGGTGGTATTTTTGTCTTTGTGTGGTGCCTGTAACCGGAGATAAGGAGCAGCAAAGCCGCAGGTCTTTAAAGACATATATACGATACATCCGCCGAAAAGAGTTTTAATTAAATTAAGCTATAAGAAAATGCAAATTGGCACCTTGTAACAAAAAATTCCCTCAAAATCTAACTTTCAGACATTTTACCGGCCGTTTATATGCTGAGGTTTTAAATTGTATGAGTACTTTATACTGACTTCATCCTCGAGCGAGGTACTAATTCCGCTCGGATATTTACACCCGCGTATGTGACAACAATAGCGGAATGCAAAGTCTTCCGTCATTTGTTTTTTCATGGACTGGTTTGGATGTTTTTTTTAAAGTTATGCGCATGCACGAATTCAAACCGAAAGAAAACTGGTAACTAGCAACCTTATAATTGGCTAAGGCAAATAAATATATTTTCCTATTTTTTGCAGGCATGACGCGGAACGTCATGCTTCTGTGAGCATCAGTACGAGTACAAAAGGAGGTGATTAGGACAGAATAATCCTTCACGTTTTCGGCAACAACAACCTAATACTTGACTCTACAAAATTCGTACTTAATTTTTCTTGACGACGAAGTTCACTTTGTTTGCCACATGTCGACTTCCAGTCAAGAGAAAGATAGTCAATCTGAAGTTGGGCAAGTTTTTGAGGAATATAAAATCTATATCGATACGAGATTAAGTGATCTGGCTGGTTTTTTACAATCGGCGAACCGTGATCAAACAGCAGACACGAAAAACATTCAAGCTTCGACCAGGAAACTACAGCGAGAGGCCGACGCTTTAAAGTTGACATATAAGGCGGACGCTAAGCAATTAATGTACAATGCCGAAGTCGAGAGCTCTGGCGTTAATACAAAAGCGGGAAAAGATGATTAAATTGGCTGACAAAAGCGAGGGGGGTTGGCTCGTAGGTGAGGAATATGAAAGCGACGAATTAGCTGAAGACTCGGAGGACGACAAGAAAATCAGAAAAGCGCAAGATAAAGCTGCCAGAAAGAAAAAGCAATTGCTGCAAACGAATAATAAACAACAGCGAACGAGTTCCTCGAGTTTCACTAGGGTACGATCTGAGGATCGGTCGTTTTTTCGAGGTAATTGTATGATCGCATGCTTTCTTTGTGATTTCAATAGCCTATAATAACAAATTAGTTTGGTTATTCATAGTATGTACAGAGGAATGACGAATTAATAGGAAAATGCTTTTCATTCGGGACCAATAACATGAGGGAGAATGAAATTTGTTTTTCAATGTTAATTCAGAAAATTAACTACCATTTTGCCAACTATTTTCCAAATAGTTTTGCACGAGGGTACCTAAATACCGAGCCAAGGATTCGAGCTCGGAGTCGAGCTCTGGACTCGAGCTCAGGACTCGAGCTCAGGACTAGCGCTCAGGACTGCGCTTTCTAACATTAATTCTTATTACCATATAAACGAGCAGAATGATTAAACTTTCGAGGCATTTTTTGACACGTGACAACTCGCACGGTGGAATCAGTGGAAGTGTGTTCTATTTTTCATTTGGAATGTGTTTACTTTGGTCGTTTCTCTTGCCGTTGCCGTTGCCCGCACTCGTAGCTATGATGCCAAGACAATATAATGTTGGAGGAGAAATTCATGAGCAATGTATATTTATAGGTGTATAAAATGCAAATTGCCACACTTTTCAAATATCCTTATAACCTTATTACCATTCAGCCGGGTTTCCTCCCTTAACTCATGCCGACAAAGTGTACTTACTCAGCAATTAAACTCGTACTCTATACATACTGTGACGAGTACAAAGTATTTTCTAGCTAAACTTCATTTACACAGTACAACATATCAGGAGGTGGGCATCTCTTTATTGCCATGTCATTGTTACACATTATAATCTTCTCATGCAGTCACACTTACAATACACTCTAAATTAATGTTCTGTGCGAAGAGAATGCCTCGAATGGCATATATTCTCAACTTCGCTCTTAAATACTCTATTGTTCTCTATTGTACTCCCCTGGGAGTACTCACAACCAATCGTTGTGCATTCCGTAACGCTAGAAAATTCATTTGTCTGTGTAGAACAATAGCCAAAAATATCAATATATTTGATTCATTGTTGCTGATTGTTGATTTCAGTTGATATATATTGTTGATTCTATTCACAGGACTATCTAAGTTGAGCAACCAGTTATATAGTGGTCCATTACGTGTCATACATTTCATTACTATGTTAAATCTTGACTAAAAGAAATGTTCAGATTATATATATATCAAGAATATACAAACTGCAGAAACTTATTTTAAGACTTATTTATGATAAACCTAAACTTTATTCGTCGAAACCACTATTTGAACAGTCCGAGATCTTAACTATCAAGTACAGAGTTATGTATAGGGTAGCTATTTTAGTTTACAAAGCTGTAAATAATTTAAGTCCAGATTATTTAAGTAGCATGTTTAAACCAGTTTCATCGGGGTTTTTTTTGGGGTTTTTTTTATTCAACTTCGCCTCAATGGCAGGGAGTCCACAACAGCGTCAGCCAATTACTGTGGCCCCATTGTTAGTTCCTAAGGGTTAGTATTAGAGGGAGGAAACCGGAGTACCCGGGGAAAACCCTCGAAGCACAGGAGAGAATCTCAACTTACTCATGCGAGTACCAACAGTGACCTCGACCTGTTGTGAAACAGGCTCAACTCAGTGGTAAGAGGCAGCGCGCTAACCGCTTCCGCCACCCGTGCTACTTCTCAGTGTCGAACCAGAAGCTCCTCCAATATGAACTTGTGGGTACCGAACTTTAAGCTATCCATAACTAGGAATGGACTTCAGTATAACGGAGGAGTTATTTATAATATCTTACCACCAGATATTAAGTCATCTGGGTCGTTTTCTACATTTAAGCGTAAAGTTTATAAATTCTTTCTTAATTTGTTCATAAGTTATTCATAATTTGTAAATGGATGCATGAGTAGTTGTATAGTTAATTGTTATTTCAGTTATATTGTTATATAGAAGGTCCAGTGGAAGATTAGCATTAGCTAAACTGGCGTATTTATTATTTGTAAATACTTTAAACCTTCTCTAAATAAAGTTATGTTATGTTGTTATTATCAAACTGTTTCAGTTGGGACTAACTTGTCGTTGATCTATTACTATAATAATTAAGTACATAATTATAATTGTTTTATCAATTACTTCATGACATATTAATTATTATAGGGAAAAGATCAACAGTAGAAGTTCATATGTCCACGTAAAATCTTCATGTAAAATAAGTTATCAGCAACTTTGTCTTGTTTTTAATTCAATGAAATACAAAATTTCAAATTAAAAAAGTTCAGCAAAATAAGCAAGCCATCGTTTCAATGTTTACAAAAACGAAGCTAATGATCATGAGCAGATCGATATTTGCAGTTGAGCAACGGATTTGGCCAATGCGCATTCTCAAGCCATTATTTGCACCAGTTATTTGTAGCTGATGTGTTATTCGCACCAGTTATTTGCAGGAAAATTAGCTTTTCTCTACTAGCAGGATATGTAAGAAATATTATATGAGCTCGAGTCGGATATTGGCTGATAGCCAACGAGGCGCTTCGCCGAGTTGGCTATCAGCCAATATCCGACGAGAGCGAATATAATATTTCACTTATAATATAGGCAGCCACAATGCTCCATTCTATAAAATTAAACGAAAAATAGAACATGTTTTCATGTTTTGTTTTGTTTTTATGGCCAAATCAGGCAAATGCAAATTAAAAAGCGATTATTTTGCGATACATGTTTACTTTTCGTAATTTCTTTTTAAGTATAAATTTTATACACATTTACATTTGGCTTACCGTCAAAAACCTTCATTCCAAATTTTGTTGCCTTTTTTGTGTTCTTAGGCGTGCTATTTTGAAGCAAAACTCCAATTTCTTCATCATTCATGCTTACAAATCTGGAAGCCATTTTGTTTTTTTCTCTACTAGTAGGATATTGCTCTACTAGTAGGATATCACAAAATATCCTGCTAGTAGACAACCAATCAGATTGCAGCATTGTGGCTGGCTATATTATAAGAGCTAATATCCTGCTAGTAGAGAACCAATCAGATTGCAGAATACCTCATATCCAGAGCTTGTGTATATAATAACTATCATGGTTATCTAACCTTAGCATAACTGTTCTCGCCGGAACAAAGGTGGTAAAGCGAATTGCGAACGATATGACGACGATCACCGTGAATATGACGAGATTCTTACATTGACGATCACAATAACCAGGGGTCGCCGATCCACCTTTATTTAGAGCCTCACCCGGTATGCAGGAGCAGTTAGCAAGCGTCTGAAATAAAAATTTATTTCAAAATTTCGTAATAATGGTAAAATAATGGTATATCCATTTGAGCCTCTGTCAAAGACGAAGCCTGCAGCCTCTGCCAATTATTACAGAACCAACAGATGACAGTAACATACAGTGGCAGACAATAATTGTTATCGAGATGCTTTCAAAATATATTTTGTATCTTCGAAGCTACAAACGGCTATTAACGTTTTTATCTATATTGATAAAGCGTTAGCTGAAGAAACCTATTTGGAAATGAAAAATTATTATTTCTGTTAAAATTTCAACAAGAAATCCTTTGGGTTTTTAAGGCAAGTTCAGAGCAGGAAACAATGTTCTATGCGCAGAATAAACGCCGATTAAAATAATCAAGACAACAAAATTATATTTATAGTTATGCTTCATCTCGAGTTCGAGTTGCCAGTTATACAACAATAGTGACAAGAATCGATATTGAAGTTAGTATATCGAAATTATTTCCTTCTTCTTAACCATTTTTTTGAGAGGAAAAATATATTCACTCTTACCTTGTCAGGAAGTTGAATGGTGCAGCCAGCATGACAAGAATCAAGGTATGTCAAATTATCTGCTCCACACACTGGGGAAAAATACTTTAGGGAACAACCACAATTCATATTACATCGAGATTTGAGTAACCCAAACTGCGAGTTTGTTTCGGTTTGATTCATGTTTGCCCTAAAAACAAATAATAAATTGTCAATGGATAAGAATGAATAACCTTACAGTTCAATAATTAAGAGAAACAAAACTAGGCATTTAATTCGGCAATACGTTTATATTATTTAACCAGTTTGAAATTGGTTTAATATGTAATTCTTTTTTTCTGATTGGTTGTTACGACAAAAGCTATATGATAACACACAGAACACCAAAAATATGACACATTTAAATTCTTCCCTTAACCAAGTATTTATCTTTTTGTCGACTAAAGCCACTGAGCCCTTGCCAGAAAGCATTAGTCTGCATCGCTTATCACTAATACAATGGCAGGAAATCTGTAATTGTTTTTCTGCATTAATTAGATTTCTTCAATTACTATGAAATGGGTTATGGAACACGAAATGATGCTAATCCGCGCAGACGCCCGTAATTCCCAAACATACAAAAGCTGAGATGTGCAAAAAGTCGCTTATCGGTTCTCTACATATATATTCCTGTAATATTTTGCATAAAATTAAACTTGGGCTATATCTAAAATGGACATGAGTGTCAGAGTCGTTTTTACAACTGATGTTTACCTACTTTGTGGTAGGAAGGTCTTTTGAAGACAAATTGTGTACGTATATTAATTTGGAAAACCTATCCCAGTTGTACGTTTGTAAAAGTAGAGTACTGTCTAGCTTTTGTTTGATGTTTTACAATCGAACATGTGCCAGCCATTATTTGCTGGAATATCTTATATTGTCTTGTATTGGAATATATTGTATATATCTTGTATTGGAAGTGCTCTCCTTTTAAAAGCGTACAGTTGAAGGAAGAGAGGGTCAATTTTACCTGTGGTATTGTACAGCAACTCCAGCCAAATTCGTATTTATACAAGCTGGAATCAAGTAAATTAATGTGCTTCCAGTTGCCAGCAAGTGACCAATCACACATGTTGCTGCTGCCTTTTTGCACGTTGACTTTAATGAAAACATCCGAACAATTATGGAACCACTGATGCTCCCAACTAAATGATAAGATATAATAGGTGTCCTAAATATGTACCGAAGTTTCATTTAGTTCAACGTATAAATATTACGTTTTTCACTTAAGTTTGAAACGCCGCTTTTTTGAGGAAATATTAATTTGAACGTTTGAGTGAAAATTTTGCCATTTACAAAGCATGTTGTCAAAGACATTTGTGAATGTTTTCAATGCTCCGTGAGCATAGATATCTTAAATACACTAGATAGTGCATCTAATTATTCCGCAAGTCAAAATTTGAAGTCGTGACTGCCGTCTCAGCCTCTCAGGTCGTTCCCATGAAATGACAAGATTCGTATATTTTTTTATTTCTTAAACAGCGAACTTAAACATTCGGTTAAACCTATCCCAAATACAGTTTTAAACTATTCAAATCATGAAAGTTATTGGTGTCTTTTAAGTGTTTATTAGCGAGTGGGAACGAGCAATATGGCCGCCATCCATTCAAATGAGGAAAACCGCTGAAATATTCCTGGCTTCAATTTTACTAAAAGAGATGCGCTATCTAGTGTATATAAGATATCTATGTCCGTAAGGCGTTGGAAATTGTGTATACTGTATAGATGCTGTGAAAAGCAACCAAATGCATTGCTATCCTTGGTATAGGTTAGATGTTAGGGAGCTTAAGATGCACCAAATCTACGACGCGGACGCGACTAAAAACTGTCGCTATTCTCACAGTTTCACTTCACGGGTAAAAATTATGGATTGTTGTTAGTAAAGAAAGTCAGAGACAAGAGAAAAACAAAGTAAAACTGATTTCCGATTGTTAGCGACTGTTTTTTAGTCGCGTCCGCGTCGTCCTGCATCTTAAGCTCCCTGTTATTGGTTGCTATGGAACGCGAGTGAATATTGTTATTATGAGTCGATGTTGGGAGAGACGTTGTGGGTGATTTAAAGATTAATGAAAATGAAGGAATTTTGTGAGAGCGTTTAAGTTGTAAGTATATATATCGTAGGAATATCAATGTGACGGTTAAATGTTTGTTTATCTATACTGTGCCACGCTTCTTTAAACTCACGGGCATGTTTTCTCTTAGCTTGTCCTAGGCAATTTGTTTGTGACCAGTTAAATTTGTGTCCGTTGTCGTCTGTGTGTTTAGCTGGAAGTGAATTAGTATGGTCATGTCGGGGCATTTTTTGCAGGGAAACGTGTAAATTGAGTTATGTCGTTCAGTCATATCCGTTTTGTCTTTGCGTTTTGTGAAGTTTGGTTTGTGTGCGAGATCAATGTTGAATGGTCGGAGGAATCTAAAGTGACCACATAGAAATGCAGTAATTAAGGGGGGTCTGAGAGTCCTCCCACAGGAAATGTCTACATTTTTATACCTCAGGACACCATTTTCGGCCTTTCCTTAAGCGAATTTGCACAAAACAACAAAAATCGCAACAACCTTTCACTTTGAACTGTTAGTGCTAGAAATTCATGTATGCAGAAACCCCTCGCCCATTCGAATTAAGCAATTACATTTCCCAAAAGGTATTGTTACATGACGTACTGAGTCGATCCTGTAACCATGGCAACTTGCAACACGGCACACGCGTAAAAATCAACAAGTTGATGCAACATTGTCATCAACTTGTTCAACATTGTTCTTATCAAGTTGATCAATATTGTGCTGCACCCCCTTGTCGACAGTTGTTGGATCAAGTTGTTCATGCTTGTCGGAACAACATTGTTTACGGTTGATAAATTAAGAAGGCTTGAACAACGTTGTTGGAACAGCACAAATCAACATGATATCATTCACGTTTTCTATTGTCAACAACTTGCAAAAAATATTGTTTTAACAATGCGAAACAATTCGTTCGGGAACTTTTTTCAAGGGGGGGGGGGATAAAATTTAGCTAACAAACTTTGCTTTTTGATGTGAAATTCAGTTTATTTTGAAAGAATGAATGACTCAATGAATTTTAATCACCAGAAATACAGAATAAACATTACAAAGTTACAAATATGGAGAGGAAGTAAAAAAAGAAACCTTCAGACGTATAATGAGTTTGACTTCCTCCCACGTAGTATACAATTAGGACTCATTGCAGCAATAAGGCAAACATGTGTATGTAGATAATAAAGTCAATGAAAGATCATATAGCAAGCAGTTTACTGATATTTGTTATAAAGAAATGATTTAACTTTGCTTGTAAATGAATTGAAGGTAGTACAGTTCGCAATTTCATTGGATAAAGAATTAAAGAACATCGGGCCTTGATATGTGCTTGAAAATTGTCGAATATTTGTTCTACACAAAGGCACTCTTATTTTTCCGGCATTTCGTGTAGGCCTATTATAATTATAAATCTGACTATTTGACAAGAACTGATTGTCAAAGACTTTAGGCAACAAACCATGTTTATATTTATCATGAATGGACCAATTTGCATTGAACAAATGCCTGCAACCTTTAAAATCCTACTTTCTTTAAAACAAAGGTTAATATGCGCTGCAAAATCACGTTTATTAATTACTCGAACTATGCGTTTTCAAAGTATTTCAACCCGACAGAGATTACTTTTATATGTTGAAGCCCACACTATACTACAATAATTTAAATATGGTTAAATTAGTGAATAGTAAAAGGTATGCAAACAAGATTTAAATAAATAGAAACTTGATTTATAGATAATGCCAATATAGATTTAAATATTTTATTGGCAACATTCGAGATATGGGATTTCCATGACAAATGTTCATCAACATATACTCCTAAAAATAGATTTTCATTCATTTGAGCTAAATAGAATGAACTTAGTTTTATCAATATTTAAAGAACGTTTGTTAGCTCTAAGCCATATTGACAACCTTTGTAATTCTGTTTCCAATATGCTGGTTAAATAAGCAAGATCTTTATGCCAGTAGACTAAGTTCGTGTCATCAGCAAATAATATATATATCAATCGTAACATGTTAGAAACGTTCACGATATCATTAGTGTACAAAAGAAACAGTTGAGGACCCAAAATAGAACTTTGTGGAACACCGCAACATACATTTTTAGAAACCGAGTTATACTCATTGTATTGAACGAATTGATATCTGTTTGATAAATAACTATTAAACCAGTCTAACACAGATCCTCGGATTCCATAATATTGAAGTTTGTTAAGCAGAATACTGTGTCAAACGCCTTTGAGAAATCTAGAAATATTCCTACAGAATATTCTTTACGATCTATCGCTGCCGAAGTATTGTAACTAAGAGAAATTAAGGCATGTGAAGAAGAATTACCTTTCCTAAAGCCGTACTGGTTATTTGAAAGTATATTAAATGCATCAATAAAGTGTATTAAACGATTATATACTATTCTTTCCAAAAAGTTTGAAAAAGAAGGTAAAATAGAAATTGGCCTGTAATTTACTAATAAATGTTGATCTCCAGTTTTGTATAATGGTATAACCCTAGCTATTTTCATTTGGTCGGGTACAACACCATATACGAGAGATAAATTAATAATATAGGTCAGTGGTCTAGTTATAGATTCCATAGAATTTGTAACCTGACTCATTGGAATTTTATCATAACTAGGTGCTTTTCCTGCTTGAAATCTTCTAGATATTTCTAAAATTTCATACTCGTTGGTTTCATACTCGTTGGTAGGAGTAAAAACATAGAATTTGGAAATTGGCCAGTAAGAAATGATATCGGAGAAATATTTACATGCAGGCGGTATTGTGTTAGCCAAGTTTGGACCAATGTGTGTAAAATAACTACAGAAGTCGTTTGCAATAGTATTGGGATCTGAGACATCAAGGTTGTTAATATTAAAACTAGAAGGTAATTTAGACTTAGATTGCTTACGGTTAATGATTTCATTGAGAACTTTCCATGTCTTCTTTAAGCTAGATTTACTTTGTTCTATTTGTTTTTCATAGTGTAAACGTTTAGCAACTCTTAAACAGTGATTTAACCTGTTTCTATAAGTTTTATAAACATTCCATTCAGCAAATTAGGGTTTCTTAAGTATTGCTTATACAATTTGTTGTTTTTAATAGACCTCAGAATACCATTAGACAACCATATATGGCTTTCTGAACTTATACTTAACTTTTACTCTTTTTAGAGGAAAACTATTACTATCATAAATTTCTGTGGATCTGGTCAAAAAAAGTGGGTACGGAGAATTCGGATCGTCAATTTTCTCAATATAGGACCAATCTACATTTCTTAAGTAGTGTACAAATTTAGTCATATTATTCGCATTATTATCACGAATCATGAAATACTTTGGTGAATCAGGCAAACGATGTTCCTGCAATGAAATTGCAAGCACTGGAAAGTGGTCAGAAAAAAACACTGATTAGTAACTAAATACAAACTACAGAAATAAAGTACAAAACTAAGACTATTCTAAACTAATTTGCATGTATAATCTTATTAAATATTCAGTGCAGTGTTGTATTTTGACACACTGACAGTTACATTTGTCCTTGACTTGTTTTCAACAGGAATTCAAATTTTAAATAATGTGCAACAGATTACGTGCTTGCAACACAATTACAAAGGTCGCTTGGGTGGTTTAGACTTGTACTTTTGCCTCCATAACTCATAAGGAAAGCAAAAACTTATATAATACTATACTGTCAGTATGTCACCATTTTCAATCATAATTGGTTTTTAGCTGCCATGGATATATGTTCGAAATACTGTGCTCATAAAAGACTCAAAACACTTCGACGTTTTGAGAAATGTCAGGTCAGTAGCATGGGAACGACCTCTCCTGGAACATTGGAATCGCACGTTCAGCAACGTCAACTGGGCTTTCGAGCTGTTTCTCTCGTATTTCCTTCGGTGAAAATAGGTTTCTCTGCAATAGAAATTCCAAAATATCTCGAAAACCTACGTATAAACTCCCCTTCAAATTCTGATGTGTTATTCCTTGGTGGACGGCTAATCCTCAGAATTTTTTTTATTGTCAATTATATATATATTGTCAATTCAATCTGAAATTAGACAATAAAAGCGCAAAAGATAAGACACAGGTTTTTATAAGTGATCCAAAGCCCGATTTAATAGCATTCATGACCCAATGTTTCAACAACCGTTCTAGTGTCCGTTGTTTAAAGCTCTTGGTATTATAAAGTTTTGAGATTTAATTTACCATCATAATTTACTATTTCTGCATGATTTCAACGATCAGATCGAACTTCCCTGTGTTTTTCATGACTTTTACACCAATGCAATATAGGACTAGCAGCAAAATGTACATTTTATGTGCATTCAGTTCGAACTAATTATGGCAAATTTAATATTAGATATGTGGATTCTATGACTTGGAATGCTTTGAATGAAAATGTTAAAGCAATGAGCAAAAATTGTTTTAAAAAACATATTATTTCGACATTTCTAAACTGGTATTGACGTTAGACTATGACTTAAGGTGGCTCCCTATAGTAATGCATGAGATGATCGCGGGACGAGAGTCAAAAACGCGTGGCAAGTACGTGGACTTTCCCACGCAAATTCGACGATCAATCGGATCAAAACAAAACAAAGATATTTCGCCCGGATTTTTAAAATGATTTTTACCATTCTGAAAGATTTGTAATGAAAAAACTTTGAATAATCCTTAGTTTTATGTGACAAAGCATCACTAACGCCAATGAGTGATTTTAACTATGATACAAATATCGCTTGGATAAAAAAAGCTTGACAGGAATATAAAAGTGAATTTTTCAAAAACATTTTAGATATAATGTTCACTAATAAGAGTTTATTAAACATTTATTAACTATTGTATAAAAACTGTTAAAGGTTATAAAAGTCGTTTAGTGATACTTGCATGTTTTTTACAAGTTAAACAGTAAAAATATCACAGTTCTATAGCAAAATACCGACTTGTTCATCTTCAACAAAATTACAAAACTAGGCAAAGATATGTCCAGCTGTGCGGCTGTTGAAGCTCGTGAACTGAGTAAATGGAAGGATTCAATTGGACTTAAATCGATCTAACCCTCCACAGTATTTCTTGGTAGTCCATGGCTCTCAAATATATTGAATAAACGTCAAAATCAAAAGATAAAAACAACATTTGCCACTCGTTTTTGCACGATGAAAGCACATCTTGCGCCCGCAAACTATCATTCACTAGTCAGCGACGTTTTTATGTAGGGCAAATTTCACCCAATTTTGACCCAATTTTTCAACTTTATATGCGTTTTACTCTTTAGTTTTATCGGTGACCTATCTTCAAATTTTGACCATAAATTTTAATTTTGGTAAATTTTATATATTTCAATTTTAAAAAAAATCGCTAGTGTAGAAATCTTTATATAAAATTTTCGAGTTTAAAAAAATTGCACACTAGCGATTTTGATTAAACTTTCATAATAGTTTCAGAACATTATGCTTAAAACTTATATGAAATAAAAAAGATGGGTCACCGACTTTGTTTTTTAGATACGGACAATTTTATGCGCATAGTAACCACATTTCAGGCTTACGTCTTGTTACCATGGCAACGATGACACTACCTGAACCGGGTTTTAAATATTCCATAGATGGTGAATATTACCCTCGAGTATAAAAAACTTCGTCATCTGCGATAATACTCTTTTAAAAACGATTTATTATAAAGCTAAAATAACTGTAGGGAGCCACCTTAAGTTCGTATCATTTGCCTGTTACTGTGTGGGTTTTTTTCTTTATAATGTTGTTTTCCTGAATTATGTCTGTATGTCATGCCACATTTTTAATATTTGGTAATACCATCTGCTCACCCATGTTATATTATATAAAGGTTAAAGCACGAGGGAGAGGTTTTTGTTTAACTGACCGAGCGCGAAGCGCGAGGTCTTTACAGTTAAATAAAAACCGACTCCCGAGTGCTTTAACTTGTTTATATACTTGCCACACCCTATTCTTTTGTTTTTCGGAGGTTTCTACATTAGAAATTCAAGCTAATACATAGTTTGTTTTTGAAAAAGAGCAATTAGGGATTTGAAAATTCAATTGTGTTATTACGATTTTTAAATCAATTATTTTTAAGTGTTGTGTGCATGAATGAATTCACACAAATTGCTTTGCATTTTGCATTCGAAAATTGCTTTGAAGTACGATGATCAGGGCAAGAAATATCTTGAATACAGCGAGGATGTTAGTAAAACCAACTTCTGTGGGCTTAAAGAAAGAAAAACTAAACCGAAAGTTACTTGGGCATATTAAAATACTGATTCGACGAGATGCATAGTGCGTTTATACGAAAAATATTGTAGGCTTTGGTAAGAGCTTGTTTTGTTTGATTGTACTATAGAGTATTTTATCGTTTTGATGTAATTAAGACCGCTTGTCAAAGTGTAATGTATGAATTTTCTCGTTATAGTCCAAAAGAAAGAAATAACGACGCGTTCTACCTCACCCCGTTGAAAAAAACCAAGCCTGACTGTTGGTATTCTGGTGTTCCGTTGGGCCATAATAAGTTATCAAGTACGGTAAAGCGACTTTGTGACGCTGGAGGAATTACTGGTTTTAAAACAAACCACAGTTTACGGGCTACAGCGGCAACAAGACTATACGACGCAAAAGTTGACGAACAACTAATATGTGAAAAAACAGGTTATTCAGTTTGACGAATCGTTCGGATGCTGATTAATATTTTGGAAATTTTTAAGACTTATACTTCGTCTTTTATTGAAGGACATCGAAGTTTGGCTGTACGAGCATACAAAAGAACAAGCAAAGAACTGGAGGAGAGCGTTTCGTCCGTATTGTACGGGCATTCAACACCGTCAAAAAAGATGGCAGTTCAAGTAAAGGAGACCAAACCTGAAGAAGCTGTTAAAGAGGAGGAAACGAAGTTCCATGAAGATATGAGTACCAAAAAAACAGATAAGAAAACAACTCCTCATAATATTACTAGTAACTTTAACCTGTCGTGACAAACTTGATTTTTACTTTGTGCGTAGAATAGTTGTATGTATTTGATTGAAGTTTTGTGTATGCTTGGCGGGTGATTTTGTTTGAGATACTTAATTTAAATGCGTTTTGTTAATTATGCTAATTTTTAACGTAAAGTTATCCCAGGTTATTATTTTTCGGTAATAACTTGGTACTAGGTTATTATTTTTCCGTAATAACCTTCAACGCCGCATTTCCCCGGGATAAATCAAATACCACCGCGTGCTTTTAAATTGGAGGTTATTACGGAGAAGTTAAAAACCGACGAAAAACAAAAGAATAGGGTGTGGCAAGTTTGTAATGTATGTTCCAACACTATTCTGGGCTATATTTACTAGACTGGCTTTGTCGTATTGTAAATAGCCTGTGCTTTGTTTGTTAGTTTTAATAAGTACTATGATTATCTTAGCCTTGTATATTATTGGCACACATAAATTTTGATTTGATTAGTGTCTTTATCAGGTCGTACCGTAGTTCATTATATACTCAAGGGATGACAGATAACTACCGTCATCTCTATTCAATGCATAACCATCCATGTTTAGATGCACTAAGCAACGTCGTTGGCTATAGCGATGCTTAGTGGTGCTGTGGTGATCACGTTAACTTCCCACGCAATCGCGCCTTGGTTTCACATGCAAATGCTCTGCCAAAGATGATTTCCTTGTTTAAAGTCATAACAGCCTTTTGCTGTTCTTTTCTAAATTAAAAGGCTTTGAAAGTTTTAACCACAACCAATTTGGCACACGTCTGAAAGAATGTAAAAAGGCTGCAGAAGGAATGTAATTTTAGTGTTTGCCCGCCATGAGGGACAATTTGTTAGAGGAACGTAAAGAAAATCAAGATGAAATTACCTAGCAAAATAACCGTTCTAAGTATATATAGGTGATTTTATGATCTGACGGGTATAAAATACATTTGGCTGAAGCCAAATTTTCGGTCATGCTATTACCGTATCTGGTTTCTTACAGCTAGGTGTTTCGGGGCATGAGAATGGCTATATATTTTCAGAGTTTTCCCCTGTATACAGAAGTTAAATTTGTAATTAAGAAATAGAAAACATTTTCCGGGTTTCTATAAGTGTATAAGAAACACAGGAAAAAAGTTTTCTATTTCATTTATAATACAACTCAAAAGACATTATTTAAACTCGATTAATTTACAAATTCTCATTACGTACACATGCTGACCTTTGCTCGTCAATTTCCTTGCAAGAAAACAACTCTGTTTGAAAATTAACAGTCAAAAATGTGTAAAAGCATTAAAATTGTTTTTAAATAGTATTGAAAGTTTTATAATTCGCATTAAATTTTTTTTTTATGATTTTAAATTTCGGCGGGAGAATTTCCGTGTTTCTATACAGTTATAGAAACACGCTTCTCGATAGAAAGCACAGTCATATTTTGGAGCTAAAAACTTCGAAAGTAAATTTCATATTAACTGTCCATTTGAAATTGGGACACCCTAGAGTGACCCCTGCTACTTACCCACAGCCCCTGTAATACTTGTGATTGCTAACACATATCCTGCCTTCACAGCATCAAGACCAAACTTTACTCGCAAGATTTTGGAGAAAAATACGGTTATTGTTCCAACATAGAACAGCAAACATGTTAAACCCAATGTATTGAATAGATAGGTCCAATTCTTTAAAAGTTCTTTCAATTCGGATGGAATTTTCCTTAGACTTGGTTGTTTTACGTCATTGCTTGGCTTAATATTTCCTTCGCGTATGTGCTTTAGCCGTCTTTGCCTAGCTCCAGGCATCTCGCGGGGGAATCCAAACATGATAAATGAACAAAGAACAGTAAGTACTCCGAATACGAGAAATCCCACCCACAAGCTCCAATCCATCTTGGATCTTTAGGAGTTAAACTGAAACCATCAGGCTAAGAAGAAGGCGAACATGAAGATATCTAGCTCAATTGTATACTTATTAGTCAACTAACTTCAATCACCTAGTTTGGTCTGCTTTAAAAAGTAGTTAAAGTTCACTACGTCGCAGCTCTACCAATGATATCGTTAACCTCCAAGTTATGCTGGGGCATTATAAAAATGATAAACACAAATGTCCAGTCCCTGTATAATTTAGCAAGACATCCATTAAAAGAATTCCTTAATAGAGTATATTTAAAAACCATAGGGTATTCCTGCATTAATTATGCATGCACTAATTATTAATAAGCATTTAGTTATTTCAACCATTATTCTCATCCAACTTTTATATAGAGAATAATACATGGGTTTCGAGTGTTGAACATGATATCTCACGAGTGAGCGCAATCTGTTTATTATATAAAGGACAGTCTTTTCAAACAAAATAAAATAAAATATCCATTTTTATAAATTTAAAAAGCGATAATTTTCACATGTGAGATTATCATAAATAATCTCACATGTGAGATTATCAGTTTTATTAGTGCTCGAAATCTCTATAAAGCACTATACTTTGTATAATAAATAAATTTAATAAAAAATTAATCGATTTGGCCCTGGCATACTGCCATTAGCTCCCAAGATTTTTGCTTTAAACTGTTCGATAGTTTATGAGTTATCCTGCTGACAGGAACGCATACGTACACACACACACACACATAAACAAACCAAAGTGAGAACTCAACCTCCTCGCGGAGGTAATCATACCTGTTCTATATCGACGAAAATGCTCAAAAATTTTCCTCCGATTATGAAGCCTATGCCTGGTGCTATAAATTGGATAATATTACAAATACCCAAATATAATGGGAAAGATTTTGGCGCGATATTTTCATCCAAGTATGCAGTAAACAGTGAAAAATAAGGAGCACTTCCAGCACCCATGGTTAACATAGCCATAATAAAGACTGTCAGGTAATACCAATCTCCTCCACTGTTTGTATCAATACATTGCGCCATCGTCCCGTTTCCATGGTTACATAAACTATTTAAATGTGAATTCCCCGGGTGATATCGACCAATCATAAAGTGAGGTAAGGCGAACATAATGATACCAAGACCTGTTAAATCAATAGAAACAAATCATTTTAGTTTGCCAGATGGTGAAATGGCGTACTTGGATCTGTTAATAGACAATTTGCATTATAGACCAATTTTTGATCTAGGCAAAAAAAAAGTATATTGCCGGAAAGAACATACTAAAATTAGTAAAATTGCAAAGTTTGGTTGCGAAATGTTGTAAAATGCGGAAAATATAGCCTTGCAAAGTTTGCAAATTTGGTAACTTTTGTATTACGTGCGGAAATTCCTACCACATTTCGGCCAAATGTGGTAGGAATTTCCGCACGTAATACAAAAGTTACCAAATTACAAACTTTTAAACTATATTTCCGCATTTTAACATTTCTGCACTTTGCAATTTTACTAATCTTATTATGTTCTTTGTAGCTGTTGTGATTGTTTCCCTTTTCCTTGCCTAGAACAAAATTTAGTCTATAATGCAAATTGTCTATTGAAACATAAAAATTTCCCGCCAGAATGATCCGTAACTAGCCAAAATTATGAATTTGAAATGTAAAACCAATTGTTTCATTGTTTCGATTCAGCTCTTCTTTGCTCAGTAGCTATTGCTATGATGCTGATGTCGGAATGATTTTTATGGAGACACCATCCAAACGTATTTTGCATGCAGAATTCATGAGTGTGTTAAGCTGCAGGGAGTGCGTGAGGACAATGAGATTGCGCAGAGCTCATATATTGGATATATCAAATATTTATTATCACACTCAAGTGACGTACTCGATACAATTATAATATATGGTATATAACGCACAATTTGATTGGCTAACGCGCGTGCATTATTACGAAATAATGAACTTCCAATTTTCCCATTTTTCTCCCTTTGTCTCCGCTTGTTTTCAAAACGATATGAACAAAATTATATAATTTTAAAGTCCCAAGTTGGTCAGAAACGAAGAAAAGGTAGACTTAGACGAGATAAGAAAGCCAGCCAGCAAATGACAACGGGACAAAAACAGCGAAGAAATATTTGCAGCTGTTTCTGAGTCTGAATGAAACGTTTTGATTGAAAGTCCGCGGCGATATTGCATTCAAAGGTACATAAACTATATTTAAACTCAGAACAATTCAAATTTATCGACAGTATCCAATCACAAACAGCAAAAACCCCCAAATAATTTACTCTAATTGTACCTTCAAACAAAAACTATATAATATATAAATAAGCCAACTTGACGGTCAGAAAACAGATCTAGAGCAGTTAAAACCTTCCCTATTATGCCAAATCCAGAGCAAAAGTGAAGCCGAACAATGGCAGATCAATCTGTTTAGTGGACTATTTTTAAACATTTTTGTGGCTTTTCATCCATAATCTTTGTTGAGTTGCACGTTTGTCGCTCGAGGATACGCGCATATAACTGTTGTCGGAAGCAATGAAAACATTGTAAAGCTTGCGATTGGCGTCACTGATTACATGTTGGGAGAATATTAATCTTTGAAAAATTGTTCACTGTGCTTATATCTTCTTATATTATAAAAAATAAAAAACTTGTCACTCGAGAATGTGTAAAATACTCGGCATTTAAATTCCGAGATAATGGACATAACTTAATCGTCCAATAGCTCATTCTAGTAGTAATATAGGTACCTTTCGACCCAGATTTTTGGGGTGGAGCAAGCGTGGAGCAAAGTTAGATGGGGTGAAGCAGGGTGGAGTAATGGTGGAGCAAGGTTCAGATGAAGTGGAGCAGGGTGGAACAAGGTCGGTTGGGGTGGAGCAAGGTCAGATGGACGGAGCAAGGGTCAGATGGGACAAAGCAAGGTCGGGTGGGGTGGAGCAAGGCGGGTGGTGGTGTGTGGTGGTGGAACTCATTAATTATGCATTACATCACTAATTTTGTATGCAATGACGTCACAGAATAAGACCAGGCAAGTTTGGGCGAATTTTGCTGAGTTCATGAGCATATTTTGTCGTTATATAATAACAATCGTATCTAGTGAAGTGTTTCTTACAACCAATATAGCGGTGCTTAACTTAGTAAACTATTATCGCCTTATGCAAAACAAACTGTTTCTGAGTCGACCTAATATAGCCACTTAATAAATTTACAAATTTCAAGTGTTTATTTAGTAAAGTCTATACAAGCGAGATTTACAAGCATATACAAACATTGTATATAAACATTTAGCAGTTGCTATGTAGGTTGTGAGTCATTAGTTAATCGTTAGCGGTGACTATATATAATTATAGGACGGAAAAATATTGTACAATGTACATACAGCCCACACAGAATTAATTTTTGAAAAACATTTATTGATTTAATTTTTTTACAGTGTCTTAAATTTCATCTTGGGAATATTCACTGTCCGAATCATTCTCGTCGCTACTTTATTCATCCCTTTTCCACCCTGTCGGTTCTCTACCCTCATCGTCTATATTGAAACACGGTGTTTTCCTTTTGGAGGATGGTACATTACTGCGTGAATTTTTTCGTCTCTTGTTTCCTCTCGCTGATTGTCGTAGTAGCGTCTTAGATCCCTATTCAGCAAATCTTTGACAACTTCCCGTCCACGAGACTTTATTGAATTTGATCTTGACCCACTTCTGTTACTGCTTGTAATGCTCTTTTGCCAACTGTTTTAGCGCCTTGCTTGAATAAAGGAATTGCAAATCTTGCAAGACTCTCGAAAATAGCCCCGATCCCATATCCCCTCTGCATACATACATCGCGAAACCCAGTTATATTCCCACCACGTACTTTGCTGTCTTAAGTAATGATCTTTCAATAATATTACGTCAGGGATATGTACACATTTCATCTTTTCATGCGTCTTAGTCGGCTTACAACGTTCAACTGCTAGTAAAATGCTTCACTTGTGTATTTTATTTGGATCATAAAAGTTGCTTCTATTTGTACGGACATATAATATTTCATCACAATGACAATGTGAACAACACAAAATCGTATGTGTGAAATCATCTTTGTAAAGTCTACAATCACAAATCGTACAGTGACATCCGGTAAAACTCGAATAAAAATCTGTCCATGCACAGATAGGGCATGAACCCAATTGACATCTCACAATTGTTACATCTTGTATCTTCAGACGAATCCTCAGTATCTTCATCTTGCCGTGACTCCATCCGTGCTAATATTGCGAGGACCCGCCCGTTGGTGATTAGACCTTTATCAATTTCCAATGCCGCAAGAACTTTCACGTACATCCTGTCCTCTGTAGACAATTTCTCCTTTTGTATTCCATATCAAAATGTCCGTAGATGTGAGAACTCTATTCTCTAGGCTTTCTTCAACGCCATAACTATTTGCATTGTCAAGATATTGAAGAATGTTTTTAAGTCGCTACTATTAAGGAGATGTTGTTTTGGTGCCATCCATGGTTGGAATGAGGATATTCATTAAAGTTGATCATTTTATACCAATTCTGCAAGTCGTTCTAAGATTGAAGCCAGTACCAATCCTAGGAAACCATTTCCACGCTGAACAAATATCTTCCTTTTTGTTTTAACACTTTTATTTTTGTTATCAGACCAATAATATCGTGTTCAAAAGGTCTAAGTTTGTCCATTGTGTGTTCAGGAAGTGTGAGGTCCATAACATTTTCTACACAACCACATAGAAACCGAATCTGTTCATGAGATGTAGATCTCAACAGAGCTTGTTGTTGAGCTGGTTGAGAAATACATAGGAGCTCTATTAACGATCTGTGCTTGGGAAGGTTAGTCATATCTGCTCGACGGTCAACAACGTAATGAAGACCTTATTGAAAGACGTACATATATAAGAATAAGGGGGATAAGGAAGATAAAGATAAGGAAGATAAAGATAAGGAAGATAGGGAAGAAAAAGATAAGGAAGATAAAGATAAGGAAGATAGGGAAGATAAAGATAATCAAGATAAGGAAGACAAAGAAAAGGAAGATCGGGATAAGGAAGATAAAGCTAAGGAAGAGAAGGAAGATAAATATAAGGAAGATAAAGATAAGGAATATAAAGCTAAGGAAGATCAGGAAAATAAAGATAAGGAAGATAAAGATAAGGAAGATAATGATAAGGAAGGTAAAGATAAGGAAGATAAGGAAGATAAGGAAGATAAAGATAAGGAAGATAAAGATAAGGAAGATAAAGATAAGGAAGATAAAGATAAGGAAGATAAAGATAAGGAAGATAAAGATAAGGAAGATAAGGAATACAAATATAAGGAAGATAAAGATCAGGAATCTAAAGCTAAGGAAGATAAGGAAAATAAAAATAAGGAAGATAAGGAAAATAAGGAAGATAAAGATAAAGAAGATAATGAAGATAATGAGAAGGAAGATAAACTGAGTGGATTAACCGATTTATTATCAGATACACCTTGACGATCGTGGTATAAACATGTCGCTTGCATACAAAATATGCCCTAAAGTGTTTTGGACACATGGGTTACTTAAACGCCATACTTTGAACATTCATGGGGACGTTCATATTGAACCAGTTAAAATCATAAGAGGTTTTACAGTTCTGCAACACTCCTTTACTTGTGTCGTAGCAGGATGTACACAAAGTGGCAAGACTGTATGGGTGAAAAGTCTGTTGGAGAATGCCCAGAAAACCATAAGTCCACCTCCTCAGCGTATCACCTGGTGTTATGGTCAATGGCAGCCATCCTATTATTATATGAGAACAATGCCTGAAATAGAATTCAACGATGGAATACCTGAAGATATCGACAAAGCGGATTACCTAGATGTGTCTGAACACAATTTGATCCTACTAGATGATCTTATGGTACAGTCTGGCAAGGATAAACGTATAGCTGATCTTTTCACAAAAGGGAGCCATCACAGAAATTTGTCCGTCATCTACATTGTCCAAAATATATTCCATCAGGGCAAATAAATAAGCAAATCTCTATGCTTGCAAGACAAATTAACCAAGGCAGAGTGCGAGAGTTTATGAGTAGTTATGAGGAACCTACGAGCCATCGTCATGGGTATTTGATGTTGGATTTAAAACCTACCACGGATGATCAACAACGACTCAAAACAAATGAACAGCCAGGCGATGCTGAGGCCTTAGTCGAATATGTATGGAAACAGTCCTACCATCAACCACCCAGTGTAAATGCAATGTATAACACCGAGCAGCAAATGCAAGAGATCATTGAAGCACCACAGCTTACCGCGGTTGAGAAAAACAGGCTTTATTATGACCAACTTAATCGATTTGTTACTTTTAAAAACAAGATGGATTTTCCGGTCCGCCGTCCTGCAATTTTTGAAACCCCAGATATCGTTAAACTTTCAACTGCTCCTCGTCCTATGGAGATAACACCACCAGTGCCTGCTACTTCTAAACCTAGCTTTCTTACACTACCACCAACACAAGGAGAACGGCCCAAACTCAAACACAACTTTTTCCACAATTGCGTAGACTCCTCAGATTGGAGACCTAAAGATTTAGCAATGATGACTCCAGAGCAAAATATATTCCTATGAAAGCTGAGGATATTGCAAGATTATCACCCGAAGACAGATAAGAATATGAGAACTCTTAGACACCTAAATTATATGCTCTTAGAAGTAGACCTTACTAACGTTGTAAAATAAATTTTAATCAATAAATGCGTTTTAAAAATTAATTTTTTGTGAGTTTATAAATCCATGCGATATTTTTACATACAAAATATACTGAACTCAGCAGAATTATTGTTTGTTCGCCCAAACTTGTCTGGTGTTGTGACGTCATATTAATGAAGTCTCAAAGGAATAAAACCGAAATGTGTAATGAATGAATGTTTTTAATAACTACGTAATGCTCCCCCTCATTGTATGCTAGTGATGATGCTCACCCTCATTGTATGCTAGTGATGATGCTCACCCTTTGCTCCACCCCATTTGACCCTTGCTCCACCACATCTGACCCTTGTTCTGCCATCTGACCCTTGCTCAACCCCAAAAATCCGGGTCGAACGGTACCTATATTACTACCACTCATTTTGCCTCATTCCTCATATAGTTTTCATTGAAATGGTCCATTCGTTCCTTACTGTATTCTAAAATTTGGCCTTTTTTCCATATAAGGAAATATATATATATGAAAACACAAAAATATCGCAGTAAATAGATCCGAAGTAATTAAATTTCGGTACAGGTAAGCAACTCAAATTTGGTAGGCAGTTCAAGGCATGAGGAAAGTTTGCCAGTTTTGTCTTGCACTCCGTATAAATCTGAACATTTAGTGACCTGGGGCTTCGGTGGCGCAGTCGTCAGGACAAGCGCCTTTCACCTCTTCTCTGAGTTGATTCTCGCTCATCACATCATCATCATGCTCAAAGAAAAAAAGTAAGTCAACAGTCTGCCGAAAAGTCGCTGAGTTTCTCCAGGCCTCAGGTTTCCTCCCACAAAAGTAGAAGATACAGTATATTAAGTGAATAGGAAAGTAAAAGTAAAATTGTTGTAAAATAGAAAATAGAATGTAGATACATAAATATAATAATGTTGCAAGCAAACCGGTTTGATAAACAGGTCACTGAAAAAGCTAACAGGAGTGAACTGAATAATATATGAATATGAATATGAACCTGACTATTAAGTTTTTTTCTTATACGGTGTTTCGCCTTTACTGATCCTCTTGAGTCGATTATCACGATTATAATTAAGAAGAAATATTAGAGATTAACACCTGGCATACGGCCGCTCGAAGGCAGAGATTTACTTTGGTCGGGTAACATCCATGTGCTTTGATTAACCCATGTAAGTTGAGATTGGTTGGTAACCCTTCACTAACTAACCCTCGGAACCTTTGTTAATTGGGTTGCAAAATCTGTTAAAGCTTCCCGCAGTGGTAACCATAATAAGTATAATAAACAAAATACACTTTACGCGCAATTTATCGGCTGGGTGGAATAAAAAAATGATGTATACCAGTTACTGAAGCGCCTCCTGCCATCCACTTGATCTTATTTCCGTAGTCACCATAGTAACTGATAAACACAACAAGTAATAAAGCCGTGACGTCATTCGATGCAGCAATGACTCCTAATTCTTTGGCCGAGAAAGCAAACCTTCGCTCAATGCTCGGTAAGACCAGAGTTGGCGTTCCCCACGCTGCTATACCTAAACAAAAATGATCTTAATAAATTGCTTGTGTGTTTTCACGCTGAAATATATATAATTGTTCTGTTTTATGGAAATATCATATGGAAATTCTTTATCATCATCAGTGCAAATAATTAACTTGAACGTGCGGCGCCAGTGTGGGTAGAGTGATGACTGTTGTGTAAAACTGCCTGAAAAATACAATAAGAACTTCGACATTTCGAGCGAAGGCCCTTCGTCTGGAAGTTAGTAGAATGGGTCGGGAAAAACATGTGCTTTTATAGTGAATGCAAAAGCATCACGTGGTAAAAAATAAACCAATCAGATGGATTTAATCAAAACAAACTACAAACAAAATATGGAAATCATATCACAAAATATGTTTTCATGTAAGGAGAAGCGAACAAAGCAAGAAGGACATAAATTAAGAAACTATGTATGAGAGGAGGTGAGATGTAGAGTATCTGCTGAGGGCAGGCATAAACAGATAGGAGTTAAATGTAAGAGAAGAGCTCATTAATGCCGAGAGGATGAATGGTCCCAAGTTGGGAAATAAGACGCATTTCTTGCCTTTCGCGGCTATCATTACTACCAGAAATGGGACACAGAGCTCGAATTTTCATATCTGAAACACTGTGATTGCCAGTGTTGAAATATCTGGCAACAGGTTGTTTAGCATCATAGCTTGTGACAGCACGACGATGCTCACCAAACCTTTTCCTTAAATATCTACCAGTTTCACCAATATAGAGCATGTCACATTTACTGCATTAAATCAGTAGAGAAGAGAGGAGGTGCGCGTGAAATGGTGCCTAATAATGTACTTAGATATTGGTGCCGAAATTGTAGTGGAAGAATCTATATACTTACAGGTTTTACACAGCTTCACACCATAAGGAAACGTGCCATTAGGTGATGACGAGTCCTGTGGTAGAGAGCTGTGAACGGATATTTTTACTATGTCGAAACGAGAGTAAGGGATTATCGGTGAAAACTGAAAATGTTTCAGGGTCGTTTTTCAAGATATGAAAATTCTTCCTAATGACATCCCTTACTTTGAAATTGAAGAGATGGTAACTGATAACTAGGGGTATTTTGTTGTTGGGAGTATTGGACACAGGGTCTCTAAGGGTTTCGGATCGGCGAATATTGGGGGCCTTCGAAAAGGCAGTATCTACGAGAGGGGTTGGATAACCGCGTTGGACAAACATTTCTCATTTCCTGACTTTGGTATGGAAGTCCTCATCTTCACTGCAAATGCGGCATGCGGCGAAGGAACTGAGAGAAGGGAATATACCTTTTAGTGTGGTTTTATTATTACTATTATTATTATTATTATTATTATTTAATAATAATTAGGCTCGGTGAATATCGGTGAATAAAAACCTCGACTTCGTCTCGGTTTTTATTCACCGATATTCACCACACCTTCGGCGAATAATTGTTTTAGTAAAATTACATAGGTAATCACCTAAAAAATGAAAAATGCACATTTCAATCATAGGATTCAATGACTTAATCTTAGGATTCAATCACTCAATCTTAGGACATCATCTCAGGATATCATACAGTATCTTAGGATATCATCATAGTCTCAATGACTCACTGAAATGACAAATGAAATTGTGTAACATTACTCCGACCCAGCATTCAAATTTATTCAACATTTTTAGCTAGATAACCTTAATCACCGTAACGTTAACAATTTACCAATGACTAACAACACATCGGAACCGCTATATGTTTATGTTTATATACGATGTTTGTATGAGAACTACGCTTGTAAAACTTGTTGAATACTCGCTTAAAGCGGCTCCCTACAGTTCTGTAAAACTATAGGTACTTTTCGGTAACTTTCGCTTTCAACCAAATTTATATTGGATACACTCACAACAAGGCAAAATAAGCATTTCCAGCAATGTAAAGAGGTCTTGAGCTGTCCATTTATGGACAAACAGGAATAGTATTAGTGTTGCTATGGAAACCATGGTATCTTATCTTTATTTCCTTCAGTCAATTTGTCAAATTTGTTTTGGAAGACTAACGATGCACCGGGGAATAACATATCAAAATTTGAAGGGTAGTTTATAAATAAGTTTTCGAGATATTTTGGAATTTCGATTGCAGAGAAACGTATTTGTAGAATTTTTAAAATTTGGATATGTTTTTCTTCTTGCCTTGCTTAACAATTGTGCAAAGTTGTAAAGATTTTCACCGCAGGAAGCACGAGATAAATAGATCGCAAGTCCAGTTGAAGTTGCTGACATAAAAAAAATCGACTCGACATGATCGCATTTTGCGAATGCGTGTGCAATATAATGCTGAACAACACGAACTGAAACGAAACGTTTGTAGTTTTATCGTAGACATTAATTCAGCGTCGGCCACGGACATATAAGAACAAATGAGGGTTGTTGTTGGTTCTTTGTTGAGGGTTGTTGTTGGTTCTTTGTTGTGTATTCCCACTTCTTGGCTTGTGCCAAATATTCTTTACTTCTTTGAGATGAAAATGGAAGATTAATTACCAAAACATTAAGAAATGGAAATACTATTAATCCAACGTCTCTTCAATTTGTTTTTGTTGTTAAAATCGGTGTGAAACTTTGAAAACATTCAAATATGTATTTTTCATAAAACAACTCGTATTAAGTGTCTGTAGTGTAGTTTTTAATATGTGCTAGTTTGCAGGTCAAACACTAATAGCGAACAGAGGTGTTGCACCATCACGTGACCAAATTCTAAAATCTTTATCGTGCAACCTATAAAGCTGGCTATTAAACATGTCTGTATGTCATTATAACAAGTATTCATAACAAATATTAAGTAGATACAGTTATTCCCTCGCGATTAAAATGGTTTAAATAATTCGTATTGCTGACGTCAGAATTATTTTCAAATGCCGTTAAAAGCTACGTTTTTTTCTAAACCTAACGTGAAAAACTTAAGTTAACTTTTAAAAACAATCTATGGTATGATAGTAAATATAAAATGGACATTTGTTATAAAGCACATCTTTTTTGAGCATTTGTATTTTGGCCGCCATGTTGGATGGCAGGTGGATGCAATCCAACATGGCCGCCCAAAAACAAATGCATAAGGAAAGACGTGTTTTATTAGACACGTTTATATTCTGTTTACTATGATACTATATATTGCTTTTAAAAGCTAAAGTAAGTTTTTCGCGTTCGGTTTAGAAAAAACGTTGCTTTTAACGGCATTTGAAAATAATGCTGATGTCGCAATACGAATTATTTAAACCTTTTTAACTCGCGAGGGAATAATTGTATCGACTTGAACTTTGTTCAGAATACTTGTTATAATGACATACAAAACATGTTTAACAGCCAGCTTGATGGGTTGCACGTTAAAGATTTTAGAATTTAGTCACGTGATGACGAAACACCTCTATTGAGTTGAAAGACAGGAGTAACATCAGTTTCAAACTTTCAGTTGCTTTTATAAAGACTATTATATTACTTTGATAGTTCTAGATATATAATATATTTTCAGAATTTTTTAGTAAATGTAACAAGTCGAAGATTTTGAACATTACAAAGATAATACTGAACGTATTCGGCTTGTGCAAGTGACGTCACAACTTGAAATTGTGTGGCGATATTATATAACCTTCATCGACGATTACTCACGGTACACGTTTGTTTATTTCATGAAGAATAAGAGCGAAGTCCTGGAAAAATTCAAAGAGTTCCATGCCTATGCTATGAACGTTGGAGGAAATCCAATCAAGATTGTACGTTCGGATAATGGAGGGGAATATTCCTCGACAAAATTCGAGTCTTTCCTGAAGAGTAATGGTATTGTTCATCAACTAAGCGTACCATACAATCCAGCACAGAATGGCGTAGCGGAAAGAATGAACCCCACCATCGTAGAGTCAACACGATCCATCTTATCCCATGCACAGATGCCAAATGACTTTTGGGCCGAAGCAGCCAGTACCTCGGTTTACGTCCGAAACCGCAGCCCAACGACAGCCTTAACTGGTATCACTCCGTATGAATGCTTGTTCAAGAAGAAACCTGATGTGTCGAATCTACGTGTATTCGGATGTGTTACATACGTGCATATTCCTGACAATCAGAGAAAGAAGCTAGACCCAAAATCCAGAAAGTCGTTTTTCGTGGGATACCCCAAGGGTGTGAAAGGATATAAGTTATACGATCCTGTTTCTCGCAAATTTACTCGCAGTCGTGATGTCATATTTCTAGAGAAGAAATTTCATGACTTTGATGTCCAAAGTTCAACCAACTTTGATGATCGCACAGATTCTGACATTCCATTAGCGGTTAAAGAAATTCAAGTCAAGAACAAAACGAAGCTCCAAATGAAAGAGTCGCAGAGAATGTCGAACCAAACCAACGAGCTGATGACCAGCAAGTGGGAGCAACCTTCGAGGAGACGTTCATGAATGAAGTTCGAAACGTCAATGAACGAAGAATACGAAGACCACCCAATAGATTCAATGAGGAATGCTATCTAGCGAACGATATAACTGCTGATATAAATGAACCAATTAATCTTAAAGAAGCCATCTCCGGAGAATATTCAACAGAGTGAAAGAAAGCTACCGATTCCGAATTCAATTCCTTAATTGAAAACGACACCTGGGAACTTGTTCCGTTGCCCGAAGGCAAGTATGTTGTAGGCAGCAAATGGGTTTTCAAAGTAAAGAGAGATGAAAACGGCTGTGTACAAAGATATAAAGCTCGACTAGTGGCCCAAGGTTACGCTCAAACCGAAGGAATCGACTACTCGGAAGTATTTTCACCTGTAGTGCGAAGTACAACGATTCGATCATTACTAGCTCTGTCAAATGCTAAGAATTTGGAAGTCCACCAAATGGACGTCAAATCAGCATTTTTGCAACGACACCTAGAAGAAGAAGTATATATGCGACAACCAGACGATTATGCTAGCAAGGAATGTCCAAACCACGTCTGTAAGCAGAAGAAAAGTATTTATGGACTAAAACAATCCGCGAGATGCTGGAACAATGCCATCGACACATTTCTAAAGTCAAGTGGATACAAACAAATGAACTCTGATCCATGTTTGTATATGAAATCTATCAAAGATCAGAATGGAATTATCAAGTTTGTTATTCTATCAATCCACGTCGATGATATATTGCTGTTTTCCAATGATTTATCCATGCTAAATGAAGAGAAGAAGTTAATCGGTTCGAAGTTCAAGATTGAGGATATGGGAGAAGTGAAGCATATTCTCGGAATGCTTGTCAAAAGAGATAGAGAAAGAGGACAGATATTTAGAAGGTATTCTAAAGCGATTCGGTATGGAGCAATGCAAACCTGTGTCAACTCCTCTAGAGCCTGGGAAACATCTTGAAGAATTGCCAGAAGATGAAAATCCCACAAATACTAACGAATACCAGAAGCTCATAGGATGTCTAACCTATGTTACCACCGCAACTAGACCAGATCTAGCCTCCGCAGTTGGCATACTATCAAAGTTCATGGCGAAACCAAGCAAAGAACATTGGGTTGGTGCAAAAAGAGTCCTAAGATATATCAAAGGTACTATGAACTATGGTCTAGTGTTCGAAGGCAGAAGTGCTACCAAGACAAACTTTTCAAAAATTCAGAGACATGTTAAACGTTAAAGAAATCTAGTTTAAGGGTAGACGAAAGAGAGACGTTTTCGTATTTAAAAAGGGTTATTCAGTTATAATCATAGCTCATATTAAGTGGGAGTGTTGACATTCAAGTATTACGTCAGTAATGTTAAGCTATAATTAGTGTTACATGAAGTATATAAGTTGTTCTTTTTGAAGTAATCAACATGGCGATGTATTGACATTTGTTACTGGATTATATTATGTAAATTATCTATTGTTATTTGAAGTTGTTATTAAAAGAAAGACAAAACTCAACAAAATTTGACCCCTTTTAAAGCTTCTTTTAGGACGTAACCATAATTTTTTCTAAAAAATAGGAAGATGTTATAGTTTTGCTAGCCTGCATGTGATTCTGTTGAAACCACTTATTGTGTGCCTTGAGTTTTACGACTGTTGAAACAGGATTGATGTGTTTGCCAAACCAGTCATCTTTGTAGCTCAATTTATGAAAAATCCAATTTTTGCAAATATACTGAACGCATTGTTGGTTAAAAGTTTGCACCCTCCGTAAATGTTTTAGAAGAGATAGGTGACAAGTATTTCTCTTAATTTTTGCTTAAATATAACCTTTTGAGGTTGATTCCTTCGCGCTATCCTTTTCGCAATCTGGGATACGTTGTGGAAGCTAAATGTTTTTTCTATCGAACGCTGACAAAGGTCAATTGTTATGCGTGCTAGTTTTCAAAATAAACACATGTTTTGACAACAAAACCCCAGCCCTTTGCTATAAATGCCATAAGCACGTCAATAAAAAGTTTAATCGATTAGTTTTATTAAAAAAATACAGCTATATACTGCTGTACATTGTGTTCTCAGACTTATGTGGTCTACTGGAAAATATTTCCCATTTAAAACAATCGTTTTCAGCCCTGATATGCATGTCCTAAGAATAGACTTCGATTTGGAACAAACCCTTATTTAAAAATATAAGCATGAGATATTAAGCAAATAAACTTCGACATACCCGCATTCTAAGGTGCTGTTATTATCATAGTTGTAAAAATATATTTTCGCCGTCATGGAAATCAGGAAAGCCAAAGAGCTATCAAGGACAATATTCCACATTAAATCTCTCTCACAACGGTCTCAGAAATGAGAAAAAATCGCCAAATACTGTCAAAAAATGAAAATCTGTTCTGCTTGGATTTTCGCGCGAAAACATGCTCGCCCCAGGCCACTGCCGCATCACACGTCGATCAACAAAATCACAGCCGTTGCACCGCCTTATATATAAGCGCCCTGGTAGTGAGCCACCTTAAAATCATTGCTTTTCATATTTTTGTATGCTATATAATTATAAACGCTTGAAACTTTGTAAGATTTAAATCGCCGTAAGAACTATGTCTATATCTGTCGAATATAAGCGTCGAATTCGCTGTATTGTCAATAAGCTAACATACGCATGCATCCAAGCCCCTTTTCCCTTCCTTTGATGGCTAATTAGGCTAGACTATACAAAATACAATTTTCAATGTAATCTGCTGTGTATTTATCGCCACCACAAAACCAAAACGTTCTAAGCAGATATTGTTTGGTATAGGTTAGAATGGTATTATTAAGTCTTCTACTCAATCAATGAGAACAATTTTGACATTTCTTGAGTGATTATAATGCTTTATGCGCTCGCGATCACATAATGTTCGCCCCACAAGCTTTGCATTATATAAATCTAAAAATATTACAGCTTCTAATGATACATTTTGTAATACAGCTTGTATCGAAGTACAGTAAATTCAAAGAGAATAACACATATTTATAAAATCTTGGAAAAGCAAAGTTTGAGAGGGTAAAGTCTCTTAAAGTCTCTTAAAAGCACTCGCTCTTGAAGAAGGTCGTGCTAGATCCCCTCTTCGCGAACTGTAGACCCATAAGCAATCTACAGTATGTGTTCAAACAAATTGAGAAAGCGGTATTTAATCAGACCCATTCGCACATGACGGCACACACACTATATCCTGAGTTACAATCATCTTATCGACGACATCACAGCACCGAAACCGCACTTCTCAAAGTCACAAACGATATCCTACTAAAACTGAACACGCAAGAAGTTACTCTGTTGGTTACACTTCACCTAAGCTCTGCCTTTGACACTGTTAATCATAACATTTTACTTGGCCGCCTCCAGAGCGATGTCGGCGTCCAAGGAAAAGCATTGGATTGGTTCAAGGCGTACTTGCTCAAAAGAGGTCATCAAATCTCCATTGAAGGTACAGCCCATTAGCATCTCAGTGAGGAACTCCGTGTTCTCTCCTAGCTCCAACGCGACAAATCTTGGCAGTTGGTTCGATCCAAATCTAAACATGTCGACCCATATTACGAAAGTATGCAAAGCCTGCTTCTTTCATCTGCACAATATTAGACGAATAAAAAAGTACCTATCGAGAGACAACTTATTGATCCCGGTACATGCATTTATTACCAGCAAGCCTCAATATATTTTGTGGATGATTGTAGTGAGGTAGGTTAAATAGTGTTTAACCCTGGGTTGCGGTTAATCTAGCTTTGAGTAACGCAAAGAAACCTAAGATTAATAAAATTTAACCCTAGGTTAGGCAAATTTAACCTTGGGTTAGCATTTTTAACAACCGGCTTTTGTGTTCACCAGCTACTGAAGTAACAAACTTGCTTAAAGTTGCTCTATTTTCACACAATGTCCCATCACATTTCTCTTCTTTTCACTTCTTTTCGCGAAAAATTCGCTTCACATACAGCTGTTTCCATGGAACAACTTTCAGAATTTCACTTGACAGTTTGTTCTATTTTTCAGAATGGTGGGATGACCATCTATCAATTTCGCATTGTTATTTTTATAACTCGTGTATAAATTGCTGAGCGGAATCATTACTCTAACGTCGGGCTTACTCCCTACGTGCGGCTCGCCCAAAAATTCCATCGTCTTAAAAAACTAAAAGGACCTCATCAGTCGCATTTTTCAATTTCAAACACTGATTTTACATATAATCCACGGTATAGAAACGCCATGCATAAATACCAACCTTGAAACATATTATGGACACTGAACACGATGATGAACCAAACTGGAGAATTTAAAAACTTGAGGGATTTTGGTCGAATCTTTCCCCATCCATATGTATATTCTTCATTTTTTGAAGTAGCATTTGATTTTTGTAACGGTGGTGCTGTTTTATTCGCAATCACATTACCGTGTTGGTCCTCCATGATGAGATCCTGCATGAAATATTAGAGAAGAGCATTACTCTGCTGTATTCCAGTTAACTCGATAGCTCAATTGGTAGGGCGTCAGCGTGCTGCCTCATGCATGGGTCCACCTTATGTTAGCACCGCAGTGTTTGGCTTTTGTCAATAATATATTACATCGTATGAGATTTTGGTCGAATAGCAAGCAAATGATAAAAGAATACTTCGATGTTGGCCGAAATCAGCTTGGGGTAGCACTCAGACCAGGAGCCTAAGCCCGAAACGTATTAGGGCCATTTATACGAGAGAAAGAAGTCGCGACTTACATCAGACGCGTCTTATATAAGACGCGAACACATGTACTCGTACAAATGGTCAAATTCTAGTTAGTTGAGACTTAAATAAGAACAGGGGTCCACACTAAATCGCGACTTATTGGAATTTGACCATTTATACGAGTGTGTTCGCGTCTTATATAAGACGACGCGTCTTATGTAAGTCGCGACTTATTTTCTCACGTATAGATGGCCCTATTATTTAACTAGTCATATGCACGAGTGGACAGAAAGAAGCTCCCCCCGAAAAAAAGAGAGACAAAGTGGCACACGCGGTTATATGTAACAATAAATGAAAAATTTAAGTGTTGATAGAGAAACTATGTGTTTGGTACGTATTTGTGCAGCTTTGTATATAACTGAATCAATTAAACTTAATCTCTTTATATAGTGCTTAAATATGTCATAAATTAGGGGTAGGTGTCAATTGGGACGAGAGTCCTGTTCCTTGTTGGTAGTTGGTAGCGTTCAGTGTTTTAACTTCAACAAGATTAATCATTGTATGTTCACAGATGTGGATCGAACAATTTGAACATAAATTTCTTCTAGCGATAATACAATGCATTTCATTTCGGCCAATAAAGCTTTTTATTTGAATATTCCATTTATTGCCACCATTATAAGTATTCATTCATCCCAACTTTATAAAGAAATTTGCTGTCTTTTCCGGCTGTTTCAGTATGGTTTGTTTCACAAAAACCTTGTTTCAAGCGATCTTTCGAGTAAAGTTATCTTTTTATTGCGCTTCGAGATTTCCTTTTTTAGTTAAAGCAAACTCATTGGTCAAAATAAAATAATCCGACCAATCAGAATGATTATCACAAACGCGCTTGTTGCCATGGACACGGGAGAAGATATTCAAGGCTTTGACAAACAGTGCCGCGGAGCTTGAAATTTGACAGTATGATCATCAAAATTTTACGTTTTAGACGCCGAAATCGAGATGGCAACCTACACAGTCATGTTCGTGACAGTTCAAGCTACATTTTGATGGTGGTTGCCCGCTTGTAACACAAAATGCCATCGAAGGAGTGACATAGCCAGGGTCGAATGTTTGGGGGGGCGAGTAGTGAGTGGCGAAGCCACGAACCACCTAGGGGGGTCCCGGGGGAATGCTTCCCCGGGAAAATGTGTGGATTTATAGGGCTCGGAAACGCCATTTCCCGCATTCTGATACGAGTTTTTAAAAGTAATTGGAAGGTCATAAATCACAAAATTCTGTTATTATTACATTAGAACAAGGCACAATACACGTAAAAATATCTTTATGATATTTTATGTCTATCTACCGTCTATGGTTTGGGAGTTTTTAATTGGATTTGACTAGTTGCTTACCTCACGTGACCCAATCCCCCCTCCCCAATATCTCGCCGGATTTGAACTTTTCATGAGAACGGTTTTGAAGATCATTGGGGTGTTTATAAGCACTTGGCTGGTCATCTAAGAACTGTGAAACTCTGGAATAAACTAGCTTATTCTACCCATTCACGTCAATCAGTTAATGCATTAAAATCTGCCCTGTACAATCATTACAATGCTGCTTGGAATTCTAACTTTGATCCTGGAAATATATCAATTTGGAAATCATTTTGTTTTAAATGCATGACGACCCGAAATTTGGTTCCTACGTCCTTCCGTCAGAGCTTCTCTTAACATTTACAATGATTTTAAATGGTCTAACGTGTCTGTCTATGTATGTATATATCATTATTACCCATTACATACACAATCTCGATTTTGATTGGCTGCTGGCTGACAAATAAATCTTGATATTTGTAATTATGACGTCACACCTGCAAGTAATAGTTTTCTGCATGTAGATATGACGTCATATCTACAGGTAGACTATATTAAATATAATAGGTCCTGTACTAGAAAATCGTTTTCTTTCTACCTCTAGTTTTACTTGTTTTACTTTGGGGCTTGGTAGTCAATATTACGAATAATACAATTATTATTTCTAGCGCTCGTGATTTATAATTTCATGTAAAATGTGTTCTGAATGGTTCATATCTAATAATTACATGATTTATATATATTTATGAATGCAGGGGCGCACAGAGAGGGGAGGGTGCAAAGGCGGCAAATTCCCCCGGGCCCCCAAATAAAGGGAGCCTCCATACAAATAGAAATAAAGTGAAATATTATATATATTACTGTAAATATATATTCTCTCAGAATGCAGGAATTTGTCATTCCTGAGACCCAAGATTTCAAAATGAATGTTTATATATGACACCAAAATATATCAATGACAATATTATGAAAGATTTATTGGAATAAATACAAAACAAAACTAATACATACCAGAGTTACATGTTAAAAATTGAGATACCAATCAAATACACAAGTCCCAAAAATGTTTTAAAGAAGAATAAATAAGATAATGGCATTCATTTAACGAATATTTATCGTAAAAGTCTAAAAGACATATTTAATTTTACATCCGCCATTTTGTTTGCATTTATAAATCCCATCCACCTCATTGTGAAACCATGATTAAAAAAGCTACGAACACGATACGATTACGATTTCGACGTATGGAAATTATGAAAACCTAACCGGACAATGGAAAAATCGTGAGCGTGCAATAGTTATTTCCATTTTCACGATCGTGAAAATGGAAATTTTATTTCAACGTCACGTGATCATAATCAACCAATTAAATGACGAGAATCTACTAAGGTGTTATATAATACTGCATATAATACTTCGAACGTGCGGTGCCAGTGTGGGTAGAGTATAGCAAATACGGCGGTTGACTGTTGTGTAAAACTACCTGAAAAATACAATGAGAACTTCGACGTTTCGAGCGAAGGCCCTTCGTCTGGAAGTTAGTAGAATGGGTCGGGGGGAAACGTGTGCGTTTATAGTGAATACAAAAGCGATCACGTGATAACAAATAAACCAGTCAGATGGATTTAATAAAAACAAACCATAAACAAAATATGGAAATCACATCACAAAATATATTAGCATATAAGGAGCAGCGAACAAAGATAACAAGCAAGACAGACAGAAAACAAGGCACGAAATATTAGATAAGATGAGATGTAGAGTATCTGCTGATGGCAGGCATAAACAGATAGGAGTTAAATGTAAGAGAGGCGCTCATTAATGCCGAGAGGATCAATGGTGTCAAGTTGGGAAATGAGACGCATTTCTTGGCTTTTGCAGCTATCATTACTACCAGAAATGGGACACAGAGCTCGAATTTCATATCTGAAACACTGTGATTGCCAGTGTTGAAATGTCTGGCAACAGGTTGTTTAGCATCATTGTTTACGACAGCACGACGATGCTCACCAAACCTTATCCTTAAATATCTACCAGTTTCACCACTATAGAGCATCCCACATTTACTGCATGAAATTCAGTAGATGAGATGAGAGGAGGTGCACGTGAAATGGTGCTTATTGGTGTACTTAGATTTTGGTGCCGAAATTGTAGTGGAAGAATCTATATACTTACAGGTTTTACACAGCTTCACACCACAAGGAAACGTGCCATTAGGTGACGACGAGTCCTGTGTTAGAGAGCTGTGGACTAGGGTTTCACGGATATTTTTAGTATGTCGAAACGAGACTAAGGGATTATTGGTGAAAATGGAAGATGTTTCAAGGTCGTTTTTCAAGATATGAAAATTCTTCCTAATGACACCCCTTACTTTGAAATTGAAGGGATGGTAACCGAGAACTAGGGGTACTTTGTTGTTGGGAACATTAGACACATGGTCTCTAAGAGTTTCAGATCGGGGAATATTGGAGGCCTTCGAAAAGGCAGTATCTACGAGAGGGGTAGGATAACCGCGTTGGACAAAAAAGTTTCTTATTTCCTGACCTTTGGTATGAAAGTCCTCATCTTCACTGCAAATGCGGCGAACGCGAAGGAACTGAGGGAAGGGAACGGACCTTTTAGTGTGGTTAGGGTGGGAAGAAGTAAAGAGAAGATAGCTATGAGAGTCAGTCGGCTTGTAGAACACAGAAGTAACAAGTCTATTGCCATTGATAGATACAAGTATATCTAAGAACGATACACTGGTCTCACTAATCTCCCACGTAAACTGGAGTGTTGGGTGGAAGTTATTAACAAAGTTAATAAACTTCTCCAACTCTCCGCGGGAACAGGATGTACCTACCAATGTAGATCGAATATCTGCTTTTCCACAAAACCGACGAATAAATTGGGCCAACTTATTCGTTGGTTTTGTGGAAAAGCAGATCTTCGAGCACTACACTGATCCCATACCTGATTACCTTGGTAGGTACATTGATGATTGTCTCGGCACAGCATCCTGTTCCCGCGGAGAGTTGGAAAAGTTTATTAACTTTGTTAATAACTTCCACCCAGCACTCCAGTTTACGTGGGAGATTAGTGAGACCAGTGTATCGTTCTTAGATATACTTGTATCTATCAATGGCAATAGACTTGTTACTTCTGTGTTCTACAAGCCGACTGACTCTCATAGCTATCTTCTCTTTACTTCTTCCCACCCCAACCACACTAAAAGGTCCATTCCCTTCTCTCAGTTCCTTCGCATTCGCCGCATTTGCAGTGAAGATGAGGACTTCCATACCAAAAGTCAGGAACTGAGAAACTTTTTGTCCTACGCGGTTATCCTACCCCTCTCTTAGATACTGCCTTTTCGAAGGACTCCAATATTCCCCGATCTGAAACTCTTAGAGACCATGTGTCTAATGTTCCTAACAACAAAGTACCCCTAGTTCTCGTTTACCATCCCTTCAATTTCAAAGTAAGGGGCAGTTTCATATCTTGAAAAACCACCCTGAAACATCTTTCATTTTCACCAATAATCCCTTAGTCTCGTTTCGACATAGTAAAAATATCCGTGAAGCCCTAGTCCACAGCTCTCTACCACAGGACTCGTCGTCACCTAATAGCACGTTTCCGTGTGGTGTGAAGCTGTTTAAAACCTGTAAGTATATAGATCCTTCCACTACAATTTCGGCACCAAAATCTAAGTACATCATTAAGCACCATTTCACTTGCACCTCCTCTCATCTCATCTACTGTATTTCATGCAGTAAATGTGAGATGCTCTATATTGGTGGAACTGGTAAATATTTAAGGATAAGCTTTGGTGAGCATCGTCGTGTTGTCGTAAACAATGATGCTAAACAAACTGTTGCCAGACATTTCAACACTGGCAATCACAGTGTCTCAGATATGAAAATTCGAGCTCTGTGTCCCATTTCTGGTAGTAATGATAGCCGCAAAAGCCAAGAAATGCGTCTCATTTCGCAACTTTCCCAACTCTCCCATTCTTCTTTTTGGCATTAATGAGCGTCTCTCTTACATATAACTCCTATCTGTTTATGCCAGCCATCAGCAGATACTCTACATCTCACAGTAGTAGTGTAGGTACCGTTCGAGCCCCTTTTTAAGGGGGGCGTAGGGGGGCGCAGGGGGGCGCACTAATTACTATGCAAGGGGGCGCAAACACTAGCATACAGGGGGGCGCAGGGGGCCGCGAACGCAACTCATCATTAATATAAACATAATTATGTATTGACGTCATAATGATATGCAAGGTGCGTTTGGGCAAGACAGTCATTATGTTGAGTTCAGCATATTTTGTGTGCAAAAATATATGGGTTTGTTGTCGCGAGATTTATAAACTCCTTCAATCTCGTATCTATGAGTCGACCAATACTAATAAGTTTTTAAGCGTTTATTTATTAAAGCCTATACAAGTGAGATTTACAAACATTAAAGCGTTAGAAACATAAATATTTTGATGTATTTGTTGCTAATGTAAACTAAAGACACAATAGCTTAACTCATTAAGGGATTAAGTCAAAAGGCTTGTTTGGGCGAAACGAGAAGATCTTAAGGTGTAATCGGCATGGCTAAGGTCTTATAGAGCAATACAAATATATGTTTATCAAGCGATTGTATAAACATAATTCTTACAGGGATTTAAACCTTACAAAGTTTCAAGCGTTTTAGATGTAGCAGAGTGGGAAAAGCAGTAATTTTTAAGCGAGATTTACAAGCATATACAAACATTGTATATAAGCGCTTGTTTTTTTATTTTTATTTTAACAACTTTATTGGAAGCATAACAACTGAAATATTTACAATAATAGTGAAAGTAGGTGGCCCAAAAGGAAAGATGCGAACGAGACGATAGTTCGTCCCATGCAAGGCATCTTCCTTACTATTAATAATGCTATGTCTAACTATGGTTTATATATATAAAAATATATAAACAAACTATATATAACATATTTTGTTATAATTGTACTTATAGTAAATAAAAAGCAGAAAAGTCAAATAAAAGCGAATGATGAATAATAGAATTAAAACACAGGTTCACAAGCAAATAGAGACAATAACAATGCTTTTGCGAAACATCATCACTCGCCTTTATTTCACGCTCTACTTCAAACTTTACTCAATTGCCTATGGCAAGAGCAGTCACGCACAAGAGACCATGTGCAAGGCATCGTCAAATCAAATGTTCTGTTCATCTCCAATTTATATCTGTCCGTTATGAACTTTTTGAACAGCGATAGATTAGAAAAGCTATTCGGAGGAGCAGCCAGAATAATTTTGTTCCAGAGTTTGACGATGCGGTTAAAATACGACGACTGGAACGTACTGGTTCGACAGTATGGTGTTTTCAACGTTCTCGCATTACTTGACCTGGTGCGACCATTCGTGACCGAAGAAACAAAGTTGGATATATCTAAATTAATGTGTCCGTACAAAGCCTTGTAAAACAATACCAAATCCTTTATTTCCTATCATAGCACAGTGGCAGAAGAGTTAAGGTTACAAGCCGATCCTTGTATGATTGCTCTCCTTTTCTTTGCTGCAGGATCCATCTTGTCGCTCTTCTTTGCACGGATTCGATCTTGAGTTTAAGAGAAATATGTGCCGGAGACCAGACTTCAGTAGCATAATTAAGATGGCACTTTACCAACGAAAGATAGAGTGATCGTCTTACCTTCGTGTCCTTAATCAATGGACATGTCCTGCGTAGGAGACCAAGCATTTTGTTGGCTTTACACACAACGGCTAGAACTTGTTGGTTCCAAGTAAGGTGACTTGTTGTTAGAACGCCAAGATCTTTCTCTTTCTGGACACTGGCCAATGTTTTATCTCCGAGGTGGTATTGAAAGTTTACTGGATTATGCTTTCTGGTCACTGAAAGAACTTTACATTTGGAGGCATTAAAGGACATATTATTATCATGGCTCCAGCTGTCGAGACTGTCGAGGGATTGTTGCAGAGATTCACAGCTATGAATGCCTGAAATGGTTTTATACAATTTGGAATCATCAGCATAGAGGGCTGTGTGTGAATTGTCTGAAACAACATTGGGAAAGTCGTTTATGAAGATGACAAAGAGTATCGGACCAAGTAAGCTTCCCTGTGGAACTCCAGAGGTAACAGAAGCCCATTCAGAGACTACACCATCAATGACAACTCTTTGAGCACGGCCGTGTAGGTAGTCGGAAAACCAATTCAACAAATTTCCTGCCACTCCATACGATTTTAGCTTGGCAAGAAGAATGTCATGGTCAACCGAGTCGAACGCTTTAGCGAAGTCCAAATATAGAATATCCGTTTGAGTATTTTTATCTAAATTCTCTCCGATGCCATGAAGAACAGACAGAAGTTGTGTCACACACGATCGTTTTCTAATAAAGCCGTGCTGTTCATCTGTAATCATATTGGAAATATGGTTGTACAGATTATTGCTCACAGAACGTTCGAGTATCTTGCTCACAATCGATAATAGCGAGATAGGACGGTAATTCTCAGCATATTTCTTAGATTCTTTCTTGTGGACATTGGTAATGTTAGCGAATTTCCATTCCAAAGGCACTCGACCACAATTTAAATAATGGTTAAAAGAGCGCATAGACTTGGTCCAATTTGTTGGGAACATTCTTTTAACAAACGAGGATGAATTCCGTCTGGTCCACACGACTTGGTTACATCTAGATTTTGCAAATAACTTACGACTTCTTCCTCACTTACTGTGATGTCAGATAACTCTGATTCGTTACGAAGTGGGAACATATATTCACCATTGTCCGAAGATTCTTTCGGCTTTCGAAAAACAGATGCGAAGTACGAATTGAAGAGTTCTGCTTTTTGGCGCGGTGTTTTGCTGGTACTACCGTTGTATGATATTGATGGATTTGGATCTGATCGTTTATGAAGCATAGCTTTATGATAGCTCCAAAATACTTTAGGATTATCACAAAAAGATGTTTCAATCCTTTTTAGATAGTCACGGTGTTTTCGCTTGATTAAGTTTTTAACTTTTTGACTGATAGTACGCAGATTTTTCTTCCGCGATTCACATTTATTCAATCGATATTTCTTCAATGCCGTGTATTTCTTACGAATAAGATGCCGAACTTCCCCGTCAATCCATGGTGGAGAGTTCTTATCCACTATTGTTTTAGCGGGAACGAAGTGGTCAACAGCTGCTTGAAATTGATCTTTCCATTGTGTCCAGCACTCATCAATGTTTTCGGAGAACGTTATTGCAAGCGGATATCTCTGAAGAAATGTTCGAAGTTGTTGAAAATTGGCCCTTGAGAAATTGTAGATACAACGACGGACACGATTGGCTCGTTTGAAATTTTGCTTCACGATAAACTCAATTGGAAAGTGATCACTAGGGAATTGTTCAGCTGACAAAGTTCTTACTTCACGGATTATTTCGGGTTGATTACACAACAACAAATCCAATTTATTTCCTCCATTGTGTGTAGATCCCATGATGTGTTGTTGAAAAAAATTATCGTTCAACAATTCACAGAAATATTCACCAATCATATGACCTGTGGAACCAATAGGGGTCATCTGATCATCAGACCATTTCACGTCCGGAAGATTAAAATCTCCTGCCACTAGAATACACTCTCGCTCTAAATTGCTTTGGAGCGAGTCATTCAGTTCGTACAGGGCTTCGGGCGCAGAGTTTGGTGGACGATAGAATGTATATAAAGTCACTGGTTTATTGTTCGCTCGTTTAATTTGTACAACAACAAGTTCGCAGTCCGTTGTTAGGTAATTACGGGCAATTAAGATTTTCTAGCTTAAATATTTGAATAAATTTAGAATATATTATTTATAGGACGGGAAATATTGTACAATGTACATACAACACACACAGAATTAATTTTAAAAACACATTTATTGATAATAATTTCTTTTACAGCGTTAGTAAGGTCTGCTCCTAAGAGCATATCGTTTAGGTGTCTTTTGTATCTTTAAAGAGATATTTTTTGTCTGTCTTCGGGGAATAATCTTGCAATTGCTAAATCTTAAGGTCTCCAATCTGAAATCTACCCATTATTAAATATATTTTTAACAAAGTAAATAAGGTCTGCTCTGGGTCTGCTTCTAAGAACGTATTATTCTTAAACTCCAAATCCTAAGAGTGAATCATTGAATCCTAAAATTGAATAATTGAATATCGAGCGATGTTAGCTTCATATCGAGCGAGCCAACCTCCATATAGAGCGAGCTTAGCTTCGAACCGACCTCTAAGACGTAAGGATAGGCCCGAGCCGAGCTCTAACATATAAGGATAGGCCCGAGCCAAGCTTAGTGTATATCTCCGATGATATCCTAAGATATTGTATAATATCCTAAGGTACTGTATGATATCCTAAGATACTGGATGATATCTTAAGATACTGTATGATATCCTAAGATACTGTATGATATCGTAAGATACTGTATGATATCCTAAGATACTGTATGATATCCTAAAATGATATCCTAAGATATGTATGATATCCTAAAATGATATCTTAAGATATTGTATGATATCTTAAGATACTGTACGATATCCTAAGTTACTGTATGATATCCTAAAATGATATCCTAAGATACTGTATGATATCATTGAATCCTAAGAGTGAATAATTGAATCCTAAGATTGAATCATTGAATCCTAAGATTGAATCATTGAATCCTAAGATTGAATCATTGAATCCTAAGAGTGAATCATTGAATCCTAAGATTGAATCATTGAATCCTAAGATTGAATCATTGAATCCTAAGATTGAATCATTGAATCCTAAGATTGAATCATTGAATCCTAAGATTGAATCATTGAATCCTAAGATTGAATCATTGAATCCTAAGAGTGAATCATTGAATCCTAAGATTGAATCATTGAATCCTAAGATTGAATCATTGAATCCTAACATATCGAGCAGCTTAGCTCCAAATCGAGCGAGCTTAGCTCCATATCGAGCGAGCTTAGCTCCATATCATTGAATCCTAAGAGTGAATCATTGAATCCTAAGATTGAATCATTGAATCCTAAGATTGCAACTTAACTCCAAATCAAACGAGCCTAGCTCCATATCGAGCAGCTTAGATGGACTATAGTCTATGACTATAGACTATAGAGCTCGGCTCGGGCCTATGACTATAGTCATAGTCATTGAAGCTAAGCTCGCCTGATTTGGAGTTAAGTTGCAATCTTAGGATTCAATGATTCAATCTTAGGATTCAATGATTCAATCTTAGGATTCAATGATTCAATCTTAGGATTCAATGATTCACTCTTAGGATTCAATGATTCAATCTTTAGATTCAATGATTCAATCTTAAATTCAATGATTCAATCTTAGAATTCAATGATTCAATCTTAGGATTCAATGATTCAATCTTAGGATTCAATGATTCAATCTTAGGATTCAATGATTCAATCTTAGGATTCAATGATTCAATCTTAGGATTCAATGATTCACTCTTAGGATTCAATGATTCAATCTTAGGATTCAATGATTCAATCTTAGGATTCAATGATTCAATCTTAGGATTCAATGATTCACTCTTAGGATTCAATGATATCATACAGTATCTTAGGATATCATTTTAGGATATCATACAGTATCTTAGGATATCGTACAGTATCTTAAGATATCATACAATATCTTAAGATATCATTTTAGGATATCATACAGTATCTTAGGATATCATTTTAGGATATCATACAGTATCTTAGGATATCATACAGTATCTTACGATATCATACAGTATCTTAGGATATCATACAGTATCTTAAGATATCATACAGTATCTTAGGATATCATACAGTATCTTAGGATATCATACAGTATCTTAGGATATTATACAATATCTTAGGATATCATCGGAGATATACACTAAGCTTGGCTCGGGCCTATCCTTATATGTTAGAGCTCGGCTCGGGCCTATCCTTACGTCTTAGAGGTCGGTTCGAAGCTAAGCTCGCTCTATATGGAGGTTGGCTAGCTCGATATGAAGCTAACATCGCTCGATATTCAATTATTCAATTTAGGGATTCAATGATTCACTCTTAGGATTTGGAGTTTAAGAATAATACGTTCTTAGAAGCAGACCCAGAGCAGACCTTATTTACTTTGTTAAAAATATATTTAATAATGGGTAGATTTCAGATTGGAGACCTTAAGATTTAGCAATTGCAAGATTATCCCCCGAAGACAGACAAAAAATATCTCTTTAAAGATACAAAAGACACCTAAACGATATGCTCTTAGGAGCAGACCTTACTAACGCTGTAAAAGAAATTATTATCAATAAATGTGTTTTTAAAATTAATTCTGTGTGTGTTGTATGTACATTGTACAATATTTCCCCGTCCTATAAATAATATATTCTAAATTTATTCAAATGTTTAAGCTAGAAAATCTTAATTGCCCGTAATTACCTAACAAACGCTAAATGTTTATATACAATGTTTGTATATGCTTGTAAATCTCGCTTAAAAATTACTGCTTTTCCCACTCTGCTACATCTAAAACGCTTGAAACTTTGTAAGGTTTAAATCCCTGTAAGAATTATGTTTATACAATCGCTTGATAAACATATATTTGTATTGCTCTATGAGACCTTAGCTATGTCGATTACACCTTAAGATCTTCTCGTTTCGCCAAAACAAGCCTTTTGACTTAATCCCTTAATGAGTTAAGCTATTGTGTCTTTAGTTTACATTAGCAACAAATACATCAAAATATTTATGTTTCTAACGCTTTAATGTTTGTAAATCTCACTTGTATAGGCTTTACTAAATAAACGCTTAAAAACTTATTAGTATTGGTCGACTCAGAAAGAAATACTTCACTAGATACGAGATTGAAGGAGTTTATAAATCTCGCGACAACAAACCCATATATTTTTGCACACAAAATATGCTGAACTCAACGTAATGACTGTCTTGCCCAAACGCACCTTGCATATCATTATGACGTCAATACATAATTATGTTTATGTTAATGATGAGTTGCGTTCGCGGCCCCCTGCGCCCCCCTGTATGCTAGTGTTTGCGGCCCCCTTGCATAGTAATTAGTGCGCCCCCCTGCGCCCACCTAAAAAGGGGCTCGAACGGTACCTACACTACTACTTCTCACCTTATCTAATATTTCGTTCCTTGTTTTCTGTCTTTCTTGCTCTGCTATCTTTGTTCGCTGCTCCTTATGTGTTAACATATTTTGTGATGTGATTTCCATATCTTGTTTATAGTTTGTCTTGATTAAATCCATCTGATTGGTTTCTTTTTTAACACGTGATCGCTTTTGTATGCACTATAAAAGTACACGTTTTCCCCCGACCCATTCCACTAACTTCCAGACGAAGGGCCTTCGCTCGAAACGTCGAAGTTCTCATTGTATTTTTCAGGTAGTTTTACACAACAGTCAACCGCCGTATTTGCATATAATACTGAATGCAGATTGAGAATGTTATTTAAACTCTTTCAGGTCGATCGAATTTTAATTATGAGCACTTTGAGTACGATTTCCTTTGCAAATATTTACCCCCTGGCAATGAAACTAATACCATTGGAATCCTTACAAAACAAGACACTCTAGTGAGCGTTTAGTCACTGGGGTAATGATATAAGCTTTTTCGTAATTAACACATTTTGACAGTGCATGCTACTGCTATAGGCATTCGGCAAATATTTTTCTGAGTGTGATTGTAACATACTTGGCTTACATGACTAATATTTGTTTCACGTAAAGATAATTTAGAAATTACGACCTGAGTAAACCTGAGTAGGTTTGTGAGAGTCGCTTTTTCAATTTAGATTCCGTAAATGAAACTAACACCATTGGAATCCTTACAAAATTTAATCCTTTTTAACAGTGTGTTATGTTGCCGACTAAACATTACAGAATCAAAAATACTAAAAGTTTAATCCCAAACATACCTCCAGTTCAACTCAAACAATCTTTAATATCTTCTTTATTTCTTGGATTTGACAATAGACTTCTCCATTCGAAAATTTAGCTTTTTATGTGTGTATTTCTTGTAGAAAGTTTTGCTTCGATACGACTTTTTTTATTTATCGGGTATTTTCCAGCACGCATGTTCTTGCCGTAGTTTGACTATATATGGTTTGCCCAGCCTCGTACCCAGGCGCTTTGGCTTCCTACACGGTTACGTCACGAGCGCGCGGGAAACCCGTCCCGTCGTGGCTACGCACATTGCTACGCACTACAAGTTTCCAAGCGAGCGTCACGCAACCGCTTAGCACATTAAAGCGCCTGGGTACGAGGCTGTGGTTTGCCTAGGCGCTTCAGTCACGACGATCTTATGTAGGGTATTTTACCTTGGGGGAATTCATTCCGGCCACTTAAAAACCATAGCAACATGGTATTTGGGCCTCTTCCGGTTGTTTTTGTCTGAAAGTCCAGTTTGGCCGGACGCTAAGATTTCAAATTTCGCCGTGACTTTGTCAATTTTTATTGTTTTTCTTTGAAAGTTGGTCAGTAGGTATTGTTTTTAAAGCTCTATAAAACGATGTATTAGCGAAAATCACATGGTTTTTAAAACAGAAGTTATTATCGACCAAATGTACTGAATATATAATTAGTTTACCGCTATAATAAATATATCAGATTAGGGACTGGTCACAAAGTACAGGGGGGTGAGATATGAAAATTGAATTTTACAAAGGATAGTTTGACGTGACCATCCCCCGATTTGTAGAGAAATACACATGACCCACCCCACCTGATAGCTGAAAATATAATGACCCACCCTTAGTACAATTTGACGCCCTTGATTTTTTTATCTCCCACTAATATTAAGTATCAAATACATGAAACTGAAGTGATGTTCTACGGAGTCAAAACAAATAAAATATACATTCTAGTGGCGTAGGAGCTAGGAACATATTTAAAGTTAGAGGTCGGAAACTTAGGGGGGTCCGGGGGCATGCTCCCCGGGATAATGTTAAAAATTGAGGGTCGAAAATGCCATTTCCTGCACTTTCTGGGAGACAAATTTAAGAACTTGCACAGCAAAATTCTGCAAAAATTTGCGCTTCATAATTAATATTGAAGGTAATCTCTAACATTGCTGGTAATGTTTATTGTAAAGATCTTACAAAAAACATTATATTTATGTAATATAACATTTGTGTTTTCATGAGTTCAGATATAATGTAATACTCTCAAGTGTATGTAATGTAAAGGTTGATTATAAGGTGACCCTCCTCAATGTAGCTTTAAAATTCGCATGATCCACCCCATTTTCACCACCCCGCAATTTTCATAGCTCACCCCCACCTATTCTTTACGACCAGTCCCTTACTAAGGTTAAAACTCACGGAGATCTGTAAAACAATGTGTGTAGCGATTTGTTTGGCATTAGTCAAGAACAGCGCTTTTTGCTGAATCGATTCGTGGTATTTTCGTGTGCCAAAGATACGATCGCTCAAATTCATCATCCTCTGGAGGATGATATTCGACGGTACAGTCCAGAAAGAGTTTTAAAGAGCACAGAACGTAATCCAGAAATCAATTTTCGAAGCAGGTACAATAACACATGATGCCAAAGATCTTTCAGGATTGAAAATAGCTAGAGCCCCAAAGGCTTTGCCCCGGTCCCCAAATGTCTCCGTGCGGCCCTGTATGAATGTCATGACTGGTATATCAATAAATCGACGGGTGTTCAAAACGATCTGTGGTGTTGCTTAGCTTAGGTTGGCATTTGAAGCACCGCAGTTGCCCCACCACTGCAAATGTTAGGAGAATTTCGGATCGTTTTTAAATAAACAATAATTTATGGTAATTTCATTATCTTCACTTACCCGATTAATCAAACAGCCTATCCGGCTGGTCAATGTATATCTCAGATACTAGATATATTGTATTTCTCAGGAAGTTGACGAAGGTACTGCTTTTACGCACTGCAACTGAAACAGCTATTATTTTACATTTTTCTAAATCCCTATAGACCTGTGAGGAGGTTCAGTTTACTTAGTCAGATTACAAATTAAACTTCAAACAATTTTGTTTGCATTGGTAACTAATACCTTAAAATCATAGATTAGAGGCGATTGATCGTGTATTATCAATTTCAAGACTGAGCAAGTCATACGATTTAAGGCAACATTCAGCATGCATTCGTTCAGAGAGCACCAGTGACACGAGGAAGGACTAACACGTTCGGACCCCTCCACACTCTTTTCCATGGTTATGTATACAGCGCGAAAAATATGAGTGAGGAGCTAAATGAAGGCCAATTGTTCCAGGGGCGGATCTAGGAATTTTCGTACGGTAGAAAAAAATTGTTGGTTCCACTACCCCATGGGAAGCATTTTTTCCGGTGTGGGGGGGCGCCATTGTTTTTGGCTAGGCAATAAAATTACTGTTTCGCCCCATATCATGGCTCATCAGCATGCCCAGCAAACACAAATTGCCATATATTATGCTTCTAGATATCGTATTACAAACAGCGTAAACACCAAGCCAGGCGGTCAAAGACTCAAAATTTCGACATAACAATTTGTTTGAATATTCTTGTGTAGTATTAATATTTGGTTCGGTCGATAAAAATACATCAGCAATACCTTGGCTAATACAAATGATACAACAAATGCCAATATAACGACTATATAATAATATAAATAAACCTTATTTCAGCCTTTGGGAATTCGGAGTCTCCACTTTGCTTGTCCTGGCATTGCCGTACTCTAAGCAATATATATACTGTATATATATATTTATATATATTTGTTTATCTTAAAATATTTCTATCGCTACTTAAAGTTTCATGCCTCTTGCAAGGCCATCATCAGGCGATTAATATTAATATTCAGTTCGTTATAAAATGGCACATTTTACGAAGGCGCACTTAAGCAAAGTAATTATAATGTTTCTTTGCAATATTCAATCAGTAACTCCACTGCTACCCCACCATCTACGAAACGAAAGCGCCAAAGAAACATTATATGGTTTAACCCCCCGGTTTAGTAAATCCGTAAAAACAAACATCGCTCGTAATTTCCTGCAACTTCTGGATAAACACTTTCCTACAACAAATTAATCCTCTACACAAGTTATTCAACCGGAACAGAGTGAAAGTCAGTTATATAGTTGTATGTCCAACGCAAAGAGCGTCATACGCGTCATAACAACCACATTTTAGCGAACGCCGCAACCACTGAGAACTGCAACTGCAGGAATCCGAGTGAGTGCCCGCTGAAAAATAATTGCCAGAAGAAAAGCATCGTCTATAAAGCCGAAGTAACATCCCTGGATGACAGAACAACGAAGGAATATATTGGAACCAGTTTCTAAGCTTTCTTTTACTGTGTTTTCACCTATATGTGTTCAGTATTATTGACAAAAAATCTGAAATTATATTTTAATTTTATTCTCTTCAAGGCAGTCTAGGACTGTCAAAGTAATGTAATATATATATATACAGCTATTTCAATTAAGGTTGTCCCCGAGCAAAGCGGAAAAGTCGAATACGAGCGCGAAAGGCTTGCTGGGAATCGCCAAAAAATTAATGGACCAAGAATTTGACAAACCTCAGTGGATTCCTAAGAAATTAACATATTGTTCTTAAGTACAAGACTTTATGCTACTCATACGATTAGAAGGCATTTTAAATTCCCAAGGGTATAAAATCTTATGGTTAAGAAGACTATGTTAATTTAGAAAGGTTTGTTTTTTATACACCCTGTATACCAATTTGCAATTAAACGTGCTGCAAAACTTATGATTATTCGTGACTCCTGTCGTTATAACGTAGTGGAAAATGCCTCGAACTTGTTCCATCACAAAATTGTATGTCAGCCATAAATGCCACCTTGATTCATTCACAGCTCTGAGCCACTGATGCATAAAAAGGTCTCAAAGGAATTACCCACAAAGAACAGCCCACAAAATATTTAATACGTTTCTACTATGAAATATTATTGTGTCTTAAACCAGAGTGCTCAAACGACCACAAGGGAAGTGAGCTTTTTGCATTATAGCTTATAGCCACCAATTAACCTCACAGAGTGCTCAACAACACAAAGTGAAGGAGCATATATATATATATATATATATATAGATTTTCGCTTACCTCAAAACTTGTCTGCAACAGGCTGTTTGATCTGTAAAAGAATCATCAGGCAGTTTTCTGGGTACCCTCCACAGAAGCACTCGCACTGGGTTCTGGATCCCAAATGCTGATAATGCGAGGTCACTAGGGTCTAGGGGGTCCAGGGTTATTTTTGAGGCCAAGAAATGCACTCAAATTTACTAGTTCCAGCTAAGGAGGTTATCGAGTCACAAATGATTCTTTTACAGATGAAACAGCCTGTTGCAGACAAGTTTTGAGGTAAGCGAAAATCTATAATTTGCTCTAACTATATGTTGTCAGGAGCACTCTTTGCGTTTCGTGCCTAAACCTCACGTATATATATATACATATACGTGTAGGTTTAGTCTACGAAACGCAAAGAGTGCTCGACAACATATGAGAAGAGAATTATAATTTTGCTTACCTCATCAGGCAGGTAAACTGCCAGATAAAACAGCCTGTTGCAGACAAGTTTTGAGGTAAGCGAAAATCTATGCATGTCTGGATGCGCATGTGTCTGTATGTCTGGATGCGCATGTGTCTGAGTATTGTACCACATGCGCTTGGTGAGGGCAAGAGTATGGTGTACAAATACGAAGTAACTCGTATCTAGACTGCGTTACAAGCTGCACTGACGAGCCGTTGAACGGCGAAACATGCATATCTGCAGATTTGACTATACATATATATATATATAGTTAAAATTCAGAGATTCAACAGTTTTGAATAGACATTTTATTACTAGTTAGTTTCGTGCTACACACGTATGTGTGGTACTCTTCAGACTTTTATACTACAGGGTGTATAAAAAAAAACGCAACCTCGGAATTTCCCAAGAAATCCACTTTGTTCTTAAGCACAAAAGATTTTAGGCCCCTGGGGAATTTAAAATAGTATTACGACCTATTAGTAATTCGAGTTATGCTCCTGGAATACGATTAGAAGCTATTTTAAATTCCCAGGGCCATCTTTGTTCTAAGACAAAGTGGATTTCTTGGGAAATTCCGAGGTTGCGTTTTTTTTTATACACCCTGTATATACAAAATATCCACTTGAAGTTTAAAGTGGTTGTCAAACAATGTACAAAAAACATGTCCCGGAAGTTTAATCATTGTAAGATATATAAGATTAGTTTAAAGAGCTGCGTTAAAAATCATGTTACAAAGTTCCTAAATAAGAATTTAGTGGCGTGTCTGCAAGATGACATTAGTTCGTTGCGTTTGTTCAGAGTGGCCAGAGAAGGTTCGCAAATAATAAAGTACTTCTCCCATAGACATAAACTACATTTACAGGATCCGTTGCTATAGGGGCGGGCTTGTTTCAGAACTTTCCATGTGATGTTGTAATCGACGCGGTTATCTTTGAGTTTCCAGATGTGTTTACTTAATTCAGTAGCATGTTTCTTTTTCTGCGTTTTTAAATGACGTCTTGTGGTTGGCGAATCTGGTTTTGAATGCGTTTGCGGTAAGACCGACGTATGTTTGATCTGGTTTCCCGTTACTGCATGGTCGTAACTGTTGCTTGGTATACAACTGCCTTTGTAAGGCATTTACCAAGCAAAGGACAGTTGTCGCGAGATCGGCAGTTGCATTCATTGTCGAGGGGTTTTTCATGTGGATCATTCATTTTGAGAATGGATTTGTTATGTCCGTCAATAGTTTGTTTAATATTAGTCATGCAGGTGTAGCTAATTTTGACAGTGTTCCTGTTGAAGATTTTATGTAATGCATGGTTACTGGGAAATTCCTTGTCAAGGATTCTAAGGAAAGTCTGGCCGATATTGGTGGCAACATTCTTGCTGTACGGTGGATTATACCATGTTATTTTTCTGTGTCAGAAACAAAACATGAACGAACTAAACGCAACGAACTAGTGTCATCTTGCAGACACGCCACTAAATTCTTATTTAGGAACTTTGTAACATGATTTTTAACGCAGCTCTTTAAACTAATCTTATATATATCTTGCAATAATTAAACTTCCGGGACATGTTTTTTGTACATTGTTTGACAACCACTTTAAACTTCAAGTGGATATTATGTATATAGTATATAGTATAAAGTATAACCTTACATGCCAACGGTCAAAATTTCAAATTAACCAATAATATTATATAGATCGATATAATTATAATCCTACGTGTATACACAACTTAGTCATTAGATCATTTTGTCTGAAGAGTACTACACGTACGTGTGTAGCACGAAACTAACTAGTAATAAAATGTATATTCAAAACTTTTGAATCTATGAATTTTAACTATAATATGCTCTGGTTCTCCATTGAGCACTCTGCAAACGGTTTTTACTATATCGTCTATAGTCTATATATATTACTTCTAAAATTCATTAATTATTCACAAGCAAAATACAAAGGAAACTCATGACCCGTAGCGGATCTATTTATTTAATATAGACTTGCTGAAATTTTCTCCTTCAATTTTTACAGCGTAGATAACACCAATCTTCAAAATTCCAACGCCAGTGAGCGTATACAAAACGAGTCATTTTAGAAGTCATATAGAAACCACGCGAGAGGTCTCTATATCAGATCTAAAACACTCGGCTTCGCCTCGATGTTTTAAATCAGATAAAGACCTCTCGCGCGGTTTGTATATATATATATATAGTTTTTCGCTTACCTCAAAACTTGTCTGCAACAGGCTGTTTCATCTGTAAAAGAATCATCAGGCAGTTTACCAGTAGGTAAACTGCCTGATGATTCTTTTACAGATGAAACAGCCTGTTGCAGACAAGTTTTGAGGTAAGCGAAAAACTATAATTTGCTCTAACTATATGTTGTGGAGCACTCTTTGCGTTTCGTAGACCTAAACCTACACGTATATATATATATATATATATATATATATATATATATATATATATATATATATTTGTTTATCTCAAAATATTTCTATCGCTACTTAAAGTTTCATGCCTCTTGCAAGGCAATCATCAGGCGACTAAAATTCAGTTCGTTATAAAATGGCGTGTTCGATCGTTTGCTGACGCGCATTAACATTGGTCGCGCGCGCGTTCAAATTATATATATATATATGTATATATATATAATAATTTTGTAGTGGTTGTAGTATATTTAAGAGTGCTCAATACAAAAACAATATTTGCAGAGCGAAATAACAAATTAAATCTTAAAATATTCTTGTTGCAACTTCAAGTTTCATGCAATTGTGCAATCATCAGGCAACTGTATCTTGATTAGTTCAGTCCGTTACCGTTATCACGCCAACTGGTTTGCTGACGCGCGCTGTTCGTTCTTTGCGTGAGTTCGATTTTTATATATATATATATATAGTCAAATCTGCAGACATGCATGTTTCGTCGTTCAACGGCTCGTCAGTGCAGCTTGTAACGCAGTCTAGATGCGAGTGACTTCGTATTTATACACCATACTCTTGCCCTCACCAAGCGCATGTGGTACAATACTCAGACACATGCGCATCTAGACATGCGTGAAGTGTCTTGGGGCCAGAGTGCTCAAACGACCACAAGGGAAGTGAGCTTTTGCATTATAGCTTATTAGCCACCAATTAACCTCACGGAGTGCTCAACAACACAAGTGAAGGAGCATATATAGTCAAATCTGCAGACATGCATGTTTCGCCGTTCAACGGCTCGTCAGTGCAGCTTGTAACGCAGTCTAGATGCGAGTGACTTCGTATTTATACACCATACTCTTGCCCTCACCAAGCGCATGTGGTACAATACTCAGACACATGCGCATCCAGACATGCTTATATATATATATAATTATAATTGGTATACATATATAATTGGTGGCTATAAGCAATAATGCAAAGCTCACTTCCCTTGTGGTCGTTTGAGCACTCTGGATGCACCCAAGACACTTCACGCATGTCTGGATGCGCATGACTTGTGTCTGAGTATTGTACCACATGCGCTTGGTGAGAGCAAGAGTATATATGGTGTATAAATAGGAGGTCACTCACATCTAGGCTGCGTTACAAGCTGCACTGACGAGCGCTAGCCGTTGAACGGCGAAACTGCATGTCTGCAGATTTAACTATATATACATACATATATACGTGTAGGTTTAGGTCTACGAAACGTAAAGAGTGCTCGACAACATATAGTTAGAGCAAATTATAGATTTTCGCTTACCTCAAAACTTGTCTGCAACAGGCTGTTTCATCTGTAAAAGAATCATACGATACTTGTAAACTGCCTGATGATTCTTTTACATGCAGATGAAACAGCCTGTTGCAGAATATGCGTGCTTTGTGCTTAAAGTCCCAACATATCTGTAATGTGATATTGTTTGTGGTTGTTTTCATATACTAAGTATGCATGTAAGTGATATAGTACATGTTGTAAGCTTGGATATATATTAAGAAAAGATTGTTCTTCAAGCTTTTTGTATATCATTAGTAGGAACCAGGTCTCTAAATAACATCACATTGCCGTCTGAAACCCTATAGTCTAGTGGTAAAACAACTTTGGCCTCTTCCGGTTGTTTTTGTCTGAAAGTCCAGTTTGGCCGCACGCTAAGATTTCAAATTTCGCCGCAACTTTGTCAATTTTTATTGTTTTTCTTTGAAAGTTGGTCAGTAGGTACTGTTTCTAAAGCTCTATAAAACGGTGTATAGAGCTATAAAATGAATATATTATATATAATTAGTTTACCGCCATAATAAATATATCATATTACTTAAAACTCACGGAGATCTGTAAAACAATGTGTTTAGCGACTTGTTTGACATTAGCCAAGAACAGTGTTTTTTTGTTGAATCGATTCGTGATATTTTCGTGTGCCAAAGATACGATCGCTCAAAGTCATCATCCTCTGGAGGATGATATTCGACGGTACAGTCCAGAAAGAGTTTGAAAGAGCACAGAACGTAATCCAGAAATCAATTTTCGAAACAAGCAAAATAACACATGATGCCAAAGATCTTTCAGAATGGAAAATAGCTAGGGCCCAAAGCTGTTTTTTGCCCCGGTCCCCAAATGCCTCTGTGCGGCCCTGTATGAATGTCATGACTGGTATATCAATAAATCGACGGGTGTTCAAAACGATCTGTGGTGTTGCTTAGCTTAGGTTGGCATTTGAAGCATCGCAGTTGCACCAACTCTGCAAATGTTAGCAGAATTTTGGATCGTTTTTAAATAAACAATAATTTATATTAATTTCATTATCTTTACTTACCCGATTAATTAAGCAGCCTATCCGGATGGTCAATGTTTATCTGAGATATATATATTGTATTTCTCAGGAAGTTGACGAAGGTAGCCTACTGCTTTTACGCACTGCAACTGAAACAGCTATTATTTTACATTTTTCTAAATCCTTATAGACCTGTGAGGAGGTTCAGTTTACTTAGTCAGATTACAAATTAAACTTCTAACAATTTTGTTTGCATTGATAACTAATACCTTAAAATCATAGATTAGAGGCGATTGATCGTGTATTATCAATTTCAAGACCGAGCAAGTCATACGATTTAAGGCAACATTCAGCATGCATTCGTTCAGAAAGCACCAGTGACACGAGGAAGGACTAAGACTATCGGACCCCTCCCCACTCAGTCTCTTTCCCATGGTTATGTATACAGCGTGAAAAATATGAGTGAGGGAGCTAAATGAAGGGCCAACTGTTCCAGGGGCGGATCTTGGAATTTTCGTACGTTAGTAAAAAATTGTTGGTTCTACTACCATCGGGGGGGGGGGGACGCCATTGGTTTTGACTAGGCAATAAAATGACGGTTTCGCCCCATATCATGGCTCATCAGCATGCCCAGCAAACACAAATTGCCATATATTATGCTTCTAGATATCGTATTACAAACAGCGTAACACCAAGCCAGGCGGTCAAAGACTCAAAATTTCGACATAACAATTTGTTTGAATACTCTTGTGTAGTATTAATATTTGGTTCGGTCGATAAAAATACATCAGCAATACCTTGGCTTATACAAATAATACAACAAATGCCAATATAACGACTATATAATAATATAAATGAACCTTATTTCAGCCTTTGGGAATTCGGAGTATCCATTCTGCTTGTCCTGGCATTGCCGTACCGGCTAAGCAATATATATACTGTATATATCAATTAAGCTATAATGCAAAAGCTCACTTCCATTGTGGTCGTTTGAGCACTCTGGCCCCAAGACACTTCACGCATGTCTGGATGCGCATCTGAGTAGTGCAACATGCGCTTGGTGAGCGCAAGAGTATGGTGTATAAATACGAAGTCACTCGCATCTAGACTGCGTTACAAGCTGCACTGACGAGCCGTTGAACGGCGAAACATGCATGTCTGCAGATTTGACTATATAATAATATATATATGCAGGTTTAGGTCTATGAAACGCAAAGAGTGCTCGACAACATATAGTTAGAGCAAATTATAGTTTTTCGCTTACCTCAAAACTTGTCTGCAACAGGCTGTTTCATCTGTAAAAGAATCATCAGGCATCTGTAAAAGAATCAACAGCCTGTTGCAGACAAGTTTTGAGGTAAGCGAAAATCTATAATTTGCTCTAACTATATGTTGTCGAGCACTCTTTGCGTTTCGTAGACCTAAACCTACACGTATATATATATATAAAATATTTAATAAATCAAAATTATACAAACATTTGTTAACTACTTAAAGTTTCATGCCTGGTCAAGGCAATCATCAGGTTAACACAGGATTTTTACCGTTAAAGTTCAAACTGTTTTTGACGCGAGCGGGCTCTGGTCAGCTTGGTGGCGTAGTGTTGATTTGCGCGCGCTCGTAATTTCCCACCAAAAATTTCCTCTCATGACAGCATTTTGAGAAAATTTCAGTTCTCTTGTTCAGGAGCGTACTTCGATCACTTTTCAGGATGTGGAGCTTCTCGTAGGTGCACAAATTGCATTGTTTACTCCCCGATCTGTACGACTTGGCACGCTTTAGAATTGACCAAGTGATTTTGAACAATCGACCGTTTCTCTTCAAGCCCCAGTGGTGGGAAATTACGAGCGCGCGCAAATCAACACTACGCCACCAAGCTGACGAGAGCCCGCTCGCGTCAAAAACAGTTTGAACTTTAACGGTAAAAATCCTGTGTTAACCTGATGATTGCCTTGACCAGGCATGAAACTTTAAGTAGTTAACAAATGTTTGTATAATTTTGATTTATTAAATATTTTAAATTTGCTCTGCTCCATGTATTGAGCACTTTTCGTATTATACGCAACAAAGCAAACAATTAAATTATATATATATATATATATATATATATATATATATAGATTTTCGCTTACCTCAAACAGACAAGTTTTGAGGTAAGCGAAAATCTATAATTTGCTCTAACTATATGTTGTCGAGCACTCTTTGCGTTTCGTAGACCTAAACCTACACGTATATATATATATATATATATATATTCATCTAGACTGCGTTACAAGCTGCACTGACGAGCCGTTGAACGGCGAAACATGCATGTCTGCAGATTTGACTATATATGTATATATATATTTGTTTATCTTAAAATATTTCTATCGCTACTTAAAGTTTCATGCCTCTTGCAAGGCCATCATCAGGCGATTAATATTCAGTTCGTTATAAAATGGCACATTTTACGAAGGCGCACTTAAGCAAAGTAATTATAATGTTTCTTTGCAATATTCAATCAGTAACTTCACTGCTACGCCACCATCTACGAAACGAAAGCGCCAAAGAAACATTATATGATGGGCTTTAAAGTATGTCAACTAAATATTGCTAGTCTGATTAAACATTATGACGAGCTTTTGATATATATGCAAAACAAACCTTTTGATGTCATAACACTGAATGAAACTAGGCTAGACGATAGCGTACTGGATGGTGAAGCTGGTTATGATATTGTTAGGCGTGATCGAAATAGAAACGGAGGAGGAGTTGCAATTTACATTAGAAATAATATACCATATACCATTCGCAAAGATCTTATACCTGATAATTTAGAGTTAGTTTGCGTAGAGCTCAAAAAGCCTAAAAGTAAACCGCTGTTAATTTCAACATGGTATAGACCACCTAACTCCAGCTGTAGCTTATTAAACGATTTCGAGCAATTCTTAAAACAACTTGACGATGAAAATAAAGAAATTATCATAACTGGAGATCTCAATTGTAACCTTCTTGAGCAGACTAAAAGTCTACCTACTTCTAAATTGCTTGATTTAATTGATATCTTCCAGCTGCAACAACATATACAATCTCCTACGAGAATTACTCATACAACATCATCGCTAATTGATGTTATTCTCACCTACTCTGGCGATAACAAGACATTAGATGCAGGAGTCATACAGCTTGGTATTAGTGATCATAGTCTTGTTTATCTGTGCCGAAAACTCAACATTCCTAAGGCGCCACCAAAAATCGTTTTTACTAGGCAATACAAAAATTACAACGTTAGCCAGTTTAACAGTGACTTAAACGAGATTTTTAATTTACCTATGGGTACGTCTATTTCAAACGATCCAAATACGTTATGGAACGATTTCAAAACTAAATTCTTGAGCGTTGCAGATAAACATGCACCAGTCAGACAGCGCCGCGTAAAAAGTATAATGAATATAAGCCCTGGTTAACAAACCAGATAAAGCAGATGAGCTATCATAGAGATTATCTTAAAAGGCAATCGATCAAACTAGGATCTACAATTTATGATAAGGCCTATAAGAAGTGTAAGAACAAATTAAATAGTCTCATAAAAAAGACTAAAGAAGAATATTTTAAAACAAAGTTAAGTAATGCCAAAAATAGCAAAGAAAGTTGGCAAGCTATTAACGAATTGTTAAATAAAAGGCCTAAAACTACACAGATTAAACAATTGAATATCAATGATCGAGTTATAACTGACGATGATAAAATTGCAGACAGTTTCAATGAATACTTTTCAACAATTGGTTGCGCGTTGTCTGATAAAATTATAGGTAATGATATTGATCCAATGAGCTTCGTGACTCCTGTTCATGACAATTCATTTAACTTTACAAACATTACAATTCAGGAAACAATAGATGCACTAAATCATATTAAATCTAAAAATCTCAGGGCTTGACGGAATCAGTATAAGACTACTAAAAGATGCAACCAATATCATTGCTGAGCCATTGGTTAACATTTTCAATGTATCTCTTCAAAGGGCGATTTTCCCTGACGATTGGAAGCTTGCGAAAGTGACTCCAGTCTTTAAGGAAGGAAATAAGGCTGACTGCGGAAATTACAGGCCAATATCTGTAATTTCTGTCATGGCTAAACTGTTTGAGAAACTGGTATACCAACAGCTAAGATCATTTATGACATTAAATAACATTCTTGTGGAGCAACAGTCTGGTTTCCGTCCCCAACATTCTACGGAAACTACGCTTCTTAGCTCCACGAACGAATGGCTGTATAATATGGACAAAGGTTCACTTAGCGGAGTTTTATTTCTGGACCTTAAAAAAGCTTTCGATACTGTCGATCACCACATCCTCTTATCGAAGCTTAAATTATACGGCATTAGAGGGAGTAGCCTTAAATGGTTCGATTCATAACATAAAGACAGAAGTCAAATTTGCTCTGTGAATGGCAAGATGTCATCTGCTAGAGAAATAAGATGCAGGGTACCACAGGGATCTAACCTTGGTCCTATCCTATTTCTATTGTACATTAATGATCTTCCCAATTGCTTAGAGTCAACTAAAGCTAATTTATTTGCTGATGACACAAATCTTTCCTGTGAAGGGATAAGTCCTCACGAAATTGAGATCAAACTTAAAAGAGACATTGAGAATGTTCACATGTGGCTAACAGCTAATAAACTCTCCTTAAACATGAAGAAAACTGAGTTCATGATAATAGGATCAAGACATCGCCTAAATTCAATTGAAAATAGCCCAGTACTAACATTAGGAAAAAATATCAAACGCGTTTCTGAAAAAGTCTCTTGGCATGATTCTAGATGAGCAACTGAAGTGGGACAAACACAATGATGCACAATGCAAAGTAATTTCAAATAAGATCGCCCTTTTGAAAAGGGCAAGATCATTTGTCCCTAGAGAAACTTTAGTAAAAATGTACAATGCCTTAGTGTGGCCACACTTCAATTATTGTTCAACAATCTGGAACGATGGGTCTTGCTCGATAATTAATAAATTATTTAAATTACAAAAGAGAGCTGCGCGTGTGATAACTGGGGACACGTGCGATGTTCGTTCCACACAAATACTAAATAATCTTAATTGGCTTCCAATTGAGGAGCTTTTAAAAAAAAGAGAAGTAATAATGACATTCAAAGCGTTAACTGGTCGATTGCCTCAATATCTTGCAGAACTGTTTGCAAAATGTCAAAATGACAGTTACAATTTAAGAAGTAATCAAACTAAATTAGCGCTCCCCAAACCTAAGACAAATTTCCTTAAAAGGAGCTTCTCGTATAGAGCTACGAAGTCGTGGAACGAGCTTTCAAGTGAAACCATTGAAAATTACAATAAGCTATCAATCTTGTCGTTTAAATGGCGATTATATAATTAGGTATAAAGTTGTTGTTAATAATACTGATACTTTTGTAAATAGTCTTTACTTATTTGTCTATACATATTTTGTATTTCATAGTTTAGTACATACACGGCCCTTTCGAAAACCAGTACTGTAAATACTTATCCACTGAATAGGCTACCGTGTGTAAATATTTTTAATTAAAGATTAAAGATTAAATATGGTTTAACCCCCCGTTTAGTAAATCCGCGGCCAAAACAAAAAACGCTCGTAATTTCCTGCAACTTGACGATAAACACTTTCCTAAAACAAATCCTCTAGACAAATTCAACCGGAACACAGTGAAAGTATGCCCAACGTAAAGTGCGTCATATCCCGTCATAACAACCACATTTTAGCGAAAACCGTAACCACCACAACCACTGAGAACTGCAACTGCAGGAATCCGAGTGAGTGCCCGCTGAAAAATAATTGCCAGACGAAAAGCATATGTAGTCCATATATAAAGCCGAAGTAACAGCCCTGCATGGATGACAGAAGAACGAAGGAATATATTGGAATGACGTCAAATTCGTTTAAGGAGAGATATGGCAATCATAAAAAATCTTTTCAACACGAAAGATATGAAAAGGAAACGGAGTTATCAAAGTATGTGTGGAAACTGAGCCAAAAGGATTTTACTATATCCTGGTCCATCTTAAAGCGCGCACCCGCATATTCATCTCGTAGGAAACGTTGCAATCGATGTGTTGAGGAAAATCTATGTTTAATGAATGCCGATGGACAAAACCAACTGAATAAGAGATCGGAAATCTTCGCTAAATGTTTATTTATTTAGCTTTGCCTATAATTACTTAATCAATCAACACGTAAAACACAAACCATTCCTGTTCAACCCCAAAACGCGCAAACTTTAACGCCCCCTTGACATGCACCCTTGACCGTTAAAACTAGGACGGTTTAAATTTTACAATCATATATCTTCGTTTTAAAATAGTTTGAAATTTATGAGCACAATATTGGAAAATACGGAAAATTTCTCAAAAAAGCTTGGCCTAGAGCTAGACAATACTTATCGAAACAAAGCAAAAGCGCCATGCCTCCACGTTTCAAGGTTGAACAAGAAGGTAACAACAACAACAACAACAACAAAAAGCCGGGGACACCACAACAGTTTAAAACCAATTACTGTGGGTCCTTGAATATAGAAAGCACATAACTAATATTTAAATTATAACTGATAATGTACATGTATTAATAGCAGCACGTTAATGGCTGCGTGATGTGTTGCACATCTGCGTGATGTGTTGCATTTCAAGCAGACTGTTCTCCACGTTCTGGCGTCGTCCACATCATAAAATGTCTTGGCAGCGTTGTGATAGTAGTCCAGCAACAATGTTCTAAATCGTACCAGCGATAGATCCTTTTGCCTTAGACCTTCTGGCAGAGAGTTGTAAGTTCTTTAATTCTCTGATGAAGAAAGAGCGTTGGTATGTCAGCGTCTTACATTTGCGAGGACGGAAAGAGAGCACGTTGGTGTCAGCCGAGGTTCTAGTGAGCCTTGATGGGATAATTGGGTGCGGAAGGACTTCATTCGAGACAGTTATAATGTTGTTTATAGCTTTAAAGAAAAACATAATGTCAAGGTACTCGTGCCAGTAGGTGATTGTTATTAAGTCTAAGGAGATCAGTCTGTCTTTGTACGTTTCTGCGCACACGAAAGGTAACCTCAAAATGAACTTTGTAGCTCGTCGTTGGATGCGCTCTGTCCTCGTAATTAGACAGATTTAAATCGAGGACGTGAATGGCAAGACGACGTGAGGTGGCGTAATTTGGCGCGAAAATATGGCGTTGTTTTGCTAGCGACTTCGTCACAGCGATTTTCAGGACGCCAAAAACAATTTTTCACGTCGTGTCCAAGACGTCAGTTTCTTTTTGCTTATTTCTCCCTCCAAAAAGGTACGTACACAATAAAAATCGTATGAATAATTTTTATAGTCATCATTTTTGTTCTTTACACGAATATTATGCGTATTTACTGATTTTATTTATGCGCATAATTAAAATAGCAAAGTTGTGCAAAATTTGTTTCCGGTTTCGCCAAGACAGCCATCATTTTGGTCGAAACAAAATCCCATAGCAAAATACAGAATGATTTTATCATAGCTGTTTGCCAGTCTCAAGCAAGACGTTTGTTTATCTATTTCTTATACATTTTATTTGTGTTATAAATTATTTATTCACCAATAATATTGTCCACTTTTTACGGTTTTAAGGCAGTTGATGTTTACATAAAATAGTTTCAATGGATTATTTTATATCGGTATGGTAAGTGTTATAAATACTATGCAAAGCATTTCTTAAGATGATTTATTTATCTTTTTACAGTCAGTGCTATTACATATTGAAGTTATCGCTTGAGATGGGAGACAAGACGCTTGAGATGGGAGACAAGAAGGATTGCCCGAAGAAAAGGTATACTATTGAAAACAAATCCAAGTTTAATAAATATGGCTGACGTTTATAATATATTATAATAAAATTTAGACTACAGAGGTGCAAGTTGTCTGTTGGTTATGCATTACCAGAAATATTCATGGATGGAAGGTGGTTCATGGAGGTCAAAAAAATCAGATACAAGATTCCCATACAGACAGGTGTGAGCATTCTGCAATAATGCAGCCACAGAGTAAATCTTTCCAATTGGACTCAAATTTAATTTCATTTGCCTTTTAAAATCCACAAACTAAAATACTTTGTAATGTTCCCAAACATCCACTCGACAGAAACCCTCACCCGACTCATCTCTTTATTAAACTCTCTCATCTCAGGTGTTTGCTCGACATTCCTGAATGGTGCCTGCAGGTGAACTCTCAACGGGTAAGCTGGGTCACCATATAAACAGAGTGGATGGTTGTTGTAGAAGGCAACCTGCTCCAGGTTGGTTAGGAGACCAGATTCATTCAGCATTGTACTATCATGGCGTTTACCTTCAAAGGGTCCAGCAAGGTTTCCAATGAGACCATCTGGTAGAACAATACTTTGAAATTTGATTGCATGAACCCTCTTGTGACCATTGTACATAATATTTTGATTGTATTTTGGTCGTGCAATTTGCCGAACAGTTCCATCCACAAACCCGAAGCAGTTTTCCAGTGGGGCACCCTTGTTATGAATGGCATCAGCATAACTTTGAAGCATCTCTGGTGACAGAAAAGGCTGATTCCAACTTTCAAGGCGATGATGAAGTTGTTCATACACCAGATCCAGCAGTTCATTGAATATTAAGCACGTCTCTGTTGGATTCCTCCCGAACCGGCTTACCATGTCAGTGTACCTGCATGGATATGCAAATCGCTTAAACAAAATGCACAGTGCTTCCTCTCCAGAACAACTTGTTCCTTGACGACAGCTAATCTTCTCAGGAACTCCAAGCAACTGCTTCAACAAAGGCAGGTCTCTCTTGGCAAAACGCAATTCAGTCCTGCATTCCTCGTCATCCCAAGTATCCACATTGAATGGCTTGAATTTCCAGTGTGGGACACTGGGACTAACGGTTTTGACCAGGTATAATCGTACAACAAAATAAACTCAGCATCAGTGATATATTGCTCAGCTCGAGCAATAATTAAAGCATCACGAACAGATTGTAAACCGTGCGACATTTGATCAAAACTGACATTTATGATCAGTCAAAACACTATAACTAAAATATATCACGAGAGCACCACGATATTTAAAGACTAAAATATATTTCAAAAACGTACCGTTTTGTGAACAATCGCAAAGAAAATATCAAAAGAATAGTTAAATTTTATGTCTTTAGTATTTTATATATAAATTGTATTTGTAATTGGTTCGTAAAATAATAATACAGTTTAAATATACTCTGTCTCTGGCCAAAAAGTGCCTTAATTCGCATAGTATTAAAACCTTTTCTTCAATATCACACAAGTCAAGTCCTTCCCTTGAGGTAGATTAATATTTGTAGGTATTTCATAACAAAAATGCATTTTTGAAGCAAAAAATATAATATTCGAAGTCGTAAACTTGAGCGCTAAAACTTATCTAAATCTGTTTTTGTCAACACGACAACGTCCTCGACCCAGACTTCGCGCGATAATTTGACGTCGTCTTGACGTTCACGTCCTCGATCTAAATCTGTCTATTAAGTCGATCAGTCGACAAATCGTCAGCAAAATCGATCACGCCATGTTCGTGAGAAATGCCTTGCAGAAACATGAAGCAGCGCAAAGCTGAGAAATAAAGCAAACGAATAGCTCTGAAAATTTTATAATTGAGCACGCTTGATTCTGATGCAGAAGCATACTTTTATCATTAGCCATTTTAAAAACTGGAAACAAAAAAAGCTCTTTATTGAAAGAAACTATTGTCTAAAAAAAACTAATATCGATCACGCCATTCGAAATGACGGTGCACGTCAGCAAACTATCGATCACGCCATCATTAACGAACTGAATTTAATCGCCTGAAGATTGTCACTGAAAGTGACATGAAACTTGAAGTGCGATAGATTAATTCATTCTAAGATAACAAAATAATTCGCTCTGCTAAATATTTGTGGTATTGAGCACTATTTTGTCTATAACGAAAAAACAAACATATGTATATATATGTTTGTTTATCTTAAAATATGTCTATCGCTACTTAAAGTTTCATGCCTCTTGCAAGGCAATCATCAGGCGAAACTTTAAGTAGCGATGAGAAACATAAAACTTTAAAGAGGCATGAAATTTAAGTAGCGATAGATATATTTTAAGTTAAACAAATAAATAGCTCTGCTGAATGCTCTCAGTATTGAGCACTTTGAATCAATACATATAATAATAATAATAAAAGCATTTATTTAAACACGATAATAATTTTACAGCATAGCTGATGTGGTCGTGCAACTACCTAATAACTAACAACTAGTCTAATATGATTACTAATATTACGTATAACGTACAGTATGACTAATATAACGACTAATTATTCACATAAATACTTTACAAAGATCACATTATTTGACATTTACAGTTACACTTATATCAAGAATTACATAAATCTAATGAGTATATAATGAAAACTTTCATCAATAATTATATGACTATGTACTTCCATGCAACATTGCAAGATTATTTGCATCATGCACAACGCAACCAAATGTCATCCTAATTGAACCAAAGAATGTCTATATAATTATATTTCTTCAATTTTTGTACACATACTGTACATGACCTCATTTGAACTATTTTGAAATTGTATTTGTTTATAATTTGGGTGGGGGGGGGGGGGGGGGTGTAGTCATATAATTATAATCAACAGCATCCAGTCTACTACAACGTAAGTGCTTTAACAGATTTTTTAAATTCTTTAAACGTTTTAGACGTTTTTAGTTCATGATTCAACGCGTTCCAGTGAGTAACAGCTGGAAAGGAGATTGATTTCTTGAGAATGTCCATATTAGGTTTGGGAAGTCATTTTATTTCTTAGTTGGTAGCGATGAGCATTTTTTGTAAACAGTGTCTGCAAAGTTGGTGGAGAAAGATTATGATAATAACAATAATACATTCTATGAATGTCGAACATTCGTTTGCAAAGACACCAAGAGAGCTAATCGATAGATTTATAAATTTAACTGATTTAAAATGTTTAAGTTATTCCCTAATTAATTCTAAATATTTACATTTTTTGCGTTTAACGTTATTTTGGAGATTTGATTCGAAACCAACAGTTAGTTCAACAATGTAGAGACATCCACTTGATGTTGATAGAAGCAAATCTGGACGGTAGGTGTCACCAGTGATGATGGATGGGCTTTTATAACTTGGAAGATCCACATAAAGACATGAGCCGCTGACGGTCAGCAGGTTCGTCGCAAGGAAGTTTAAAAATCCCAGTGAAACGTCCACGTTAAAATAAAAACAACAAAACAGATCTCATAGCCAACTGGGAGAGAGAAATTTAAGGATCCTTGACTTTAGGACATTGTTTACTGAATTATTAAATCACACGTCATATTTTGAAAAAGATCGAACGTATGCCTGTGCACGAGGAATGACTTGAGACTATAAAATACAGTGGGATGGTTTTGTATCTTGTTTATTACTTTAACTTATAATCAAATCTCAACAACAAACTCTACTCGCATGCTTGATAAAACTCCTCTCTACTCGGCCAATAACAATAACAATAACAATAACAATAACAATAACAATAACAATAACAATAACAATAACAATAACAATAACAATAACAATAACAATAACAATAACAATAACAATAACAATAACAATAACAATAACAATAACAATAACAATAACAATAACAATAATAATAATAATAATAATAATAATAATAACAATAATAATAACAATAACAATAATAATAACAGCAATAACAATAACAATAACAATAACAATAACAATAACAATAACAATAACAATAACAATAACAATAACAATAACAATAACAATAACAATAACAATAACAATAACAATAACAATAACAATAACAATAACAATAACAATAACAATAACAATAACAATAACAATAACAATAACAATAACAATAACAATAACAATAACAATAACAATACAATAACAATAACAATAACAATAATAATAAGAATAACAATAACAATAACAATAATACATTCTATGAATGTCGAACATTCGTTTGCAAAGACACCAAGAGAGCTAATCGATAGATTTATAAATTTAACTGATTTAAAATGTTTACGTTGTTCCCTAATTAATTCTAAATATTTACATTTTTTGCGTTTAACGTTATTTTGGAGATTTGATTCGAAACCAACAGTTAGTTCAACAATGTAGAGACATCCACTTGATGTTGATAGAAGCAAATCTGGACGGTAGGTGTCACCAGTGATGATGGATGGGCTTTTATAACTTGGAAGATCCACATAAAGACATGAGCCGCTGACGGTCAGTAGGTTCGTCGCAAGGAAGTTTAAAAATCCTAGTGAAACGTCCACGTTAAAATAAAAACGACAAAACAGATCTCATAGCCAACTGGGAGAGAGAAATTTAAGGATCCTTGACTTTAGGACATTGTTTACTGAATTATTAAATCACACGTCATATTTTGAAAAAGATCGAACGTATGCCTGTGCACGAGGAATGACTTGAGACTATAAAATACAGTGGGATGGTTTTGTATCTTGTTTATTACTTTAACTTATAATCAAATCTCAACAACAAACTCTACTCGCATGCTTGATAAAACTCCTCTCTACTCAGCCAACTATCCCTCTCGGTCTCCTATTATCACGTGGCCTATATCAGTGTCACTCAACTTAGTTAATATAGTTAACATTAAGATACAACAGATGGATGGTGGTACAGAGGGGAAATAACGCAAGAACGCAATTGATTTCGCACAATTGCATTTATATTGCGCGCCTTCAATGTAGATTTGCATTCAATGTGTAAAAAATAATAAAATAATACATAACAAATCGGTAATTAATGATCCTTTAATGCAAGAAAATCATTTTAGAATTAATGTGAACTCTATAAAGGCTAATGGTAAATGGACGCTTCTACTTTTCCAATTAACCAGAACTCAGAAGTGTTTCAAGGGTGGTATAAACCAAACTCCCAATGTAAGAGGTGAACTGGTGTCAGCATATCTTTGATTGCTTGTGGTTTTTGAATAAAGGTAGCCACAAAATATGCCTGTTTCCTTTTCAAACAGCTTATATTAACGTGGAAATATACATTTCCCGGTCGCTCCTTTGTTGCTCCTGTCTTGTCGTAGTAAGGTCTTATAGCGTTTGAAACAATTACCAGATCATATGGAGGCGTTCCAATTTTCCCTCCTGTTGTTGTTGTTGTTGTTGTTGTTGTTGTTGTTGTTGTTGTTGTTATTATTATTGTTGTTGTTGTTGTTGTTGTTGTTGTTATTGTTGTTGTTATTGTTATTATTATTATTGTTGTTATTATTATTATTGTTATTATTATTATTATTATTGTTATTATTGTTATTGTTGTTGTTGTTGTTATTGTTATTATTATTGTTAATATTATTGTTATTATTGTTGTTGTTGTTATTTGTTATTATTATGTTGTTGTTATTTATTATTATTTATTATTGTTATTGTTATTGTTATTATTTATTATTGTTATTGTTATTTATTGTTGTTGTTATTGTTATTGTTGTTATTATTGTTATTGTTATTTATTGTTATTGTTATTATTTGTTATTGTTGTTATTGTTATTGTTTGTTGTTGTTATTGTTATTGTTATTGTTATTGTTGTTGTTGCTTAAATTAAACCCAAAGCCTTCTGTAGAGCACCGTGTTCTTCGTCAACTTGGTACTCCTCTAACCAGTTCACCAAACCTTTTGGTTTCGGCATATGAGAAGAAAGACGCTCTGATTCCTCCTCACTCTCGCCCTTCACAACTTCAGAATACAACCGTTGCGACATGTAATACACAAACAATAATATACTTGTCCACACACAAAATAACACAAACTTTAAGGAACTGCAAACTCGATCGACTCAATATCAAGACTCAGATGTCCGAATGTGTGATAGAAGTGTCGTATGAACGGACTGAGATGGCGGTACCATGCAGTGATGGACATTCATTAATGTCGGAAAATGAGGTGTTATAAGCAGCTAGGCCACTTACTACACATGTCACCAAATGTCAAGACACGTCAGAAAATTCCACTTATTTTGAGAGTTATTTTTCATTCTATTTATCAAGAAGACGTCTTAACTGACGACTTGGAATACTCTGTTTTTCTGAAAGAAATTGTCAGTGTTTTGGAAAAGTGTGGCCAACAGTCAGAAAAAATTCTACCTTTCTGCAGGTGACCAAACGCCGTCACCATGGTATCCTATTCACACCACCCTTCAAAGCGGTCTTCGAAAGTCTCCGTTTGCGATTATCACGACTAAATCATTTGAATGTAATTTGAATGACACGCGGTAATAAGGCGCATGCTCCATTGATGCCTCCGGGCTCTGGCACTGATGACAGATGTTTGCAAGGCTCTCAGAAGTAAAATTCATGATAGTACAGACTATACAGTTTCAAACAACCATTCATTTGATAGTTCAATTCAGCAGGTTTGGTTTCCTCGCTTGAACGTCGCCCACATTCACGCAAGGCGACAAACAAGCTAACAAAGCTTATGAATTCAGCCGAAAGCGTTCATCACTGACCTTAAAAATCAGATCAAGTATATATATTATGTCACACCATGTTATTTGCGTTTTGCAGGATTCTTTTCAATAGCATGAAAGCAGGAAAAACTTAACATGACTCGTATACCCCGCGACATGCCCTACATGAAAATAAAAAATCTTAATTTAGTTTTACTCCATCAACACGAAATACCTACGATTAGCCTTGGTGATCGTATATACTTCTTATAGAGCTTGGATATTTTTTTCGTGCACATTTTCATTTCCGACCCACGATCCGGATATTGTTTTTTTTTATCTACATCACTTATTAGAGGTGTGAGGTTTGTTGTATCGCAAAAATTAACCAAGTTTGTTGTGCCGAACGACCAGTTGCGAGGCCACGGGCCTATTTAAATTTGTCCTTTCAGATCATTGCACAACACAGTAGCTTCAAAACTCAGGAATTGGCGTTTCACCCTAGAAATCCAAAATTTTCCGGGTCAACATCCCCCCTGACCCCCCTACGACTCCTCGCGCCTTCGGAGCTTCGCTTTTAATACCGACCACCTCCCCCCCCAATCGTCAGTTTATTCTGGCCTCGCCACTCCGAACCTCGCATATGAAACCAGGGAAAAGTACGGGAATATTAAGCCAAGGGTTTTCGGAAACGTCCATTATACCCTCGTACCGATTGGCCGACCGCCAATATCTTCGTCAAACCAGAATTGTAAACATATTAATCAGAATGTATTGAAGAAAGTTCGTCTCCAGAAACAGTATGATATACCCGCTTTTATATCTGCGAATGTTAGGAAATTAGAAAACAAAGTAGATGAAATACAAGAAATTACTGTACTTAACAATGCTAAGGTCGTATGTATAACGGAAACGTGGCTTACAGTGCAAGTCCCTGACCATACTGTTGCGATGTCAGGTTATAACCTATTCCGAAAAGATAGATCTCATACAGTTGGAGGTGGGGTGTGCATATACATTCATAATAGTATTCCCTGTAAACAACTTAAAGAATGTATCGAGGACCATGTTGAAGCGCTTTGGATCCTGCTCAGACCACATAAATTACCTAGAAGTGTTACGTGTATCATTGTTGTTGTGATAAAAGAACCTGAAAATATAATACTTAAGGATCATATTCAACGCAATCTGGATAACCTTCCTACTAAGAAAATACCCAAACGATCTGCTTGTAATAACTGGAGATTTCAATCCAAACTCAACAGGGTTAAAACAAATACATCTAATAGCACCCAATCATCTTAAACAACTAATTACTTTTAACACAGAGATTCAAATATCCTCGACTGGTTCCTAACAAATTGACCGAAACTATTTACCATGCAGCAACTCCCCAAGATTGCGTCATCGGACCATTTTACAATCATAGCAAAACCTATTGGCCCCAACAGAAATATCAAAGAAGCCAAGAAAGTCAAAATACGTGACATGAGAGACAGTAACTGGCGCGCATTCGGTCGCTGGATGACAACAAAGGACTGGACACCTGTAACAGAAAAACCCTCCTGCGAAGATAAGTTTCAACTAAAAGACGCAATAGATATTTATTTACCAGAGAAAACAGTTATTATTCACCAGAATGATCGACCTTGGATAACGAAAGAACTCAAGCTCATGATTAAAAAATACAAAATGCATTTATCAAATATGGTAAAAAGTCTATGCCGTACAATGGTTAAAGGTTAAAACTACTAAAGCTGTTTAATATAAACAGAAGATAACAAACCTAGACCAGTGTAAAAGTAGCAAATGATGGAAAGATCTTAAATCCCTTACTGGACAGAGCATTAAACAAGAATGGTATCATCAATTTCTAAAAGATGACCAAGATGTGAAAGGACTAGCAAACAAAATCAACGACATGTTCCTGAGTGTTACTGAGAATTCCCCGCAGAACTTCTTGCTACTGTAGAAGAGGTCCAATTTTCACTAAAGAGCATCAAACTGTCTAAATCAGTAGGACCAGACAACTTACCAAACAAGGTGTTGAAGGAATTTGCCCAGGAAGTTGCCACAGTTATACACGACATCTATAATCAGTCATTGATTGAAGGTTGTGTCCCTCAGTTATTAAGATGCTCCATTATCTCTCCCATACCAAAAGAACCCCCCCCCCCCGCAAACAATTGAAAAAGACCTACGTCCGATATCACTTACGTGCACCCTGGCGAAAGTGATGGAAGGTTTGTTTTGTACACGTTTTCTACCACTGTTAGATGGGAAGATTGATCGATACCAGTATGCCCGTAAAGGTCTGTCAACAACGGATGCCTTAATAAGCTTCCTTCAACCCATTTATGAGGCAATTGACAGCGGAGATAATATTGCCCGGATCATCTTTACCGATTTCTCCAAGGGATTTGATCACATAGATCATAATGTACTGATGGGTAATCTTCAAAATCTGAATATACACCCTGCTCTTATGAACTGGGTATCAGCCTTTCTTTCTAACAGAATGCAGGCAGTCCGAATTGCCGGAGTACTGTCTGATTGGAAATGTCCGAATGGCGGAATACCGCAAGGAACAAAACTGGGTGTAATATTGTTATCTGCAATGACGAATAAGCTTCTTATCGACTGGAGGTTAAGAACGAAATTTGTTGATGATACCACAGCTCTAGAAATAGTCCCAAGGAACTCGATTAGTCTGATTAATATAGCAGCAGACGACATTAATGATTTTTCTGAAAACAACCATATGAAACTCAACCCCAATAAATGCAAGGAGATGGTAATACATTTTTTAGAGTACAATACTGCGGTATTGAGACTAGGTAATAATACTATTGAAAAGGTAAAGAAATATAAACTTCTTGGAGTTATTTTAACAGACGACCTAAAATGGAATGAACATGCTGCTTACATATATGGAAAAGCATGTAAAAGATTATACTCGTTGCGTATACTACGTAAAGCTGGTGTTGAAACAGACAGTATGTTAATGCAACGATAAGGCCAATACTAGAATATGCGGTACCGGTTTGGCAGGCTATACCTGAATATCTTTCACATGAAATTGAATCGGTCCAAAAAAGAGCCTTCAAAATTATTAAGCCTGGAGAAGAAAACTATGATGAACTTTTAAAACTGTTCAACGTGGAAAAACTACAGACAAGACGAGAGCAATTATGTAAACAATATATGGACAAAATTAAAACCCCAAATCACCTATTAAATACATTATTACCTCATCCATGTGATAGAGAACAAGACTATAACTTGCGAAACAACGATAGTCGAAACTTTTATCTTTTTAATGATAAATCGAACAAAGTTATGTGGTGACTTTTTTACCTTTAAATACTATTTTATTACGAAGATTACATTAACTCGCATTATAAAAACATGGCTAAGAAATGGGAGGGAATAAGAGAGATATTAGGGCGTAACAACAAGACTAAGAAGAATATTAGTGCTATCCCACCAAATCCAAATTCACAATTATCGTTTTATCCAAACAAGATATCTAATATAATAAATCGACATTTTGCTACTTGTGGCCAACGATTAGCTGCTAAAATACCACATTCCGAAAAACATTATTCTGAATATCTTCCCAACCATGACCATGACCATGGTTATTTTTTATTTATCCCGATAACTGAAAGGGATATTGAAGTGGAAATTGTTGCATTACCTGGCAAAAAGGCTGAAGGCCTATATTATTCATGCCCCTTCCGAATTTTAAAATGTGCAAGGCATATTTTATGCAAGCCCTTGGCAGACATATTAAATTGCTCCATTGAAGCCGGTATCTATCCTAATAAACTAAAAATTTCAAAAATTATACCCATCTACAAAGCTGACGATGAATCTGATCCAAATAATTATCGTCCCATATCACTTTTATCTACATTTAATAAAATTTTTGAAAAAATTATGTACAAACGTTTAGAAAGTTATCTAAATATGAAAAATATTTTCTGCGACTCGCAATATGGCTTCCGTCATCAGCATTCAACACAACATGCCATTCTCGACATTGTCAACAAAATTCAAAACAAGATTGACAATAAACTATTTTCTTGTGGAATATTTATTGACCTGAAGAAGGCATTTGATACTGTAGACCACGACATTCTGTTAGGCAAATTGAATCATTACGGTATTAGAGGAGTAATAAATGACTGATTCTCTTCTTACTTCAAAAATCGCTCACAAACTACCCTTGTTGGGAATTGTATATCGAATAAAGAGACCACTTTATGTGGAGTGCCTCAAGGATCAGTTCTCGAACCTTTACTTTTCTTGATATATATCAACGATATCTGTGAGTCATCTAAGATTTTTAACTTTTTTCTTTTTGCGGATGATACAAACCTATTATATGCCAATAAAAATCTGAGAACGCTTGAATCAGTTGTCAATTCTGAATTAAATAATGTTTGCGATTGGCTTGCTGTCAATAAGCTCACACTTAATATAAAAAAATCAAATTTTGTTGTTTTTCGTCCAAATCAGAAATCGTTGAATCACCAACCTACAATTAAAATCTTTGATAATAACACTAAACAATACATACCACTTGAATGTAAAGAATATATAAAATACCTTGGGGTCATTATTGATTTTAATTTAAGTTGGAAGCATCACATTAATTACATTACGCTAAAGATTAGCAAAAACGTGGGAATTATCTCAAAATTACGTCATTATGTTTCACATCACATTTTGTTAGATATATATAGGTCCTTAATTCTACCTTATTTATTGTATGGTGTATAGTAGCATGGGGAAATGCTGCCAAAATTTATATAGAAAAGCTCCTTATTTTACAAAAACGTGTCTTACGACTTAAAGTAATTTCGTGATCACGCAATTCCTTGATTTATTTCCACAAATACTCTTCCTATAAATATGATATATATCAAAGAATCTGCTAGCATATTATACGAAATCTCAGTGGGAAATGCACGTGTAGCCTTACATGAATTATTCCAAAAAACGTGTATCTCTCATAAATATAACACAAGGACGGTAGCAAAAGATAATTTTTATATAAATTATTCTCGTTTGGAGATACAGAAAAGTTCATTTTCTCGATTTGGTGCTGAAATTTGGAACAGTATTGATCCGAATATTCGTTCAATGCGTAAACAGATATTTAAAACGCAAATACACCAAGCCCTTGTTACAATCCTTATAACTGAGAATGATTATGTTGATAAACCCATGATAATAGATAGATTGCCTAAAGTAGCTAAAATAATTTAGAGTAATTCACCAATAATTTAAAAAAGGACAATTTCAATTGCGGATATTTTTGATATTTTTGTAACTAAGAATATTATTTTATTTCTTTAATGATAAATAAATATCTTTCAATGTCAGTTAAAAAATTTATTCACTATATCACATTGTCTTTGCTCTTCTGCTGTAAATATGTCTAATTATTATTTTTTTCTATATGTAAGCTCACTACCTGCCTCGATTAGTAAAACTATTAGCAGGTAGTGAAAATTGTCAATATTGTAAATTTCCATTTAATAAATGTGTATTTGTATTTGTATTTGTATTTGCAATAGAAATTTCGTGGGAGCTAAATCAGAATTCGACAATTCCTTACAGCGTATGGATCATTCCGCAATTCAGAGCAAGATGTGTCAAATGAGAATAGAATGGGTCTTTAGCCCACCTGCGGCAAGTCACATGGGGGGAGTATGGGTAGGCAAGTCAGGAGCGTCCGTAAGATATTTGCAGGTATTCTTCACGAAAATGGAGATCAATTAGACCACGAATCCTGGCGTACGGTATTGTGCGAAGTCGAAGCAAGAGTCAATTCAAGGCCCCTTACTTTTCCTTCCAGTGACCCAAACGACTTAACCCCGATATCTCCAAGCAACCTTTTAACAATGAAAACCGCTGTAGACGTTGGCGCCGAGAACAATACCTGTCTAATCTTTTTGGTCTCGATGGAAACAAGAGTATCTAATTTCATTTCAGCAACAGCAGAAATGGACGAATGCCAAAAGAAACGTGGGCGTGAGGGACTTCGTTTTACTCAAGGATGACAACTTGCCAAGTAATAAATGGTCATATTTGGTCGAGTGATTGCCATAAATCCAGATTCAAAGGGTTATGTCCGAAGCGCAGAATTGAAAACGTCAACTTCACAACTACATCGCCCTATCAGTAAATTAGGGCAATTACTAGGAAACGATGAAACGCAGGAACAAAATATTTGAATATTCTAAACGTTAGTACGTATTGGAAACTATAAAATTTAGAACCCGTAATTCTATTACGAAACAATGCCCTTCTTGCCATTGCTTAAGGGTTGGATGTGTTAAGGCACCCTCTGCCTTTCGTTTTAAGGTTATAATTGTCGTGTTGGGTTATGCTAATTTTCAGAAGCTAACGCAAATTTGCAGAGACATAGTCAATAGTATAAATAATAGATAAGGTTGTGTGGAGAGACGGCTTTTAACACGACATAACTACGGCTAACTACGGACTGCTATCGTGTTTAATTAAAATATCAACAGAGGAGTCTACGGAGGTCACAAACGTAAGTTATAGATACGATTATGTGCTCTATGTATCAACCGAACATTATTGCATACAGAGTTGTTGTTTATTTGTGTTTTTTTGAACTTTATAAACATTGAATCGATAGAATAAAGTTGTTTCAAGATTTTGAGTACAAACGAATATACGTGTCTCTCAAATGTGGCCTGTGACAGTGAGAACTAAAGTTTTAACAGAATTTTCGCCGTTAAACACATCATTATGAACATTTACTTTCATATGTCAAAGAATATGTGAAACTCGGAAGTTTCAAAAGTGAAATGGCATTTTCACATGTTAAAATTTCCAATTTCACAGACAATTTCAGTTGAAATTTTATGCGCAATTTCCATAAGGCACAGTAGAAAGGCGATTAATAATAACGAAGATACAAGAAAAGTATTATACTATAGTTAAAAATTTTACAAGAAGTGTATTTTATGCTGTAGGTAAACAACAGAGTAAAACAATATGCCACTATATTTCTGTTTTCCACTACATTTTTGCCATTTTCCCATTTCCCACTTTTTCGCTGACCAGTACGATCTAGTGCCTATCCAGTGCGACCCATTGCCTATCCAGTACAATCTAAAGCCTATCTAGTACGACCCATTGCCTATCCAGTGCGACTCATTAATTGCCTATTCAGTACGACGCATGCATTGCCTATTCAGTACGACCCATTTCCTATTCAGTATGACCTAATGCCTATCTAGTACGACTCTAATGACACAACAATGCCTTGCTTCTATAACAATTTTGTCCCTAATTCCCCTCCATAAACTGAACTCTACATTAAACTGTCAACCAAATAAGCATTAGACATGGAACTTCTTGCAAAAAAAAGTCTGAATGCATCCGGCTTACATTGTACGCAATCTATATCCTGTAGTAACTGGACCAGATGGCTTATATAAAAGCAACGTTGAATTTAACTTGAGACTAGAAAATTCAAAATAGAAAAAAAATTATCTAGAACACTTGAACATTCAGTTTGCCGATAGAAATGTAAAACACCGGCTGTCAGCTGTGTCATCTCAAAACTTGCATTATTAAAACATATTTTTGTTTTTCCCTGCTGTAATACTATGTCAGAATTTCTTACCTATTTTTTTCATTTCTTATAGCTAATTGCTTGTTTATCCCATACTATTTTATTTTTATCTTTCTTACAAAATTATTCAAAATATTTAAAGTAATACGCAGTATACACTATAGAAATCAATTAAGTGGCTTAATAAAAACTTGTCAAAGGTTTTAGAATATACATTTCAAATATAGTGTTTATGGGCGAATATTGACCAGAATTCCGCACGAAAATTTCACATATGATTTCAGAAGGGAAAAAGCCTTTTTCAATTCCATATATTCCTCCAATTCCACATATGGATTAGTATTTTTTCGCATGGTAAATATACATTCACATTGTTAACCTTTCGTTTTAAGATTATAATTGTGTTGGGTTATGTTAATTTTCAGAAGCTAACGCAAATTTGCATAGACATAGTCAGTATGTAAAGTAATAGATAAGGTATTGTAGAGAGATGGCTTTTAAAACGATATAACTACGGATAACTACGGACTGCTATCGTATTTAATTAAGATATAAACAGACCAGTCTACGGACGTCACAAACGTAAGTTAGAGATACGATTATCTGCTCTTTATGTTAACCGAACATTATTGTATACAGAGTTGTTGTTTATTTGTAGTTTTTTGAACCGTATAAACAATGAATCGATAGATTCGCCGTTAGATTAGTTCAAAAGAGTTTCTGGTACCAAACAAGCGAGCATTTATGAAGTTATGGAGGAAATTAGCGGGGCAATCGACCATAAAGCGTATCCCTAAACAATCGGCCGAAGGTGATTGTGCTATCGAACTTGAAAGAGACACTCGGACTGTAAGATATACGGATAAAGGACGAGATTACAACCTCGAAATACGCAAAAGGAAGCAAACGTCAAGTTCAGCCGCCGTTACACGGAAAATGAATGAAATTATGGGATTAATGCTGGACGATAATAATTCACATCTGGTTAAGTCTGCTTTGGCATCTATTAATGATTTATTCATAGCATACCAAACATGTCATAACGAATACGTACATTTGTGCACCGAAGAAAATCAAGAAACCGAAATTCTACGATACGACAGGAGAGAAAGGTCGTTCTTAGACTTTCGAGAGCAAGTAAAGGAATGGATAATACATGCAGGTATAAGCTCGCGCCGATCAACATCTGTTACAAGTTCATCAGCTTCTTCTCGGACGAGAGAAATAGTCAAAGTCCCAGAATTATTGGCGGATAAGGCGATGCTTAAACGAAAGGAAGCTTTAAAGGTTGCGAAAGAAGCTTTGCAAATAGAAACAGAAATCGCGAAAGCACGGGCGATGAAGCAAGGGGTATGAAAAAATGACGGGAAAGGAAGATATATCAATTGGAAAGTTAAAGATCTATCCAGATAAAGAACGGAGGAAGAACGGAATGTAGATCTCAGCAAAAAAAGAAACCAATGACACCCAAATACGCCCGCAACTTCAAAATTTCCCTTCGTCATGAGATCAGCCACAAGTTTCCCAAAAAGAACACTTCCAACACTCGAGCTGTCCATTTCTACAATTTCAGATTCATATAGCGCTGTATCTCCTTCGCTTCAACCACGTACTGTCTCCTGTTTAGATCCTACAACGGCAGAATTCCACCGTAAGACATCGACAAAGAATGCGGACGAACAGAAAGTAACAAAACCTGACAACGCGAGTAGGTCCCGTGGCAATCAACCGAGAAGATCCGTAGAAAGTTCTCTGCAACAGTTATTAATGACGTAACAACAGCAAACTAAACATATAATGCACGCAAATATGCAACTGGTTGCCGCTACGAGCTTACGAAAACCTGAAGTGCCAAAGTTCAAAAGTGACGCGATGGATTACAATTCATTCATAAAATCCTTTGACGCTCGAATCGAATCAGAAACTTCTAACTACGCAGACTGTTTGTACTATTTGAACCAGCGCCTACTCGCCGAGCCTAAGGAATTAATCGGAGGCTGTTTATACTTAGAACCGGAGCAAGGATATGTAGAACAAGGAAACTTACTCGAGCAGGAATGCGGCGACTCATACAAGATTTCATCAGCGTACGTAAATAAGGTTCTCGGATGGGTTGCAATCAGATATGATGACGAAGCTGGGTTAATACGCATCTCCCTACTTCTGAAGAAAGTCAAAAGTGCGATGAATGCCATCTCTTATATGACAGTTCTAAACCATCCCACTAACATGAAAACAGTTATCAAGAAATTACCATCTTACCTTCAATCAGCGCCCGACTTCTGAAAGATGCTGCCACAGTTATTGGCCCAGTTATAACCCATATATTTAACCAATCACACAAATCCTCTACCTTCCCTCAGATTTGGAAAGACGGTAAAGTAACACCTATTTTTAAATCAGGAAATCGCTCGAATATGTCCAATTACAGACCCATTACCGTTCTGCCCATCTTAAGCAAAATCCTGGAACGTTTCGTTCACACGCAGATCTATGCACATCTAAACGCAAACAACATCCTCTCCTCTCAACAATTTGGCTTCAGGCCTAAACTATCGACCGGTACTGCTTTGGCTTTTTTCATAGACAATGTCCTTGATAATGCTGATAACGGTATGGTCACAGCATCTGTTTTCTTAGACTTTAGCAAAGCCTTCGACACTGTTGACCATACTATTCTGTTAGACAAATTGAAATCAATTGGTATGGATGACAACTCACTAAATTGGTTTCAGTCATATCTCACCTCCCGTAGACAAGTAACATCCATTAACGACTCGTTATCCAGCTCTTTACCGGTGTCAGTTGGTGTTCCGCAAGGAAGCATTTTGGGTCCCTTGTTATTCATTATCTACGACAACGACATGCCTAACATTATAAAACACTGCAAAATTATACTCTACGCTGATGACACCCTACTATACTATTCCTCCAACTCGACCAAAGGCATTGAGAAACATATGAATGAAGACCTTACCTTAATCTCTCAGTGGCTTGCAGATAATCTTCTGACACTAAACTATACGAAATCCAAGTTCCTCGTTTTTGGTAGTAGCAGCCGTCTGAAGTCATTTACAAATATCTCTATATTTGTCAATGACCACCAACTCTCTAGGGAACGTACTTTTAAATACTTAGGAATAACATTCTCAGAAAACCTCACTTGGTCTGACCACTTCAACAATATCTCAACCAAAATTAACCAACGCATTGGATTGTTAAGAAGAGTTAAAGCATTCATTCCAACCAAATCTCGACTTACCATCTACAACGCCCTAATTCTCCCTCTATTCGACTACGCCGACATCATATGGGGTGACAAGAATAACTTGTCCCTCATGGATCAGCTGCAAATCCTCCAGAACAAAGCTGCGAAGTGCATTCTTGACGCTCCTTACTTGTTCTCCTCCACCGAAGCCCTCAACAAGCTACACTGGCATCCACTCTCCCACCGGCGCTATCTTCACAGAATACTAACCATACATAAAATTAAAAATAATCTAACAGAGTTCGTTTTCGAACTGCCTACCACTAACCATAGATATAACACAAGACGCAAGGACGATATTTACCTAAGCAAACCTAAGACAAATTGGGGAAATTTGTTACCATACCCTCAATGCTAGAAGTAATACACATGATTTTTTTTGTAGTATATATTATTATCGTAAATTCATGTATTGTAAATAACTTTACCGTAAATGTAATATGTTTAATGTTTCCCAGGAACCACCTGAAAACCACAATCTGTGATGGTGGTTTGCCTGAATAAATATTATTATCATTCATTCAATCTAAATGGCGAGATCAAGTTACAAAACTGAAGAGAACGCAACGGAAGTTCGCGCAATTTGAAGAATTGGTTGCCTTTGTGAACATGTGTGCGTAATCAGCCAATGATCCAATATACAGTAAAGAAATATTGAGTGGAAAACGTCCCGCAAGTAAAGACAAACGAAAGTCTAATGACAGTAGTTATAGTTGCGCAACCAAAGTAGATCCACCTGCCTCGACAGTACCGGGAAGTAAGAAGGATATCGGAGCAACCAAAAGAGAACCGTGTCCTTATTTCTGCCAAGTTCATCACTTAGATGACTGTGAAAGTTTCACGAAAAGGTCGTCCGAAGATAAGAGGGACGGATGTGTTTTGCTTGCTATGGTTATAACTATGTAGCCAAAGGATGTTTGCAAACGAAAAGGTGTACGATTTGTGGTACAGTAAGCAGCACCCGACCGCGTTGCATATTCCTGGATTCAAAATGCCTGAAAGAGATACGGAAGCGAAAGACGGCAAATATGAGAATGAAAGAGTACATAATGGCTGTGTTAGTATGCCCATAAGCAGTACAGACGAAGGCCAGGAGTACCATGAGGACGAGGTTATTATCTATCATGCCATCGTGCCAGTGAAGGTTAGTGGCGCAGTCGTCAGGGCAAGCGCCTTTCACCTCTAAGTCTTGAGTTCGATTCTCGCTGAGGACTATGCTCATCAAACTCCTGTGAAAAGAGTAAGTCAACGCTCTGCCGAAAGTCGTGGGTTTTCTCCGCGCACTCCGGTTTCCTCCCACAGGGAAAGTTGACTGGGTCGGTTAGCATATACAAATTAGGAAAGTAATATTACAATTGTTGTAAAAAAGATAAGGTAGGCTACGTACATAATATATTTAAGCGTGATACTTGATGTAATCGGTCACTGAAAAGCCCCAACGAGGAGTGAGCTGAACAATGTATGTATGTAAGGCGAAACTAAAAGACAGCGACAAAACGGCGACTACGTACGCGTTCTACGATAGCGGAAGTGGAGGATCTTTTATCACAGAAAACCTCCAAAGTCAACTAGGTGCAACAGGAATGGAAACAACTTTACAGCTTCAAACTATGCATGGTCAGAGTTACGTGAACAGCACCATTCTTAACAATTTTATTGTGACAGATTTGAAGAACGAAAACCAAGTCCAAATTAGTAAGGTGTTTACAAGAGAGTTTATTCCCGTCAAGCACCAGCAAATTCCGACCCCAGAATTGGCCTCCTGATAGGAAGCGACTGTTTCGCCGCTCACGAGCCATTGAACGTGGTTCCAAGAAAATGTAAAAGCCCCTTTGCTGTTCGCCTACATTATGGATGGACAATTAGTGGTCCTTTACGCCCCGAGTTACAGCGAAGTAGCAAGAAGGTTGTGATAAACCGTATAACAGTACGTGAAATCGAGCGTGTTAAAGAGATAATAATATACATAAAAATATTACTCGACTGTGATTGGTTGATTTCAGTGCAATTAATCCCAAAAAAAAACATGGCTCCCGCTCGCCTAAATTTAAAGTGAATTTTCGGGACGAAAATGACGACTTAAAAGTTATTTAAAAGGTGGAAAATTTAGTTTACATAAAATTTATAAGAAATCCACATGGTTCAGTTCACTTAAAAAGCTTGGCAATTCATACAGATAATAATAAATGGAGCGAAAACTTTATATCAGTGGACGGTTCGCCGAAGGCCCGAAGTTAGTAAGTTGAAAGTATGATTGTCTCGAACATTTTTATAGAAATTATTAATAAGTAATAGCATGGATTCTCGTGAAAGTTTCAGGTCTTTGAAAAACTCACTCGTGCATGTTATATCCAAATTACACTCGAAACAATGCTATTATCTATACTAATCACTCCCAAGTTGCTGTTAGACGCACAAGCAATATACATCAACGATCACAGCACGGCTTCTACGTACCCTGTCGAAAAGTCCTATTTCCAAGAAGATAAATGGTTTTTGAAGAAAGTCGAGGAAGGGGCTCAGTTCCATGATGGTCATTATGAAATCCCTGTACCATTCAAGAATGAAAGTGTCGTGATGCCGAACAAAAAAACGCAAACCATAAAACGAGCAGAATCGCAGAAAAAGAAGATGCTAAACAACGAAAGGTATCGACAAGACTATGTTACATGGGACGACGAAGTTCCAGATGAATACCAAGCAAGATGGTCCAAGTGAAGAAACGAGCTACAACTTCTTGAACAGCTTGGAGTAAACAGAAGTCTAATACCACCCAACTTTGGACAGATAGTGTCGATGCAATTTCGTATATTCTCTGACGCAAGTTTTTATGGTTACAGTTCGGTGGCGTACCTTCGCGTTCAAGATAACAGGGACCAAATTCACTGCGGCTTCCTGCTGGAAAAGTCACACCTGTTTCTTGTAAAGATCATTACCATTCTGCGTCTACAACTTGTTTCTGCAGCCTTGCCGGCACGTTAAGGACGTTTACTACAAGACAAACTGGAGTTCAAACCCGACATCATTACGTACCATACAGATTCGACCACGATTTTACGATATATTTGGAATGAACACACCAGATTCCATGTGTTTGTTGCAAACCGAGTACAAAGTATCCGAGACATGTCCAGCCCGTCGAAGTGGAGATACGTCGAGTCTGGTGAAAACCCAGCCGATTACGCATCCAGAGGTATGGACGGTACAACCTTACTAGAACAACGCAAATGGTTACAAGGCACAGATTTTCTGTGGAAAGAAGAGGAGAATTGGCGCCAGCAACCTATTTCACTTGGTGACACAGAAATCAATGATCCAGAAGTTAAGAAATCCGTTAGTTCGTCAGCTGTCTGCGTTGATCAATCCATGTCATCCGTAAATAAGCTCTTCGAGTTCTATTCCGATTGATATGGACTAAAGAGGGCCGTGGCAATAATACTTCAAGTACGCAAGCTGTTGATGAAGCGAAGATCTCAAGGTCAGGATCTAACTAATCGATGCAACGCTATATCAGGATGTAGAAATCCAATGGGAAAGGAACAAAGGATGCCATTCCCGCTGTCGCCATCAATCAAACTACAAGATCTAGAAGAAGCTGAAGAAACCATTATAAAGTGTATCGAAGCACAATTCTACAAAAGAGAAATACGCGCAATTAACGCCGTTATTGGTTTAGGTGAAAGTGACGGGCGGGAGTGACTTAAACAAAAGAAGACCGAAAGTAAGAAGACAAGTTCCATCTAACGACTAAATCCATTTCTCTAGAAGGGAATCCTACGTGTCGGTGGTCGTCTTGGAAAAGCAGATCTTCCTGAATGAACAAAACATCCAATAATCCTACCACGAAAGAATCACGTCACAACGCTTATAATTCGCCATTTCCATCGCACACTCGGTCATGCTGGTCGTGGTCATGTTTTATCCGCCTTAAGAGAAAGGTATTGGATTATTAACGCTCATGCAGCTGTCCGACACTGCATTTTCAAGTGTGTAACCTGTCGACGCATCCAAGCACCACCTACTGAGCAAAAAATAGCTGATCTCCATAGGGAACGTGTTAATCCCGCCCCAACTTTTACCTACGTTGGCGTGGACTACTTTGGCCCGTTTCAAATCAAGGAACGACAGAAAGTGTTGAAAAGATATGAAACTCTCTTTACATGTCTTGCAAGCAGAGCCATTCATCTTGAGGTCTTGAACTCGTTAGACACTGACTCTTCTATCCATGCTTTAAGAAGATTTGTTGTACGCCGTGGACCAGTTTGACAGATCAGATGCGACAACAATACAAATTTCGTGGGAGCTAAATCAAAATTCGACGATGCCTTACAGCGTATGGATAATTCCGCAATTCAGAGCAAGATGTGTCAAATGAGGATCATAGAATGGGTCTTTAATCCACCTGCGGCAAGTCGCATGGGGGGAGTAAGGTTAGGAAAATCAGGAGCGTCCGTAAGATATTAGCAGGTATTCTTCACGAAAATGGAGATCAATTAGACGACGATATTTTCCTTTCGTACGGTATTGTGCGAAGTCAAAGTCAGAGTCAATTCACGGCCCCTTACTTTTCCTTCCAGTGATCCAATCGATTTAACCCCGATATCTTCAAGCAACCTCCTAACAATGAAAACCGCTGTAGTTATACCACCATCTGGTGTATTTCAACGCGAAGATTTATACGCACGCAGACGTTGGCGCCGAGTACTATACCTGGCTAATCTTTTTTATCTCGATGGAAACAAACAAGAGTATCTAATTTCATTTCAGCAAAGGGAGAAATGGACGAATGCCAAAAGAAACACATCGTTTTACTCAAGGATGAAAACTTGCCAAGAAATAAATGGTCATTTGGTCGAGTGATTGCCATAAATCCAGATTCAAAGGGTTATGTCCGAAGCGTAGAATTGAAAACGTCAACTTCACAACTACATCGCCCTATCAGTAAATTAGTGCTATTACTTTATTGTTATTATTATTATTATCATTAGATTATTAAAAACGGTGTCCCTTCAGCTAATGCTGCTTTTGAAGGGACCGTTTGTGAACTATTTACATCAATTATATAAAAACGAAACAAGAGAACAGTCTATGTACAACAATTTAAATCGTTAAGTAACGAAAATATTAAAAAATATGTATTCCGATAGGACTTATTGCATCGATGAGCATTATCAACCTTCATTTAGTGCACTGAAGTAGTTGGCAAGTAAGGTTTTAAAATGACTAGTTGATAATTGCTCGTGGTTGTAGACAAGGTCGTTGGATATGTTATTCCAGGCATAAGCTCCACGGTAAGAGAAACTTTTTTTCATAAAGTTTTTATCAGGCTTGCCTAATATGAGTTTGCGCCTGTTACCCCGCATTTGGTATGTATTATTTTTACATTGATGGAACATGTTATTGATGTACTCCGGCGCAGGACGACGAATAGCCTTGAATGTCATTAAGATATTCCTTTTTTGTAGGGTAAATTCCATTGGAATCCATATTAAATTCCTAAAGATAGTTTTTGATCTTATTTCATAGTTAGAACTAGTTATAACACGAGCTGCCCTTTTTTGCATTTTCTAAAGTTTTTCAAGATTTGCACGATTTCCGTCGTTCCAGACGGTTGACCAGTATTTGAAATAAGGAACTACTAAAGCGTTGTACATATGAAGTAATTCGATTTGAGGTACAAATGCGTTAGCCCTTCTCAAGAGAGCCATAGCACTTGAAAGTTTCTTGCATTGCGCATTGATGTGTTCTTCTCATTTTATATCTTCGTCAATTATAACATCTAGGATCTCCTTTTGTTTGACTTGTTCAATCACGGAGTCATTTATAAGTATTTGAAGACTGTTAGGGATTTGGTTTAATTTTCTTTTTGAGGCTATTAGCATAACGTTTCTTTTCTTAGAGTCCAAGGTTAATTTATTGACCTTGAGCCATCTATTCACATTACACAAGTTTGAATTTAATTTATATTCAATTTCGTCAGGAGAAGATCCTGTATATGATAGGTTCGTGTCGTCAGCAAACATTGATGCTTGTGTAAGTTTAAGGCAGTTTGGTAAATCGTTTATGTAAATGGTAAAGAATAATGGTCCCAAGTTAGACCCTTGTGGAACCTCACGTTGAACTGTTTTTTGCTCTGATTTAACATTGTTAAATACACAGACTTGTTTCCTGTTGCTCAGATATGATCTAAATAGTTTATGGGCTGTCCCTTTTATTCCGTACTGTTCCAGTTTTCGCAGGAGAATGCCATGGTCAATTGTGTCAAACGCTTTTGTGAAATCTAGGAAAAGGACCCCATTAATTAGATCTCTATCCATATCTAAGAGCCATTGATTAGCACAGTACAAAAGAGCTGTTTCAGTGGAATGACCTGGGCGAAAGCCTGATTGTTGCTCACATATTATATTGTTTTCATTAATATGCAAGTTGATTTGCTCACAAATGAGTTTTTCTAAAATTTTGCAAGCGCAGGGAACACGGATATAGGTCTATAGTTCCCGCATTCGGACTTATTTCCTTCTTTATAAATTAGAGTTACTCTGGCAAGTTTTAGGTCCTCTAGAAAGATGCCAGTTGAAAGATGCCATTGAATATGTGTTCTAAGGAATCATGGATGGCATTTCCATCAGCTTTACTAAGTTTGTTGGAAACTTTGTCTAAACCAGGCGCTTTGTTCAAGTTTAATTGGTTAATTGTAGTGGCTAGATCCGTCTTTGCGATTGCTGAAAAATTAAATTCCGCCTGACTAGGCCTGACAAATTCTATTGGATCAGTATCTGATGGAGGAATGTTTGATGCAAGTTTTGGTCCTATTTCAGTAAAGAATCTATTAAATGCATTTGATCGATATGCTTTCATCGCCAATAATGTTTTTGCCTCCCGCTTTTATGTTATTTATTGTGGTTGTTTTCTGCTTTTTATTGAGTAATTTATTAATGAATTCCCAGCTTTCTTTGCTATTTTTGCTATTTTCCATGTTTGCATTTTTAATTTGCCTCGCAACTTCATTTCTACACTTTTTGCACGCACTATGAAAAGAGGGGGAATTAAGCTTTACCGCTTTCCTTTCAAGATAATCTCTATGAAAACTAAGTTTTTTTATCTCATCTGTTATCCACGGTTGTGGATCAGTTTTTACCCCTCTTGATCGCCGTGGTGCATTGTTATCAGCTATTTGTAGAAATGTTATGTTCCATTCGTGTAAGGCTTTGTTGGGGTCTGTATAGTCCTTGAAATGCGCAAATGCTTGTTTTAGCTCGTTTTGGAATTTGTCCGCATTAAGTTTATTGAATTGCCTTGTTTCAATGGTTCTAGGTTTTCCCCTTGGGATTCCAACCTTCCTACAGACCTAAACAAGGTTATGGTCGCTCATACTAAGATCAATAACCCCCGACGCTATTGTCTTTGAGTCATCAGTTTTACAAATTATTAGGTCAAGTAGTGTTTTGGTTGATTCCGTTATTTTTGTCGGTTTATCTATAAGCTTTTGTAATTGATATGAGTTTAATATTTCAGCAAACCTTCTGACGGTACTGCCTTTGTTTTTCTTAGGCAGCAAATCTATATTGAAATCGCCTGTTATGATAATTATGCCTAAATCTTACCAAAACTGAATATCTATTAATTGGGAGCAAACAAAAGATTAGTAAACTTACAAATGATCCTGTCATTCAGATAGACAACAGACCTGTAAATCGAGTGACAACCAAAAAGTCTTTGGGTATCGAAATCGACCAATATTTATTATGGGACAATTATCTGGACGAAACATGTAAAAAAGTGTCGTCAGGTATTGGAGCGATTAGGAGGCTAAAACCATATGTTACTCGCGAAACACTTGTATCTGTCTATTATGCTTTGGTACAACCATATTTTGATTACTGCTGCCTTGCGTGGGAGCCAATTGGTGCTACACTTTCAAATAGACTTCAGTCACTCCAAAATAGAGCAGCTAGGGTCATATTAGGATATAGAAACGAGCATGGCCAATCGGAAGCTGCCTTAAATGAGCTTCAATGGAAAACGTTGATGCAACGTAGACTTGTCCTGAAACCCTGACTCATGTGTAAAATAATCCACGGGCAAGCACCTGCTATTCTAATCGAATCATTTCAAAATAAAATTGCTCCTCAACATAATTACAATTTACGTAGCTCCGATTTTAAGTTCTATCTCTCAAAACCTAAAACTGAGTATATGAAAAAAAGTATTAGTTATACTGGTGCAACACTCTACCATCTGAAGTTAGAAATTCTGTATCGATAGATACCTTCAATTCGTTAATTTCCGACGTTAGTCTGTCCTAATATACTCCTCTTTTCTTGTTCATATAATTTAAATATCTATTTGTATTATGTATATAGTTTTCTTTTTAATATTGTCACGCCCCTCCTTGGAAATCAACTATTGTTGAAGGGGTATAAGAGTGAATAAATATAGTTTTAATTAATAAAATAAATAAATAAATAAATGAATAAGTTGAAGAGTGACATAAAGAAAAGGAATAATAAAATTCGTGATCTTCAGCAACAATTAGCGGGATTGAAAAACTTTGTTAGCCAAAGTGAACATCAATTTATTGAAGCACTAACACCGCGAATGATTATAGTGGATTCTCAATATAAAATGAATAAGTCAAAACTTCTTCGAGACGTCTGAATTCTTCGAACATTTTATAGTGGAAATATTCCAGCGGAAACCACAAATGATGCCGAACAACTCCGTCTTACACTTGCTAAGTGTAAAACGACCTTGGCAAATGAAGTAGGAGACGTTGCGGTACGAGGAATTAAAGATTTAAGGGATTGAATGTCAATTGGGACTTTTGTCCTGTTTTCATTCCCTGCCACGAACTGTAATTATTGTCTGCAATATGTCTCGCATGTAATCTTTGGCAAATCTATTAAACTAAACGAAACTATCTAGAATACGAACGGTCTAACCCGGACGCGCAGAACGCATTCAATCTAAACGTAACCGTGAATTTGTCCCAGTCAAATACAACGACCAACGCATTAGCGACCATATTAAACCTGACAATACATATTATTTTGCAAATGAAACGCGAGAAACGTCTGTTACCCAGACAAAAAGGGAGTCACATGTGAGTTCTCAAGCGAAGAAGCATTCTGGCAGTCGGAGAAAAAAACAGCGGAAACACGAGGAACCCTTTTCCAGCTCGTCAAGTGAGTCTGAAAGTTCAGAAGATAGTACATCAAGTTCTAGCAGTGAAGACCGAAAATATGGTAAGAAATTTAAGCATAGTAGAAAGAAATATTTGAAATTGAAAGAAAAATTACAATGTAAGCGTTATCGGGGTCAGCGTAAACATAGAAATGGCGAAAGGGATATGACAGTCGCACAAACGTATCCAAAAAACCCTATGACAGTGCTACAAACCTACGCACAAACTTCTCCAAATTACCCTATGACAGTCGAACAAACATATCCAAAACACCCTTGTATTGTAAACCCAGAATTGTTGTGGTACGGAAATAGTTATCAGCATCATACCAGCTGATGTACCAGCTGCTTACGATGGCCACGCGCCTACAACGCAGAGCAATCCTGTGTTGCGTAAAACCCAAACCAATATTTCCACCAGGCAAGAATGCCTATGCAGCCACCTTATGCACATCATGGCCAGACCACTCATTCTTCGACTTTATCGACTTGGCATAACAAACCAAATCAACCGCCTCAAACTGAAACGAATGAATTGAACGAAGGTGATTTGCAAGGCCTTGCTTTGTTGTCATCGCCCATTTAATCAGAGAATACTAAAGAGTAAAGTCTAAACAGTAATGACTAGTAGATAACCCCCCCCCCCCCATATAGCGTGTAATTAGTATGCATGACGTCATCAGCGTACGTACCTCTGTACGTACCAATGATATGTACTAAGACTGAATAGAGCATCGTAATACAAAGGCCTAATTAGAATTGAAGCCGGAAGTGAGACGCGTTTTCAGAGCGGCGGCCATATTGTATGGTCTCACTTGAGGAGTGAATAATATAATTTTCTATTGTGAAATTGACATTTTTCCGGAGTTTTGCCTTATACTGGCGAAGTATGTGAAGAAATCAAGTCAAATCTGGTATTTTAAGAACAAGCACACATCAGAGAAGTATGAAGAATATTTGAACGTTGAAAGAAACTAAATCGTAACTACGTAAGTAAATAATTTGTTATTTTGACAACTGATTTTGACGAAATGTCAGAGCCCGGCGACAGACCGTCCGAACACGGCACTATACTCTACAGATTACAATTATTTTTGTATAATGAAACAATAAGTTACTACTTACAGTATTACAACACTAATTGTTTAACGTTTTTGAGCGAGTATGTAAGTTTAATAAGCTTGCGCGCGACCGATCTCGGCGATTTGAAGTGCATAAATATTAATACTGTGTCAGATTTTAAACATGAGATGTGCTTGGCCTGGCAAGCACTTTAGCTTGAAAGTACTTCGGTTCTTTGGCTAGCTGAGTTGTGCTTACAACAGCTTAAGAATAAAACTAAAAAGGGAGCCAATATCATTGACATCTGATATTCTGATGTGCTGTATTTGAAATGAAATACGAGATGAAATGTATACCATATGTTTTGTGGCCAAAGCTAAGTTGCTTTGAAAATATCTGTACATAAATGTTCAAAATAGTTTTGTATGTTGTATTTAAGACAATGAAAATTGGAAATCATCAAGAGACCAATAGTCAATAATCAATATGCAAGTTTGGACATTGCTCTTTACAATAATTATATAGTTGGTCTGTTAAATTATTAAATTAAAAATCATTAACAACTCAAATATCGCTGTGTTGTGTATTTTCATTATATATCAAACCATAGTTGATCGACCACACTGTATTAAATACCAATCAAGCCCAATGCTGAGGATCTCAATCCTTGAGGTTTATTTGTGTGTTACATTTAAGAATGTTTCACCACATGTCAATTCCAGGGGCTGGATGCTAAACTATGGCTGTGCAAAACGAAGAAAATTGGGAGAATAAGGCTGCAAGGCAGTGGCGTAGTCAGAGTGTTGACTTTGGGGGGCAAAATATAGATAGATTCAGAACAAAAGCGTCATTTATTAAGTACTAAGTAGTTATAATATTTAAAAAAATAAGCACCAATTGTAGCAATTATGAAGTCTTGCAGCTTTAATCTGATCAGTACCAATATTTACAAGACAGTTTATTTCTCAAATTTAGAAGTAACTGAGTAGAAGAGTCCAGATGAAACTCCCCTGCCATGAGTGCTGCAATGTTCTTGGTTCAGGTTCTGTCTTCCCAATTGAAAAATAGGGATAATTTATATAGGGCCGCTTCCCACAGCATCATTAATGTTTGTGAGAAAAGTGAAAAATGCTTTCAAAGAATGCTGGCAACAACTGCTGGAAAGCTTCGTCATCAGCACTGTTAAGATATTGTTCTTGGTGCTTTTGATATGTCATCATTAATGACTATGCTTATGGCCTGATTAAAGAAATTCTCAATTGCTATTGCAAAATGCAGTTGTACCATCATCATGGCAAGGAAACCACAGCAAAGCTATCCAATAAATAACCCAAAACAAGTTAAACAAGTTGGTTCTTTTCAACCAGCAGTACATGTATATTATCTGATATTCTGATTGATCATTGAGCTCTTCAGACAGTGCCCTAAATATGCAACAAAAGCGTGAAACTGCTAACCAAAAAAATCAATGATAAGATACAATTCCTTATCATCGATATATAAACAGATTAATCAAAGTGTCATATGGTTCAAATGTAACATCATCCCAACAAATAAGGTAATTAAAAACTTACCACAGCAACTGATCGGTCAACTATAAGTATGATCGCCATTGTAGCCTGTTTAGTTAGTCAAGTTAGCGAAATAGATGTTCAGATTTGTCGCTGGACGTTTGTAATATCGTCAGTATTCTTAACTGAATGGTCCAACGTTTAAATATCATCTGATCCTTGCCATGTTGGCCTCCATGGAGTCATGGACGAGTCTGGTTCATATCTTCACTCCTGGCACTCGGTAACACGACGCAAAACATTCGTTTACTCCTCGATTCAGGGTTAAAGGTCTTCAAATTTACTTCTCGAAGCATTCATGTTATCTATTCTTTTCCTGGGATAAGGTTTGTTACGGTCCAAGATGAGAAACACTTATATCAAGAATTACGTAAATCTAATGAGTAATGGAAACTTTCATCAATAATTATATGACTATCTACTTCCATGCAACATTGCAAGAATATTTGCATCATACACAACGCAACCAAATGTCATCCTAATTTAACCGAAGAATGTCTATATAATTATATTTCTGCAATTTTGTACACAATACTGTACATGAGCTCATTTGAACTATTTTGAAATTGTATTTGTTTATAAATTTTTTTGGGGGGGGGGGGGAATGTAGTCATATAATTATAATCAACAGCATCCATTCTATTACAACGTATGTGCTTTAACAGCTTTCTTAAATTCTTTAAACGTTTTAGAAGTTTTTAGTTCATGATTCAACGCGTTCCAGTGAGTAACAGCTTGAAAGGAGATTGATTTCTTGAGAATGTCCGTATTAGGTTTTGGAAGTACATAAGTCATTCTATTTCTTAGTTGGTAGCGATGAGCATTTTTTGTAAACAGTGTCTGCAAAGTTGCTGGAGGAAGATTATGATAGCATTTATACGCTATATATAAAAGTTGTTGTTTGTGCATATCATTTAGCGTAAACCATTTTGCTTTGTTGACGACGTCTTTCCCAGATGTGTTCCAATCCAATCTAAAGATTACTTTTGCTGCCCGAATGTGTATATTTTCCAATTCATCAAACAAAGTTTTCCCGCACGATCCCCATAACAAGATTCCATAAGTTATTGAAGGTAAAACAACTTTGAAGTAGAAGTCCAGTTTTGCGTTGAGCGGTAAGAAGTATAATGATTAGAGCAGATTAAGTTTTTGGTAAACGATAGAATTAAAGTTGAAACATGGATATTCCATTTCAAATTACAATCTATTTCTAAACCTAAGCATCTTGTTGACTCGACACGTTTTACCTGGCTTTCTCCTAACTTTATACATTGAAGAGGACCAACAAATTTTCTTCGACTCATTATCATGTACTCAGTTTTTTCGGGATGAGGTGTCAATCGATTGTGGCAGCACCAGAGGTAAAGTTTACTTAAAACACCGTTGAACATTTCCGCAACAAGATCATGAGTTGATGCAATTGCATAAAGCGTGGTGTCATCTGCATACATATAAATATCTCCATCATCTGAAGTATTGATATCTGGTAAGTCGTTCCAAAACAGAGAAAAGAGAATTGGACAAGCACAGATCCTTGCGGTACACCAAATTTGACTGGCATCGACTTCGACACACAACCATTAATCACTGTCACTTGATGACGGTTTGAGAGATATTTCCTAATCCAGGACCAGAGATCTCCTGATATACCAAGTTTCTGAAGCTTTTTAAGTAGAACTGGATGGGAGATGGAATCCATCAATGGAATCACCAAAGACTAATTTTTTGTCCAATGCACGTCTCCAATCTTCTGTCATTTTGACTAAGAGTAACTCAGTTGAATGTCCTTCCTTGTTTGCCCATTGGTGAGTATGGCTAAGTTCATGCTCTGTTAAGTGCGTGGTAATGGTGGAAGCTCCATACGTCTCCATGAGTTTACCCGGAACACAAAGTAGGGATATCGGTCTGTAGTTGCTCTTGTCGGTTTCGTCGTCCTTCTTATACAGGGAGGAAACGTTGGCATTTTTGCACTGATCGGGAACGCTGTTGCGTGTAGCACTTGAGGTGAAGAGGAAAAGTAATGATGGAATGACGGCATGACGGCATGACCTGCTTTCTTCAATAATTTGGGCGCAACTTTATCAGGACCGCATGCTTTATCTGCCTTCAGTTTGATTACCGCTTTTGACACATTCTCGTAGGTCAGATCAATCTTCATCACGGTAGGTGTAACTCGGTTGATCATCAAATACCGAACACACAGACCAAGGGCGTTTTCGATATCTTTTCTAAATTCTTCTAAGTTAAACTTGCTGTAGGTGCGTCCATTAATTATTTTTGGTGGTGGTCTTCTTAACCTGATTTTCAGCGAAACGTAAACTAGCATGTGATCAGATATAATAATAATAATAATAATAATAATAATAATAAAATGGTTTATTAACACATTTTCGAACCAACATGGTGAATTACAACTAACGTGTATACATATTTAGGATATTAAAATCTTATATAAAAATACATATAAAAATTTATAAAGAGATAAAATTCATCATTGACAAACAAATATTGCGATTAAATTAGATACCACATCTAAGCTATTGTTTTGAAACATTCGAACACATAGCTGGAATAAAGCTATTTTTGTAGCGGTCAGTCCGACATTTGGGTACACCATAGTCCATGTTGTTCCGTAGGAAACGTCCATGCATGTCTTCTCTTGTCGGCGGTAATAGACCATGAAGTTGAAAACTAGGTTCTTGGATCTTTTTAAATGTTTTATGGCACAGAATTTGTCGTCTATCTTCTAAACGAGAGCATTGCATGTGCGATACTGAGGGCTTCATTATAGTTACGTCCATTGTAAATAATGCGCAAAGCTCTCTTTTGAACATGATCAATCTTATCGGAGAGGTACTGTGGTAGGTTAGTATGCCAAACAGGGCAAGAATACTCAAGGATTGATCTCACCAAAGAGAAGTAAATGACAAGAAGATCGGCCGAAGGAACGCCACTACGACTTAAAACGCGTAAGATATATAAGCGTTTAGACGCTTTCTGCACCATAGTTTCTACATTCTCTTCCCATTTCAGTTTGTTGTTCAATGTTAGACCCAGAACTTTAAACGAATAGACCAGTGCAAGAGGTGATCCATCGATACACAATCTAGGTACGTCAGGTTGATTTTGGAGAAAGCTGATTATCATTTCTTTGTACTTCGTTCCATTAAGTTTCATATCATTTTGCGCTTCCCAGAAATGGATTACATCCAGTTCGGATTGAAGTGTTGAGAACTCATTTATAGAAAGTGATTCAGAAATTGTAACGTCATCCACATATTTCCAGTGATTTATATTAGCAGATCTTAGTTCCAAGTCATTGATCATTACTAGGAACAGGACAGGTCCCAAGAGACAACAACTTTTTTATTTAGAATATTGTCATTAATACGATCAAACGCTTTGCTGAATTCAACAGAACACACCCTGAGGTACTGTGATTGGGTATCCAATGTTCTTAGCCAGTTATTCACCATATCGATAAGGCAGAAATTAGTTGACGTTCCTTTTAAGCAGCCGAACTGTTTCGGCTTAATATCATCCATCATCCACTTCACAACAAAGTCCTCCAATATTTTCGACAAACATGCCGTAAGAGAGATGGGACGAACTTCATCCTCGCTAGATACATGTTGGGACTTGGAAACTGGTGTAATAATAGCGTCTTTCCACATTGTAGGGACCACGCCGGAATATAAGGAGATGTTGAAAATACTGCAAACGGGCTAGGCTAGTTCATAGGCATAATCCTTTATAATACGATTAGGAATACCATCTGGTCCATAAGACTTGAAAGCACTGATGGTCAACATTTTAGAACAGGTCTCTTCAACTGTGATTGTTGGTACAGGGTGGGGTGCTGGAAGATAAGCTGGTAATGAGTGAAGGTCTAAGCAAGGAAGTTCTGCACTAATACTTGAAAAATAATCATTCAGCAACTGGGCAAGATCTTTACCAGAAATAGGAACATCATTCTTAACGATTTTAATCACATTGCTAGAGGGACGTTTTTTGCCCGATATTAGTTTACCAGAATCCCGCCAATTTTTGGGATTGCTGGATTTCAGGTGTTGTACCTTGTTGGTATAAAACTAGCGTTTCTTCACTGATATCTCATTTCTAACTTTCTGTCTATAGTGACGCCAAAGATCACGATCACCCGAATGAAACGCTCTATGTCTATCGACTATTAGTTGTTTCAGCGAGGGTATCATCCAAGGCTTATAAGTGCTGTGAATCTTGACTACCTTGGTTGGGAAGTTTCAGTCGATAGCTCAGGATAGATCTTGGGAAAAGGAAGATGCTAATTCCGAGCACGATTTAGGATCTTTGACGTCAGTAAGCCATTGTATGAGTGTTACACCATCTGCCGAAGGCATCTCGTGTAGACTGCGAAAAACGTCGTGCGTGTTTTTTACTTGTACTATTACCATGAGAACGAACGGGGCCACCGACAGACGGGGTCCATTTAACAACGTTATGATCAGATGTGCCTAATGGTGCCATCACAACAGGCTCATTATATAGGTCACTTAAATTGGTCACCATGAGATCTAATACATTATCACCACGTGTTGGGAAACGTACAACCTGTTTGAGATTATGATGGATTAATAGGTCACAGATATCTAACTTATTGAAGTCTAATTCCAAAGTTTTCGTTTCTTTAATCGTTTCAGGTTTGCTTGAATTTACATGATCAATTAGAGTTGACGATGATGTTGTTATTTTGGTGGGTTGGTCGTTCATTATGGAGTAATTGAAATGTTCTAATGTTCTGAGTAATTTTATACCATGGATTGATTGGACATCACCGTCTTTCAACCGAGAAATATCTGTACGTACCCCTAACGTACCCCTGTGTCCTATTTTGCATTGTTAGGTGCATCGATAGCACAAGTCTGTGCCCCTGGCTTTTGCAAAAATATTTTAGCTTTTTATAACTTAAAATATTTTAAAATTTGAACCCCCCAGATCACCGGAAACGGCCGTTTCAGAGTCTTATCTACCTCTTTTAGTTAGCTTGTTCAGGGAACTAAGCTGTTTCCATAATTTTCATGAAAATTACTTTATTTTCTGGGGGGGGGGGCGAAAGATATTTTGGCCCACCCTCATATAATATTGGGTTTGTGATTAAATGTTTTGTTTACAAGTACCTGTACGGCTGTACCTAATTCATTACAATTTAACAATAAGTCGTAGCTTTACTACAAATAATTATAGCTATGAGCTATTAGAATTTAATAATTTATGTTTCTTATAAAAGTATCACATCGAGTGTGAGTATCTAAAATACTTCACATACAGGTATTGATAGATACAAATGTGAACTGTGAAGTACCTCAGCCCTTTCAACATTTTCATGGCGCACCTAAGAAGGCGCACCTGATAATTTTTAGGTGGTTTTGCGCACCCACACTTCAGATGGGGCCCGATTGCGCACCCAAGATCTTGTTGAAAACTACCATACTCTGCAGCCTGGCAGTCTTATTGAATTATTAAACAGTTTAGGCAACTTACCAAAATTTGAATCTTTGTAAACACATCGCCATCCGGTGCAAGTATCTTTCTTAAAATCTTCGAATGCATCGAGTAATTCCTCTCTTGAAAGAAACAATAACTGCCCTTCGCATTCATCAAGCTCATCATCCATGTTTGATGGTTTTCACTTGTTTCCATCTATCAAACTGACGTTACGCAATTTTCTCGATTTTCAAAGATTTCATATTCGTTTTTCTTGATTTTTTCTTCATCAATTTGGTTAGGGTTAGGTTAGGGTTAGGTTTAGGGTTAAGGTCAAATTCAAAGTTTTTAACTTTACTTCAAAGTTGAAAAAATGACGTAACGTCAGTTTGGTAGATGGAAACAAGTGGCGACCAACTTCCCGCCATAATTTAAAAGTTCTGAGAAAACCGGAAGTAGAATTGTCATGATATAATGAAATTTGATATATTTTAATCAATTAATTTATTTATTTATTAACACTTTTGCCTGGAAACCGCAACAGCCGTAGCCAATTGCTGCGGGACCATTACATGATAAATAAAGTAACTATGATAAATAGATATGTGCAGACGGAAACGCTACAGAGTCCTTTGTACTGACATAAGATCGTACTGACATAAGATCATAATATGTCAGCACTCTGACATCATGATTAATTAAAATATATCAAATTTCATTACCAATATCATGACAATTCTACTTCCGGTTTTCTAAGATGTTTACGTCACTGTACGTTAACGCAATATGATCTAACGCCGACCGTATTTAATTCGTCATTTCTTTAAAATTGCTTTGGTACAGGGTGTGTACTTCGCTGATATAGAAGAAAGTTCTCATTTCATGTAAAATTAAAAGGCATATTAAAGGTAGGTTACTGTACGTATATATGTTATAGACCTTACCAATACGGAATGACCGCTCGTATACGTATCAGTAAGATTAGTAGTAGAATGATCATATCAGGAATTCAAGATATACTGAATACATTTCAAGCTTGTACTTTGACTTTTTCAGGTCGAACGATATATACGCGTCAAAAGACTCCTTATATATTCGCGGAAACATAATACCAATGAGTGTATTTTTACCGGGTTCGGAGCGCCGATAATATTTTCATATTAACTGATGTAGTCAAACATGCATAGACTTGAAATCGTCTGGCGATAATGCGCAATGGCTACAGAAAATAATTGAAAGCCACTTCGAATATGAAAGGCTGTCATGTCTTTAATGTTTAGATTACTGTATATAAAAAGTAGATACCTTAGCGCTTATCTTCTTCTTTAAATAAAAAATATATATTTCAATTCTAGCTAGCAAGTAGTTTCGCTTTCACTATCACTAATTGGCGTTGGGTTCCTGAATAATACATATTTATCAGAAATATTAATAGAAATGCAACAACTGCTATTAATTGTCAGAAATGTATTCCATGCAGCTAGAGTATAGTGCAAAAAGCTACTCTTTCAGAAAAGCAGTTATTTAGAGCAAGTGTTATACTATTGTTTATAATTTTACGCCTTTCTGTGGCGCATTTAGGTTTGGGGAATTTTAGCTGGGGAAAACCCTGATTTACATATGAATGAAAATACACGACATCCTGTATGACGTTGTGAAAAACACCTGTTAATATACATGTAACAACAGTTTGAGCGCAAGAATATTTCAAGTAATATAATAATTGTATACCCCAGTAAAATTGATGATATAATCATGCGTACGTCATGTATGTGTTTAGTGCACTGATCTCATAGTACACTGGATAGAACTAAATTCAATATGCCAAATTTCACTTCCGGTCCCAAAAGGCGTGAAATCAATATGGCAACAATATTGGAAAATGTGTTTGCGAGGCTGTTTTTTCAACAATACAAAGGATACAAAGTCATCACTAAGGCCACATATTATATAACTATTCTTAGTCGCATGCTTTATATCATTCTCCTACACTTCAGTTCCTAAGTGTGCAGCTTTGATAAGCTTTCATATTGTGTTCATGCTTCGCACTTAATGATTGAATTAAGTTTATAACAGATATATTTTATATACAGTATAGATAATATATGTATATGTACGTGTATGTATATGTATGTATATGTATGTGTATGTGTGTGTATATATATATATATATATGTATGTATATGTATGTGTGTGTGTGTGTATATGTATATATGTATATGTATGTTTGTATGTATGTATGTATGTATGTACTTATAGATATAGCTAATTATTCGTTTTCATTATTTGTTGCTATATGACGTGATGTTGTATATTATTAATTGTATATATATATAGAAGTAAATTTTGTTAAAGGTAGGTTACAGTCGATTCTGCGCATGCGCGGGCTGTGTTTACATTTTTTTGTTTTTGTTTTGAACCACATTGACTATATAACATGAAGTATATAACAGGTGTTCGGAACACGATTCAGTACATTCGACATAATTTGCGACGCAAGGAGTGCAATGTTTCACAATTTGTACTTCACTGAATTTTTTCTACACTTTTAAATCTTTATACGACTTTTAATTGAAAAATCGTGAATAAAGAGGCCGCTTTGAACCTTGTGTGGTCAGCTAGATCAAAAGGCAACAGCCAGAGCGGCGAAATCCCGAAAGTGCGAGTTCGATAATTGAATGATAAATATTTGTGTTTACTTTTGGAATTTAATGACTTGGAAGTGTTATAAATGTGTATAATCATGAAAATATTTCATGTGGTATCTCTCGTTCGAAACATGTTGCCAGAGTTGTTGTTGCAGTCATGACAAAAGTACTGGAAGAAAGCCTCTCGCTTGACGAATTCGAAACAAGCGTGATCGAAAGTGTTGCTGCAGTGCCCAATCACTACATGTTCTTGTCGCGGCGCCTGTCTTCGCGAAAAAGGGCGGAATTATTGTCCGTGTAAAAGCGTAAACAGCTTTTGTTCTAGCGCGTGCCATGGAGATGATTTTGGATGCTGCATGAACAACAGAAGGGCCCAAGACATTGACAGTGAAGACACAGTAAGTATTCAAATCTTTTGTGTATATTATATACAAAAATTATGTATGATTTGCAATTATCGCCTGGAAATATCTGAAATATGTAACTCACTGATGTCACCCTCAGATCAATAGAAGATCAATAGAAGATTTTTTCTTTGCATTAATATAAATACAGTTTTATTCACTTTCACACTATACTTTTTTAGGATTCTGATTTCTCAATGCAAGAACTGGAAAGCGAGGTAGAGGAGGAGTTGATAGAAAGTGAAAAGATAGGAGAGGACGTGGCAGAGGAAGAGCTAGAATTTGTGCTAGGGGAAGAGGTAGAGCGAGAGGTCAAACATGAGGAGGGCGTGGAAGAGGAGGTCGTGTAAGAGGAGGTCGTGGAAGGGAAGACGTGGAACTGGAAGGGGGCGTTTAAATGAAGAGCGAGATGCTGCTGAAAATCAAGCCAACCATGAACAGCAGTTGGTGGTAAGAAAACTATATGTCGGCTTTTATTATATTTATATAAGTTGAGTTGGCAGGCACGGATCAACCACAACCACCAAGTCCAGATCCCGACAACGAAACCCCTGAGTGGTGCAATTGTGGCCACTGCATTGTTATGCCAACGCAGGATGAGAACAAATGCTGTGCAACAGTAAGACGTCCATGCATTTACAGAACAAATGTATTTAGACAAGTAGTTACTGATGGCAATGTTCTGGAGATTGCAATGAGATACAGGGAGGATGTTCTTGTTCTGAACAATGCCAGAGATAATCAAAGTTTTCGCCATGCAGCATATAGACAATATGTACTATGGCAACATGGAAGGTTGGGAAGGGGTACCAGAAGGGTTGTTCCAAGCTGCTGTGTTGTTGCCATACGAGCTTGTTACCCTTCACCCAATGGTGTGTACACAGGATATAGGCCTGCACGCTTGTAAATATTAAGCATGTGATCCTTTATTTATGTTCTATTTTGTCTAAAAGCAGACAATTTAACTTGCCTGCATTATGGAATTAGCAGCCTGTGCACAGTGTACACAGAAATTTTGTTTCCTGTGTATAGACTGCGAATCGACAAACAAAATATAATTGTCTATCGTGTCATATTATTCTATATAATTATTGTTTAGCCTATCACAATTTCCCCCTGATTCTCACATGATCAGAACAAGTTATTGTTTTCCGATTCACAGTCAATACAGGTAACAAAATTTATGTATAGACTGTTCACAGGCTATATCGTTAGGGTTTACTTCCATTATTTGCTGGATATGGAATTATAAATAAGAGGAGAGCCTTTTAATGTGTTAACAAATTCTTGCATGTGGTTATTAACAAGAAGTTCTAGCAGGCAGTTTTGTTTTTTGTTATTAATTACTAGTGGCTCAGTTCAATACTAAAAATAGTATGGGAACAATTAACTTATTGGGTTGAGCTGCCCATCTCCCACCAACATGGCCAGACTGACACCCTCAGGATACAACAAGACAGGTTCCCCGATACATCTTTCTATAAATCAATGAACAGCCACAATCTGGTCGTTTACAAGTTACACTCCCATGTATAGATGTAATCAATGACATAAGAGTGTCTGTAAATACAATACACTTTTCCATCTTTATGGCTTCTTGTAGGGTAACCTCTTCTACGGTAGAGATGTACTCTGATGATGTCGTTGTCTTGGTTCTTTGGTTCCTTCGCTATTTCCACCTTCAGGCTCATCTCCATCTTCATGCTCATCTCCATCATGCCCATTTATTAGTTACGTTTAATACGTCCTCTATTAACGGTTCATAAAAAGCAGGATCCAATCTAAATTGTGCATTAAGTATGTATTACTTGCAAGCATGTACAGTAATACTGTACATACATGAATCATATGGTATATAAAGACAAGTTTTTTAAAACATGTACCCAAAAATGGGGAATATTTGCTGTGTGAGAAAGGCTAATTACATTATAGACTTACTCTTTATCAGTTTATGCCACTTTAATAATACCCTAACAGCCTCTGTTCAGCAGACACTAACCTGCTCCCTGAGGGTGCCTGTTTAATACAGGTTTGACAACAGACTTTTAAGGGTTGTGTTGATGGCTTACATATACTTACTGAGGAAAATCATCAGTAGGAGACAGTATGTTTGGTGGCTGGATAGTCAGATCCGATATGTCATCACCAAAGTCATCATCACTTTCTCCACTACTGGCAGACATGGTTTCTTTGCCAATAGGATTTTGATCAAATCTGGTAAATTGTAAATACTTCATAATATAAAAATCTTAATACTGTATATCATACTGAACAATGCAATTACTTGCTACTAAATCTGCAAGTAAAATCACTAAATCTGCAAGACTGAATTGAGTCTCAAATCAGATTCTTAATTGCTTAGGCTAAATTTATTTGCGATAAAAACAAAGCATCATGTGCCAGAAAATGAATGAGACTGGAAAACATGCGTATAATGGGTAGATAATATTACACAATAAGCTCACATGTTAATATTTAGATTCTCACTTATCATAGTACTTTATTTATTTATTTTTGTAGCTAGCCTGCAAGCCACAAAAGCTTGCCACAGAAATAAATAAACAACACAAAATTTGACATAAATTATACAGTATGTATAACAAACTCAAAGATTCAACAACTTCAATACCTGATTACCTGGCGAACACATGCTGCTTTTTGAGCGTCTTCTAGTAAGGAGAACAAATACAATGTACTCCACATCTTCAGTGCTAGGCAATGGCCACATTGTCGTTGTGCTCTCTGTTTGAGTTTCTACGTTGCTAAAACATTACAGAATACGTAAAAGAAAGTAAATAAAAAGCGTAAAATCATCATAAAAGGTCAAAGGTTTATTTGCATCATTAATATGCTTACCATAACGTGTTTCTCAATGCGTAATAATCGAGCAGAAACTCTGCGACATGCTGATCGGTTTTGAGGTTGTGATCTTCTTTGAACGCTCTCCACCTCTCGAAAGCATCAAATAACGACACTTTAGATGCGTCTCTTTTATTGTCGTATCTTTTCTAGCCTCAGATTTGCTACGATGGCTTATATTTCAAGGATCTACATCCGAACGTACTTGATGTGCCGGAATCAGCCATCACTCCTTCCAATGGCGACAGTCGAATGAATATTGATTATAAGGCGGCCGCGCGTGTGTTTATTATGCTTTAGGACTGGAAACGTGTTATGATTGTAATATGAGTAGGCTACTCATAACAAACTCACCGCACATGCGCAGAATCGACTGTAACCTACCTTTAATTATTGTATCATGCAGGACCCCACTGAAAAACACACTAGTGATGTGGGTATCCTGGATAAATATAATTATAAATAAATAAATAAATAAATAAGATTTCGGAAAGCTAAACCAACTTTTCGAACGTTCTTGTAACGAAGGAGATATGGTCATGGTTTGGAGCAAAAACTTCACAAATTATGCTGAAACCTCGCCGAATGATTTTGTATTTATGACATTGCATTTGCAATTTCGATTTGCAAATACGATAGTAGATAGTCGATACCAAGATATTTCACCAAGATAAAGTATACTCAAGATTCAAGAATATGTTAAGCCTTAACTATGATTAAACAAACGGTGAGAAATTCGTTTTGATATTTGTGTAACCCTTTTATCAAGGATTCAAGAGGATTTCATGCACTGAAAATAGACAACACTGTTTAATCCTATGGTTTATAAACATAGACAAACGATGGCAGTTTATAAACAGTATCCTAGATATTATCTGCTGTACTGAAAATTCATTGTAACAGCTGGAATAATGTTACACGGAATGATTATAACCCAGGGCCTTTTTTAACTAATGTACTGGAGGGGCAAAATCCCCCCCAGCCCCCATGTTCGCCCCCCCAGTAAGCTATTTTTGCCCCCCCAGTGAAGGTCCCTTTTGTCCAAAGTATAAGCCAAAAATGGAAAAAAACTGAGTTTAGAGGAAAGTTATTGTATTCTCACAACAAAACCTGGCCCGTTTAGATGGAATATATCAAAAATTGTCTCTGAAAACGCAGGAAATCAAGCCACAGAGACTCAAGAATACAAAAATTTTCTGGGGGAGCCCCTTCTCCTTCATACACATATAATACACCACCTACTTGTTACGTCCCCTATAGTTGATGCCCCCCCACTGATGATTTCTTAAAAAAGGCCCTGTTATAACCTCTCATGGTTGTCAAGTACTGTACTGTTTACATGAAACACCCTGTGAAATACTGAATGAATATATAATTTCCTACCAATAATGTATACAAAATATACCAGTTTATTAGGAAAATACAGTGAATATGATGACTACCTTAAAGGATGTTTTATACTTTAATATTCGTTAGATAAACATGTTACAGAAAATAGGAGTGGATGTCTTCCAAAAAAGCATCAGCATTGATAAACAGTACGTATCTAACTAGTAATTAACGATGTACAAATGAACTAACTAGAAGTTAATGATGCTATTTCTTAGTTCGCTTCTGACTGAAGTTAATGAGATATTTACCTCTTGAACCCTATCCCAGCTACTCAACAACTTATAAATATAAATAGCATAAAAATGAACAACTTATCATTTGCAAATGGCCTGTAATTGTGTGTGATTATACTAGCTCTTGGGTGTAATCTATTGAAATTAGGTTTCCAAAGGAGCAATTAATACTGCATGCAGATTGCCAAATCAAGAATTGATAACCTGTTGTCACCAACAGTTTGTTTAATAATATCAACATAACGTGGAATAAAAGTTACTGAGCATCTAAATGCATATCAGTGAATTTGGTTGGCAATGGGCATAAACCTGTGTTGGCAAGCAAGAGAGGGCAGGCAAGTATGCAAGTACTTGCCTGTCAACAGGGCACATATACTATGTCTGAATGAAACAACTCCATCAGCACCATGAGAGCCTGTGAAATAAGTACAGTAGTTGCTTATAATTGTTTTGTTTTGTGGAAAATAATGTGTTTGTTTTACTCCTTATTGTTTGGTGCTAACTAAAGTAAGACGATATCGTCTTACTTTTGCAGTTTTCATATCTTCGGTTCAGTGCATGCTATGTAGATGAAAATACCACCGTTCGATTCAGCGTTTTACGATGTCTTTAGAGAAGTAAATTGTGTTTGTTTACAATGCTACGCGGCCAATTTAGCCCCTTTCAAACACCTCTGGACTTTGTATTGTTTACAAATTAACAATAATACAAACTAATTATATATTCATTTCGCTTTCCTACCTTTGGTTTACACGCTACAAACTCCTAAGTGTGACCATTGGATAGCTCTTGAAAATCCTGTTCGAAAGGATTTATTTAAATATCCATACTAAATAAACTAGCCATTTTATGACAATTCTCGACTTTTCTCGTGAAAATCCCGTCTAATTGCGAAATCCCGGTTTTGTCGGCGCACGCTCGGGCAACTTCGGAAGCTAAATCTCCGCGGCTTTGGATCCTAGCGTATTGAAAGTACCGGCAATCGATTCCGCGTGATGTAACTGCCTAGATGGCGGATTTTCATGGTTTGGTGGAAAACGCCGACTGCCGACTGCCGACTGCGGACTGCGGACTGCCTCTTCATTTATAGAAAATATTTTGACTTTGGGTTGTGGGAGAAATATTGTCGCACTACTGCGCATGCCCATCTCGAAGTTTATGAAAAATACGATATTGTTATTAAATAATTTAAATGTTCAACCTTTCATTAGCTCTCTCTTCAAATCGCCGGTACGCTAGTGTAGTTGTCTATACACTCTCTTTTTATACTCTATACCCACGTCTTAACCTAAAATATGCACGCAACTTACTGATTGACGATTGTGTTGTTGTTCTTTACCCATTCAGTCCTTGAAACTCCCGAAAGCGATAATTCTCAATCTAGGTCGGCAAATATTTTCCGAAAACAAATAGACAATAATCCAAACGTATAATAATGGAAACAAATAATACGCGTATTTATAAACCGCAATTAATTGCCAATAGCAAACAAAACAGCTAACAAAATGTATGAACTTCAATCGAACAGTGTATGTACATATAGCATGACCATGAGCAAGCAAATTCCATTGACAGCCAATGACAAGATCGTGAGCGCTAAAATATTTGCCTATTCACGGGAGTCATGCTAGCTAAGGTCTTGTTGTTGTATATTTAGTCATTACACGTTAAGATTACAGTACTTTTACAAGTGTCAATTGCCAATGTCTGGAAAATCTTGCACGCTACTCAAACACTTGCAGTAACAAGATACTCACTAAACACTACAATTAAGCTTTTTTTCCCTAAAACAATGCTTATTTTAAACCTGTAGACTATAAATACGCAAAAACAGTTGCGCTGAAAAATGGGGAAAACCCACTGGGAAACCCCCTGCACGAAAATATGTATTGCTTGTGCGTAAACATGTCAATCAATGGTGATTTAATTAAAATTGATACTCGCAAAGCGTATTTTGATAGGGTGTAGATAAAAGGCGGACGCGGACGGCGGACGGCGGACGGCGGACGGCGGACGGCGGACGGCGGACGGCGGACGGCGGACGGCGGACGGCGGACGGCGGACGGCGGACGGCGGACGGCGGACGGCGGACGGCGGACGGCGGACGGCGGACGGCGGACGGCGGACGGCGGACGGCGGACGGCGGACGGCGCAGACGGCGGACGGCGGACGGCGGACGGCGGACGGCGGACGGCGGACGGCGGACGGGACGGCGGACGGCGGACGGCGGACGGCGGACGGCGGACGGCGGACGGCGGACGGCAGACGGCGGACGGCAGACGGCGGACGGCGGACGGCGGACGGCGGACGGCAGACGGCGGACGGCAGACGGCGGACGGCGGACGGACTCGTGGTATTTTAACCGGGGTTTTATCGCCGGTAGTTATTTGTGGGTATTTTTAACCGGGTATTTCCCCCGGCGGATGGTTACTGACGAAATGTCGGGATTTTGTCATTTGTTTTGTTTTGTTTTTGTTGGTTTTTTTAAATAATATTCCCGTACTTTTCCCTGGTTTCATATACGAGGTTCGGAGTGGCGAGGCCAGAATAAACTGACGATTGGGGGTGGGGTGGTCGGTATTAGAAGCGAAGCTCGAAGGCGCGAGAGTCAGGGGTCAGGGGAATGCTGATCCGGAAAATTTTGGATTTCTAGGGTGAAACGCCATTTCCTGAGTTTTGCTACTGTGTTGTGCAATGATCTGAAAGGACAAATTTAAATAGGCCCGTGGCCTCGCCACTGGTCGTTCGGCACAACAAACTTGATTCATTTTTGTGATACAACAAACCTCACACCTCTAATAAGTGCTGTAGATTAAAAAAACAATATCCGGATCGTGGGTCGGAAATGAAAATGTGCACGAAAAAAACTCCAAGCTCTATAACAAGTATTAGCCAAGGCTAATCGTAGGTGTTTCGTGTTGATGGAGTAAAACTAAATTAAGATTTTTTTATTTTTATGTAGGGCATGCTGCGGGAGGTGTACGAGTTATGTTAAGTTTTTCCTGCTTTCATGCTATTGAAAAAAATCATGCAAAACGCAAATAATATGGTGTGACATAATATATATACTTGGTCTGATTTTTAGGTCAGTGATGAACGCTTTCGGCTGAATTCATAAGCTTTGTTAGCTTGTTTGTCGCCTTGCGTGCATGTGGGCGACGTTCAAGCGAGGAAACCAAACCTGCTGAATTGAACTATCAAATGAATGGTTCAGTGAAACGGTAAAGTCTGTAAATATATCATGAATTTTACTTCTGAGAGCCTTGCAAACATCTGTCATCAGTGCCAGAGCCCGGAGGCATCAATGGAGCATGCGCCTTATTACAGCGTGTCATTCAAATTACATTCATATGATTTGGTCGTGATAATCGCAAACGGAGTATTCCAAGTCGTCAGTTAAGACGTCTTCTTGATAAATAGAATGAAAAATAAGTGGAATTTTCTGACGTGTTCTTGACATTTGGTGACGTGTGTAATAAGTGGCCAAGCTGCCTATCACTGCATGGTACCTCTCTTCTTCGCAGAGGCTTGGATAAAAAAAATTATAAAAGGATACGCTAATATTGGATAATAAATAAAAGAATGCGCTAGATGGTAATAAACAAAACGCCGCTATTTCCTTCCTCCGCCCGCGCTCCGATTTTCAGCGGTTTCCTCATTATATTACCATTTAGCGCGTTTTGTTTATTACCATCTAGCGCATTCTTTTATTTATTATCCAATATTAGGGTATCCTTTTATAATTTTTTTTTATCCAAGCCTCTGCGAAGGGGAGAGGCATGGTACCGCCATCTCAGTCATACAAGAAAACCCAGCTTTCATGACTAAACGCCCTAACAAATGCAGCTGCAGCTGGACTATAGGGGAAACCCCAAAGCGAAGGAAATGTTTCGCCTGTGCATAAACATGTCAATCAAGACGAAGAAATGTAATAATATATTCCTATGTGCGTAAACATGTTTGCAAGGCTCTCAGAAGTAAAATTCATGATATATTTACAGACTTTACCGTTTCGAACAACCATTCATTTGATAGTTCAATTCAGCAGGTTTGGTTTCCTCGCTTGAACGTCGCCCACATGCACGCAAGGCGACAAACAAGCTAACAAAGCTTATGAATTCAGCCGAAAGCGTTCATCACTGACCATAAAAATCAGACCAAGTATATATATTATGTCACACCATGTTATTTGCGTTTTGCATGATTTTTTTCAATAGCATGAAAGCAGGAAAAACTTAACATAACTCGTACACCTCCCGCAGCATGCCCTACATAAAAATAAAAAAATCTTAATTTAGTTTTACTCCATCAACACGAAACACCTACGATTAGGCTTGGCTAATACTTGTTATAGAGCTTGGAGTTTTTTCGTGCACATTTTCATTTCCGACCCACGATCCGGATATTGTTTTTTTAATCTACAGCACTTATTAGAGGTGTGAGGTTTGTTGTATCACAAAAATGAATCAAGTTTGTTGTGCCGAACGACCAGTGGCGAGGCCACGGGCCTATTTAAATTTGTCCTTTCAGATCATTGCACAACACAGTAGCTTCAAAACTCAGGAAATGGCGTTTCACCCTAGAAATCCAAAATTTTCCTTGTCAGCATTCCCCCTGACCCCCCTACGACTCCTCGCGCCTTCGGAGCTTCGCTTTTAATACCGACCACGCCCCCCCCCCCCAATCGTCAGTTTATTCTGGCCTCGCCACTCCGAACCTCGTATATGAAACCAGGGAAAAGTACGGGAACATTATTTTAAAAAACCAACAAAACAAACGACAAAATCCCGACATTTCGTCAGTAACCATCCGCCGGGGGAAATACCCCGGTTAAAAATACCCCACAAATAACTACCGGCGATAAAACCCCGGCTAAAAATACCACGAGTCCGTTCGCCGTAATAACTACCGGCGATAAAACCCTGGTTAAAAATACCACGAGTCCGTCCGCCGTCCGCCGTCCGCCGTCCGCCGTCCGCCGTCCGCCGTCCGCCGTCCGCCGTCCGCCGTCCGCCGTCCGCCGTCCGCCGTCCGCCGTCCGCCGTCCGCCGTCCGCCGTCCGCCGTCCGCCGTCCGCCGTCCGCCGTCCGCCGTCCGCCGTCCGCCGTCCGCCGTCCGCCGTCCGCCGTCCGCCGTCCGCCGTCCGCCGTCCGCCGTCCGCCGTCCGCCGTCCGCGTCCGCCTTTTATCTACACCCATTTTGATACGCAAGCTAATGATCAAAACCTGATAATTAAAACATCATCGTTGAAAATGCGTATGTGAAATTTGAAAGTAGGTCGGCAAAATTTTGCCGACCTAAATCTACAGATATCGCTTTGCAGGTCGGCATTTAGGTCGGCATTGCCGAATGCCGACCTGAGTTTCAAGGACTGCCCATTATATGCTTTTGTTGATCTGTAGTGAACAAATACGTTGAATTACCCAGCGATTAACATTTTGAAAAACATGAATGCAAGAGTTTTTACTTTCTTAACATGTACTCTTGAACGCGATCAACGTCATTTTTATATGTGTGGTGTTTTATCACAATTACCAGCACAATTTTTACAACCAATACCACCATCTGCACAGGGAGCACTGAGCAGTACAGTTTCAGCCACCACGGCACCGCAGAGAGTTGCACTACAACCGTTACAGCCTCAACCAACGCCACAGCATTGTCCTATAATTACACATAATTCTTACATAGCAAACAACGGCTTCGCGCAACAGCTACGCCAGCAACCTGCATATTCTTCCGCCACTGCATAATAGTACATGTTAAGATATATGTTCATTGAAATTTTATATTTTTCATAATGTCCATGTAGAAAAACATGATTGTTAAAGAAAAACATCGTGTATTTAAACATCCCAATCTCAGAGAAGATCCGCGATTTTGTCTCTTTTATTGCATCAATAGATATGTAAAAGGAAAAATATAATCTTTATCGGTGTGCTTATAATTCATTTGACATGTGTTTTTACAAATTTTATCATAACGCGTAAAAAGGAGCATTCCCGAGCAAACATTTGAACAATAAACATCAGACAAACTTTGAACAATAAACATTTAAAAATGACGTTGATTGCGTTCTTGCCATCATGTTTTTCAAAATGTTAATCGCAGGGTAATTCAACGTATTTGTTCACTACAGATCAACAAAAGCATATAATGGGTAAAGAACAACAACACAATCGTCAATCAATAAGTTGCGTGCATATGTTAGGTTAAGATATGTGGTATAGAGTATAAAAAGCGAGTGTATAGACAACTACACTAGCGCATCGGCGATTTTAAGAGAGAGCTAATGGAAGGTTAAACATTTATAGCTTTTATTATAAATTATTTAATAACAATATCGTATTTTTCATAAACGTCGAGATTGGCATGCGCAGTAGTGCGACAATATTTCTCCCACAACCCAAAGGCAAAATATTTTCTATAGTCCGCAGTCCGCAGTCCGCAGTCCGCAGTCCTATTTTCATTGGTTTATAGCAATCAACACTGACCTTATATGGCATTTCGTAATTAATTTCCGCGTGCGGGAATCAAATTTCAACGATCTCGGCATTTTGCATGCGACTTTCAAAATATAAAATAAAATACATATACTTCTACTTCTTCAAATGCAATGAAACTTTCCAATAATATTCCTTTTTACATGAGCTACAATTTCGGTCCAACATTTGCTAACATTTGCTCGAAAATTCTAAACCCTTTTCTGGCAATTCAGGGTTATTTCAACAATAATTGTAAAATTTTTAGATAATTTATGAACATGTATGCAAATTAATTTGGATATGTAATATGAACCGGGACAAACTAAATATAATTTTAAAGAGGAAGTCATAAGCTATCGAATGACGCGTGTCCTGTTGCCAGAGAATAAACACGTCTGGCGATATTTACATTTGAAACAACCGATCGTAATTACGGCGCAAGGCGAAAAACGACAAAGAGTAAAATCTTTCAATTTGTTAGAGTGGATGTTAATGAGTGCAAATCTTCATCAGTGCAAATAACAATAAATGAAGAACTTGGAATACAGATGGGAAACTTTTGAAATAAGTATTGAACGGTCAAAGCAATTATGTATTTTCAGCAATTATGTATTTGTAAACCCTTTGCCCCCCCCCCCTTGCAACATGAAGAGACATGTGTATTGATAAGATTAATTCGCTTAGAATTTCACAACAGTTTTACTGTAGTTTCTACTTGGCCCCAATATATGTACAAACTTGTCACTTGCTTTTGCCACCTGGACTCTGTAGCTCAGTGGTCAGAGTGCTGCACCAGAATCATAAGGGTGTAGGTTTGACTCCTGCCAGAGGTCCTATAGTTGTATTTTGTAAAATTGCTCACAGTTAGGTTGTAAATATGTGCAGTATATTGGCTTTCGCTCTACGAAAACCATGACAAGATAAAGACATACAATGAAAACAAAATTATTTGTCCAATAGTTATTTAAACTTAGCATCTTAATCAAGTTTATTTATTCAGGGACATAATCAGTTCCTTCTGGAGTCAACCAATATTTAGAAAGGTTTGCAAACACACATTCAAATTAATTTAAATAAACATATACTTTGGCAATGGAGTACAATTATATACCAGTATTATCATATTTAGTGAATTTGACTTGTGCAATGCAAATAATATCAGGCAGTAAAGCAGTGAGAAATATGCAAAATTCAGTGTAATATCACTACTACTACTATATATATTAGTAAAACTGTACAAAATCCCATTAAAAGTTTGGTAAAATTAGTAAAACTACATATTTACACTGTACAATCTGTCCACCTTGATCAAACTAAAAAGGGTAACACAAATACGGCTTGTTTAACATATTCTTGAGTACATTGTATCTATAGGTATCGTATTTGCAAACCGATATTGCAATGTCATTAATACAAAAGTATTCGGCGAGGTTTCAGCATAATTTGTACAATTTTCGCTCCAAACCATAAGCATGTCTCCTTTCCAAGATCGTTTAAACAAGTTGGTTTAGCTTTCCGAAATCCTTCGTATTGGCGAAAAAAGAGCATCGCAAACACATTTCCCAATATTGTTGCCATGAAAAGCATTGAATAGTATTGTATATTCCTTTCTTTATGTTTTTAAATATATATTATTTCTTCAAAATAACAACCTTTCTTTTTACTATCTCATCAACTACTCCCCCAAGTCCTCGTGTTCTAGTCATGTCTGATTGGCTATTGCTACATTACGTCACAACATCTCCCTCTTTCTTTACATTTAAAATCATTGTTGTTTCGTAACATAAAATGTTGCCACTGTCATTTTTGATTTCGTCTCGACTATAGTATCAAATTTTCTATGTAACTGTACAGGCGAATTGGATCCAAAAGCGTGTAGTTTTAATTTTGTCGGTCTCAAGGTGGTATGTTTCGATTTATAAAGAATTTCGAAGTCTTGGCAAGATAGAATGTTAACAGACGCGCCTGAATCGATAAGTACTTTGATACGTTCAGTGCCGATTGTTAGTGTTGACATCGGAAGATCTTTTTGCTTATTTACATTATGCATGTCCGTTAAATTTCCCGCTGGTTTCGCTGGTCTCACAGTAAAGGCATACTCGCTATCGTTATCACTGTCTGATGCAATTGATGGGTCAACTCTCAATTCACGATTCACAGCATTCACTTTGTTATCCTTAGATTTTGCACCGGATTGATTGCGGTTCGATAAGGACTGCTGGTTAGTCGCTCGCGACCTATATACTCGTGCGAAATGCCCTGATTTTCCGCAGTTAAGACATGTTTTGACTATTGCAGGGCACGATTGTCGACCTTGCTTATGGGGATAGTTTTCACCACAAAAATAACATGATTGTTTTGATAAATTACTCGTACGGCGGCGATTGTTGTCATTGCGATGCAGGTCGTTGACCTGCGCTGTGTTGTTTACCTCTTCTACTGCTTGTAGTTGGCGCTCTGAATGTTCGAGACCTCTACCATATTTTAAGAGGTCGTCTAACGTGATTTCGTCGCGAAGAGCTTTTCGTCGAAGGCGACTCGAAGAACAATGTTCCATCAGTTGAATTTTTATTTCCGCGGATGGGTCTGTAAACTCGCAAGTTTGAGATAACTGCCATAATCTGGTGTGAAATTGATCTAAAGTTTCCTCTGGTCGTTGCTTCGCATGCCGGAATACATGAATTTCATAGAGCACATTATTTTTTGGTGTAAAATATTAGTTTAGTTTCTTTACAGCCAGTTCAAAATCCTTTTCTTCTCCGGTCTCAGGCAAAGTTTCAAATATCTTGTCCACTTCAGGACCAGCCAGATATAAATTACAGAAGATTTCGTTCACGAATGGGGTCTTTGATTGCCATGGCTACGATAAAGCGCTGAAAACGTTTTAACCAATCTTTCCATCGTTGACTAACTGATGTCGGGTCTGCATTTGGATTAAATTGAGGGATGCCTGATAAATCTATTCCTGTGGCCATCCTCGTCGCCAATATTGTATATTCTTTTCTTTAAAAACGATAGTTATTTAGAGCGCAGTGACCCACCCTAAGGCGAGTATGTAGTACAGATAACTTTCTAGTGACAGAATAATTGAATAGCTTATTAAACATACTAGAAATACATGCATGCAGCAACCCCTCGCCACAGCTAAACAACGACAGTTTCCAACATTATACTAAGCTTTTTTGTTGCAAAATCTGCCGTTGCATCAGCAGTCTTTCTTCAGGAAATGGGATTCCGTAAATCAGTGGCCGTGTTTGGTATTTTCGATTCAGGCATAATTTTCGCTAAAAAACTGAATCGAATTCTCTAAACCCCCCCCCCCCCCCTCCCATTTATGACGAACTCGAAGGACACTAGTGTCATATAAATGAACTTCTTGACATAAGTGTTTTCATTCATCTCAAATGAGTTTGAAGGAAAACAATTAATACTCTAATAGCTTGAAAGGAAAACTGTAAGGAAACCGGGAAATATATATAGAGTTAGAAGTTAAGGGTTTTTCACTTTCACAGGGTTTCTTGAAAGATACGCAACGGAAATATTTCTTAAGTAGTGGAAGCACTGTAGTCATAGCAACACTGACACAAAATAATACAAATTTGTAGGGTACAAAACAGTATACAATAATCGACCAAAAATAATTTAAAAATAGTTGTTTTAGCGATAGAATTCCCGAATTTATGATGTGTGTGTATGTTATTATTCGTTATATGAACTTTAAACTAATGTAAAATTCAACCTTCCGTTCAAATATAACGTTTCGAAATGTTCACAAAACCAAATTGCATTTTACCGATAAAAATTTATTTTTGAAATGAAATCAGTTTAAAATATAAGCGTAAAAATGATTTCGTTCTTTTAATTTAGACCTTTTCATCATATAAAATATACGATACTTTAACCGTAAATAAATGAAAAACTATATATATAATGCAGGAGTTTTTAGAACGAAAATACATCCACACTTTTATTGTTTTAATAATATAACAAAGCTGCCTCTATATATTTTACTTTTTTTCGTTCATTTGTCGCTTGGACTCTTCTTATCTTTTTTTGCTAAAGTTAAAGCGATAAGATCCGTCCCACAGACACAGCTCTTCCAATAAAGTCCCAAAAGCGACCTTTAATTCAGACTCTCAAGTTTTTCTATAATCTATTAATCTCACTCCACTCCCGACAATCTGCCATACTTTTGAGGTCAGTGAGATGACCACTCACCAACCTTGAACCACGCGCCCGCGATTATTGATGAACTTTAGATCTCCCATGGATTTCCTTTTTTCCGGGTGTGATAAATAAGCGAGCGGAATTAGTACCCTCGCCCCGGGCTATCGCCCGGAACGGCGCTTCGCGCCGTTGGCTCGGGGACAAGGAAAATAGTGAGAACATATAACTTTGCTTTAAATATTGATAATGACGACGAGTATACGTAAACCTAAACTGAGATTGTTCAAGCTTATTGGTAGATGGAACAAATGAATCATGGTTTAATAGTCATCGTTGGAAATACAGATTAATTAACAATTATTCGCCGAAGGCGAGGTGAATATCGGTGAATAAAAACCGAGACGAAGTCGAGGTTTTTATTTACCGATATTCACCGAGCCTGAGGTTTGTGATGGATTATATTATTTGAGATTTATTAATTCTATATTTGGAAAAAAATAAAAAATGCACATTTCAAAAATATTTTAATTAAATGTTCACGATAAAAGCGGTTTAAAAACGCTTTCGGTGATTATCGCGTATTAATCCGAGGTAGCGCAACCAATCAGTGTTGAGAATTTTCAATAATCACCTAGTATGTAATATTACTAAAGATGTTTTATTACATTTAGGTGGAAGCCGTGTAATTTCACTCCGATAATGGCGAGTGGATATAATTGGCGCGGTTTCGGAGATGGTTCATCACGTGGCTATCCGAGGCGTGGAGGGGGTCGCGGAAGAGGAAGTCGCGGAAGAGGAAGTCGCGGAAGAGGAGGACGAAATTTTCACGGAGGAGGCCGGTCAGGTGGTAACGTCGTGTTTGGTTTCAACTCATTACAAAAACTGCGGGAATCAGACCCGGATGATATTGTGTTGGATTTAGCTTCTGAGCGATGTCTTCCAGCGTTTCAAACACTGTTAAAGAAGACTGATATGTCGGATGATATGATTGAGCTTGTTGTGGATGTGCTGGCTAGGGCATGTGATAGTAATAGCCCTGAATATTTCAATAAACTTCTTGTCGAACTGCCAAGATCATCATTTGTAATTCCCACTTTAAAATGTCACATAACACAATTGTGTATGCGAGGACACTCAAATGCTAACTCTCAGTTGTTCATTGAGCACACAATTAAACTATTCACGGAAATCCTCAAACGAATACCCACTGCATTTGCTTATCTTCCCTTGGCAGACTTAGAACAAGCGGTTGATATGTTGGCTAGGACGCGTCAAATTAGTCCTGATGTTATTCAAAGTGTAGAACAACTTAAAGTTATCAAACAAGAATCGGTGGAAAAAGAAATACGCAAGAGAGAGCTTGAAAATCAAAGAAAAGTACGCAGTCGTAATCCAGGTTTGTGATGAATTATATTATTTGAGATTTATTAATTCTGTATCCCTTAAAGCATCGCGAGTTTTCTGCAATCCGTTCCAAATTCGTAAATTGTTTTAGCCACGAAAGTTCGTTGTTCTACCGTGTGTTAAACAACCTTTAAGTTTGTTCAAGACTTGAAAAATGACCCTTACATTAGGACACTTCATATTCGTATATTCTCCGGGCTTCATCTTATTTATTTTCAGATTAGAACTTAATCCCCGAGCTAATTCCGCTGGCAGATTTGTGAACATAGCGGAGTGCAAAGTTGTCCACCATTTTTTTGTCATGGACGTTGGACAGATTTTAAAGTTATGCGCATGCGCGAGTTCAAGGCGAGAGAAAACGGGTAACTGGCAACATGATTGGAGAAATGAATCTGATTGGTCAATATAAGAGCTATGGGACCTATACCCCCTGTGGCTATCCTTAGCGCTGCCAATATATTTTGTATAGGAGTGAACACGATATTTTTAGCCATTTTTATCGTTATTCCAGACAATACACCCTCCCCCTACTTTCTGCTCGGATGTAAACTTTTCACAAGAACAGTTCTGGAGATTATTGGGGGCTCTTCTTCCCCCCCCCCCCTTGGCTACGACACTGCCTCAGTGTTGCAACCCCGCGCTTTGGTTTGCTCCGCTCTCGTTGAACGCTCACCAGAGACGAGAACTCTGTGCAGTGTTCTGGCCTACTATCGTCTGGCAATTTTTTGCGAAAGATCATGATTATATATAGTTTGAATCCGTGTTGTCGTTCGACAAAGACTTTAGAAAATGCACGTAAACCTTTACTCTTTGTGTTGGCTGACATGCAGTTAAGGATCTATTATGCCATTTATTTCAGAAATGTATAATAAATTAAATAAATAGGCGCACATAAAGCTTTACATGTGACGCGAACATCCTTACCCAGCTTTTCCGGGCCCCTCTGACCAGCCGAGCGTCAGCTATTTTGTCCTTTCTGCCCTTTCGTTTATAATATAACCATGCAAAATGTTTATGATTACTTCACTCATGTCTAATCTAGTTTGAATTCTTTTCATTGAAGACATTGAAGCTGTGGGACCCCCGCCTGAAGATTTTAGGGAAATGACAATCATCCCTAACCATGATGACATCTTCTCTGAAAGGCCACCGTATCTTAGAAAGAACATAGTCCAAGGAGCCTACGAAAACCTGGATCATTACTTGGACGTGCAATTTCGGCTGCTACGTGAAGATTTTCTACGCCCGTTGAGGGAAGGTATTTTAAACCTGGTTAATAATGGAATTGATCAGAAACAAGGCGTGTTCAAAGATATTCGGATGTACAGAAATGTTAAGGTTCTGTATCCTGTGTGTTCAAAGAAAGGTCTGCGTCATCAAATTCAATTCGATAACTCAAGACTGAAACGCGTCAAGTGGGAAAACAGCAAACGGCTTATTTTTGGCTCACTCCTCTGTCTGTCTAAAGACAATTTCAAAACCCTTGTATTCGCAACTGTGGCCGATAGGGACCCGAAAGAACTTGCAAACGTAAGTTTTAATTCTTCTTTATCGATCAATATTATCGTATTATTTTGGATGAAAGTAGGAGATAGGTTTGAAAGCCAACCCCCTGGAATACAATGGCATTTGGGCTAGCTTGCTATTCTTAGAGTATATTTTAAGCAAATGGAAAAATAGCAAAATTTTATAAGCAATGATATTTAGTTGTTGAAACGGTATGTCTCTGGTGGTAACTTTATGATGATCATTTGGTTGCTCTCATTCCTCCCTGACCATTGACGAGGTGTCTCGAAATCCCATGCTATTGCTCTTGTTATAAGCCATGCTTTCCAAGCGGAATAGATCTCATGGTCACTTAACTACTAATCCAGACCCTGGACAAAAAATATTGTCAGTTAGATTATAAATGGTAGAGCACAATGTGCTAACTGACTTACGGTAATTACGTTTACTGGATATATGTTCTAGATTGTTCTTCCTAGAGGTCCAATTAAGGCCATCCCTTATTTTGGGTCTGTTTTGGTACATAAATTAGCCAGAGTACCAAAGTACCCACGAGGTACGGTTTTGGTATAATGGAAACACTTTTCACACATCCGACTGCATGTTATAATCAAACAACTACATATTTCAGGAACTATTCCTGGCTCAATAAGCGAAAAGCAGATCAATTAGCCAATGCGCAATGTTACATACGTCCCAAAGGCCAACTGTAACGCAAATAATATATTTCTCATAACAGGGTAAACTTACGGTGCAGTTTATGGACTTAACAATTGATTTACAAGATTTTTCGCGCAAAAATGTCTACGAAATGGTCGAAACAACCGCATATTTTGAAGCCTATAATCCTATCTTAGAAGGATTACAACAAACCAAAGACAGCGATTTGCCATTCCAGGTAGGTTAAAAAGAGAATTATTGAGATCTGTGAATACATGTACAATTGACGAAAGTAAACAAAGTCAAAGATTTATTGTTTCTGTGACAACGTAGTGAAAGACTGACTTACAGCCGGCAATCTCCGAAAAAAAGTTCATTTATCTTTTGCAGAGGTATCTGATTGATTGCAGCAAAGACATCGAAGCACCACAATATCTCAGACGTAATCGCTTTGAAGTAGCTGCACCAAGTTTTGACTTTTCTTCGATCTTTACGGACGATGCTTCGTCAATTGTAACTTCAAGTTTAGAAAGGCGATTTCAAACCCTTTCTCTATATGGTAATTCGACCTGTGATCCTTTTAATATTTGGTGTTCAATAATATAATTCCAGCCCATTTCTCTCTAGGATTCAATGCTCACCAGAGAGTGCCTCAATTTCAAGATGTTCCGGTACTTGATCTGCATCGTTGGCCAAGTAAGGAGCAGCTGGGTCTTGATGAATCCCAGTACAAAGCATTAAAGATTGCTTTAACAAGAGAAGTAGCTGTTATACAAGGACCGCCAGGAACTGGGAAAACATTTCTTGGTCTTAAGGTTTAAATAAGTCATTTTTTAATATGTAAAACACGAGGAGTTTGTCAAAAATAGAGTCGAGCTTCCGACTGTTTTTCTCGAACGAATCACTATTTAATAAAGTAATGGAGGGTAGATCAAATTTCTCGTCTTAGATGGGGTGTGGTCTCAAGGAAGCCGTGTGTTTGAGAATGGTTTCAAAGATTTACTAGTTATTTTCTCCCTTACAGATAGCAAAACTATTGCTTAATAACACAAAAACTTGGATCCATGGTGAACACACAATAGTTGGAACACGTCGCGAAGTCAACCAGACACCGATACTTGTCATATGTTTCACGAATCACGCATTGGATCAGTTCTTAGAAGGAATTTATGACTTCTATGGGAACAACGAAAACAAAATTGTTCGTATCGGTGGGCGCAGCAAAAGTGAGAAGCTTAAAGATTGCAATTTGAAAGCCATCAAAGAAAAAAGCAATAAAAGAGCGCCTCGCTACGTGGGAAGAAGCATAGCTGAAGTGCATTCAAGACTCGAAAAAGTGAACAGTAAGTATTTCTTCTATAACCTAGAGTTGGCACTCTCTGTAGATGTATTCATTGTCCAATAATTGCATGAGGAGAAAAGTCCAGTTTCCCGCGAATGGTATATTCAATCTTAGCAAGCGACGTTACAACACATCAGTAAAAATTTGTTTGCATTTCACCATTTTTGGGGTGCAAAATTAAATAGTTCTTAAAAACAAACTTTACGTAAAATGCTGTCATTTAACTTTCAAACCAAGGTCCCGCAGTGCTCGCGATGATTTTTGCCACCCAAAATGGCGGATTTTTAGCATGCACTGAATAGGTACCGATCGGCCATGGGATAATTTTTAAATTTGGATCAAGTCGGTGATTTATACAGTATGTTAGGCAAATAGTTACCTTTAATTAAAGTCACCTGCAGGCGTGTCTTGCGTAACTTTAGGTGTGTAACAAGTACTCATTAATTGGGTTATAAAATACATCAAGGGGGGTTTTAACACATATAAAACTCTACTATATACACTAATACTATACATGGTGGCCGGTCGGAAAGATGAAAAAAGAATATAACATTTAAAGAGAAAGTAACAAATACTCATCGATAATGTTTTCCACTATTTTGTTCCACTTTGGTATCTCATTGTCTTCTTCTAACACCAATTTGTGCAGCTCCTCTTCGCTTAAAAATGTGTATCCACTATCAACTACAAGCTATTTGTTTTGGCTTTTCAAAATGTTTTTGGACCAAACTTTAGATACGTAAGTCTATTTTTTCTGACTTCGCATTCCCCATTTTGCATTTAATTTTACTTCAATACTCGCAGTGCCAAATGCAAAGTAGATTCGTTAAAGATAATGTGTATTAACTACGTTAATATGTATTAACTACAAAGGGGGCTCCACAAAAATATACTACAGGGCAACACGAAGTAAGCAATAACATTTACTGGCTTGCCTGAAAATTGTCCATATAATTCCTTGCAGCGATTTAAACAGTAAATTTTTACACTAAATTGTGGCAGTATGCCGATTTGATCTTGCTGATCTGAATTTGCGAAATAGACGTCCTCTTAATATTCCTCGTTTATCTTATCTTAGGGACGTTCTTTTTCTTCATTTTGCAACTTATTATTTTGTTGTCACTCTTCCAATGAATATCCGCCATTTTCTTTTACTATACCACGCACAGCTGAAACAAAAATCATAAATACACGCTTTCCCATACAGTGGCTTTTAGTGTTTCTTGTCTAGAGTACTTATCTACATCCCACTGGAGAAATTACGTTAATTAAACAATTCGTCCAGGATATAAACTGTGTAGGATATAACCGGGATATGCCTTTGTATTCATTGAAATATTCAAAACAGGTATATTTCCCAATGATTGGAAAATCGTTAGAATTACTCCGATTTTCAAGTCGGAAGCTAAAGATGAAATGACAAACTACAGACCAATATCTGTTATATATATCAGTAGTTGCCAAAATTGCGGAAAAGCTGATTCATAACCAAATCTATAATTATTTACATAACTGTAATCTGCTTTCAAATTGCCAACACGGATTTAGACCACTTCACTCAACTGTTACAGCATTTCTGGACATTACCAACGAGTGGTATAAAAATATTGACATTGGGAAACTAAATGAGATTGTCTTTCTGGATCTGAAAAAAAAACATTCGATTCTGTCGACCACAATGTACTTTTAGACAAAGTAACAATTTATGGATAAAGGGAACGGCATATCGCTGGCTGGAGTCGTATTTATCAAATAGGACCCAGTACTGTTGTGTGAATGGTAAACTATCATGTCCATCAATTATGAAAACAGGCGTACCTCAAGTTTCTGGTTTAGGCCCATTATTATTCCTAACTTACATTAATGATTTACCAAAATGTTTAAACGCCGGGGAAAAAACCAGACATGTTTGCGGATGATACCCAAATTGCAACATCAGGTGACGATATTAAAATAATTACTGAAACATTAAATAGAGATTTAAACAATGTTGCAAATTGGCTGTCCGCAAATAAATTGACTCTAAACAATAGTAAAACCGAATATACGATAATTGGTTCCAAGAAAAGGCTTAGTCAGGTGACTGCAGATCCTGCTATCAACCTAGGTAATTTATAAATTAAGAGAGTTGAGACGACAAAATCATAGGGCCTAATGATAGACGAGTCTCTAACCTGGACTGCACAGATCGAACACATTTGAAAAAAGGTCAATTCGGGCCTCGCTATTCTCAGACGACTCCGAGATATAGTCGAATTCAATACCTTAATAACAATAGACCAATCCATAATTCAACCTTATTTCGATTATTGTGCTCAAGTGTGGGGTTGCTCAGGGAAAACATTAGCAGCTAAAGTACAAAAACGTTTAGAATAATCACACGTGAGAATTACACGACACGATCGGTTGATATATTAAATAAGCTAGGAGTTCCGAACCTCGAAAAAAGAAGAATGCAACAACTTTCAATTCTCATGTATAAGGTAAAAATAGATTAGTCCCCGATTACTTGTGTGATATGTTCACAAATGTGAGTGATCATAACACGACCATAACACAAGACAGTCGGGAGCTGATTTGACATTACCTAAACCAAAAACAAATAATATGAAAAATGCATTCTACAGAGGTGTGGAAGTCTGGAACTGCCTTTCTGCATCGCTAAAATCATCGACAACTATTGCTAATTTTATGTATAACTTGAAACACGCATATTAACATCAAGTAATCTTGCCTTTGTTTATATCTATTTTTTAATAATTTTATTGTAAATAATGTATTTCTTATTTCTATTAGTGTGCATGAGCACGGCCGGTTGGAAGATCACCTTTTTTTCACTATATTGTGTCATAATTATTTTATTAGGTGAAATTGTACTGTGTTAAAATATTGTTCATAATAATAATAATAATAATAATAATAATAATAATAATAATAATGCGCATGTTTCATCGAGAAACTAAGATTGTTTCTTAACTTGTCTCCAATTAGAAAAAATGGAAATTTCATCCAGCGTAATAAGAAAATGTTGGCAAAACGTATTATACGAGAGAACACTGGAAAGAACAGGAGTTGTTAAAAAACATCATTTTTCTTCTCTCATGGGACCATTCATTACATTTGGTGGTGGTCAGCCCGAACAAGGCTCCGTCGTTCTACAATGGCTTAACCTTGTTGCTGGAGAGGAGTGGACAGAGGAAGGTAAGGATACATAATCATATTTATCATTATACAGCAGGAGTGAAAGGTATGACAATTACACCATGAGCTTTTGTCGTCTATAAGTAGTAGCACAGAATAGGGTAGTACCGTAGTAGGCTGTCAGCCATATTACGCCGTATTCTGTGGCACGAAAAGTCGCTTAGAAAATGAAATTCCTTGCCCGGGTTCGGGCACTACTTGAAAACAAGATAAATAATTAGGATTACTCATACAAAGTCCAAATCCGCTTGTTTGCACTTCGAAAAACGTGCAGTTTTCGAGTATTTCTTCTTCGAAAATTCAAGAAATCAACATATTTCGCAATCGATCGCCGCCATTTTTTTCAGGGTACTTGGTCCACATTGATCTTTACATGAAGTTTCTCAAACATCCGCTGAAATAAAGTAAATATGGCGTTTCAGAATAATTGTTTTGGGGAAAATGAGGTTTCGTTCAAAAAGTTGTTTGGATTAAAAAAAATATATGGCTATCGCTTGACGGGCTTCAAAGGGATGTTGCGTGGAGAAATTTTCAGTTTTATTCGCGATAATGTGAGGGGATATATAAAGTGACAACAGTCACAACACTAGTGAAAACATTTACGGTGGAAACTGTGTTTAATTGTTTATCACTGGCAGAGGTCTTGGCAGATTCAATATAGAACTTTCTTTTGTGATGAAAAACTCACACTGTCTGGTATCAGCACCTGTGTTGTGGGAAATCCTGTTCTGTATAAATCGAAATTGAAAATAGTGACATATACATTCATCAACAGATGAACAGAACAACAACAACAACAACAACAACAACAACAACAACAACAACAGCAGCAGCAGCAGCAGCAGCAGCAGCAGCAACAGCAACAGCAACAGCAACAGCAACAGCAACAGCAACAACAACAACAACAACAACAACAACAACAACAACAACAACAACAACAACAACAACAACAACAACAACAACAACAACAACAACAACAACAACAACAACAACAGCAACAACAACATGGAACATTCTTCCTGATGAACTCAAACAAAGTATTTAGCCTTTATATATTTCAATCAATTCTAGCATCGCTCCATCCCCCCGGGCTACCCGTGGGCATTGGCAAACTTTTGTGACCCAGGCCGGGCATTAGTACTTGTAAAATTTCCCTTGGGCCGGGCATTTGTTCACCGGCAAGGCATTAATTGTCTCTCTATCCGGAAATTATTGTGGTTTCTGCAGCATCTATAGTGAACATGTGCACTGCCACGAGTATGGATGAAAGTATTTGTATCATACACACAAACAAATAGAACTTGTAAAGCAAAACTTGCTCGTCTTTACAAAGTTAAAACATCATTTAATTAAGAATGTAAAACTTATATGGAGAATAATACATGGGTGCGCGGAAATACCAGATTTATTGCGAGTGTTGAACATGATATCTCATGAGTGAGCGCAATAAAATAAAATATAATATCCATTTTCATAAACTTCAAAAGCGATAATTTTCACATGTGAGATTATCATAAATAATCTCACATGTGAGATTATCAGTTTTATCAGTGCTCAAAATCTCTATAAAGCACTATACTGTATAATTATAATAAATCCTGATATTCTGACAAATTTATGTGTAGGTGTGCCCCGGGGCCGGCAGTTGGCATAATTTATTTTCCCCGGGATGGAGCATTCTTGCACTTTTCCTGCCCAGCCCCATGGAATTGTACACTAAGTGCAAATGCCCAAGGGGGGATGGAAATGCTAGAATTAACTGATGCATTATCTAGATTTAACTTGCTACTTTAATATGGATATTACACTACTGCCATAAATATAAACTTCCAGACGAAGGGCCTTCGCTCGAAACGTTGAAGTTCTCATTGTATTTTGCAGCTAGTTTTACACAACAGTCAACCGCCGACCGCCGTATTTGCTATACTCTGCCCACACTGGCACCGCACGTTCGAGATATGAACCTGAACCTATTTAAAATGTAATACTGCTTGTAGTAACTCTCTTGTTGTTCTTAGTACTTGTATTGTTCTCTAAATTTAATTTAATTGTATATTTATATAGTATTTGTTATAGGGCTTGCAGTAATTGGTGAAAACTGTTGTGGTGACCCTGACACTCCTTTATGTGGCAAAGTTAAATAAAAATATATTCCTTGGACTTTGTAGCATGTTCACCTAGTCAGCTACCCTGGGGTTTCCCATCAAAGACAATGATAGGTGCATATTTATATCTACATTCTGTTTGGCGAGAATGAGTTCCCTAGAAAAACGGTGTAGTGGACTGGAACACAGGCTAGGATATGGTAGATAGACTGTAGATATGCTCCTTTTAAATCCAGAAAATGTTCATATGACGTTTCGCTCCCAACCTGCGACAGCCTTTTCCTACATATCAACAGAGCAAATTTTCAAACAGCGTCAAGGTCTCAGTGTTGGTGCTGGCTGGACACTCGCCAATCAAGAGCTGGAGATTGTCTTGATGACATGTCCCCCCTCCCCCTGTGCTCAACAATCTTTGCTTGAGTGCAAGTGCAAGACATCTTCTGCATGTGGGCACTATAACAAATACTATATTTGTTATACAATTACATTAAATTAAAATAAAATAAGAGAACAATACAAGTGTTAAGAACAACAAGAAAGTGTCACTACGCGGGCTAGACCACGAGCAGTAACACGTTTTAAACAGATCGATTCCAAGTCCAGGGATTTTCAGGTTCATAGTTTATATTTATGGCAGTAGTGTAAGAGGCCACATCCATATTCAATTTGCCACGCGTAACGTCGAATCGACGTTATGACATGTACCCACCCACCCACCTGAGATAACGTCTCACTGACAAGTAAACTCATTTGAATGAAAACACTTATGTCAAGAAGTTCACTTATATGACCCTGTCCTTTGAGTGCGTCGTAAATGGGAGAGGGGTGGGGGTGTAGAGAATCCAATTCTGTTTTTTAGCGAAAATTATGCGTGAATCAAAGATACCAAACACAGCCACTGATTCACCGAATCCCATTTCCAGAAGAAAGACTGCTGGTGCAACGGCCTTTTTCCTGCATTTTGCATCGCAGATTTTGTAAACAAAAAAGCTTAGTATAATGTTGGAAACTGTCGTTGTTTAGCTGTGGTGAGGGGTTTCTGCATGCATGTATTTCTAGTATATTACATATACAGTATTGTAAGAAAAATCGATTACATTTAAGTGGCTTCGGTGGCGCATTCGTCAGAGCAAGCGCCTTTCACCACTGAGATTGTGGGTTCGATTCTCGCTGAGGACTTATGACACTTATGTGAAAAAAGTCAGTCAACGCTCTACCGAAAGTCGTGGGTTTTCTCCGGGTATTCCGGTTTCCTCCCACAGCTAGGGTATGTTGACAGGGAGGGTTTGGATAAGCCCCAAACTAACCCTTCCCTCCTAGCTGTGCTCCCTGATCAGACATGAGTCATACGGTGGCAGCCAGAGGCGCCTTTAATAAGCGTTCGACTCGATTAAGTCGAGTTGCGTCCTTCGTAATTCAGCTCAGCTCTAAGCTGCAAGTAAGGATGATTAGCACACCCCCACTTACATAACACAGGGCTTAAGAAACCCATTGTCTGAACACATTCTCAATATCCATGCAGAGAATACTGCACGTACGTTGCAACATTTTTGTAAAATTATACGAATTGACGTCGGATGATCATGTTTGTTTCTTTATGTTAACAAGATGAGTTTTTTTTTATCGAAAATAGATAAACATGTCTATCCTTAGGGAAGAATATCTTAGCCTAATATTGATCGTGTCAGTGTATATACTAAAGTCAATATGGGCATAGCCTGTTTTTCACATCAACAGTTTCGTACAGAAACGTATAGACCATTTGTTTTTAGCCACATCAGCAGTGTCGTATAGAAACGTATAGGCTATTTGTTTTTTCCACATCAACAGTGTCGTATAGAGACGTGTAGGCTGTTTTTTGTTTCCCGAGTACTAGGGCAAAACTATAATGATGTTGACACTGAAGAAAACGCTAGGGTACGATACTGTAGGATTGAAATAGAAAACAAACGTTATACACTTTGCTTTACCGATACGGTCAGGAAAGTGAAGTTAACGTACCGCTATTGATAGCCTGATAGGCACGCCCCCCTCCGGCACAAAAAAACAAAAGTCAATTCGGTTCCCTGGATTACACCTAAAATTAAACAGTCTATGAGGAAAAGGGACTTCCACAAAAAACAAGCAATAAAAAATAATTCCCAGTTACACTGGGATATATATAAATCTGAACGAAATAGGGTAAATGTTGAGATGCGAAATGCAAAAGCGAAATTCTTTGGTGATAAAATAAGAGAATGCTCAGAATCTAAAGACATAAAAAAGAGCTGGAACTTGATAAATACATTGCTGGGTAGAAACATAAAATCAGCGACTGTAAATGAACTCTTTATAAACAATAGAGTTGTTTCAGATGATAATCATATAGCTGAAGCTTTTAATGAATACTTCATAAATAGTGGGCCTAAGTTAGCTGCTGAAGTAAATGATCCAACCAACCAGGCTTGTCCTGACACAAATTCTGAGCTGTATTCTGGTCTGCATTGTTTGGGTTCACAGTTCATATTTTCTGAAATTGACCAGAACAATGTAACCAGAAGCTTAAAACTGCTGAAAGTCTCAAAAGCGACAGGTATGGACAACATTCCTGCCAAAATCCTTAAGATGTCAGCAGATATAATAGCCCCATCTCTAACTGCTATTTTCAATTTGTCCCTAAACTCTGGGGTATATATAGATGCGTGGAAACAAGCCCGGATAACACCAATATATAAATCTGAAGACCGGCGGAAATTTGAAAACTACCGTCCTATTTCAATTTTACCGGTAATTAGTAAGATATTTGAAAAGCAAGTCTTCGATCAATTATATGATTATCTAGCCAAGAATTCATTGCTGTCGAAATTCCAATCGGGTTTTCGTCCAAAACATTCGACCATGTCTGCCCTTATTCAAATGTGTGATCAATGGTTAGAAAACATGGATAATGGTATGTTAAATGGCGTTGTTTTTCTTTCATTAGAAAAGCCTTTGACTCTGTGAATCACTCTATTTTGTTAAATAAGATGAATGATCAATTCGGAGTCCAAGGACTCGAACTAAAATGGTTTGATTCCTACCTAACCAATAGAGAACAAGTGTGTGTTGTTAACGGTCGCAAATCGTCATCAATGAAAATAATATTACCACAGGGATCGATTTTAGGACCACTATTGTTCCTACAGTACATTAATGACATGCCAAAATGTCTGCAATGTACAACACCGTGCCTATACGCTGATGACACTGAAATTTTCTCCTCATCTCATGATTTTGATAAACTTATTGAAAATTTAAATACCGATCAAAAAAATATTCATAATTGGCTTGCCAAGAATAAACTACAACATCACCCAACTAAATCGAAATTGATGTTTATTGGGTCTTCATATAATCTAAAGAACAAGGTTGGTGAGGGTTGTGTGTTCCTGGGTGACAAACTAGTTCCCCGAACCGGTTCACAAAAGTACTTGGGGGTAGAAATAGATGAGAATTTAAGCATGGAAAAACAAATTGAGGCTAAGTTGGTGCTGGTATTGGGGCTATAAAACGTGCTAAGGCCTATGTTGAATCTAGCACGTTACAAACCATATATAACGCGTTAGTACAGCCTTATTTTGACTACTGCTCCAACCTATGGGGGAATTGTGGGAAGTCCCTGCAAGACAAACTACAGAAATTTCAATCACGTGCGGCAAGAGTGATTACAGGGGCCACTTACGAAATAAGGTCAGCTGACGTTCTTGACAACCTAGCTGTCATGGGGAACACTGAATGTCAGGCGATCCAACACAAAGGCTACATATATGTATAATAATAATATTCTGTTTATTAATCAATTGATTTGCAGTAAAAACTGAATTACACAATTGTTCCTAAGTTATCAACTAATTTACATATTAACATTTTAACATAAACGATCTCCACTATATATAGATATATAAAACTATATTTACATAATTCCAACATACAGAGGACTAAACTAGGACAATTACGTATATTTAATGGTAATAAAGTTATCGAAACGTTCAGTAAAGGTTCTCACAGTTCGACAACTATTTGGTCTACGCAAAAAATAATCATGTTCATTAGAGGACCAGGAGGGTCTGATTATATTATAGACTGGATTGTTTTTACATGCTCTCTTCCGGGTTGAGTTGATAAATCTCCGGCATAACTCATCTCTTCGACATTCCAAGGTTTTGAGCTTTGAGGTCTGCAATGCTTCATAATAAGATATGTCGGGGTATATAATCTTAAGTGCTCTCTTTTGGACCGACTCGAGATGAGAGGATAGGTAATCAGGAAGAGCTGCCCATACTGGGGATGCATACTCAAGTATGGAGCGAATAACTGAGCAGTAGATGGTTATAAGATCAGTGGGACTCAAGCCTGCTTTCTTCAATAGTCGGAGGGCAAAGAGTCGGGAGTTAGCTTTCTTCAAGATATGGTCAACGTGGACATTCCAGGTAAGATCTTCTGATAAGTAGACACCTAAGAGCTTAAAGCTGTATACTCTTTCAACGCATTGTCCATTAATGAACATAGATTGATCACATGGAATTCGGTATTGAAGAAAGTTTATAATCATTTCTTTACATTTTTTGGGATTAAGCTCCATTCCACGAGCGGATGAGAATTTGGAGGTTTCTTCAACGACTAAAGGCAATACACTAGGAGAACACCTTGGGACTACTTCCAATGCAGTTGTATCATCGACAAATTTTAGACGACCATTCCAGTCTTTTAATAATGGGTTAACCAATATAGCAAATAGAAGAGGACCCAAACATGTTCCTTGGGGTAAACCTCCATTAGCACTTCTCCACGAGGACTGATGGCAATCAATTTTAACACATTGTTGACGGTTGGTCAAGAACGCTGTAATCCAGCGAGTGAGAACAGGGTGGACATTAAGATTTCCAAGTTCGTTTATAATTACGTTATGGTCCACTAAATCAAAGCCTTTCCTGAAATCACCGAAAAATAATCTGATGGAGTTATGACCACTGTCTAAGGCAGCAAAAATTTGATGGAGAAGATATACCAGGGCATGGGTAGTAGATTTGTTCGGTAGTGCGAATTGCTTATGGTCTAGTTGATCTATTACTTGAGGCATCATCGAGTTGATTGTGAATCTTTCCATAGTTTTTGAAATTTGCGAGGTCAAGGAGATCGGTATAAGATATGAAATGGCCACACTGCCCCAAATCTAAAATAATCCTTTAGTGAAAGGAGTGCGACACAAAATACATACAATCTTAGAAATAATGATGTAGATTTAGCACTCCTAAAACCAAAGACGGAATTTTTAAAGAGAACCTTTAAATATAGCGGCGCTATTTTGTGGAATGATCTTCCGCGAGAAGCTAAATCGGCCAATACGCTTGATTGTTTCAAACGGAATGTACATTCAAACTAAAGTGTGATGCTGTATTGTGCACTGAGCGACTTACTGTATATAGTTATCAACGTAGTGTTTGCATGTATTTAGTTTTTTATCCGTAGTCCTTATTTTAATTTGTAAATATATAATAATAATTTGTGTGACGCCCCTCGCGGAAATCAGCTGCGTGTTGACGAGGCAAGCGTGTTTTAAAAAAAGTTTTACCTACCTTTACCTACCTACCTATAAGCGTAACTTCATATAATTATATATTTTTTAGAAGAACTTGTTGTATTTGGAAAAGATAATATATTTTCCTTCAATGGAATGCAAATGGCAACTCATGCAAGACTACCGCTGGCAAACGTCGATTTTTCCTTGTGCGTAAATATCAAGACCAGCCAAAGTGGGAACATTGTGAGCAATTTGCCGGAAAACCGAAGATGGATGGATGATTCTAAAGCTCTCTGTGTTGATCGCACTGGCGTTGTAAAGTTTATATCTGGTGAAAACATCCTTTGTGAGAGCTTTTCTCGCGTGAATAATGACAAGTGGCACGAAATTGCGCTAGTTTACTCGAACGAGAACAAAAGGTATTGTTCTTGTAGTTTCTATTAGAATAGTTCAACTTTGAATTGTAACATTTCGTTTTTAGTGCAAAGTTTCCATGGAAACGTTGCAATATTGTTGTGGTGGCAAATTGAGACGAGTCATGGAGTCATACATAGAGGCAGAGTGTAAACTTCCGGGGTGTGCTCACGATTAACGTGCAAATTTCTGATATAGTAAATTTCTGGAATTTATTGCTTATTGGACATTTAAAATGATATTAATACGTATTAACTATTATGTACTTTTTTCTTCCAATGTAACGAAATATTTTGATCTACTCTGATCCGTATCAACTAAATATCGTCATATGATTTACCTTCAAAAATTATGATTGGGTCGTTCAAGACAAGATTGCTCCCCCTGTAGCATGAATTTGTTCGAGAAATGCGCTGAACTGAGTTAATAACTATTGAACATTAGTGGCCGAAAGTAAGACCGAATGCCGACTCCTACAAAGCTACAGGATACATTTTGCACGTTTTTAGACGAAGACGCATTGCCCGCATTGCCAAAAGACTTTATTCATTTATTTAAAACTTTGAGCCATTGTCATTGACTAATTGAGGCTTTATTGGCAATGTAAACAAATGACCAAATGGCAAATTGCATTGCGCGACTGTAGTCTGTAGCGTGTATTATAAAACTATCGGCTATCTCTCTCCGATATGTAATCCACAATCGATTGCAAGATGTTGTTCCAGTAGTATATTTACATAATTCATGAAGTGTTGTAGTTGATTTGTAGTCGAGGAAAACTGAGAAGCTGTTTGCGAAGTAGAAGATATTATACTGACATGTTTTTTATAGTCTGTAGACTAAATCGATTGAAAAGAAGCATATTGATATTGCCAATTAAAGTTTATATAACTGTTCATGAAATTGTATTATCGTAATGGCATAAACTAGCATAAAGCTATAAATAATACATTAATACTATATACATGTGTACGAAACGTTGCTGGAATAATAGAATATCAATTAATAATTTCCGACTGTACTGCGTGGCCGAATCGGTTATAAATTGATATATACCTGTACTTCTATATACTGTTTTCATATATTTTCACTTTTATACTGTTTTGATAAACACAAAATTGCTTTTGCACATGAAATAGTATTGAAAAAAGCATAAATATTAAAGAAAATCTGGACGTAATTCTGTGCCACAAGTCTGTGCTGTTAGTAACCGGTAATACCTTTTTTTAGAAAGCGAAACTTGACAGTCTTTCCGCTTTAAATTACAAAAGAACAAAGTTTCGCTCTAAAAGAAAATTTCTTTTTCGAAAAATTTTCATGGAATTCTCCTGTTTTGAAGACTAAAAATGAAATAGTTAAATAATAAAAAATAACTATGGTTTATCCATGCATAGCCTCTTGAAACTTCCCACTATCCTTAGGATCTCTGAGTCTAATTAAAGCAGTTTGTTTTCTCTAGTTAAGATGGTTTACGGGCTTGTAGGTTATAACCAGTAACACATACTATGCAACCACCCTCCTCTTTTCTTACCAGACAACTAAAATTCTCACATGTTTTTTTAATAAGAAGTATTTCCAATAAAAATCCGCTAACTATGCGAAAACAAACGATTATGGTGATAGATTAATATCATATATATTTTCCAAAATCAAACAAATCTATGTAATTATCATGCTATTGAGTGCAGTGTCATAGTAGATGGCAACCTGTCAGAATGGTTTCCTGTGGAGTCTGGCGTACGATAGGGATGTATCATCTCTCCTATCCTCTTTCGGGTTGCCATTGACTGGATCATGCGTAAAACAACGGCTGACAGACCCAGAGGCACACAGTCGACACTATTTTCCCAACTTGAAGATCTTGACTTTGCAGATTATCTTGCTGCTCTCTCCACAACCGTTAACCACCTACAGGAGAAAACCGACAGGCTGAGCAGATTTGCCAAACAGGTAGGCTTGAACATCAACGCCTCCAAGACCCAGGTTATGTGCATCAACGCCACCCCAGATGCACCACTTACAGCAGATGGTAAGCCCCTGGATTTTGTCAAGCAATTCGCCTACCTGGGAAGTCTTGTCGCTAAGGACAATCCAGCAAAGAAGGACATCAAGGCAAGGCTTCGGAAATCCCGCAGCGCATTTGCGAGACTCCAACATGTTTGGAAATCAACGCAATACAGCATTAGGACAAAGGTTAGACTGTAGAACAGTATGGTCAAACCAGTTCTGCTGTATGGAGCCGAATGATGGCGAGTAGTGAAAGGTGATATGAATAAGATCAATGCCTTCCACAATGGATGCCTCAGGAGAATATATCGCATCTTCTGGCCTAACAAGATCTCAAATGAAGGGTGTGGTGCTGGAAATCAAACGCCGCCCGATCCGATGGCTTGGGAATGTCCTCAGAATGGACCAGGGCCTTATATCCAAGACTGCCTTTAGTTGGACACCACCTGGAAAAAGGAAACAAGGCCTGCCTAGAACGACCTGGCGACGCACAGTGACTGCTGAACTGAAAGAGATGGGTTTGACGTTGAGCGAGGCACAACATGCTGCAAAAGACAGGTCCCGATGGAGGCAGATTGTTGACGCCTTATGTCCTACCCGGGACGAAGAGGACTAAATAAATAATTATCATGCAATGGCCGAAATCGATACAATGTGCATGGATATGTTACTATGGACATTTCTTAAGTTTTCACTGTATAAGTCAATCTTCAAGCCTCTATAGGTTTCGTAAAAGGTTTTGAATTGTCATAAAACCAAACGTTCTGCTTTTCACTTTGTCGCCAACCAAAAATACGCTATTTGCGGATAGGATTCCTGTTAATAAATACGCTATTTGCGGATTGGATTCCTTTCGAGCATGCGAGCAGGCGTTAAGGAGAAGAAACGCCTGCCAACATGTCTAGTGTTTTTCGCAAACGCCCCTTGGATCGCAAACGCCCTTAATATTCACTCTTGTGGCTTGCAAAAGTTTAATATTAAATTCATCAAAAAAATAGAAAATGACAAAAACCTCGAGCGAACATTGTAGACTTTGCATGCAACTGTTGTTTTAAAGTAAAATTTGGAAATACCTGGAAACGTGGTAAGCATGTTTATATTTTTTATGAGAATATTTTTAAAGCATCCAACAGGAAAGGCTGTATAAAGGTATCGTTCTTGGCGCAAAATTCTACGTTGTAAGATTTCCGACCGCGTGTGGAACCTTTGTGGAAGAAATCAGGAACTTAGGCGAACTATATCAGTTCGTTAATAACGGATCGACCTGCGGAACTGCCAAAAATTATAGCATATCGAGCACGAAAAGATCGCTTTCAACACCTGGAAAGAAAAGCCCTGCAAATTCACCTGCATCAAATTACCAAGAACGATTCTCAGAGGGACTACAAGCAGAAAATCTATAAAGTTTTGACTGACAAAGAAAATATTCCCGGTGAATTAAATTCTGTAGAAGACCATCTTAATTTATCACTAAATATCGATGACTTACCGAACGAGGGATAGACTTGCCCATAACATGACGTAGCGCGGGGTGGCGGAGCGAGAAAGAGAGACTTGTCAACTTCGGAAAATCTCGGTCCAATACTGAACCGAAACGGCTAGACTTGTTTCAACTTTCTCTTTCATTGTCTTTCTGTATTGATCCACTATATTGTAACTCGTGTTATTTATACTACACTAGATATACCCCACCCTACGTCATGTTATTTACACTATAGTGGATCGATACAGGAAGTCAATGAAAGAGAGACTTGGAGAAAATCTAAACGAAGGATTGAATCGTACAGGTGTAAGTTAGGGTCCAACAGAACCTGCGTAGCCCTCGTTAAAGAGAAAGAATGAAAGACAAACGGCGAAAGAGGGCCTGCATAAAAACCCGGTTTTCGTGACTAAACTACCTATAAACAATTAACTGAAATATGGGGAAACTCCGCGCCGAGAGAAATTTTTCGATTTTGCGTAAACATGTCTATCAAGACGAAGAAATGTAATACTCTATTGGCTTGTGCGAATAAACTACATGTCAATTAATTGCAATATATCAGACATTACAGCATTATTATAAACGTTTTTATTAATAATTAATCTTATTACCAGAATGTAAACATGCCGCTCCGACGAGGAAGCTTCGTTCGTGGGCGAACGGGTCCCCCAAAATTACAAGCCATGCGGGCAGGCATTTATTTCAATTTTCAAGCCTCCCTATCCTGCTCGCAGGCTAGGGGTCTATAGCTGCGAATTTAACTGGTACTACTTCTAAGCTTGTGAAAGGCGAAGTTTAAACGTATATAACTTCCAGAAGACACGGTATATAAAGAATTAGGCGAGGGATTTCACGTACGATCAATCGCTTCCGAGTAACATATTTTAATTTTGGGCAAAAACGGAAAACAAAGATTGCATGAAGAGAAAGCTCGTCTCGTACGAGGGAATTAATTATTCCGTTGTTTAGTAGATATTAGAATTGGCTTTTGAATATATGTTGTATGCGTACATTTTTAAGAAAATTCTCTTTTGCCGTTGAAAACGTACACTGCTTTGAAAGAGGTCTTACATTGTTGCCACGAGCTGCAGGTTGGCAGCTTCTGTAACAAACAATTCCCTCAAACGAATTTTTGGCACATCATGAAACTCTGACAATCTATGTCAATCTCGTCCCCAGGGAATTTTTCCTCCACGGCTGAAGGTTGGCGAAAATGGCGATGGTATCGGCTGATCACATGACAGCCAGAATTTCTGGGTTTTTGGCACGATAATTTATGTGAACTGAAAACTTTGCTCTTTGTTTACAAATAATAATGAGAAGTAATCAACGATTCGCCAACTTGTTCGTGTAAAGAGTAAATGATTCTTGACTACGCTGTACGTATTTTCGTTAGTTTGCCGTATAATTTATAGGCAAGAAATTTCAAAGCACTAGAGTTTTTGAATCAATTATATACTGGAACTGAATTAATATGTTTTGATACAGTCCAATAAGATTGTACATTCGTGGCTGCAATCAGCCGATGGCAGGGCCATTTTCCTGACCTTCCGCCGTGGAGGAATAATGTCCTCAGGACCATGTTGCATATATTATTTACCAAATAGACATGCGAAGAACCGTTTTCTTAAAGGTTATAGTTATTTTATTAATTTTGATCTAGCCTTGCCTTGTACATCGACAAACGGGTAGAACGTGTCGTGAATTCACCTCAACTCCCAGAAGAGAGCCAACAATACCAAATGAAAATTGGCGTGGCTCCTTTGCATTCAGACCACGAGATAGAAAATTTTGTCGGCTCCATGAAGAATTTTGTGTATTACCGCAGCACCAAATATAACGATATGGTTAGAGGAGACGGTACGTGTATAATGATATATTAAGTGAGAATCAGTGGTGGTCCAGCGGGCCTTGTATATACACAAACTCACTCAACGTTATCATTTCTTGTCAAAGTGGATTTCTTGAAATATTCCATTCAGCTGGGAGTAAGGAGATTTCCATAACTATATCTTCCGCCGTTCGCACTTACGGAAACATAATTTTATAAGATAGAGACTAAATAAGAACCAAAATTGAGATTGAAATAATTTACAAGTCTAAACATGACGTAATAAACTTTGACTTTTTCATGACAGAAAATGTGGAATACGAAATTGATTTCATGCAAGACCAACGGAAGATTGATGACGAAGATGGTACGTTTAACAATCGAGGTGTTCACGTACCCGACGACTTTGATGTAGTTGACCCTTCTAAATTGGCGCAGGGATCCGGCGAATGGCAAGTGCAAGACAAGAGACGAGCAAAAAGTAAAATCGTTTTCGAAATAAGAAAACAGCTACAAAGCGAAGATGTAATGACTGACCAAGAAGAAATGTACATTCGTGACGTGTGGCACCTACAAGTGAATGATCGCTGGCGCCTGTACCGTAAATGGGTCAGAAATATCAGCCAACAGCACCAAAACACTATAGCAAGCGTGCAGGACGAATACGATCGAGGAATGAAAGAACTACAAGAGTTATATAACGCGCAAGATTACGAGCTTCTCCGAGAGGCGCACGTCATAGGAATGACAACGACTGGTAAATATCTTCACAATATTGTTATCATATCAACATAATGTTATTATCAATATTTGCACCATCGCAACATCTGCACGAAAAAGAACCTTTTCATGACAGATATAAAACTGTCACAGCGGAAATAAAAGACAATTATAAAAATTCAGAATGCTTTACATATTTTTCATCTCTTATATTTTTCAATGCTCAAAGGTTGAATACTTCCAGTTAGAAATCTTAATCAGCAAAGTACAAAACAATTATTTCAGTTGAAATGGAAGATATTTCAGAGCGAACAGTACTTTTAGTTGATTTCACACCAGTGTCAATAAAGTTTCATATGGACAATGTTCATATATATGGCTTTCAAAAGCTTTCTTTAAACACATACGTTAAACGGATTTGATATTTCCCTTCAATTTTCTTGCAGAAAAACGAATTCAAAAAGCATGGAACTCAAAGGACATATTTTCAAAATTGGCTTCATGTTAACTGTTGTCTAGAGTATATTGCGTCAAAACCGACGTTACTGACGGCAGTTTAGTGCATTTCTAACTGACTCCGCGTTTTCCACTTTATGCCCCCATAAAGTGGAAAAGACGGAGTCTAGTTAAAAACAAATGTTAAGCTTTCAGGAGGACTTTTTTTACAGACTCCTCCTTTTCCACTTTATGCCCCATGCATAAGTGGAAAAGACGGAGTTTGATAGAAATGTATTGCCTATCGTAAAGAAAAACTTTTTGATAGACTCCGCACTCCGTACTCCGCACTCAGTCTTTTCCACCATGCCAATTCAAAGGTGTTTCTTCTAAAGATAACTAAGTAACTTTATTTTTAGAATATATTTCCAATCATTTTCCCATGGCCTAAAAGCCTATATATTTCTGACTGTTGCCTATAGATTTACCTTCAATCAGGTTGAATGTGTTGAGAAAAAGTAAATAGTGTTGTATGTGAAAATACTTTTTGGTTAATTGCATTGTGTTCGTATATGTATTTGTACTAGGGCGGTAGTTAGGTGATGACAAATTTTTATGAAGTTGCATGTTTATATTATGCTTGTCTCTTTTGTTATTGTTGTCGTCGTTGTTGTTTTGTTGTATTTGTCATCGATATATGTCGTTGTTCTTCTTTTTGTTTATATCTATTTTGTTGTTTGTTAAAGGTTTTTTAACTACTTTGTTTCTTGTATCTATTAGGCGCGGCTAAATATCGTAACCTTTTACATCGTATAAAGCCAAAGATAACAATTGTTGAAGAGGCAGCCGAAGTTTAGGAATCTCATATCGTAACAGCTTTAACAGGAAAATGTGAACATCTAATTCTGATTGGAGATCACAAGCAGTTGCGACCAAAACCCACTGTGTTTCAACTGGGATTGGATTATCAACTTGACATTTCCCTATTTGAAAGAATGGTTGAAAATGGTAAGTTTATACGTATGCGTACTGAAATAACGTTCTTTTATGGACTCCTTTCTTTAAACATTGGCTATAACATTGTATTCTATAATTATCACATTCCGAGAAATATCCACCTTTGCAAAATTCAGACGTTACATTTTTCCTGTAACGAATGGACCATTCCCCTATTAGACTAACTTTTGAATTAGGAAATTGTATCAGTACAGCTGGAAAGAGCATCCTAAGTTTAGCAAAATTGCAAAGTTTGGTTGCGAAATGTGGTAAAATGTGGAAAATATAGCGCTGTGAAGTTGGTAAATTTTCTATATTTTTGTATTACGTGCGGAAAACGGTTACCACTTTTAAAAAAGTGGTAACCGTTTTGCGTGCGTAATACAAAAATATAGAAAATTTACCAACTTCGCAGGGCTATATTTTCCACATTTTATAACATTTCACAACCAAACTTTGCAATTTTACTAAACTTAGGATGCTCTTTCCAGCTGTACTGATACAATTTCCTAATTCAAAAGTTAGTTTAATAGGGGAATGGTCCATTGATCTGATGAACGAGCTGACACAAAGGCTTTCAAATATGAAACGGTCAACATCTGAAAGAGATCCAGAAAAATCGGATTTTTAATGATGACCATCTGCGCATTTGTTGGGATTTACAACATTGTGTAAATAATTATTGCATTACTTCGAACGAAATAAATCGAACAATAACATAATTAATCTTATTGGTTAACGACAGAATTAGCAGTGCTTTCCTTTTAAATCATGAGAATATGTGTGTATCAAAAGGGTAAAAATATATTATGTTGTAAAGTAATCGGTTGTCGTTGGCCGGACAGTACTTGTTTACTTTAGCCACGCCATTTCAGTGGGGTAAAAGAAGCCCGCACCCTTTATTTTCAGTAACGAACTTTTGCCACTGCAGTCACTTAACCTAAGTAAATCCTTGCCTTAGCTTCAACCTAAAATAACAGGCTTAACTCAGCAGTTGGGGACAGCGCTCCAATCGCATCTGCCTTCGGAGCTTCTCGTGTAAAGTTGGTGGGCTGTTTTTAATAACAATGCGTTTACAATAGTTGTTACTTCTTATAGGTATGCCTTTTGCATGTCTGCAATCTCAGCACAGAATGCGTCCCGAAATTTCTGTGATGATGCGTCCTATCTACGACAATTTGATAGATCACGAATCAGTGCTTAACTTTGAAAGAATCAAAGGAATCAGCAAGAATATATTTTTTGTAGATCACCAAGTAAAAGAGGTACAAATTTCTTACTGAATTTTAAACGTTTAATGAATATGCGCAATAATACGCATATAAATATAAAAATGGTTGGTTTTGTTTAAGTCAAATTTAAGGTGGCACCCTGTAGTTTTAAAATGCATAGTAGAGTTTTAAAACCTAAATTACATAAATATTGCGGTTACGGTAAAAGTGGCGTTCAAACATTAGCGTCTTCACAATATTAAATATCTTGTTTCTGTGGTAATTTCTATAAAAATTTCTTAACAAGCTGATTTCCAATATTCTTAAAAAGTATGTGAACATCGATAAAGGTTATCACGGCGTACTCTTCGCTAAAGTGTTAATTGCTTCATCTTACAAAATATCCATCATCAAAATTTTTCTGAAAACGCGATATGTTGCTGATCTTTTTTTTGCAGCAGTCGCTGCAACCTCGTCCCCAGGCTCTTATCTCTTGGGGAGATAAAACCCTGGTTGTCGCTGGTCACGTGAACCCCCAGATTTTGGGGGAAAATCGAAATTGTTCTTAGGGATGGGTGGTAGAGGAGTGTGTTGTTGTCGCGTTTGGAAATTTTCAAATTTATGATTTTGCGTTTTGTATTCGTAAAACAGTATATATAGTATAACGCGCCAAATATATCAACAAATTTTTAAAAACAGCATTGAAATTAATTACATCCTGTCTTGGAACATATGGAGTATTAAATTACATCTCAAGTATGGAGTTAAGGTCAAATTTCAAGATCCTATCCATTCAATCGAGTCGATGGCTAGCAAAGACACGCCGAAAAAGCTCTACAAAAAACAAGAATCGAAGGCCAATATTTCACGTTGCAGACTTTGTAATTGTGTTTCTGACCCAAAGCACAGTAAAATTCTGTTTCGGAGTCAGAATCAAACAATTCTACGCAACGCGGAGATAATTTATGGTGGTGAGTTGCCACAAGGAAGCGACCTTCCTCGCCAAATTTGTGCGCCTTGTGAAAGGAGGCTAAACAATGCCGTACAGTTGAAGAAAATTATCACGGAGACGCAACAAAAGTTACGTGAAAATGTTCGAGCGAAACGATGTGTGGAAATTTCGCCATCTGTTAATAAACCGTCTGCAAAAGTGCGTGCAGTTGGGACTACGCGACGACGAAGTATTGACTTCAATGTTGCAGCAGAAAAATCTCCACATCCAGTAAGTGTTCATCAAATATTAAAGCTTCTGCTGTCATTTAATATCTTTAGTTAATTCTTTTCTCTATATAATTTTTTGAACATCATATTTCTAGTGAGTATTTTCGTTGAATATTTTGCGCCATTTTAATAATCATGAATGAATTCATTGTGGTCATGAATGAATTCATTCATGCATATAAAACAAGACAAAACAATGGTCCAATTTTAATACAGTATTATACACATATTTGAATTAATATCGTTTTGTGCTTTATGGTTTTACTTTAAACCTTTCAAAAACCTTTCAAAATATATCATTGTTTAGTATACAATAGCATGAAATTGTTTGATTGAAAATTTTGACAGTGTGACAATGTTTTAAGGTCGAAACTTTTGATGCATCATCATCACAAATTCTCAATGAGGCAAACAAAGAACTCCTTGAAGTGGCAAGGAGGAGTGATGCATCTGTCCTGAGACAACGAAAGTATGATGGGTTATCTTCTGAGGGTTGGATGTCTGAAGTTATAGAGGAGATGGCAACCAGGTGTCCGATGGTGCATAAAATCCTATCTGGTCTCTTGGAAAGCACCATCTATCCGGCAAAGAAGAATCCTGCAATCTGCTTGATTTATGGCATTGTGATGTTTTTGCGATGCCATGAATTAAGCAGAATCCAACGAATAAATTCAGTTCTGTTGATAGAAGGCCAAGCATCTGTAAATGTAAGTCATTCTAAAATTTCTGTGATGATCATCAATAACTTGACCTGTTTGTCGCACTGTTTATATGATCTTAGGTACTGGGACACTTCTACCTCCTGAGGCTACCCTGGGAGAGGAAAATGACAATAATATTATAACAGCTGAAACTCAAATGTTTATATGGAAAGTTTTAAACTTGCCTCGGCTGGTAGGGTTACCCTGGGTAGGGTCACTCTGTTCGTGAAAGAGGGTGACCCTAGTGGGAGGGACAACTTTTGTCCATGTAAACGGTTTGTCTTGGCCCCAGGGACAACTTTCAGACAAGTTTTTCAGACAGACGAACAAAAAGGAGTGTTTTCTCATATAAATGCATGGTAAAGTTGTCTCAGAGGGTAGGTGTCCTGGTCCTCTCTTTAAATAGTCTCCCCAGGGCCTGAAATTGGGAGAACATTTTAGTTGCCCAAGTGGCTAGATACATGTACATGGAATAAAATATGGTTGCCAAATATAATACCAAATCTCCTATATGAGGCTTATTGATCTATAATTATGAAAGAAGCTTGCTGCTGAGAGCTGGCTGAGCCACACTGCTGGTGCCCGATGAAAGTAGGGGTAAGCCAATTTGTTGTTGCTTGACAAAAGTGCCCACCCACTCCAGTTATCTGAATATTTCTATATTATGTATATGTTTGTGTAATTGCTTGCTTTACAGTAATACACAAACATATACATATAGAAATATTCAAATTTTGTGAATAAATGTTTATGGGTAAACCCATTGCCTGGCAGTCTGTACCACTGATGAGTAAAATTGTCTGGCATTAGACAGAGTAAAATACTAAAGTAGGACACATCTGGGGACATTGCCTGCTGATGGGTAACAAGAGGCAATGGCAGATAGTTTTGTTGACCCATTAACCACCAGTACTTACCACTGACAAGCAAAATACTCTGGCATTAGACAAAGTAAAATATACTAAAGTAGTGTGCATCTGGGCATATTGCCAACTAATGGGTTATGCCATCCAATATATGACATCCTCTGGTTATTTGACAGTTGACATTTGCATCTGATAGTTGTCAAACAATGCATGGATATTCTCATCCATGAAATATTACAAGTAAAAAGAAACCGCTCTTTCATACAGTATATGGCGGATCATACGCAAAAGCAGTTTTAATATATTTTCTATATTATAATGTAAACCTTCAATTTAACCAATGCTATTGGAGTTTGATGGAACACTAGAAATAAGGATAAACTAATTATTCCAGCATATTGGCTATCGAGGAGTTTCAATCTGAAACTCATTACCGAACAGTATAAGGAGTTTAAATAACTTAATTCAATTTAAGAAAGATCTCAAAATAAGATGTTAATTCTATTTGACTATTTGTACTTTGGTTCTTTGATATGAACCATGTTTTAATTGTTTCTAATATTATCATGTAAAAGCCTTCTGGGAGAGTTCATAATTTTAAATAAATAAAATTAAAGCTGTGGCTTGCATTTCAGCAAAATGAGAATTTCAATTTTAGAAGAACAGCTGCTTTGTTACAAAGCAAAATATGATCTCTTTCTTTCACCTTCTTTGAAGTCCCCTGACTGCCTTAGTGCATAAGAGCTACGTTTGGATCCAGTTTGGGATTATTACATGTATCTTAGTATCTATTTTTGACACAGAAATGTAAACAAAACAGTGTGTCTGGTATTTAATAGTATATTATGCTTAAGCTCATGAATGTGTCCTTATACTTTCCATATTCTTTCAGCTGATTGCTCGCTTGAATAAGTATGGTCTGTGCCTTGAACCCACAAAGAAATACACAATTCTGGATGACATTGGAAAACAATTCATTGACCATGCTGCGGATTTGGTAAAGTCTGGACATAAATTTGTCTATGTATTAGACAACATTGACTGGGAGGAGAAAGCTCATGACATGAGACAGAATGTGCAAAACAGGAGTGTTCATGCTGTGGCAACAAGTATTGTATTTAATCGAGTTTCTGATGAAGGGTTGCCCGATTCTGGTCCACAGCAAAGTCTAAAAGATTGCAATGTCCATCAGTTGGTGGATATCAATCGACTGGAATTGGAGGCAATTAGAAGCCGATATAGAATACTTGTTGCTAAGCTTTTGTTTGAACATTTTCCTGCTTTTGCAATATTCAAGCCTTATGTAGCTGGAACCACTGAATGTCAACGAAGCAAGGACATGTCTACCAAGTCGGAAGTCATGACAATGCCCATCTTGATGAAAGACGAAAAAAAATATGCTGAGTGTGTGGATGTACTGTACTGGATCAGCTTGAGAAGTGGACCCAAGAAATCTACACAGCTGCTGGGCTATGTTCCTTGTCTTCCTCAGAACCCAATGATGATGATACCACACCCACCATTGGAGCCACATCCAGACCAGACCAACCAGCCTCGCATGTACCACCTGCTGCCTCTGAAAGTGATCCATTGCATGGTGTAAAGATACCATGCTTTGGTGATCAACTCACCCGGGTCAGATTCGCTGGAGCAAAAGATTTAAGAGCTGGATGCCATTCTGCAAAGCAGAGACTGGATCACCTCTATCCATTTTGCATTGTTGACTGGCACACCAAAAGAAGTTTCTTAAAGGTATGGTTTCTGTAAGCTATGTACAGTATTAACTATGTCTTGTGGGTAAACCAATTAATTCAAGACCCACATACAAGCTTTGTCTCCTGCAGCAGTAGACCATATACAGGTAGCCTCTTCTTGCATCAGATGATATTACCCTTTGTACAGTACTTGTAACCACATCCAATGTACTAATAACATCCAATGTGTTTAGCACAGTACTAAACACAGTGGATGTTAATGGCTTATTTAACAACAGAGATAAACAAATACTCTTCTTACAGCACAATACAAAACAGTGATGTGTCTAGATAGGAGCCTCATATCAGAGTTAATTTGTAACCCATTACTAGTGGCATCCTGAACATTGTTAGTCTGCGCCCTTGCAGTAAACTATTATTGGGGGTAGAACCTCTAAAACTGGGGGCACCCCACAATAATTGGCATTTTTGGAAGCAGGGCTTAAAAATAGGGCCTGAAACCTTTCGCTAGGGGCCCACTGCTCACGTTGGGAGAGTTGGGGGGTGTCATTTGCTGAGAAGAAAAATAGGATTAAATACAAAATTAAATTTTTGTTCATTAAATATCAGTGATTTATCCCAAATATTTAATGAAGGGCCCAAAACTTTATAAACATTGTAGACCTTTGCATGCTTGGGGCCCACAATTGCCAGAGGGATTTCTGGTGGCCCACCAGGAAATCTCCTGGTGGGCCAACGCCGCCCTGTTTGGAAGCATCAGAATTCAAGCCCATTTTCCATGTTTCCGGAGAGGATTTTTATAAAAATTATGAGGTTTTACATCTAAGAATTCAATATTTTTACCGATAAGTTACTTTCAAATTCTACATTCAAACCGATGAAGGTCAATTTACAGACAGTTTTCTTAAAAATTGGATTGGGGCATTTGCACCCCCTCAGTATGCCCTTGTCAATTACTGTGCTGTCACAAGAGATTACATTTGTTGAAATGTTTTATAGACAGTTGCAAACACTTCACTAGTATTGTACCAAATGTGGGCAGATTGTCAAATGCAATTCTTATACTGTTCCACAATGTTTACTGATTCACCAAGTGCTAACAAAACAAACACAATAATATATGTATAGAACATCCATATCAATATTTCTCTCTCTTAGGAAATATGTCGTCTTCAGTATTTATATAAGGATAATGATATGCCTTTTTTCTTTTAACAAAGTGACATCATGGTGTCAAAATGTGCCTTCTGTGATGACAAATGTTGGTTAAAATTAAACATTTTGAGAAGAGAATTTCAATCAAACCTCAAGTGAAAAGTTCAGTACCTTTAGCTATCACATGTACAATATTGTTATTTTTTTTTTCTACAGACTGTGTTCAAGAAACTGTATAAGAACTCTGGTAGAGAGAAGGGAACACTGCGATTTTTTCGAGAAAAGCTCAACCGAAGAAATGTCACAGTTGATGTAAAACACTATGAGGATTGTGATCAGCTGTTTTACAGTGTTGGTAAGTGTTTTGTAGTTGAGGCCCTTATGGAGTTCTTCCAAATGGAGGATACGAAACACAAGCCAGCATTGAACGGTCCTCATAGTGTCAACGTCCTAAAAGAAGAATATAGAAAGAGCTACATTATCAACATACTTGACAAATTTCTTGATGAGTTTGTTTTCATTGGTGGTGAGAGTGATGATGGAGATATGGATGATGGAGATGAGGACGATGGAGACAGAGTTGATGAAGATGGTGTTTGGAGTTACGGAGTTAACATCATAAAGTGTTTCATGTTGCTGGCTGATTTTAAGGATGCTGTCTCCACAGGCAATGGCGAACACCTATCGATCCTGAGAAAACAGCTGCTGGTCCATTTCTTTGCAACACCTGGATTCAACGAGTTTGCGATTGAAATGCTGATCAATATCCTCCAGTGTGAAGTGTTGCTGTCAAGCTGAGGCCCATCGTTGCAAATGGGCTGCTACGGTCAATTGGAAAGGTGGTGCTGGCAAAAACATTGAAATTGACCTGTTTCAGAAAATAGGAACTGCGAGATGAAGAAGTTGATCAGATCAATGGGTGCCAACAAGACGGACAAGGCTATTACCAGAGCAAGTAAGGCATCAGGAGGAGTGACCAAAATAGTGGATGCATTTGAGCAGCAGGTTAACATTCGTCCTAAATCAACAACGCACTCCCACAAATCAGCAACTGAGGATGAAAGGATAATAAGTAGGGACATAAGAGGTTTAAGGCCTTTTAAGAAGGAGGATGGAAGAGCATTTGAGTCTTTGCAAGCATTTCCTGTGATCCCATCCACTCTTTGGACAAAGATAAATTTGTGACATGGATTGATAGACATAAGAAGAACATATTGATGCACTATCCGGTTTCAGAAGATGCTGAACTGTCCAATGAGTGATTTAGTTTATCACAGAACTGTTCAGTGAGTAATTTAGCAATTTTCAGAAAGTAGTCTATAGTGTAAGTTTGTTAAAAGAACTGTTGAGGTTTTGGTTGAACTACCTGAGAAAGGTACTGTAATCCTCAACATTTAGAGCTAATCCTAAGGACATTTGTCCAGAACATTCAAAATGTCTTGGTTTGCTAACTTGTCAAGGCAGTTCGATCAAAGGTTATTGTCAGATGATTAATTGCTATAAATATTAATTGTTAAAAGTACAACTACAATCTGCAGACAGATACTACATATAAAGATGACACAGACTATACCATAAGCTGGTTTCTGTGAGAATTTAAGACTACTATAATAGTGCTGGTTCTGATTTGATTCAAAACCGCCATAAATTTTAACTCACAGATGGCAGCTTATTTCCAAACATCCACTATAAGATATCAATTAGACCAGAAATTTGTTTTATAGGGTGCAATATAAAAAACTCAAATATTTAGAGTAAGTTTAGTTGTGAAGGCGAGACTTCACTTGTGCTGATCATGAGTTTATGTCAGCCTTAGTAACAAAATTTAATATATTGTAATAGCACCAAGTTGCACTTGCACAAGTCATATGGACACAAATTTATAAATGTATATATTGCACATTTTTATGAGAAATTTTGAGAACAGTTATAATAAAAATTAACAAAATATTTACACTAGTGGTCTCAGTCTGCATTTTGTTTGTCCATCACTCTAATGAAGTACAGTAACATGTAATGTGATAAAATATAATTTATATACCACAAACTCTTAGAAATTGGAATAAAATGTTCAGGGTTTGAATTAACAGATAGTGAATAGCAATTCCCTATCCATTTTTGGGATTTCGCTATTCACTTTGTTATACAGCGTACTGGTTTTATATAACACATCACTAGAAATTTGCTATTCATTTTTTAATTGTATGAATCAATAGTTTGCTAAAACTTGTAAATTTGCTATTCATTTTTAAACTTTTAATTCAAACCCTGAATATGCTACAATTTTTTAAGCAGGCAAAGTTAAAAAAGTTTTGTTGGGTCCTTCCAGAAAATATCACACTCTCCCTATCAAATAAATTGAACATAAACCCACCCACCATCTAAGAATGTAAGAGTATATTTTACTATTATCAAATGTAGATTCTTCTCCACTGATTGTCAAAAACCTCTACTATAGGAGGAGTGTGGATCTTTCCTGGACTGATCTGAATGTTTCACTTACAATTTTTCCATGAGAAGCTGTAAGCACATGGAACAGTTACATTCTTTTCACAGACACCACAACAAAGGTGCAATGGCTTAATAAAAATATCCTGTTCATAATCAAGTGACTTCATCAGTAACTTCCTCAGACATATGTTGTCACTTGAACAAAAGTTGCGCATATCATCTTGCATACCCACTCTATTCTTGCCAATGTCTCTGTTGTTGTAGTATAAGTAAGCCGATGAAGGTTTGCCATCTCTACCGGCACGCCCTGTCTCTTGGAGGTATGCCTTCACTGTACTTGGAGGCCCAACATGGATGACCTGACGGATGTCAGGAATGTCCACGCCCATTCCTATCGCTACTGTCGCAAAAACCACACGAATTGTACTTCTTGCTGAACAAAGTTGCTTCAAAATCTCATCCTTCATCTCAATGGTTTGAGGAGCATGAAATTGTGCAAACAGCCTGTTTGCTGGAATTGAGGCAGATCCAAGAGGGAAATATTGTTCAGCACCAAGAACATGCTCAAACATCTTGTACGCAAATCCACATAATCTTAAGGGTACATATACGATAGTCAATGGATAATGTATCTTTTCCTGTAAAAGATCTCTGGCTACTGGTATCAAAATCGAAAACTTTTTTGGTAGAAAATATTTTTCCGATCTGGATTGCCAATAATGCATTCACAATTCTTCAGTCGTAACGAGTCCTGGATACATTTAATATCAGTCCGACTTGCTGTCGGTCATCGCAATAACGGGTACATCGGGAAACAGTGCACACAGCACTCCTAATTTACCATAGTCTTTTCTGAAATCACTCCCCCTGCAATAACAAAATGTAAGTCTGATATAAAAGCACATTACATTCAGGTAGGAATACACAGGCTATGCAGATTGCAGAATTTTACGTAAGGCTCGCTTTGTCCCAAGCCACTTATTTATTTTCCAAATTTTGTGTTTACCACTACCATCATGACATAATTTTGAAGGGAAGGTGATTGGGCATAAACAATCTAACATTTATTAACACTACAAGCTGACAATTCAGGCATTCGCTGTCTAACTTTATACCTTCTTTTCAAGTCAATTTTGTATTTGTGTAGGATATTAATACATGATAATGCCCCAAGACCCCAAAATAGCTTTTATCATGATGATGATTTATCATGAGCTTTTTATATTGTTTTCTTTATATCTTTCATATTTGCTTCGAAAGTTTTCTACCATGTTGTTGACGATCGAAGATTACTCTTCGCAGTTCGTCGTGGATAGATTGTCGCAGAATACTGTTCGTCATGCTCGTCGGTTAATACTGTTAAAGTATGCTCGCCAAACATACGCCTTTCCAGCAATGAGTCATCGAACAGATATTTACAAGATGCAGTTTGCGATCAAAACACGGAACAAAATTGCAAAACAAAACACCTCAAGCGCATATTATTGATCGTGTTGAAAGTCTTTTGAATTTGTTTCCTGGTCAAAAAATCAACGAACTGAGACATAGAGAAATAGAGAATAAAGGGAAGTCATAAAAATTCCTTTGAAACAGACACAAAAACCCGTAAATTTAACGATATAATACAAGGGGGGTCGTATACTTCAATCCGAATATTTGTTATTGAAGTATACGACCCCATTGGCATAGGGGGGTCGTTAACTTCAATTGATCCTTTGTGTAGGTATATTACACATCAAGATTACGCATATAAAATAATTTATAGTCATCATTTACAGTAGGTGTGGGTAACACGATTGCTAAATAACATAAAACTTCGCCATTCATATTAATACAGTGATTGGCAATCCTACAAGGACATCAAAATATTTTAATACATGCATGGAAGGTGAAAGGTTGACTTGATACTAACCAGTCTAATATACAATGAGCTTCGTCTATAACAATTGCAAAGACATTTTCTTGGTATATCTCGCTCAGCAATAACTCCCGTCCATATTTGCTCGAAATAAGTGTTTCTGGATGAGCAAAAACAATGTTGTAATGACCATCGCGTAAGTTTTTCTCTTCACACTGGCTGAAGTCAACATGTATATTTTCATTATTTTGGTCGTCAGAATCCTCGGCCAGTTGATCCATTCCCGATTCCTTTAATACATTGATAACCGACGCTCGAATACCACTCATGCTTAGACGCGATACTTGGTCACTTATCAAAGAATTCAATGGCGATACAACAATAATAATGGAGTTAACTACGGCCGTAGAAATACCTTTCGATGCCCGAAGTAAATCGTCTGGCAACTTGTATTTCGCGAACAACAACATTGGCAGAAGATGATAAATTAAAGACTTGCCATAACCCGTCGGTAAAACACACATCACATCCTTCTTTAGATACATGCTCTCCAAACAAAGAACTTGCTTTGGTTTTAGAATAATTTGTTTATATATACTATTTACAACCGCAAATTCTAAGCAAGATAAAAAGGCAATGTAGTCCAGCATGGCGGAAACGCGAGAGAAATGCTTGTCAAGTGGAAGCTTGTAATATGATACTTTCCCGACACCCCCTAAGGCAATGAATTTTTGATAGGTCACGTGACCAGCGGCATCCAGGGTTTTTCTTCCCTAGAAGGAAAAGCCTGGGTACGAGGTTGCAGTCGCTGTAGCGTAACAAGGTATCAAATCGAAATGATCAAAGCTGACGCATTTTGTAAATTAAGTTAATCACGCAAGCCGCGCGAGTGTTTATCAGGGCGCTTAAATAGTGGGCGGTTAAACGGCTATTTGCGCGTTGATCGATGTGTGATGCAAAGGACTGGTAACAACTCTTCCATTGTTACCAAGGTGACGTTGTCTTATGCACAAAATAGATATGGCAGGAAAAGTAAACACAACTGAGCTGGAAGTTTTGTAGTTAAGTTTGACGAATATATGGATGACGAGGATACAATTCCGATGTTACATAATATTTTAGAAGATTCTGCTACTATATTTTCAGGTTTTACTGGCAGTCTTTAGTGTCCTTGCTCGAAACGCTCGCGAAAGATTACAAACCGTTGCTTTCGCAAGAGACATGACGCGAAAAGTTTCTAAACTCTTCGTGTGTACACGTAACTTTCACGTTCGATGGAATACAACTCACATTGTCATTGAATTTCTGCTGGTAGCCCATTTTTGAACTTAATATCAAGAAACGCTCAACTTGAATTAATGGGCGGACTGGCCAGTCGGGCTCACCGGGCAAAACCCCGGTGGGCCCCCTGCTTGTGGGGCCCCTTTGAGCCGCTCGAAATGGGCCTTAACGTTGTGTATAAACACTAGCATTTCCAGATTAATCATATGTGCCTAAGCGGCATAAACCTCATGGATCTCGCGCTGACGTGAGGGCCTCCGCGCTCTCTTACGCTTACTCTCGGTTTCAGTTTGCTTTTCAAAACGCGATTCTAATATTAGTTCAAAATTACGTATCGTTGTTTACTAATCAGCCAACTTCCAATGAAATTAGACAGCAAATGTTCCAAATTTGCAACTTAAGTTCGAAATTAGGTTGCTAAGTTCAAAACTAGGTTCCAAAGTACGTTCCGAATTACGAATTGACATTAGAACAATGTCTAATGTCAATTTGTAATTCGGAACGTACTTTGAAACGACATGATAACATGCCCAAAATGTTGTTTTGAAAATTTATTTTCAACGATGTCATAAAAAGTACGAGTCATAATCCTCAATATTACTTTCATAGTACATCTTGATTAACCAAACAATAACTCATACCATACATTAGTTACTACTTGGTCGTTACAGTTTAATAGGGCCTTCAACAATTTCGCAGTTCAAGAAAAACAGCGAAAATACAACAGTAGGAAAAAGAACACTCCTTGTCAACTTTTGCCGAAAAGCACGCTCGCGCCAGTCCTTTTTTGCATCAAAGATCGATCAGCGCGATAGCGAGTTACATCGCTTAGTATATAAGCGCCCTGGTGTTTATTGATGTTAGAGGCGCGCTACTCGCAACAAGTGCGCATTTCTGTGCATTTCTAACGTCGAGACTGAGGTACTAGTATTTTCAGAAAATAACTAAAGGGAACATCTTAAAAGGCATAGTACAGTATTTGCGTCATTGTTTCACAGCATCGGCGGTTACATATATATCTCTGCTATACATTCTTTTTATCAACATATATCTGCGAGTGATTTTATTCACAGGGGGAAAACGAATTTTTGTTACGAGAATCCAGCATAAAATTTTATACAACGGCATTTTAAAAGAAATATTTTGTTTACATGTCTATAACATTTCGTTGTAACTGGTCATTTGAAAGAGTTGCTTCTTGCTAGCGCTCCTTTGAGACTGAATTTTATGATTCTTAGAGAAACTCTTACGAGTTTAATCCTCTAAAATGGTAATATATAGGATGAGTTTTAGATATATAATGCGTACTATAGGAATAAAATTACCTCTAAAATGGTAATATAGGATGAGCTTTTTATAGTTTTAATCCTCTTTAAATGGTAATATAGGATGAGTTTCTCTTTCAATATTCTTATCCCTCCCCTCCTCTCTGACCGTTTATATTCATATATTCTTAGTGGTAAATTTGTTTTGCACGTTAAGGCTAAATAATCTGTATTTGTAGTTACAACAAAACGTTAAACATGTAAATAGAATATTTCTTATAAAATGTCATTGTTTAAAACTTTATTCTGGGCTATAATTTCATAATAACGAAATCACATATATCTGACCGATGTGCTAATCAAACGAAGACAATCATACATCTCCACATATATCACATTATAATATAACATTTATAGTACACGCGTGCTGATTGGTCGAGAAGCGTGTTTCTATAACTGTATAGAAACACGGAAATTTTCCAGCCAAAATTTAAAATCATAAAAAAACAAATTTAATGCGAATTATAAAACTTTGAATACTATTTAAAAACAATTTTAATGCTTTTACACATTTTTGACTGTTAATTTTCAAACAGAGTTGTTTTCTTGCAGCGAAATTGACGAGCAAAGGTCAGCATGCGTACGTAATGAGAATTTGTAAATTAATCGAGTTTAAAAAAGTCTTTTGAGTTATATTATAAAAGAAATAGAAAACATTTTTTCCTGTGTTTCTATACACTTATAGAAACACTTGTGGGAGTTTGGGAGAACTCGAAATAACGTGGAAAAACTCGCCCTACGGGCTCGTTTTCCCACTGATTATTTCTCGTTCTCCCAAACTCCCACGCATGTTTCTATAAGTGTATAGAAACACGGAAAATGTTTTCTATTTCTTAAATATAATATCCTAATTCATCTGATTTTATACTTCATCCTTTAGGATGCTTTGGATGAAAATCAAAGCCACTCAAATATTCACGAAGCCAAATTTATCGGTTCGTTCTGTCAATACCTACTCCAGCAAGGTTACTCGCCTTCTCAAATTACAGCACTGACACCTTACAGTGGTCAACTATTTCAACTAAAGAAATTTGTGCCTCAAAAAGAAGGTTTAAGAGTTTGCGTGGTTGATAATTTCCAAGGTGAAGAGAATGAAATCATTCTACTATCCCTAGTTCGAAGCCAAGATATGACGACGAAGAAGAAAAGGGACATTCGCAGGTTGATTGGGTTTCTTGCCATTGATAATCGTATTTGCGTGTCTTTGTCGAGAGCTAAGAAAGGTTTCTTCTGCATTGGGAATTTAACGTTGATGAGAGCGGCACACGATCTCTGGTCAGAGATTCTTGACGACATGGAGAAAAGGGGTTGCGTTGAAAAATCCCTGCCATTGGCTTGTCAAAATCACCCCACAACCATCACGCATGTTAGTAACGACTGTGATTTCCGCCAAGCCCCAAATGGTGGTTGTAGCGTCCTCTGTTGGGCAAGATTGGACTGCGGTCATAGATGCGAACAGATATGTCATCCAACTGATCCTTATCACAAAGAATACGTCTGCAGGAAAAGTTGTGCAAAAAAATGTACGCGCAGTCATTCGTGTAAACGTCTTTGCTATCAAGAATGCAATAAATGTATGGTTGAGGTCTCCAAGGTTGTTCGCCGATGCAATCATGTTCTTGCGATGCCCTGTCATCAGGATCCCTCTACTTTTCAGTGTACGAAGCCATGTCAGAAAAAGCTTCATTGTACCCATGCATGTCCAAAAAGATGCGGAGAAGCTTGCGCAAGAAGATGCGTACAGGAGGTTCTCAAAACCTGGGCTCCGTGTCATCATACATGTAAAACCCCATGCCATATTCACCCTACGAAGACCGAATGCCCGCAACCTTGTGGAAATTTACTTACGTGCGAACACATTTGTGGAGGTAGGTAACTGAACAAATCCTAGGTGAAACTTGAAAATTAAACATCTTTTTAATTAGAGGTTCTCAGGAATCGATCTGTTTTTAATTTGAACGCCATTCTAAGTTCCAGACCTTATGCTAATCCCCAGGTAAGCCATGAATTCTATTAAGATTACTTAAATTCAATTCCCTTTCTTTTGTGCCGAAAATTCTATCTCACTAAGAAAAGATGTAAATATCCTTAATATTACTCAAACCTGTACCAACAATTTTCGGCATTTAACGGTCTTTGGGTTATCAAGTTGCAATTGTCAAATATCCTCCAAGCTATTGGAATGTCCAATGTGTTCTTCGCTTACCTCGAAGGCTTTGTCACTAGTGACAAAGATGACAAAGCCTTCGAAGTGATTTGATTCATTGTAATGTAAATTTATATCGTGTTATGTATCACGTGTTTAGGTTGTTTTTCGATTAAGTCAGGTATTCATGTGTTGAAACTCCGAAACATCACCCCTGAAACGCAGAAAATGTCTTTTCAGACACTCTAAGGCGAACGATTATGCCCCGGATCCCCCATCCCTCTATACATATTGACCTGGACGTTTCAAACAGATTTCAGTGACTAACCAAGCTATAGTCAAATTCACGACGCGAAAAGTTCTGCTTTTTTTGGGCGCCTCCCGCTTTGAGTGGAAAGCCCGGCTACGCCTCTGAATATCTTCGGCATGAAAATCCCCTATTATTTGAATAAACCACAAAATATCTGTTGAACTATAGGGAGCGTATTTTTAGAATCACGCTAAATTTTCAATGTTTTCCTTGTTGATTTCAGGCACATATGGTGGATGCAAACAAGGACGGGTTCATCAACCTTGTTCTTCCAAATGCGACCGTGTGCTCTTTTGTGGCCACAAATACAAAGTGCCTTGTACAAAGAACTGTCCACCGTGTCCTGAAAAGTGCCAAAGCAGATGTGCGCACAGCAAGTGCCAAAACACATGTGGACAATCATGTAAAAAATGCAACGAACCTTGCCAGTGGATTTGCAGGCATTTCAAATGTACCAACTTGTGTGGCGAGATGTGTAACCGGCCTCGTTGTGACAAGCCATGTTTGAAAAAATTGAAGAAGTGTGGTCACTGGTGTGCTGGTCTATGTGGAGAACCATGCCCAAGGAAATGCCTGGTTTGCGACAAAGATGAGTTGACCGAAATTCTCTTTGGCTACGAGGATGAGCAAGGAGCTAAATTTTTAGAGCTAGCTGATTGTAGTCACGTATTTGAAGTGCAAGGGATGGACGCCTACATAGATACGCAAGAGAAGGAGATGAAGAAAGGTCAATCGACAAGCATACAGATGATCAAATGCCCAAAATGTCAAACAGCAATACGAACAAGTTTAAGATATGGTTTGTAGTCTAAATGGACATCTGTATATATAAGCTCTTGATTTAAGTTAATATTTACAACTTTTCCATATTTTGCGGCGATTCCCCTTAATATTATATAGAAACGAGTTCGTTATTGTTTAAAGACTGTTTCGAGATCGATTTCTGAAGGCATTAAAGCATCAAAGCTTTTAGCGCAGTAGTATATATGTAAATATATACATGATAGTCTCTGACGCAAACCTGTTTCAAACATTGATTTCCTTATTTGAGATCACATTGACACACACTTGATGCAAATTTTAAAACTTAAAATGGCGGTAAATGTACTTAACACTTATTAACTGGTCTGGGGGATACGGTATGATCTGTGCTCCCAAGGCCGCTGATGTTTTTTGCACTCCAAGTGATATTTTTGAATCTCGTTGTTGGCCGTACACTATACTACTCATTATTTTAAAACAATACGAACACCAAAGACAGGCGGTCAGTATCATGCTAGTCCTTTTGTTCGCTTGGTTTTCAATCACGATTTGCACATTTTCGGTATTTTTAGATCTCTTGCAACATAAGTTTTATTTTTACAATTTTGTCTGATATATTCTAAAAATACATGTTACAGCTTGTTTCGGAATTTCTTCAACTAAATGTTACTATTGCATGTACATGCATCCAACATAACACTTTTACAGGGGAATAAAACACTTTAATCTCATAGAGAATCTGCCAGTGCAAAAAAGTTTGAAAATGATAATATCATGGCATTAAATGCAGTTTACAAATAGCTACTTGCAAGACATAGTTCATAGGTCATATGTCATGTTAAAGTAGGCGTCCATAGACTCTATTATATACTCCGTAAAAGGATAACATATATTTTCTACTTTTCCACTATATTTTATAACTATTGTTAGTTACTAAACTAGTGTGTGTTACCCTCGGTAAGTAAAGTTTTACTACAACCACTACTACTACTATTGTAAAATAGCTGAAACTCAAATTGATATTATATTGTGAAAGCACATACCGTTCTCTGAAAGATAGCTGCATATAAATATAATCGAATTGTGGAGACCTAAAATCATGTCATCAATTTACGGAGTAACGCGTTGTTCTTTTCTTATATTAAAGCAGCTTGCTCTATATTCTACAGTACCGTTGCCTATTAGCAATCTAAAAACGAAAGCACAAATTTTGTGCTATTCAGCATGAAATGAAAATTGTATTACGTTTTTTCGTGACAGATATATTGCTATATAATTTCGTAACTTTGCCTTTACTAAATATGTCTAATGACTTTTTCTGTTTACTAGGAAACATCGTGAAGACAATCCTTCGTGACTTTGAAGGTGCTAAGAGTGCCATATCTTGTAGAAATCGTGATTCTAGCAGCACGTTTCGAGCAAAAGTGAGACAAGATATTGCGAGGTTCCAATTGGAAGCTGTGTTTCCAACGGAAATCTTGAAGATCAAAGAGAAGTTACGAAAATTAATTTTAACAAATGAAGTCGAAGAAGAAAACGTCGTTGAAAATCAAGTTCAATTCCTGAGATTTATGAAAAAGTTGATGGAAATTATTACGCAAGCGGAATCAGTGAAATCCAGACCAGATCCTGTTCGTCACAGAAATTATCTTTTGGAGCCTGACGGCGGTACCGATGACCAAGAAATAGTATCAATGAAGTGTGAACTGGAAGATTTGTTGAAATGGGTGATGAAGGATCGTTATCGATTCAGCGAACAAGAACTGGAGGAATTTAACGAAGAGCTGCAACGCGCGTGGCTGATGCTCTCGTACCTGGCTTTAAGTTTAGAAATAAGGAAAAGAAACATCAGCTTATCCGATAAGGAGATCAGATATATGGAATACATGAAGAGAAATCTCAAAACTGGAACCAAATTTAGTAAGTAGGTGGTCCGTAGTAACAACCGGTATTAAAGTTTTCTTAATGAATATTTACCAATTCCCATAGTCTAAATTGACGTTTGAAACCAGTCAAGGTGGAGGCAACAACACGCCCACAATTCACAATTTCTAATCTGTACACTTATACGCAACAGGTTGTCCGCCGTGAAGAGATAAATAGAGAGCTTGTTTGTGACATTTTCAGAAAGTAAAGAGTTGCGAAGAATGATACAGCTGTATGCGCACAATATTAACGGCTATATTCCCCGAGTAGTCATGAAATATCATCATTGAAGGCAATATTTTTCCAAATGCCCATGGCAAAGTTTACAAGTGCTAAATTTACTGAGGGTATCGAAAACCGCCTAATCAAACACACAGTAGCTACTTTGTTGATTGCTTTGTACACTGTGTGGAAATCGAGAATTGAGATGGGATTCCGGGAAAAGTCTTCTACTTATATGGAACAAATGCTCTTTTCTGATTCGGGAATTTAAAATTGAGTTATAGTCATTGCCACCTCACTTTCCGCGAATGATTGGTAATCACTACTAACGTACCCAATGCATGCACATTACCCGGCTACATTACGTTATACCTATCTGTTGAAAAGCCGAGACAGCTTTTTAGCTTAAGATAACTGCTCTTATTTCAAGCAAATGATTATTTTCGTTTTAAGAGTTATAGTTCGTTGCAATTTGTTCCCTAATATATCCCACTGGCTTATGCACAATTTTGTATGCGTTGCGCTTCTACTTCTTATAAGTAATAGTATGGCTTTCAGGTCGATTCGTGATTAAATGTACATTTATGTACCCAAAAGCCGAGAGAGAGAGGTTTAGTAAAAGTCCCTCACTAATCGACCGTAATGCCATGCTATCACTTTGTAATATCATAGTCCCTATAATACAGTGTCTCAGTGGAAACGCGGTAAACTTGAAAGTTTATAGCCATGTACGTGGTTAATGTTGAGGGTGTACTGAGAGTGCACGTTTTCTTTATTTTACAAATGTTAATATTCAGCTGCAGGGATTTTATTGGCTGCTTCCTTCATTATGCTGAAAGAACAATGTGTTTACAGAGCGTGAAGGTGCACAAACATGAACAAAAACAATGAACAAAAACATAAAACAAAAGCTTTAGATGCGTTTCCAGACACTGTGTTATAGGGACTATGGTAATATCATAGCTACCTCGAAATCCTTTGTTTCGCGAGGGACGATTAATGACTAATTTACCTCATTGCTAAAACATGAAGGACGATTAGAAACTAATCAACCCACGGGACGATCATTTACTCGTATACGTGAACAATAAAACATTTAACAGATATGAAAAGTCAACGGTAACCTCATTAACGAGCATCCCAATAGTTATTAGTATGAAAAACCATAGTTCATAGAGACAGGGTTTGGAAGGCCGGCAAACTTCAAAGGCTTTCGAGCCAATTAATTTCAGATGTTGAGAAACCGCATCACGTGACAATACGAGTGCATCGAATTCAGAAATTACTAGAGTGTAGTATTACTGAAATACGATATTGTGATTATAAATACTGAAATAAGGCATTGTTGCTCTTGTCATGGCTTCGACAAGTTCAGCATACGACTCAGAAAGCGAAATTCCTTCAATTCTGGGCTCCGAAGTCGAAAATACAACCACGGAGGACAATTTTCAGCAAACTATTGAACTGCTGCAAATCGACGCTGAAGAATTGACAGAAGAAATATCGGGTTCAGTTGAAGAAGTAAGTATTTTATATTGTGTTCCTTGGCAAAATGTGAAGTAAGATGCCTTTAACATCATCTTTGTCTTCTGTTTGTGTGTTAGGCTGAAGGTTTAAAGCAATTTCCTTGCGAATTTTGCTCGAAAGTGTGCAAATCTAAAGAGGGCGTACGAAGCAATGCATGTTCGCAGTATTAAACATTCACCCGTGAACACCAATGTCGAAGCTGCTAAAGCTACTACAGCTTCTATAGAACAAAGGAAAAAAACAAATACCAAGCTACATCACGGAGGAGAAAGTCTCACCGATTAAGGTTTACCCAGAGAAACAAGTTGACTTGCAACGCAGTAAATCGTTCGTAGAAGATGTGAATGGTCTTCTAGATTAGTTTCTTCAAAGATTCATGAAAGACTACTTCGGGAAAATGTATCGTTCATGGAAAGAATATTTTCATCCGTTCAGTGATCAGTGACAAAGTCGTGTTTCTGATGCTGGTAAATTTGACTGAACGATTGATCACCCGGATATTAAAATATTCTGAAGTTACCTGTGAAGATACGGTATGCATATTGCATTTAATATATATAAAGTGCATGTTTGTGACAGGCTGAGATATTTATAATCAATTATTAGCTTGCACTTCATTTCACAGGTGAAGCGAAAGCTACCGCACCTCTCCCACAGTCTTAGAGTGTATCATTTCTCAATACTATATTTGACCCATAGCTTGCAATGCACCCTATTTCAGTGTTTTACTCTGTCTATTAAATGCCAGACAATTTCACTTATCAGTCCAGATGCACACTACTTTAGTATGTCACTCTGTCTAATGCCAGACCCTATTGCTCATCAGTGGTAGGGTACTGCCAGTTAATGGGTTAACAAAACTATCTGCCAGTGTCTCTGGTTAACCTATTAGCCTGCAATGCACCCAGATGCACCCTACTTTAGTATGCGTCCTAATTTAACACCAGATAATGGGTTAATCCTGATAGCACTAAAATTGGTATTTTTTATTCTGTCTATTAATGCCAGATGATTTTACTTACCAATGAGAGTGTTAGGTGTATGTGGGTTAAAGCAGAAAATCATTTTAATATTTTCATTTCTTCTGTTTAGAGTGAATTATCCATCACACCCGACAAGCTTGGACACCTTGCTTATGTTGCTGGCTATGTAATCCAAGCATTATGGAAAGAGCAAGAATTCCAAAAATGCAGATTCATTAAGAAACCAAGAGTTACAAGCATTATTGTTTTCAATGAAAGCACCTGCTCAAGAAAATGACTACATTTCTTCAATTTCCCGAGGAGCGCTGTGGGCACCCAATTCCTGGCTGGTAAATATTGCAGAAATTCCTGAATTGTGTTTAGAAAGCACACAAGAATTGGCAAACCTACCCCATTACTTGTGGATAAAGTTGTTGAGGAGGTCCAAGCTTCTCCATTAGCAAAAGGTTTGTGGAACAATATGGTTGAACAATGTGATGTTGCAGTGTCAAAGAAGTGTCAAAACTTATGTTTTGAAAACATTATCAAACTATACGCAACTGTCAGAGGATTCTCCTTTGCACGAGATATCCTTAACAAGTATAAATTACTTGAAAAAGAAAAAAGAAGGCTTTAAGGAAACAGTTAAAGGTTGACAGAGAACTTCAGCTGTAAATAATGTCTACACTATTCTTCAATGTAAGCTCGGATTCCATATGATTCCAGTTTGAATCTGAGCCTACCCACAATGTAAATACTAATTTCTGCATATTATTTGTTCTCTTTCTTGAAGGAGTCAACCAAAATTGTATTGTAGATATAGACTTTTGTTCAATTAAAAAATTATGAAATCAATTTAAAATGATTTCAACATAACAAACCCAAACAAATATAAATACAAATACTGTGTTTCTTGATATAATATTCTAGTCTTATAGTTTATCCAATGCTTGCTTGATCTGTATAGTCCATCTTTACAGATATTCTGTCTTGCACAGAATAAATAACCATAAATCTTCTATTAAGCCAGGAGGGGGTTTTTTCAGTCATATTTGAGGTTAATAATTCCAAGTCCTACAACCACAAATTTTTCAACCTTTTTAAAATATTCGAGGCTTGAATGGTATTGTTTTGGTTTGGGCTTGTGTCGAACAAGTTCACTTCTGGGTGCAGTTATGGAGGTGGAGGGTATGCTTTTCTCTTGTAAATTTAGGGAAGGAACAGCTCCAGGCACAAGTCTTTTGCAGGTGGGAACTATAAACATGACCAAAAACCTTGTTAATATACAAGTATATTTTACACAAGTACTACCAGTCTACCACCATTTCAATGAATTGTATATAGGAAAATAAAAATTATCTTGTAGATCTTATAGTTCGATAAATTATCTTCTAGCTAATATCAATCCATAAGCAATTGGGCATATATTAAATGATATAACTCTCTGAAATTGCACTTTTACTAATATTATAATACATGTTAAAGAAAAGTATGATTTAGTGGGATTTATCCTGAATTTCTGTATTCCGGTAAATTTGAGCATATGGTTTGAACCCCATGCATAATTACTGAAGCGTATTATGTAAATCAGTATTAAATTTCCATATGCCCTACAATTGAAACACCATATTGAATTATACAAGCTTCTCGCAACGAGCGATAACTTCAAGCGTTAATACTGAAATATCAATAATTCCATATTCAGAATCTATCAGTAACTGATAAGAAAGAAACTTACATGTTTCGATAAGGTTCTTTTCGAAGTGTCTTTCACAAATACGATACCGTTGATCGATTTGCTTGTGTATATCTCTCGATCTCTTATCACAAGGCGCACCCACGCTTCGCGAGTTTTCGTCGATAAATCGTCGTATTTTGTTGGAATTCGAAAAATATACCAACACCTACGTGCTTCTACTAGTTCCGCAACCATAAATTGAGCAATTAGCTCCTGCCTTCTAAATTAAGCGAGCTATAGCCATAGAGTAAGGTTTCCCTTATATACTTCTCGAATTTCAATGCACTCGTATTGTCACGTGACATAGAACAATAACATAATTTGGCCACACCCCCAGCTTCCAAACCCTGTCTCTATGAACTATGGAAAAACCAAACGCGCCTTTTCATTTCAACTTATTCAATCAAATGAAACCGTTTTATTGTCCCGGTAGCTATGATATTACTATAATAATCACGCACGTACGTCGCTCTGCTGAATATGTGGTTAGTGAAGCATTATATTAATGTATGTATACAGGTGAGGAAATTAAGGATACTTGCACGAGATGTCTCCAGTACATTACAAGTAACAAAGAACTCGGCGTGAAGTACACAAGCGTAACTGAAGAAGAAAAGCAAATTATTGTCAAAGCCATTGGTCTCACTCAGGGTCACTGGTTTAAATGCCCTAAAGGTAAATGAAATAAGAGCTAGCCTAATTTTGCCTATAAAAACCTCACACAGTGGAGGGCCCAAGACTTGTTCCAAGTCTCTCTTGCATTGTCTTTAATAATGTCCATAATATCCTCGCCGTAGGGAGGAGTAGCGGAGCGAGAAAGAAAGACTTGTCAACTTGCTTCAAGTCTATCTTTCATTTCTTTTCTTTATCAATCCACTATATAATGAAAGAGAGACTTGGAGTAAGTCTATGTGCACCTGGTAGCCTACTCCATATTGGAAATTGTTGCCCCTCTAAGGGCAATTCAGACTAATATAAAGCACATGCGTTTTTATTACATTTTCGTTTATCGTTGTCGCCTAACAATTCTAAGACGATATCGTCTTAGAATTTTGCAGTTTTCATATCTTCGGTTCAGTGCATGCTATGTAGATGACAATACCACCGTTCGATTCAGCGTTTTACGATCTCTTTAGAGAAGTAAATTGTGTTTGTTTACTACGCTATGCACAGGCGGCCCAATTTCAGGGTGAATGACCAGGAGTTGCGGGTTTTTAACGGCTTTTATAAACAAATTTTAAACTCAAGCAAAACTATTCTAAAAACATTCTTAAATTAATCAAATAACTACTCTTTAACAATAAAATATAGTTGACATGATAGTGTAATGCATTTACATTCTGTTAATTACTCCATGAGCTCATTTAGAGCGGTTTATGCAACCTTTTCTGTGGCCTATATGTTGTGTCAACTTGTGTGTTGCTCGTCATATGTATATAGAAGGTAAAGGCTAATTACTCGCGGCCCGACCGCATCGCCTTCAAAGTCAAATATCTCCGCTCAAACTTGTCGTACGGCAAAAAAAATTCGATCAGATCTTTTCACAAAGGTTTCTCGTTCTAACGAATATGGTTTGATCATAACTCGGTCAAATTTGATCGAATCGAAAGCAAAAAACCTTGGCTAATGGAGTGCTGTCAGATGTTTGTTCATTAAATTGTGGAATACCACAAGGCTCTATTTTAGGACCACTACTATTTATTCTGTATATAATGGTTAATAGCTAATAAATTAACCTTAAATGTTAGGAAAACAAAATACATGATAATAGGGAGTCAGTTTATGATTTCCCAAGTACCAAAAGACTTTAAAATACAGGTTAACAATGTATCCCTTATCAGAGAAACAACATATAAATCTCTTGGGGTCCATATTGATGAAAATCTAACCTGGAACAAACATATTGACATAGTTTCCAAGAAAATTTCTGCTGGACTTGCAGTTTTGAAACGTGTAAGCCCAACAATACCTTTTCAAACACGAGTAAATATGTACAAGGCACTGATCTTGCCATATTTTGATTATTGCAGCCCTGTATGGGGAAACATTGGGAAAGGTCTATCTGAAAGACTCCAAAAATTACAAAATAGGGCTGCAAGGATAGTGACACTCTCAAGTTATGAGATGAATAAGCACTCTAGTGAATTACTGGATGATCTGGGTTGGGAAAAACTAGAACACAGAAGAAATATGCAACTTTCTGTGCTATTGTTTAAAATCTACAACAACCTTTCTCCATTGTACTTGAGAAAGATTTTTACAAAACGTCAAATGTTCATTCTTACAATGTGAGAAATTCAGAAAAAAACCTACACGTTCCTAGATATAAATCTGAAAAAGGAAAATGTAGCGTTCACTATAGGGGCTCCGTCCTTTGGAATAAAATCCCTGTTGAGGTTAGAGATCAGACAAACCTAAGCTCATTTAAACTGGGTTTGTCAAATATTGTAAATAATCTGTAAAATATTCTTCACTTTAAATTTATTGTTAGTTAAGTTATAGTTTAGTTTTTGTACTTTATACCTATTTTATAATAATTATGTATCACGGCTCCCTGGAACACCATTGATGTAAATGAAGCGATACCGTGTTTTAAATAAAGAGTATGATGAAAAAAAAATAAAAATAAAAGAGTATGAAATTTAGCGACGAACGGAGCCAAAATCTCTCTCAATTTCGGCTATGGTCATATTAAAATAAATACTTCGAACTGTTCGGGCATGATCGTGGACGTGACGTAAACAACTGGTAAACAATACCGTCTTACGAGGGGTCGGACAGCAGTCAAATTGACGAGTAGCGACGAATTTTGCTGTCCCACCCCGCGTTTACCAGTACCAATATTGTTTACCAGTTGTTTACGTCACGTCCACGATCATGCCCGAACAGATCGAAGTATTATGAACATAGCCGAAATTGAGAGAGATTTTGGCTCCGTTCGTCGCTAAATTTGCACGAGTTATGATCAAACCATATTCGTTAGAAAGAGAAACCTTTGTGAAAAGATCTGATCGAATTTTTTTTGCCGTACGACAAGTTTGAGCAGAGATATTTGACTTTGAAGGCGATGCGGTCGGGCCGCGAGTAATTAGCCTTTACCTTCTATATACATATGACGAGCAACACACAATTTGACACAACATATAGGCCACAGAAAAGGTTGCATAAACCGCTCTAAATGAGCTCATGGAGTAATTAAAAGAATGTAAAGGCATTACACTATCATGTCAACTATATTTTTTTGTTAAAGTGTAGTTATTTGATTAATTTAAGAATGTTTTTAGAATAGTTTTGCTTGAGTATAAAATTTGTTTATAAAAGCCGTTAAAAACCCGCAACTCCTGATCATTCACCCTGAAATTGGGCCGCCTGTGCGCTATGCGGCCGATTTAGCCCCTTTCAAACACCTCTGTTAGTTGTATTGTTTACAAATTAACAATAATACAAACTAATTAAATATTCATCTCGCTTTCCTACCTTTCAACGATTTCGGCATTTTGTATGCGACTTTCAAAAAATAAAATAAAATAGTTCTACTTCCTCAAATGCAATGAAACTTTCCAATAATATTCCTCTTTACATGAGCTACAATTTGTGTGGTAACACTTGCTCGAAAAGAATAAATCCTGCTCTGGCAATTCCGATTTATTTCAACAATAATTGTAAAAATTTTAGATAATTTATGAACATGTTGCAAATTAATTTGGATATGTAATATGAACCGGGACAAACTAAATATCATTTTAAAGAGGACATCATAAGCTATCGAATGACGAGTGTCCTGTTGCCAGAGAATAAACACGTCTGGAGATATTTACATTTGAACAACTGATCGTAAATACCGTGCGTCGGCGTACGACGTTAAAGAGTTTAATTAATACAAATTTTGATTTTTTCTGGTCTCAGTGTTCTAAATTTCTCGGTTGATCATGATAAGTTGTACTGTCTGTTATACTTTTCAAAGCCAAACCATTGTCACCTAAGGCGGAATAAAAGTGTTTTGGCTCCTCCTATGTTCTTTCGAGCTCCCCGACTGGGATACATCACTACTTGTAAGGTAAAGTCATCCTGCGCGAATTTATGAGACCACAGACAACGCAAAAGTGTCAATTAAGTTGCGAATAAAGTAAATGCGTCAAAGCATGATGTTTTGGAACAGTTTTTCTATGCAAATTTCTTGCGTTTAGATTAGCGTAGCATAAATTGATACATACTTCAAATTGTTACAGTTTGCGATATTATAGCAACATTGCTTTGTTGAAATGTCGCAGAAATGTCCAGTTTTTCTACTGTAACAAAAATATAACACTGATGATTTCATTTCAGAGCACATTTACTGTATCGGAGAATGTGGTGGTGCAACTCAAGAAGCAGAGTGTCCAGAATGTGGATCAAGAATTGGTGGGACACAGCATCGTCTTATTTCTGACAACAGGTTAGCCTCAGAAATGGATGGGGCAACACATGCAGCATGGTCCGACACAGCTAATAATATGCGCAACTGGGATCTTCGTCATTTAAGATAATAATGGCGTAGAAAATCGTCTTTATTGCATTTCTTTCCTAATTTTTGTAGATTTGGATAGACTTTCATGCACTAGTATAACAGACGAAGCTAAAAGCTTGGTTAGTGTTTCACCCTGATCTGTGGTCACATCCGTTTTCGAAATTGCGTGATCTGTCCGAAAAGGGAAGCCAAGCTGGCATTCTAGAAACGCGATTATCGGTATATGGGTAGCGAGTCCTGGTATCGGATAGTGGATACTGGGTAAGGTGTACCGAGTAGTGGGTATCGGGTTGCGAGTACCGGATAGCCGAACCGGACAGCGGATACCGGGTACCGGGTACCGGATAGGGACAAAAAACACTATGACAAAAAAGAAAATTTCAATTTTGAAAAGTGGAAAAACTTGTGGTTGTTCAAAATGTCAGTAATTTTCAATACCTTTAGGAATTTAATTGAATAAACTTACTACGCAACAGTGATCTTGCGCGATTTGTTGTTGTTCACACATTAGTTTTACAGGTCGTGAGCTAACGTGGTTATTTCACATCGGTTTGATGAAGCCAAAAGCTAAGGAATAAATTATAAACGTGGTGTTTCCACAATCTCTAATCTTAAAACAATACAGTCGCAAAAAGTTACATCTTCATGTGAACGCTTTCTTCTCATTTTTAATTAAGTATTTTGTTACTATTTTTAACGATTTGTGGTCGGTTGTATTTGTTTGGCTGATATTTCAGGATTCTTTGCATTAATATTTATATTACATCTTTTACTTTTCATACACGATACCCGCTACCCATTATCCGGCATACGGCATCCGCTACCCAGTATCCGGTCCCCGGTATCCGCTACCCGTATACAGGTACGCGCGTTTTCCACTATCCCGGCTACGCTTGGCTTCTTGTAGCCTCTTGTGAAATAATTTGAGTTGACATGTCAGTCTATATGTCACGCGAACTACAAATTTCAAACTTAAACAACATACATTTCAAATCATATTGAATACCTAAAGAAGTATTGAACCGAAATAAGTTTAGATATAGAAGCTAAAAAAAGAACAAGGCATAACAGCAGGAATCTATCTCGTGAAAACGCAAAAAAAACACATTTGATTGTGTGCCAAAGCTGCTTGCGGTATAGTAAGACACTGCGGTCATAATTATTATAATTTTGTTTTGCTCAAATTTTGCAATAATTATAAATAATTATATATAACTACAATATTTTGAGAATCCAAACTCTTTATTAACGTCTACCAAGACTCAAGGCTTTACTGTAAACCCATTGAATTTCGAATTGACATAAAAATACATGTCTGCAGACTTGGTCTACTCGCATAGCTGGTGTAATAATTTGTAATTAAAACGATTAGGTAGTTTTTGGCTAGGATATAGACATAGTAGAGACAGGGTATTTGCTTAAATATTTAATAGCCGTAGATATAAAGGGAAACAATAAATGCATCTTCTTTTTCCGTTATTGTTATAATGGTTTTTTCTCGAAAATATCCTATGCAGTTTGCCATTTTCAAGAAAAGACTCCATTAGTTATATGCCATCTATTGAAGATGTATCGTTGCGTCATTTGCGAAGAAACAAAAATGTATATCTTAGATATGTGTTTTGGGTCTGTTTTCAGTGATATATTTACAATCAAGCTTTGTTAGCCCGACGGGTTTGACGGTATTCTGCAGTTGTTTAAGCCTGGTTCACACGAGTGAGATAAGCACAAGCGTAAGGATGGACAAAAGGTAAAACAAAGGGATGCAGTGAAGTGTGTAACATAAACGTCGACATAAGCACAAGCATATATAAACACAAGCCTCTAAGCATGAGCTAAGCCGGAACAAAAGACATTTCAAAAGAAAATTCTTCCTGTTTTGTTTTTTTAAGCCCTAGGGAAAGTGTTCTTTTGTATTTCTTCTTATGCTTACGTCACTCGTGTGAAACAGGCTTTAGTGGTGACCTTCGACTTTGTGCAGAGTGATCGTTAGTGATATCAAAGATTCGTGTTCTGCAATAAGGTTATTATTCAAATTTGGTTGGCTACGATAATGTAAGCAACTTCAAGGCTCAGAAACGCTTTTTTTCGATTTTAAGTTCTCTTCTGTGCACACAATTTTGTCCAGTAAGATATGTCTTTTTTGGAAATTGGTTAATACAAGTTCTGAGGAACTTTTTTAAGGCATACTAGGATATAAATATATCTTCGTATAGAATTTTATTAGTATGGTGTTTTCCGGTTTTGTTCTCGATTTCCGAATATTAACTACTTACTAACCGAGATTGAGGGCTGTACGGGAGAATATTAAACCGAGGTCTTGATGTATTGAACGAGCGATAGCTCGGTCAATACATCAAGACCTTGGTTTAATATTCTCCCGTACAGCCCTCACTCTCGGTTAGTAAGTAGTTTATTATATGGCAATTGATTAATTGAGTAGTTATTTGTAACAGTGGAAAACATTCGCAGATTTGTCATGCGAAAGCGAAAGTCAAAGTCCAAAAGCCGGTTCATTTTCAAAATGTCAATATCATTCGTACAAATGCATCTGGCTAAGTAAAACACTACTACATACAACACGTTTTTATAAAATATTAACACAGAGATAGAGATATTTAATAATTTAATAACAGTTTTTCGAAAATAGCAGAAAACAACTCGGAAAACAAGCTGCTAGTTCAACTCATTTCATAAGTCATTTTTTGTTTACTCTTTAGACTTTAAATTAATAAACAAAAGCAGACTACGAAATTATCTAAAAATACCTAAGACTGTGTCGCTGTTTTAAAGTTATACTTTTTTCAAATGTTTTAAAAAGTTTAAAATTCCTTCTGGCTTATTACAAGCGATTTGTTTAGCCCTTCGTATGCTCAAAACACAAAATTCTCGGCGACTACAGTTGCAGAGTCTAAAAATTTACCTTTTTTCGATTTAAGCAACCAAACTTGATCATAGAATGCTAACCATGGTTCAATTTCCTATTTTTCCATTTGTGGTTGTTATTTTCTCCGTTTTCGAGTATTTAAAAATATTTCTTGAGGTCATTTTCTTGTCTAAAACTCGGCCTTTCTTCGCAGGCCAATAAAAATTACGTATTGCCCGTGGGCAATACGGGAAAATCCTGCCTCGTCAGCGACCAATCAGATTGCGAGATTCACCAAAACAAGCACTTGCCATATAATAAACAAAATTAATACAAATTTCGCTTGTGGTTTCTTTGGATTTATGATTGTTATACGGTCTGTTTTGAAATATTAAAAATCACGAGTCGTATATTTTTTAGAAAAGTTAGCCGTGTTGTTGGCAAACGGTAAACAAAAAATTCAGGAGGCAAAGGGATCCAGCAAAGCCGAAAGTCGGGAAAGTCGTTTAAATCTTTCTACTTTTACCTGTAGTTTGCATTCGGAGTCTGTAAGAGTGTAATACTCAGACAATTAGACAATGCAGGAAGTTGTCCAGTTCGGAAAATACGAAGAGACCAACAAAGCCAACAACGTTCATTTTATATATGGTTGCTCCCTTACGAAAAAAACACATGTGTTTCACATGTGTTTCACATGTGTTTCACATGTGATTCACATGTGGTCATATGTGATTTTCATGTGGTCACATGTGATTCACATATGATTCACATGTGATTTTCATTTGCTCATATGTGGTTTTCACAAGCTCACATGTGATTCACATGTGGTCATATGTGATTCTCATGTGGTTACACGTGATTTACATGTGATTCACATGTGACTTTAAGTGCTCATATGTGATTTCAGTATGTTCACATGTGATTCACATGTGATTCACATGTGGTTTTCATGTGCTCATATGTGATTTCGATATGCTCACATATGAATCACATGTGAACCACATGTGGGCATATCGAAATCAGATATGAGCACATGAAAATCACATGTGAAGCACATGTGAACCACATGTGAGCACGATATTACTAATAATCTACAAGTGGAAAGAAAGCCGATAGAAAAGTGCTAAACTGTTGAGCCAAACAAAACATTATAAAAGTGAAGATCATATCAGAATTAGTAAAGATGCTTCACATCTTTTAAGTCATGGGATGTGACATGATGGCAATTCAAGTTCTTTCTGGAAAACAAAATCCGGCTAATTAGGAGAATGATAATAATTATTTCAATAATATATATGAATATATCCATTGCCAAAATGTTCTATTAGAATCCTATAGAATATTCTACAGAATATTCTAAATCCTATAGAATATTATTTTGGGTCATTTACTCTATTGAATATTCTAGTGAAGATTTACAGATCCTATAGAATGTTCTATTGCACAGTCATATGAAACATTCAATAACATATTCTATAGAATATTTCATTAATAATGAAACTTATGTAATATTCGATAGAATGTTTAATAGAATGTGAGCATGTAAAAACAATTGATTTAAACATGCATTTTGTTTAACTTCAACACAACACAGAACATATATTTACTGTCATAGCATAAAATTCAGTGTATTTTATTTAGTAGCAAGGACAAAATTATTTAGTAACATCTGTGTAACTCTACTAGCTGGGGAGGCTTACAGGTGCTACACCTTGCCTAAGGGTGACCTGGAGGTAGTTGTGACTAAGGATAACCTCATTCGCCCACGTCGAAACTCCACAACCGGTTGCAGTTTTAAGTCAATGCCCAGGACCAAAAATATACAATATATACACATGTATTAACTAATTTACATAGAATTAATCTCTATCTATAGTGTTCGGTAATTGACAGATAATAGTGTTCACACTCATGGATTGATCTGTAATTAAGACAAACTTGTCTGAAATGTCACCTAACCTCACAATTTGCAATGCTGTTTCAATTTCTGAGACTTTCCAAATGTTACCACAGAGTCTACCACATTCACAATCTGTTCTTAGCCAGGAGGGTCGGTTTAAATAAACAAGTCTGGCAAAAGCAAAACACAACCCTTTCACAACAGCAAATACTTTCAGCTCCACAACTGTGCCATCCACAAGACCAACAATAGAGTTCTTTCTTCGAGAGCTACGGGTGTACTGTTGACAGTGTAGCACTTTACCACCAACAATGGCCTTTGTGAAAAACTCAGCTTGCTCAGCCTCATCAATTGGACCATACAAAGCATCATCATCAAGAAGAAACCTTTCCTCAATCGTAAAAGGCCGACAATAGGATGCACCTAAAAGTACTATCCCATTGTCAAATTGCTTTGCTTTTCTCAATGGTACAGTTCCCTTTAGCTGGGCTTCCATGAAAAATGTCATTGCACTTACTCCATTATGCTTAAAATTGTCAGAAAGAATACCAATGGCACGATATAAAAGAAAAGAATTTGCGATCTGCAAGGGTACAGCTTGCGTTCCATGGAAAAGCTTCAACAGGACAAGGTTAAAACCTTCAAAAACGTAAGTGGAATAGACAGACAATGGTCCCCAGTCAATCACTGTTTGAGTTAAATGATTTAACTGATGAACATTGTAAGACATATGAACATCACCATATAAATCCAGAAAATCCTGAACAAATTTAGATAAGGAAGAATGAGCCTTATTCAACTCCGATCGGGTGATGGAAAACTTCGTCAACAAAAACACCATGTGCAAGAAGAAGCATGTGCTGAAAGTATCTTAAAGGCAACACTCCATAGAGAATTACTGGACAGTAAAGGAGAATCCACCAATGCCATTCAGAACCCTTCCAAAATGCTCTTTGGGCAAGTGAGCGAGGGACCCTAGTGACTTCATGAGGTGGTGAAATTTGTTGGAGCTTAGCATCAAGCTCCGCTATACACCTACCTAAATACCAGGGTTCTTGGTGATTACAGGAATCAAACCAAAGATGCCCCAACTGCCGTGCAACGCCGAGGTCAATACAGTGGAGATTGTCAACTGGAAATCCTCTGACTGTATTGAAAAATGGCAACTCTAACAGCTTAGATGGGCCTTTTACACCATTTACAATTTCTTGCTGTGTGAATGCCATCATTGCATCACGGTTAATTTCTTCCTGGGTCCTAAGGTTATGCCCTTCTGAACTAGGCAGATACACTCGTGCATGCCCTTGACCTTTCTGGACCCTAATACCTGTGTTATAACACCAACTGCAACCACAATCACCATTGAATTGATGGATATTTTGGAGAAGAGCTCTAGCAACAGTGTCACATGAGCAAATGCAAGCAAACACCTTTGAGCAAACTTCAACACCATCTCGCAGCCATGTCATGCCAACAGATCCCAGCTTCCTCATTTCACTAGTAAATGGTTCCAAAAATTCTAGAATGTTTGGTTTACTGGATCCAAACCATAGGCCTATTAAGAAAATATTCTGCTTCCGCTTTTGGGGAGGAAGTTCATTTAGCATTCCTTGCAATGGCCATATACTAAAATTGGAAGACTTGAAAACAGGGACACCATCACAACTAAAGGATAAGCTCATTGCATCTCTGTCAGATGTAAGAATTCCATCGCCAAGAGATTTGTACATTTGCCCATCGTAAATATCACTAATTACATCATCATCTTTTTCTCGATTAAAACGGTATTCTAAATCCTTAGAAATATCATGCTTCTGAACGAAATCATTCAATTGTTTTCAATTGGTAGATACAAAAAGAAATTGCCTTGTTCAAGGAGTTCTTGGCGTACATATTCTTTTTCACAAATTTCACAATTTAAGCTGTCACTTGTTTTCAGAAGTGTTTGACAACTTGGGCAGAAGAATTTATATTCAAGTCCTTCTTGAAAACCATTAAAGTACTTGTCAAACAAATATTTTGTTCTAGGCAAACGTGATCCAATTGGGAGTATCATGCTCAACAATTTAAGCAAGTTACCGACAGCAGTATTGGTTAAGTTGTTTCCAATTGCAAATGCCATTATGAGCAGGAGACACTGACCAAGAGTGATGGGTGCATTCTCATACAGTGGTTCATCTGCCAGTTTATCAGCCTCAGACTGGTAAAATTCATCACCCTAAATCAAATTGTCAAGATACCAATATTTAGTATTTAAACAGAGTTTCACGAATATGTAACACAAATTATGTGATCTGTGTAGAACAACTGATGAGGAAAGCAAAATTGGGTTTGTTAACTTACAGAAGGTCATTTTAGGTGTGTTGAAATTTAAAGCTTTATGAAAGGAGGTGATAAAGTTATGGTTTATGCATTTTTCACCATTCAAATTCAAAACAAACCTCTCTTTGTAATTAAGGTTTTCTTTGACTCAGACTGGATGTGTGGTATTTCAATGTTTTAATTTTGTATCTGATGACTGGTACAAATTGCCTGGCAACTAGGCTAACTTAATCTTATAGGTTAATTATCCCATTCCCAAGATAGAATAGGCATGCTACAGGGTCTTAAGGAATAAAAATAGGGTTTGGTATTAATAAGCATTTTAGTTTGATTTGGTGTGACCGTCTGACTTGCTCAGCGATGGTTGACAGGTTTATTCCTACTTTTTTGTATCATGCTGTTTGTTTTCCCCATGCATGCATTCTTGCATAATCCTTATTTTTAACCCTTGTATATAATATATGTGATTATAATTTTTGTTTACTCTCAGTTTTCATTAAATCAATCTGATTGGTTTTTACTTTGTCATGTTATGTTTATTTACTTGTAGAAAAGCACATGTGCTTTCTACCAACCCCATTTGCTCGAAACATAGAAATCTGTTATATATCGTTTAGGTAGTGAGTGGAACATTTACTGCATTTTTATGCTATTGTCTGCTCCAGACACTGGCCATATGTTAAGGTTTGTGATTTAACAATAATCATCTCTTGAAAATTATAAACTTGCTTTCCAGCATGTTTATAGCATGAAAGTAGGCCGTCCAAAAGACGGCTGGATGGCCAGCTCAGACACTGGACATGTTACGAGGAAGGACCACCAACATGCATAAACACAGATCATATGCTGACCATGGTTAGCAGGTATATTGATGTATGTATTGATATACCCCATGTAAAAAGTAATGTCTGCTTGGCAATCAGCTTGTTCCTGATTGAGAGCTTGGTTTTAGTTGTAAACCAGCAAATAAAATTTTGACCATTAAAAAGTCAATACGGTAATAATATTTGTCATGCCCTTTTATTTTATAATTATTTCAAGAGGCTGTTTATAGATACTTACGATTTCGTCTTCATCACCACTACCATCTTGAGGCTGGGCATATCCATCAGGATTTTCGCCATTATAAATATCATCATTGCAATCATCACCTAAAAAAACATTAATTTATTTAATAATTGTTGAATTGAATGAGGACTGGTTGAGGCCGTGGTGTAATAAGATTCCTACCTGAAAGATCTTGATCTTCATTACCAGAACATCGTGAATGTAGCTCTTCATGCTGTTCAGCTGACGAAGTTTGATCGTCATCATTTTGTTCTGAGGACGCAACGTCTGTATCACAATGAAGACGACGCCATTTAGTCGTTCTTGGTATTCTGGCGTTAAAACTTTCATCCTCTGGATTTAGGCTGTATAGTTTATAAGGCCCCTTTTTCTTCCAACAGTGTCAGCGACAGACTCAACAGCATCCGCCATGTTTGGTTTTGAAGTGTGAACTGACTCCGACCGGAGAAACAGCCCAAAACCCACGCGTGACGTGTGTGGTGACGTCACGCGTTGTTGATGTTCATGCATTGCGCGCGTGACTTGAAAATTTCAAAAAAATTGTATTCGACAGATGAGAACTCAGTTTTGCTTTGTAGCACAAACCAAAAAATTAAATTCGTTTTCTCGCTATTTGAGTGATCTATTATTGTGCCAATCAAAATGAAATACGTGCTGATTCACTGGATTGAATCCAACGAGACAAGCATCTTGGCCGAAGAATATGTTAAGGACAAAAGCATGCTTAAGGACCCAGAGAAGGAAGGCATGGTTATGTTTGGCGATGCGGCAATGAAGGCGCCTAAGGCCGGCTGGAAATCATATTTAGCAAGAGTTCTAGCAGCAAGTGGTAAGGATCTCTACATATCTTCATTAAATCTATAGGTAGTCCGTAATGATACAGTTTTAACAATGAGATTTAATCATTCAATACAAATACAGACACGCTCCCCGGCGATATATATTGTTGCCAGTTGAATATTAATGACACGTTTGTGACTATAAAATAGGGTCATATACTGTCTATAAATATGTCTGTCGTAAAACCAAGTGAAGTTTTAGCATTTAGGCTTCTAATAGCAAAAAATATTGATATTCTATGCAATTCCATGCTATTCTTTTGCCATAATGGCTTCGTCAGCCACATGTTTGTTGCCTCGTCCTAGTCTTTTTGCTCGGATTTCTCAATCTGACGTCATCGAGAATAATGACTACACTATGCTGTATATACTTCTCCCCAAATACCAGACATACTAGTAAAATATTTGTGCTTATTTCACTGCAGATAGCAAAACTAATCTGATGAAAAGCGAATTGGATTTCCTTAATAATGGAGATTTGGAGACTGGCAATGATTCCACAGTCGTAAGATTTTCGGCTAAAAGGCTGCAGTTGGAAGAGACTAGTGCAGGCAATAAGAAACCAGCAAAGATTATGAAGGTTTGCAAAATCTTTGATACCATTATCAATTAAACTTTATATATGCATGTTGTCTAAGATGATGAAGTTGACCAGTGTTATGTTTGATATATTCATCAGAAAGCAGCAAAATTTTCCACTCACTACCTAAATGATAGAACAGATTTGACTTTTAGAGCTAAGGCCCTTCACACTTATTCACGACAAAGGGCCTAAACTCGAAACGTTGAATCTGTTGTATAGTTTGGGTAGTGGGCAATTCCATGACATAGTTCAAATTATGTAAAAAAATATAATTTGCAATTTTAATAAATAAAGTTATTATTGTTATAGACAATGAAATCATATTTTAAATTAAAAAATATTGATTTTGAAAATTTTGTCATGTTTGAAGACAAACTTATATGACAAATTTGTAATAAAAGGCTTTGTCCATTCTGTGTAACATCAGTCACAGTCACTTAAATGCCGGCAACAGTAAAAAAACATTAATTTAATTTAATTAAACTTTTGCATCAGATAGAGGATATAATTATCTTAAGTTTATAAGAAAAAATGCGAGTTAGCAAGCAACAGCCAAAAATATATGATGTGTTTTTCTTAGAAAAAATCCTTCAAATGTAACGTCAGTCACGTGGAATTGCCCTAGTGAGTAGAAAATTGTGCTGCTTTCTGATGCTATTATCAGCTACCAACACAGAACACTGGCCACGTATTGAAGTTTGTTATGTTTGAAATATCATTTTATCTGAAGTTACCATAAGCAATTGAAAAGCCTTGTGTTTCTCGCCATCATCTACCTAAGATAGAATTGATTAGTAATTGTCAGGGCCACTTTCATTGCACTGTAGCTGCTGGAGACTAATTGTTATGGTCTTTGGTAGAAACCACAAGGCTTACATTGGCATACTGGTAACTCAACAGATTTAATTTGTAATCTATAGAAAGATTAATTGAAATGAAATCTGCTAATGATAGCTCCACAACAATGGACCTAAGCCATTCATTTAGATGAGCTGCCTTTCATAGAATAAACTTTGAAGGATTTTTATTGCACTAATCACTTGGTGGAAATTTTGATCTGGAATATTTGGTGATAAGAATATTTGGAATATCCACTTGGATTATCTACCTAACCAAATATTCCAGATTAACCTTTCATAGAACTCTAAAGACTAATTATATGTTTTATAATCTTTTCATAGAAAAATAAAGATGTTAAAAAACTTGCAGAGAGGAAAGCCTATAAACAAGTACTTAGCAGGATTGGCACCCTGTTGAGTCTGACGAGTCCAGTGAAGAACATATTGACAAGTATATGTATGACTCCGATGAGCTTCCAGGTGAAACACCTAGTGTACCGGTACCAGCTTCTTCAGACAAACTATTACAGGAGGAAGTAAAGAAACTACAAAGTGAAGTTTCAAGACTTCATAAAAGTGAGTCCTGTAATAAAACATTTTCTTGTAGTTGTAGTTGCCTCTGATCTTTTGCAGCATGATTAACTTTGCTGCAGATAAGGTGATAAAACTTTGCTGAGAATAAGGTTTCACTGATGAAATCAATAAATCATTACCATCATGTTTACTTTAGGATTGCCTGGTTTGATAAAGGAGGCAGTTTTGGCAGCCCTTACTGAAACCAACAAAAGAATGATATTAACCAACCGAAGTTCTTTGTTGTTTCTAACCCCAAAACGCCTAGCCCCCGACCATCTCCTCTTGCCACAAGACCATCTCCTCTTGCCACAAGACCATCTACTCAATCTGCAAGATCGTCAGCTACCCCAAGCAGCTGTTCCTCAGAGGAGCAGGATGTTGAAGAAATGGAAGGGTCAAATTCACCAAAGTTAATGGTATGTTTGAGTTTGTACATTGTGTAAAGCGCATTACAGTATTTGTCACCAAAGTCTCCTTTGATCCTAACTATGTCAATAATATCTATTAACCCATTCCCGGTGCGAGTAATAAAATAATCTGGCTTTAGACAGAGTAAAATATATAAAGTGGCTAACACTGCTGTTGTCATTGCATTGGGTTAAGTGGTTAACATTTTGTTCTGATAACCAAATGCCATGTAACCTAATCTGTAAAACTGTAATAATTTAAATTAGCCTACCGGCTGGGAATTAATGTCCTCCCAAAATTTAAGCTGACTAGATGTGATTCATAGATTGCTTGCCTTTCAATAATAATTGTGTTTCTCTTATATTTAATTTTACTTCCTAGGATTATATTGACTCAGTCCAAATGGGTGAGGTTATAAGGTCACCTAATTTCAAAAAAATGACGGTAAACCTCATGACTGCTGTTTTTGAAAGAAAGGTTTTAGCAGAATCCTCTGTGACAGGAAAAAGCAAAGAGGACGGCCTGCATTAGATCGCACCAAGGTTGAACTGATTATAGGTTAGTAATTGTGTTTTCTTCTTTTACCAATTGATGGTATGTATATACACATGCTACCTTTGTAACTTTGATACAGCTTGTTAGCTTGGCATGTTTCCAAAGTTGTTTTAGTATGTAGCACAATAATGCTAGTAGTCTCCTTTCAATGCAACCAAATTTTACAAGTGCTCTCAAAGAATGATAACACTGAGAAGATAAATTGTCTGGCATTAGCAACAGTATACTGTAGGATTTTCTTCCATATCTTAAAAGACTTGAAATGTAGTCTATGAAACAAATGTTCTGAAACAACTCTTAAGTGGAGGCTAGAGTTTCTGATTGTGTCTTAACTTACAAAATTGTCATTGTACATTGCAATGGCTATCTTGAAAATTTGGTTGTCTGATTATTTCAAATAACAATGCTAAAAAATATCATTTACAAATGGTCATTTTGTTTTACTTGCAACAATTCAATAATTGGCGGCAGTTGCAAAGCTTACAAATCATGTTGAGTGCAAGTTGGTAATGGTAATTCCTGGTTGTTGATAAAGGGTGTCATTAGCACTGTTGGGACTGGTAACTGAAACTTGATCAATGTGGTATCTATTATTTGAAATCAATGTGAAAAAAATTGTAATCAATTTGAGAATAAATTTTGTTCCTAAATAAACCCCCTTTACTTTGGTCCTTCATTTACATTGGAATTTACCAACCAAATTGGTCATACCGTATTAACAATAGTGTTTTATTGTTCTAGCTTTTGTCATAAAAAGGTTTCCAGAGGTCACTGATGCCATCGTCAAATCAATGATGGCACAGAAATGTAAAGACTTAAGAAATTCAATGGATGGTAGTAGAAAGAGACAGGAGATGCAGGCAATTAATAATTAAGAGAAATTGAAGGATATTTAAGAATTTTCTCTCATATATCATATATTTGCTCTCATGTATATTAACAGCTTATTAAAAAAAGGTTGCCCTTTGAGAAATTTAAACTCTAAGCGTGCAAAGCTTAATGGGAGAACCAGATTCAGGCTTGGAAGTTGAATATTGCAGCTATTTGAATGAATTGCCCGTGAGGAGATATTTTAATTATTACTACCATATGTCTCTAAGAAATGGTGCCCATATGTGATTTCTAAACAGATGAAACGATGCTCCCATTATTTTTTGCGCGCTTATGACAACCGAGTTTAGGTATTAGTGTTTAAGGTTTGCAAAGGATAATCTTTTGAATTAGCTGTATATGGGTTTCCAGTTAATGTATGATTTTCCATTTTATCATGAGTAATATATTTGCAGATATCATTTTACTGACGTACAAGTGTTTTATGTGTGCATCCATTATTATGTATGTGTGACTGGTAGTATGAAGTATTACTTCGGTATAATATGAAGTATTACTTATTTGGTCACATGTGAACCACATGTGAATCACATGTGGTTGTTCCAAATTCATCTGTTTTGAAGACACATGTGAATCACATGTGATTCACATGTGATTGGAACATGTGGTTTTCATGTGGTAATATCACATATAAAACACATGGGAATGTGATATTACCACATGTGAATCACATGTTACCACATGTGAACCACATGTGGTTTCACATGTGGTTTCTACATGTGGTTTTTTCGTAAGGGCTAGCACAAAAGTTCACATAAGAATAAAGTAATGAAACATACCCTGTTTCGTTATGAGCAGCTGTAGAACCACAGTACCGTAAAATGCCGTTGTACACCACAGACAGGGCCGCCGAGAGGGGGGGGGCGCAGGGAGGACATCTTGCCACGGGCATCCAACCTAATAGGGGCCCTCATCTTGGAAAAAGGCAAGAAAAAATGTTTAAAGTGCTCATTTAACGATTGACAATGTATGATATTCTACAGTAGGTAACGTTGATAGTGTTTGTAATTATGAGTAGAATGTATTAGTATAGATCGAATACTCGAGCGGAAATTTATATACATTGTTTAGACCTAGCCAGGGGCAGTTGCGAAAAATGCAACTTAAGCCCCGTTTACACGACAACAGTTTTGGGCACGGCACTCTTAAATTTAGGCACGCGGGCCACTAAATTCGGCACGGCACCCTTGATTTTTGTCGTGTAAACGGCAACATAACAGGCCCGCGTGCCAAAAAATTTTGGCGGGCCGAGACCATCTCCAGAGGTAGTCTCGGCCCGCCAAGAAGAAGGCACGCGGGCCCAAAGTTAATTACGCACGCGCATTCGTTTTCGGGTAACAACAAAAGATGGCGCCTAAAACAAGAGGAAAACAGTGGTCTGACGAAGCAACGCGATGTTTAATCGAGTTATGGGCGGAAGAAACAATCCAGATATCTTTGGATGCGTGCAAGACTTCTCGGGCGACTTCTAATGTTTATAAAATACTACTGGTGAGTTATTTAAAGTTAAAAATTTGATTTAATTATGTATGAATATGTATATTCATAAATAATGCACAAACTATGGCACAGATATTTAAATGATTTAAACATGTCTTTGATTCTCTACAGGGTGTTTTTGAAATCGGATATTTTAGAATTTGCATGGTTCAGCGTTATTTGATTCCAAGGATGTGTTGAACGAACGAATTTTCAAACCCAGAACATCATATAAAAGTTAATGCACGTGCTGACGTACATTGAAATGCTTATTAGACATTTTTAAACATCCTGTATTTATTCATTATACTTTTGAACATGCTATTATAGTTTGTACAAAGTATTATTAAAATGTCAGTAATTAATTGTAGGTAACTCATTATTTTACATATTTTACAGTCTCAGTTGGAGGACAAGGGCTACAAAGGGTTTACCTAAAAGAATTGATCAATAAAATAAAGAAACTACGCCAGCAATATAGGAAAGAAAAGATAAGTCACGGCAAACTGGAAATGGCGTAACGAAAAAGTGGAAGTTTTTGATGAAATTGATGTTTTTTGACCATGCGACACAATGTAAATCCACCAGCAGTTGTCGATACAATGGCAGAAGGTGCTGAACAAGATGTGCATGAATTTGATGATGGAGAACTGGGAAGGTTAGAAGATGACAGTTCAAACCTAGGTATGTTAGAAGTTATCCTTCAGTACTACAGTATGGAGAGTTACTGTAGTACTGAAGAGTTACTGTAGTACCCAAAGTTTTCTTGTCCACACTTATTATATTACCTACAGACAATATTTTGCAAACATTATTTTTACCTAAATTTTACTCTAATTCTAATACAATTGTATAGTCAGGCATAGTTTATTGTGTTTGTAGTTGATACTATGGCTAGCAAATATGGCCAAGGTGAATCTCATCTTCAAAAGTGTTCTACCTGTGACTATGAAGAAGAACTAAAAAGTAGTGGTGTACATGTAACTGAAGGTGGAGGAGTTATTGTTTATGCCAATGATGATGAATTTTCTTGTTCAAATTGCTCTTCAGGGAAGAATGATCAACAGCCAACCAACATTTTTGGTAAGTCTTGCAGATGTAATGCACCATAAACCACCCCATATTCTATTCATCTGCTATGTTTAATTCCAGATTATTTTACTCAAGGCAGGTACGGGGGCTTGTGACCCTTTATTTTTCCCTCATTAATTCTATTGAATAATATTAACAAAAGCAATTTAAAATAATCGTATTGAAATAAAATTACTTCAATATAAAAAAACAGTATATAAAGTTTTCACACATTTTGGTGTTTTCATGACCACCAAATTGCAACCGCGTTTTGCTATATGACCATATAAAATTACTACCAATCAAGTATTACTGTACATCTTTATAAAGAAAATTTTAGGTATAAAAAATTAAATTAACCTGATTTCCATAGCAAATGATTGTGACACATAACTTGTCAATTTAACCTTATTAAACATTAATTTGTTAAATAGTTTGGTTTATTACAGTTTAGTAAACATATGTCAACATTAGTGTTGCAATAACGAGAAAGGGTGTATATTTCCCATGAAGGTCAATATTCTTCCCATGTTCACGTGTGATCTCTGCTTTTTAAAGGAGATTTTGAAGATGACAGTGGAAATGGTGATGATCCACTTATATCTCCAAAGAAAGGGATTAATCCAGTTATAAGCAGAAAAAGAAGCCAAGAAAAAACATCAAATCAGGAAAAAACATCAAATCAGGAAAAGCCACCAAGTTTGCCCCGAAAAAAAAAGAAAAGCAATGTAGAGAAAAGCTTAGAGGTTGTCTTTGAAAAATTTGAACAGTCATCAACAACTGAATTTGAAAGGTACTGTACAAAAATCATGTACATGTGTCAATGTTACAACATATGTGCTTGGATGGATTTAATGGATGATGCAGGAAGGATTTATTCCTTTGTATATATGTTTCCCGAGCATGAATGTTGATGGGTTGGTGACTTTGCTTTGTCTTGACAACTGCAAAATTATTAGAAAATGTTCCTGTAAAATATTGGCATGAAAAATCACGAAGGGATGAATACATATGTAAATGTATTATTGGTTCACTTGGTTGCTCAACCCAAAAGGCAGTGTTATCCTTAGACAGTATCGATACAGGCTATAGCTTAGTAGTGCTGGTGTGGGCATAATCCAATGTTTAGAGTTTGACAATTTTTGTTGTGACTGTCACTACGACTTATCTTTACAAGCTTATGTGGGATTTTTAGGTATCAGAAGCTCGAAGAGGATCGAATTAAAAGAGAGCATGAATTTAGGTTAAAGCAAGCTCAGCTGGAAAATGAGAGACGGAAGGACGAGAGGGCACATGAGCTTAATATGTTACGTATGATGTTGTCACCACAGGTACAACAGCCTTCTGCTGTGATAACTGGTTACCAACAATATAATTATCCCATTGGCTACAGTCCTCAATCCAGTCCACAACAATATCCATGTGACAGCAGCGCTCATGGCGGTTTGAATGAAGACCAAGCACAGGATGTCCAAACTTTTTTAAATTGTAATAGTCAAGTACTGAACTATTATTTAAACTGTTGATATTGTTGCATTACATTTGTTTTCTGTATATGTTATACAGGACACGAGTTGAACATATGTTAAACTTTCAGTTAAAGGTGTTTGACAATAAAAATCGAGTTTTGTGATTTGAAAGAATGTTGCAAATACAGTCTAGTAGCTGTGGTGATGTTTTAGAAATTTTCAATAACTACTTTTAAGATAGTTTAGTCATTTACCGACATGTTCAAAACAAGTGAAATGTTTCCAATATTTCTAACAATACAAAACTAACGAGCAGCTCCTGTAGTAAACTAAGTGTCTCTTTCAAATTCAATTTTTATTGCTTATCTCAATATTAAAGTGGCTATCCAGCCTGTGGAGATTTTACATATTTGTGATCTTTGGAATCTCCGGAGAAAAATTGTAATATATTTTGTCGTTCGAAAATTTCATCTTCATGCCCTTTTCCCCCGCTAAAGTTCACAGGAAGTGACGTCCACCCAGGGACACGCGATATTTTACGGAGTGATTCAGCAATGAAATACAGCGAAAGTTTGGCTTTGAACTTTAAACAGTCTGTTTAGACAATATTAGCTCCCTGGGTAGATGTCACTTCCTGTGAAATTTAGCAGGGCCAAAAGGCATGAAGATGCAATTTTCGAACGACAAGATATATTAAATTTCTTTTTGATAGAACCCAAAGATTACGAATATATAAAATCCCCACAGGCTGGATAGGCACTTTAACTTTATTCCAATTATCTTGTTGTTAACATTTTGTGGAATTTACAGTACAACATGCTTTCGTTTAAACATGTTTTGTGAACTTCAGTCTTTATAATGTACATTAGTTGTCAATAAAACATCGAAAAACTGTTTAAGAGAAATGCTCTGTCAGAGCAGCGCGAATACCGTCAGCATCTTGTGCTTCAATTTCATCAATTGGCTCCACGACAATAGCTTCTTCTTCAAAAGCGTCCGCCGCCTCCCAGTCGGGCATGAATTCGTTTTTCTGAAGTTCACATATATTATGCAAAATGCATGACGCATGGACAATACCAACTGAGGAAGCTACTTCCATATCTACTCGCTTACTAAATCTTGTAAATCTTCCTTTCCATCTTCCGAAGGTGTTTTCCACTGTCATCCTTGCACGACTAAGATTGTAGTTAAACTTCTTCTGCCTTTCAGTAGCCTCATTTCTGGGATATCCCTTTATCAACCATGGCAAGAGAGGGTAAGCTGGGTCGCCCACGAGAAACGGTGCTATTTCCACTCCGCGAATTTCCTTTACGATATCATCGGGGAAAAGAAGTTTCTCATTTCCCTTTCTGAAAATTGTAGAATTAGAAAGAACTCGCGCATCATGGACGCTACCAGGCCATCCTATGACCACATCCCGGAACATATAATTGCAGTCAGTGACCGCTTGCATGACGATACTATGAAAACCTTTACGATTCACGTATTCTATGTGGCTATCGGCTGGTGCTAATATTGGTATGTGCGTGCCATCTATTGCACCAGCACACATGGAAATCCCCACCTTTCTTCGTAACCTTGCAGAACTTCAAGGAGGTCGTCTCCTTAGGGAAAGTGATAGCCCTTGGAAAGCGCTTTATTATTGCACAGCTTACTTCTTTTACGCACTGACACACGAACGATCGCGACACGCCAAAAAGATTTGCAACAGTTCGATACTCAGCAGTACAGGATAAATAATATAACGTTAGGGCCAGGCGTCGTTTTGCAGTAACTGGGTCACGCATGGGAGTACTTTTACGACATATTTCTTGCTGAACTCTGTCTAAAATAAATTCAAACGTTCTTTTTGTCACTCGGAAATTTGCATACCACAATTCATCGTTGTATTGTTGATCGACCATGTCAAACCAAATCAGCGAACGTGGATGCATCCATAAAAACCTTTCTCGTGGTTGATGCAAATAGGCTAATGCCGCTTCAATTAAGGCAACTCGGCGTTTATTTCTCTTACGAAACGATATTCCTGGTGGAAAGCTGCTTTTGTACGTCGTTCGAACGAGTTGCCGTCGTTTCCAAACATACATATACCAAGAAAAAGCCATTTTTACATCATTATATCTGTGAGCCATGTTTGAAAAAACCCGCGAATTTGCTTTTTTGTTGTTATCCGCTGACAGTTGTTTTTTGGGACTCGCATTTTAAGCGGGCCGTTTTTCGTAATCCGGCGTGCCTACTGAAAAAAATGGCCCGCTTAAAATTAGCGTGTAAACGAAGCGGACTGATTAAAAGATAGTGGCCCGCGTGCCTAAATTTAAGAGTGCCGTGCCCAAAACTGTTGTCGTGTAAACGGGGCTTTAGGTCCTCTTGCAGGAATTGAACCTGTGACCCTGCGATTCCGGTGCAGCGCTCTAACCAACTTAGCTACAGAGTTCAGTTGCTGAGCATTAACCGCAAGTTCGGTATAGAAGATGGTAGTGATGCCAGTATATGCAAGGTGTATGGGGAAATATCAAGATTTTTCTCGGCATCTCGTTCCGATAGGATTAATACTAGAAGGTGTTAGTAGATGGAATACTCGAACGGAAATTTATATACATTTTTTAGGCCTAGCAAGGAGCAGTTGCGAAAAATGCAACATATATAGGCCCTCTGTTTGTGATTATATAGGTTTTTCATTAAAGTTTTTCGCAACGCTTTGGATGTCTCGTGCCTTCGACACTCACACATTTTTAGTCCACGAAGTTCGAAGGTCTGTAGGAGCCCTTGGCAGGGCATATTTTAAGGATTTCTAAGTGGGGGGCCATTTGTGAAAAAGGGCCCTTAATCTGAGTGCTGAAGGCGCGAGCCCTGTAGGGGTCCGGGGGAGTTTTTTGCCGGGAAAATTTTGAAATCTGGAGCTCTGAAATTGCCAAGCCAATAGTATTTCAATGTTTTAATTAAAACTTTAAAAATGTCTAACTATATAAGCCATAAAAACAATATTTCGTTAAACACAGACAAATACTTTACTCTGTAAACGACCCAAAGTATAAAGGGCCCAGGGAGTGGGGGCCAATTTTGTGTGAGTGGGGGGCCATCAAGAGGGCCTGGGGAGCCAAGTGGCCCCCCAGTATATATGTTAAAATATGCCTTGGCCCTTGGGGAAAATTGTACACCGTGGCCGCGAATTCTCTCGGCGGCCCTGATCACACACTATACTGTAAAGTGTTCTGAAAAGATATCTTTCCGTTCTCATTGCAAACTTGTTGAATGAACTTTGTGAACTATAAACTCAGCGTTTCAGTTGACATCTTGATATATAATACGTGCGTTATGTCTTTGCCTATAGAGTATAGTCCAATGTAAATGGACTGCTCTTCGAACGAAGATCTTTATTTTTCCTCCTCTTTCAGTATTGCTTAAATATATCACACCCCCATTTTGTCGACTCGCGGGGTTCATTTCGGAATCGTTAGTTCTATTAACTATCCTTCTTCTTCAACACTTCTCGGTGGCCGAGAAACCCTGTTAGAGGACTGCATTTTGTGAAGCAAACCACAGTTTCTGGAAAAATGAATGTGAAGTGTGAATATCTTTGTGTCAAGGGACATACATGCACAAAATTTGTTCATAATTAATAATATTTTTGTTATGTTAAGCATGTTCTACAGTAAACTGACCGTGTTCTATCAACAGTAACAAAATCAATTTTAAACTAGCTATATATAGTTGAACTCCCTTGATAATTTATATCATTCTATATTATTGTCGTATTTTAAGCTCTTTAAAGCACTTGTAGTTAAGGATAAATTATGTATATAATTTTCGTTCGAAATTTATATCTATACAAAAACCCTTCAATGGCAATGGTCTCTTGTATATGCGTTTTCATATCGGTCAAATGAAGCAGGCAAGAGGATTTGAATAGTATGTTAATACGTGCGTTAAATAAGCACAAGCATAAGGAAAGACCAAAGGTAAAACAAAGGGATGCAGCGAAGTGTGCAACATAAACATCGACATAAGCTCAAGCATTGCGTAAGCACAAGCCCCTAAGCATAAGGTAGGCCGGAACAAAGACATTTCAAGAAATAATTTGTTCCGCTTTGTGTTTTTAAGCCCTAGCTATATGAAAGTTTTTTTTGTGTTTCTGTTTCTGTTTATGCTTATCTCACTCGTTTGAACCAGACTTGCAATCACAGAACCTAATGTAGATGAGTATAGTTCCATGCATGAACAACGATAAGTCTTAGTGTTAGTACTGCATGCACTTAATTAATAGTGGAAGGCCTAGTATACTGCACTTAATAAAGTCGGATTAACATGTAAGGCCAAGATATATATATCATATTTTGTGTTATATAGGTTAAAACCTTCTTTTTCGGTAATGATTTGATTGACAATTAAGTAAAAGTGTTCTTCCTTGCAAATTCCTTTTAGTCTTTTGCGACCAAGCAATTAGACATGTTAGCTTATGTTAGGCCACTTTTATACACTAGGTTATCATTTAAAGACAACACCACATACATTATATAATTTTTAACTTGAAAGAAAGGCCTGAACCTGGCAGAAATAGCTAAATACCCTGTATCTGCGGGGTATAATAATAATAATAGGCTATCTAATATTGATCTATCTAATATTGGTCTATCTAATATCTCTTGGCATACCAGAACCAGTCAACTAGATTATATCACAATCCAGCCCAATTCGATATCTGGTGCACCCCTAACTCATGTGCAAACAAGAAAAATAACTGTTACACATCATGAAAATGGATGAGGTATAACTTTCTGCAACACTGCATGATTTCATAATTTATATTCAGTTCCAAGTCAGTACACAATATGCACATACAGTTGTACGATTCCAGTAAACACTCTCTTTTAGTTCGAATAGCTGATTATCATAAATATCAACAGGTAACATGGATATTCATTATTCAAGACATCAAAGCATGGATATTTGCCCACATATATACTTTATTCATACTTGGTCTTACATACACATACACCATTTGTATGAATGTCACACGTCTGTCCTTTCCATGAAACCAAACTAATCTTCACACTGGATTACATTAGGCACACAAAAGACCTAAAATATAGTAAATGTACAAGCTACAAATACAAATATACTGGAAAATAAACAACTATCATGGTATCAAAATAATCATTGCATGTGATATTGCAAATCTGAGAAATTCGCGAGTAAAAACTTTTCACCTCCGCGTTTCGCCATACAATTTACTAGATACTTGCTGCGAATATACTTGCTAGGCGAAACCAACGCATGCGCAGTAAAAATGAGGACATGTTGCACCCGAGAGTGGGCCTTAAGGCCATTTTCCATTACGGTCGTTTTGCCCGCGCGGGTGAAGCGACCGATTCGAATCACGTGAATAAATAGTCGCGCGTGCACGCCAAGAAAGTTGAATGTAGTTCAACTTTCAGGCGTGTCCGCGAGGTGTAAAGCGGACAAAAAAATCTCACGCTAGACACCTACAGCGAAAGTTGAAACATGGTCGACCGTAATGGAAAATTGCCTTTACACCTCGCGGACACGCCTGAAAGTTGAACTACATTCAACTTTCTTGGCGTGCCCGCGCGACTAATTATTCACGTGATTCGAATCGGTCGATTCGCCCGCGCGGGCAAAACGACCGTAATGGAAAATTGCCTTTATTTTAAGCCCGGTGCACACTAGAGCTATGTGCTTAGCAGAATTCCATTCGTGACTACTTGCGTAAGCGAATCCCCCAGGGTGCGGTGACGAATTTTGGGAGTTTTCCTTCACGCGTGCCATCGGCGCCGAATATTCAACATGTTGAATAATTTTTGGCGCGAGTGACAATTTCCTCCAAGTGTGGGCACAGGAAAAGCAAACAGCTTGCAATATTATGCGTATACGCATGCGTGGTCAAACTTGTTACCGATCAGACATTGCTGCTGCTGTTTATGAAGATTTATGCTCATCCTCGACAGATGATGAAGAAATTTTGCTTTTCCTTCTACTTATGCGACGTCGACGAAGACGTTTGAGAGCCGCCAATAGAATGATATGGACGAAACATTGAATTTCACGACGTCAAACAAGACTTTTTTAACTTATTATATTGTTGGAGATGATACCTTTCCCATGACAATAGAAATTATGAAACCCCACCCTCATCGAAATTTGGAAAAAGAAAAACGGATATTTAATAATAGGTTGTCACGAGCTCGTAAAGTGATTGAAACTGCATTTGGTATTCTGGCACATAAATGGAGAGTGTTTTAACAACTATAAAACTCTCTCAAGATAGATAGATAGATAGATAGATAGATAGAAATTTTATTTATACACGCTGACCCCGTCAACCGAAGCTGATTTCCATGAGGGGGACAAGACAAGATGGCCGATATTATTTTAGCTGCTTGTTTTTTATACAATTACATGGTGGACAAAAATAAAGCAAGTTTTACAGCAGCCGAGACCTAGAGAATGCAGATCATAGAATAACAGGAGGAATGTGGATAAATGATCCAATTTTGAATGGTTTACAACCTACCTTTCTCCACAACGCACCAAGAAATGCAAAATGCCAACGGGAACATTTAACTAACTACTTTAACAACCATGGATCTGTCCCATGGCAGGACAGTATGGTTAGTTTGCAAAATTGTACCATGTACTATAAAATTCTCATGTTGAATTTGTGTATTATTCCTACTTATATTACATTATACATTCCTAAATGGGAGATGGCTAAATATACAATACTAAGGGTATACTTACAGAACCTAGATTGAAAACAGAAGCTCTAATGGCGACATGAGGGGCGAAAAACTGTACTTTTTCCAACAGCCATGTACAGGTAAGACAGAATACCGCAAAAATTTACATTTGTCAAATATATATAATGTGGCTTCTTAATATTTTTTAGTATAGTTTATCGATATTTTTTTCTTCCTTGGGGTTTTGGGGCTAGATTTCATAGAGTTATATATATTTTTTTAATTGAACATTCTGTGGAACAAACTCTAATGTACCACAGAATACCAGTGCAGAGATAAATAAGCAACGGTTTCTCAAATTGTACCAGGATTTGGTGTGTCATGTTGTGTGATAATACTGTAGGTATAATACTGTAGATGCTGTCACAAGATCAATCCTTTTCGATTATCGCAAAGCGTTCGATTTCATCGATCATTCTTTTTTTTATTATTATTTATTCAACTTCGCCTCAATGGCAGGGAGTCCACAACAGCGTCAGCCAATTACTGTGGCCCCATTGTTAGTTCCTAAGGGTTAGTATTAGAGGGAGGAAACCGGAGTACCCGGGGAAAACCCTCGAAGCACAGGAGAGAATCTCAACTTACATGAATTATTTGAGCACACTGCCGATCTCATGCGAGTACCAACAGTGACCTCGACCTGTTGTGAAACAGGCTTAACTCAGTGGTAAGAGGCAGCGCGCTAACCGCTTCCGCCACCCGTGCTACCCTAAAATTCAATCTTGATTCAAAAGTTATCAGAGTTAGAAATACCTTATAGCGTCATCAACTGGATATCAGATTTCCTGACAAATAGATACCAACGTGTTAAATTAGCTGATACCTGTTATTCAGAATGGGGCCCAATTCCATCTGGTGTCCCCCAAGGAACTAAGTTAGGACCTTGGTTATTTATTTTACTGATAAACGATCTAAAAGTAACTCAAGTAGACTTCTGTAAGTACATTGATGATTCGACAGTATCAGAATTTGTTCCGAAAGACTCTATTAGTAACGCCCAAAATATTACAGATGATGTGATTATGTGGTCTAAAGAAAACAGAATGCAACTTAATCCAGATAAATGTAAGGAGCTACGGATCTCTTTCAACGCTGAGTCGAGGCCCTTTGATCCAATTGTAATTAATAGAAAAGAGTTAGAAGTTGTTACGAATATTAAACTCTTGGGTCTTTCTATTAACAATAAACTATCATGGAAACCTCACATAGACGAAGTGGTCAAAAAGGTCAACAAGATACTTTATTTTCTTAAACAACTTAAACGTGAAAATGTTCCATGTAAAGACTTGGTCACCTTTTATACATCATGTGTTAGATCTGTCATGGACTATGCCATCCCGGTATTTTATTATGCACTGCCTCAATACTTGCAAAATGATTTGAAACGGTTGGAGAAAAGAGCTATGGCCATTATCATGCCTGAAGAAAATTATTCTGATACACTAACTTTACTTGGTATTCCATCTTTGAAAGACCACCACGAACATCTTTGTGATAAGTTATTTCAATCTGCCGTGTCTGACTCAAACAATAAAATTCATAATTTGTTACAAGATAGGAATGAATTTAGTTACAATTTAAGACATGAAAGAACGTTCAATATTCCTATGACTCATACAAATAGGGTGGAAAACTCTTTTATATATGCAATGTGTAAAAAAGGTTAACAATAGTTAACATCCTTTCTTGACTTTTTAGAATACTAATCTTTATCTAAGTAGTGTTGTCTTATAAGTAATTAGCATAATTATGATATCATGTATGTACATTGTTGGTTTTAGCTTAGTATTAATTGTAATAATTACGAAATTCAGCCTTCATGGCTGCAAGGTACTTTCATTAAATACACACAAAACAAAAACAAAACAGGATATTGCTAATCTAATTTAGTGAAAGGTAAATACTAAAATCAGTACAGCATACCAGTGGTGTAACCAAAGAATAACAGGTTTATCAATAATTTTGAAAAATTCAGTTTTTCAATGGCAAAATTGATTCCTCGGTGTGACCCCCGTATAGTAATAATGTTGCGTTGAATAGTATACTATTTCTTAACACTCGCATTCATGCTCAGTTGAATTAAGGTATGGAAATATTGATCAGCGTCCTAAGCCAAGCTGATACAGCTTGGCTTAGAGTCGTGGCGCACGGCTCGCCCGAATTTGGGGTGGGTGGGTGGGTCGTTTGCCACAAGCTTCTCAACTGGAACTGAACAAGAATGGAGTTTCTGGGTGTTGTCCTTGTAATTTATAGCTCTGCTAATCACCCATGCGCATAATATATTCCAAACATCCCAAATAACTGTTGTTTTCGTCTTTAATTGTCTTCGCATATTATTATGAGTGTTAAGAATAGTATACTATTTCTTAACACTCGCATTCATGCTCAGTTGAATTAAGGTATGGAAATATTGATCAGCGTCACCGCTTAATCTGATCTCTCAGGCTTTTCCTACTACCATCCTATTCTCTCCTAATAACAAGCCCAATACTCATAACTCATTGTTCCCAACACTCATAACTCATTGTTCCCAACCCTCATCCCTTAATTTCCATCCTCCTACTTCCCAATGTATACCCATCCAATTCGCCCGGATTAATCCGCGCAACGATCGATATCATGTCAAAATTCAAGTCAATATCCACGCAAACGCATGAAAATACGGATATACAACCCTGAAACTGATTCAAACACACATCGCATTACATTAGTCGCCCGTCCTAAGACGCACCAATATGGTCTGCTCAATAAAATCATGAAATTGATCGCAAGTCTTATTGTTTGGGAACACTTTGCGAGGTGGCCGGTCGGAATCATAAGCCTGTTGGTTAAAAATCCCAGTGAAATGTTGGAAATACGGGAAAACCGAAACTTTCTGAGTTATCCACTTCAGAACTTCGTGCTGATCGTTGGAAGGATTTCGTGCGGCCAGTTCTTCCCAAAACCGACTATGATGATGAAGTCCGCCAGCATGAAACGTTGCTGGGTCCCGAAAAATTAGATTATCAACATCACCAATAGCTACTCCGCACTCCACGTTTTCAACATAATCCACAAGACCAATATTCGGCGTCATATCCTCACCGACCTTAACGGGGTGCCCTGAAGAATTGACCCAAGCAATGATATTTTCCGTTTTGGCGGCTTGAACAAGTTGTCTGTCAAATTCTGCACTATTCACAGCTTTTTAAGTATAATTATCTAAAACGGAAAACGTGCGTATAAGCAACCCCGCTAAGTCGGCAAGAATATGATCGCCATGACCCCGCGAACGCAGGGAGGGTTGATTTACATACCCTTTTTCAAAGCTATCATACCTGACGACTTAACCGAGATTAGAAACATGATACTCATGTAGACAAATTAGCCACAATATTGCCAATTTTTTTTTTATTTTATAGTTAATATAATTATATAGTCACATAATGTTACGGTCCACAATATGATATCATGACAGAATTGTTAATATCATGAGAAATGTTTTTCAACACACATTTTACGCTAATAATACAATAATTAATCTATTTGTCCTTTTCTTGTGTAATAGTAGAAGTTTCCATTCTTTGCTGTCCATCGTCCCTTTTCTTTTGTATGCACTGCGCTTGGATGTGTCCAAACTGCTGACAATAAAAGCATCTACCGACATTACGACGATATGGAAAATTTCTATTTCCAATACGTTCACTAGCACTCTGACCAAAAGCCTGAGTGCGGCGCTGATATCTCTTTTCCACCTTTGTTACTAGATCAAATACTCGCTCATGGTTTTTGTCGCCCAGCAGACGCAAAAGCAAACAACAAAACTGGTCAGACGAGACGGACATCTTTCCTCGTAAAGTTTGGTACACCATGCGATGATACGAGAGTTTGGGGTGCTTTTGTTCCTGTGACACATTGCTTAAATTCTCAACCATTTCTAACGCTTCGTATTTATTAAATTCGGAGACTGGACGAGCAGCATAGTTCATAATTTTGGTAATGACACTCTCTACCGAAAGCTTTAGTGAGTAGGTCGACACTCTGTCGCAAAGTCTTTAATTCTGCTTTCAAATTCGAATGAAATTAAATAGAAAAATAGAATATAGCTTAGCCACGAAGCTCAAACCCACACAACCGTTCAAGACTATTATACTGGTGATTTCAATACCATATCGATATGTGAATTAATAATCATATGACATAGGCAATTATTAAATGCCCATTTTCCCTGCAGTCATTAATACCTCATTAATCAACACTGCATGCCTGTCATATATACATGACTGCGTATGTATTATAATATTATGCATGTGTTAGATATTTTTCAGTTCAACAGTGCCAACTCGGCGCTCTACTGTTGACGAACTCTCGTCCCTTGCGACACCTCGCCCTTGCTGTACTCACCCTGTTGACGAATTCTCGATCGTCCCTGGCGATGCAGTGCAGTGCTCTACATTTTATATCCACTTCAGTTAGTGAAATCTCACTCTAGAACTGACGAAATCTCGTCCCTGGCGAAACCTCGCCCTTGCTTTATAACTATTTCAGTTAGTGAAACCTCACTCAAGAACTGACGAAATCTCGTCCCTGGCGAAACCTCGCCCTTGCTTTATAACTATTTCAGTTAGTGAAACCTCACTCAAGAACTGACGAAATCTCGTCCCTGGCGAAACCTCGCCCTTGCTTTATAACTATTTCAGTTAGTGAAAAACCTCACTCAACAACTGACGAAATCTCGTCCCTGGCGAAACCTCGCCCTCGCTTTATAACTATTTCAGTTAGTGAAACCTCACTCAACAACTGACGAAATCTCGTCCCTGGCGAAACCTCGCCCTCGCTTTATATCTGTTTCAGTTAGTGAAACTTCATTCCGCCAGTGACGAGAATCTCGTCCCTGGCGAAACCTCGCTATATATACTCTCACCCAATATGCAGTTGACGAAATGTCGTCCTGGCGAAAAAACCTCGCCCCCATTCTAAATATGTTAACGAGTGTACCATACATAATGATATACCTATAGACAAAACTCATCCATAATCAGAGCCTAAATATATCTATATTTGAATAGAACTAGCTCAAGTGTAGCGATAAAACCCATCCCCAAACTATGACCTAGCTTGTAGTTGTATTTTAAACAAACAAATTAGCCAAGACCCAAAACAAGTGGATCGACGATCAATTTAGATATTCTATATTGTTATCGAACTCACACATTTAAAAATCCTCGCAATATTGCGAGCTGATGAGTAACGTTCAGAACTGTATAGCGAACTCTCATCTCGATGTAGTCGATGTAGGCCGGGCACGTTTATCACAATATAACACAGTTATAGTTCCTTAGGATATACACCATACACTTGTTCAGTCGGTCCACGCATCGTAATACTGGTCTAGGCCTGAACCGGGACATAAATGACTACGAACTATAGAACCACACATAAAATGAACAAGTAAATAATTATATATATACCTCCAAGTCATTGCCTTGCATATTTAGATTCAATGGGTCATCTGCCACCGGTTCTGGCGGCGCTTCGACATTCATCTGTTCTGGAGGGGCTAGTACTTCCACTGGAAACTGTTCGTTGTCCTCGGCCATTTGCCAAAAATAAATTCGGGTGAGTCGTGCTAATTCATCGTTTGCCACAAGCTTCTCAACTGGAACTGAACAAGAATGGAGTTTCTGGGTGTTGTCCTTGTAATTTATAGCTCTGCTAATCACCCATGCGCATAATATATTCCAAACATCCCAAATAACTGTTGTTTTCGTCTTTAATTGTCTTCGCATATTATTATGAGTGTTAAGAATAGAAAAGTTAGTGATCAACATAAATTATACTAGTTTGCAAACTTATTTTTAATCCTGATTATTTTTAAGAATTTTTATGAAAATATTCATTTGTTGTTTTTTATATGTCAATTAATACTAAAACTAATATATATTCACAAAAATAAAGTATATAGTATGTTTCCTCCAAATTTTATAAGATCAATAAATATGACTGGTATTCTGTGGTACCGTGGTATTCTGTGGTACATACACCTGTAGTTCGTTTTGTTGGATATTTTCTGGTACTTCAACTAACTGCTGGTTTCTTTGCTTTCACATAGCTGTTTCGCAGGGCCTTCAACTTTGCTTTCACCCACTCAACTGGGGAAAAAAATGTCATGTTCAGTTGAAAATGTCATGAAAGAGCGATGATGTATTCATGAATTTAAAAGATCAGATGTGGGTATTAATAGCGGGGTATACAAGTACACAAATATCGACAAAATCTATCATTCTTTTTACCAGATACGAAATACACACGAGAAATCAAGCCAAGATGAAAATGAGCACATTGATATGGCATTTGCAATTATATAAAACAACTTGCAGTGGATCCCACATGTCTATTATTTTTTCAAATTATTTTTGTATTAAAACTACCAGTTTGTCCAAGTTTTTCAACTATTTCTTGTAAAGAATTATCACGCATTTCTCCATTCTTAAAATCTGGACTCTTTCGGTCATCAAAAACAAGGATAATCAGCCCAAATATCAGCGATTTGGTCTTCCAACATTTCTTTGGCAACCACAGCACTACTAGCCACCATTTTGATTTGTAAGACGCAAGTAATACGCTTTAGTTTTCGCATAATATTGCAAGCTGTTTGCTTTTCCTGTGCGAACACTTGGAGGAAATCTTCACTCGTGCCAAAAATTATTCAACATGTTGAATATTTGGCGCCAATGGCACGCGCGAAGGAAATTTTCCAAAACGTCACCGCACACTGGGGGAATTTGCTTACGCAGGTAGTCACCAATGAAATTTTGCTAAGCACATAGCTCGAGTGTGCGCGGGCCTTTAGATCTCTTTCCTGTATTGTTGATACCGTTACGTCATAAACACAGACAATATGAAATTTTGGGTGATTGGAGGAGGCTCCTCTGCATTTTACATAACGGCGCATTTTATAGAACTTTTTATAGACTTCCTCTCGTAATAAATAGCGTGTTTCAGCTGGTAAAATTGGTTCAGAAAGTCCAATACTTCAATTATCTATGTCTGGTATGTAATGTACATATAGCTTAATACAAAACACATAGGTTGAGTACATTATTTTCAAATTTCCTAATAAATTGTAAAATAATTCTGTGTGGTAAATTTTACTGTGCGTTTGAGTATACCTGCTTTTCATGGGGTTTTTTAATTTGACCACAATTATAAAACACTTTAAATTACTCCCCCAACTGCACAACCCAGTTCAAGCAACTATAGAGATGTTTTGATCACAACAAAACTACTTTATATTTATTAATTTTATCAACAAAATACCACTATTGGTTGTTTATACCGTAATATAAAATATATATTAATACAAAAATATATAAGACCAAATTTAATTAAAGAGATATGTTATCTCCGTGTGAAGAGGCGGAATTTTGAAACATAAAAATTCCACATTCCCTAGTAGGTTAAATTTTAAAATATTCTGCATGCTTTGTGTTTTCTTAAAAATTGCTTATTTCATTTTGCGTATAAAAAATTCTAATTCCTTTTGGAAGAAAACAAAAATTCAATGTTTCCCTGAGTGACCTTGAGCAAGAAATGAAAGAATTTACGATTCAAAATTCGGCCTCGTCCCCCAATTATCTGTGGGAATTCTCACTGTGTTTATAATACAATAAGTTTGTTTTTGTCGTAACGCCTTTACGTTAAAGTGTTTCTTGATCGTTAATCATACGTCAAAATTTCGACTTTGATACACCGTGGTATTGCAGTACAGTACTGCATGGAGTAAATATCTTGTGTCAGTAATTACATACCCTTAAAAAGATCGTTGTATAACTTTAACGGGAGAGCCAACCCTCTTGACCAGTTGCATTAACCCCCCCCTAATCCCTCATGTTGCTACCTTAATTGTGTATATTTCGTCACCTGCGGCGGAGTGAACGCCTGAGCAGGCGTCTTGTTTTTTTTTAATTTTGTAAACATTCTCGAATTTCGCTGGGACAAAATTGCGAAGTCTCTTTTGTTTTTCAAGAACAAATTCTCCTTATCTAATCGTTTTCAATTTTTGTGTAAAACCGACGGGGTAAAACGATGTTTTCGCAAGATAATAAGTTCGATTCGTTGTCATCTTTATAGAGGAAGCCATTGCGAAGAAGCAGAAATAAACCGGCAGTTGAGAAAAACGACGAATTTCGTAACCTTTTGAACTGATTTCATACGTTTTTGTGCTTTTCACTTGGAAATTTCTATTAATCAGTACAATTAATCGCTTCAGTTTCAGATGATTACAATCCTATTCTATTCTTTACGAAGTGTATATTTCAATCGGCGATTTTGATTTTTATAAACCCGTAGTGCATGTGCGTACGTATAGTTATAGTATATAGATGTTTAACCTGAATACAACTCAGTAGTTCCAGAAGTCTTCGGAAAATGTTTTCTTCCCCAACGTGTGTACACCACTCCTCCTGTTGATCCTCCTGCCTCCCCCTTTGGACCTGGGGGTCCCGCTTGTCCAGCTTCTCCAGGTTTTCCTGGACCTCCTGAAAACAAATGTAATCATCAGATTAGCCACTGGCAAATAAAACTTCATTCATGTCTCTCTGCCTCCACTTATTTCTGTGTCGCTCCATCGAGTGCGCATGGCATATTTGGCTAGTGGTGCGTTAAGGCCTGATTCCACGGCAAAATTATTCGCGAGAAATTGTGTCTGCAGAATACGGATGGCTGCACATCAGTGATTCTATTCACTTTCGCAGTGAGTAGAACTAACTTCTCACTGGCGAAGCGAAATTTTTTCTCGCAAAGCCTGATTTATGTTTTATGCGCATGCGTCAATTCATTTCGTGCGAAATGTTTCGCATTTGGCTGAGAAAAAACACTCGTGGAATCAGACCTTAAGAGGGTGACAAAACGACTTGTGAAACTTGGACCCGGAAGTAAAACACGATAAAATACTGTTCAAAACTGGACCAATTAAATTGATTTTGACAGAATAAAGCTAAAAATATTTCTATGGCATATTTTCGTATCATATGTTGACAATTGTGGTCTCCCACGCGGTGCTACGTGATAATTATGGTTCACTTTAGGGAGAGTCACAGATCTCAGCTAAAGAATTAGTTATCATATCATGTAATCCATCGATATTTGACTGATCGAATTGGCGAACCGTTTAGTCTACGAAAAGCTACGAAACGATTATTAATTTATTACTGAGCGGTTTTTCGTTTTCAAAAAAATGTAGTATGATTTTGACTGCAGGCCGTATCTGCACGGATAGCAAAGCGCAAATTCGCAAAACAATGGCGTTTACAGTCCATTCTTCTCGATTGTCTATGCTAACGCCCGTATTCTAAAAGCTTACTCACACTCACACTCAAAGGGTGGAGGTTCAATCTGAGCTTCCCTTGAGTGTCAGTGCTGTTTTTGAATAGCTGCAGGGTTAGTGCCGTACCATACTATGCGAGTACTCACCCTCCAGCTATTCAAAAACAGCATTGACACTCAAGGGAAGCTCAGATTTAACCTCCACTCTTTGAGTGTGAGTGTGAGTGAGCTTTTAGAATACGGGCGTTAGACTTGTCTGGCTCATGTTCGCTCAGGCATGCCTAGGGAGTTGATTGTTTCAGAGCATTAATAACTTTTTATGGCCATAATTAACCTCTTGCCATATGCAAATGTTGAGCCGCTTGCCAACCAGAATATACTTATTCTAAATTTGTCTTATATAAGTTGTACCTTTCGCTGCACTTTTATTCCTATATGTCAACTTGTAGTTGTGCTTGTTATCGAGCAGTGTATTTTAGCATAGACCTTAGCAACGCTTGTGTATATCTATGCGTATAAATGTAGTCGTAGTAGTAAAACATTATTTAAACACACTGACCATGTCAACCTGAGCTGTTTTCCATAAGGGGCGTACAAAAACACAAAAATATATGAAGAACTATTTGATACTAGAAAGCTATTTACAAAGACCTAAATTAACCAAAGGTATATTATCTATTTACCAAATATGTTATTTTAGTTTCCAATATCGAAGGTGTGAGTGGAAATTTTATTCCTAAAATAAGAGAGAGATTTGCTTTCCCTTATTTTTTCTGGTAGAGAGTTCCATACCGATGCCCCGTCATACATGAAACTTCTTTTCATGCTATTTGTGCGAGGTTGTGGTAAACAGAGGGAACTTGATATGCCACGAAGTTCATAGTTTGTTATCTCATTTTTATAGGTGAAAAGATCAGTTAGTGATTTGGGCCCCATTTTATTTAGTAGCTTAAATTAAACATTAGTTTTGCTTTTATTCTTTCTGCTTTAAGAGGCTCCCGGCCTAATGCGGCTAAAGCAATCGAGTGATCTGTGTCATTGTTCATATTCACTATAATCCGTGCAGATCTGTTGTGGAGCTTTTGGAGCCTTTTAGTTGTGTTTCCCCAAAAACATCCCATACTTCACAGCAATAATTGAAATATGGTCGAACGACAGAATTATATACTGAAAGTAGGGTATCTTTGTCAGTAAATTCCCTAAGACGACGCTGTTTCAATAGTCTTTATTTATCGAATAAAGTCACAGACAGTAGTTTCGGATATGTCTTTACTTAAAGCTTAATGACAAGTGACCCTTGGAACAAGGTAAAATCTGATACTCGTATAACACATGTAATCAACTAATCAAATTAACCTATTGTGACATCTTTCCTGTTTTAAATGTTTGTAAATATTAAATCGGTCACGAAGTTCGTGTTAAGCTCTGTGAATCAGAAAATAATCATATGGTTAAATCATCCATTGAATCAATCATCTATTAAGTCATTAACATCTAAACAGTGAAATCTTAAAATCTATTTCTGTATTCAATCCTTAAAGAGTCTATTTTCTTATATAGTCCTTCAGGTATTACAGGGGCTCGTCGTGTTATTTGCGGTCGTGCTGGTGGTGCTGCAGGAGTGGGGACCTTAGTAGTACGTACTGCGTCGTTCGTTGAGTTAGTAGGGTTTGAGGGTGAAGGTTCAGGATATCGTTACGTAATTTCTGGGTCAGGGATATCTGCGTTCTCCTTGCTTTTCTTTAGATGGAATCTGTTTCGTCTGTGTGTTTCCCCTTTGCGTTTCGACTACATACGGTCGTTCGTCAAGTCGCGATGTAACTGTCGCTTTCTTCCACACCTTGGATCCTAACTGGGGGGGGTTCGTTCGTACAACGTCATCTTTGTCAAGTGGGGCTAGAGCACGAGTGTGGTGATTGTAATACTTTGCCTGTTGTTGTTGTCGTTTGCTCAAGGCTTTGATGTCTTGGTCTGGGTGGGTTGTTCGTGGTTCCAGAAGGGCTTTAGTTCTTGTTCGCCTATTCATCAGTCGCTGTACGGGACTTGATTCCATTCCCTGTGTTGGCGTTTTACGATAGTTGAGGATAGCAAGGTATGGGTCGGTTCCTGCGTCTACGGCTTTGCGAATCAGTTTTTTTGCGGTTTTGACAGCGGACTCCCGTTGCCTCTGCTGTTTCCTGAACTACTCGTTCTCTGCTCGAAATGCCATTCTTTTGGAGAATTTGTGGAACTCTGAAGAAACGAACTGCGGGCCGTTGTCACTGATGACTCGGTCTGGGCATCCATGTCTGGCGAAATGGCTTTTTAGCTTCAGGATAACGGCTGCGGAAGTAGTACTAGTGAGTCGATCAACTTCCCAGAAGTTGCCGTAGTAATCAGCTGTCACCATGAAGTCTTTCTTGTCTAGTTCGAATAAGTCAACTCCAACTTACTCCCATGGTCTGCTTGGCACGTCATGAGGCATCAGTGGCTCTTTGGGGTTGCTCGTCTCAAACTTCCGACAGGTCTCACAACATTTGCAATAAGCTCTTTTACTTCGGCGGCCATGCCAGGCCAAAATATTGTTTTACGTGCTCTTCGCAGGCAAAATTCGGTGCCTTTGTGAGAAGCATGTAGCTTGTGCTTGATGTCATTTCGTAAACTGGTTGGAATGACAATTCGTTGACCACGGTAAATAACTCCGTTTTGAATTTATAACTCATCCCTCACGTGAAAGTAGGGCGTAATCTGTGTGGGTACCTGGTTTCGTTCTTCTGGCCCCCTCGTAGAATCGTGTTCTTCAGGGATTTCAATACTTCGTCTGCCTCGGTAGCTTGTTTTATTTCTCTAAGTCGCGATGTAGATACTGGGAGAAATGTAGCGGCGTTAATGTTTGCAAATTCGGTTGCTGTTGGGTGTGTGGTGCTTGGAAGGTTAGCTCTGGAGAGGGTATCAGCTAGGTGCATGTTCTTTCCGCTTTCGTAGCGTACCTCATAGTCGTATTTTCTCGAGAGAGAGAAGACAAATGCGAGCATTTCTTTTTCGATTTGGGCATATCTCGGCTCGGTGTCTGTTGGTGTCCTGCTTGCATACGTGATGGGTTTTCCATTCTGTAAAAGGGCTGCTCCTAATCCTTTCTTGCTCGCGCCGCATTGGATCCCTAATTCGGTATTTGGGTCATAGTAGCTGAGTACTGGGGCGGTGAACACGAGTCTCTTGACCTCTCGAAAGGCATTGTCTTGTTCCTCTCTCCAGGTGAACTCGGTGTCTTGTCGCGTCAATCGACGTATTGGCTCCATGTGATCTGCTAAACTGGGAAGGAACTTGGCCAAGTAGTTCACAAATCCGTTTAGTCGCTGTACGCCCTCGCCGTCTTCGGGTTTTGGCATTTCTATAGGACAGCTTTCGTTTTCTCTGGATCGATCTTCAAGCCTTGGTTGGTGAATATGCATGTGACATATGAATGACACCTCGGTGATGCGCAACTTCAACTTGCTCTTGTTGAGCGCGATTCCTCGTTCTCAGCATCTCTTTAATAGAGCTTCTAGGTTTCGATCGTGGTCCTCTTGGGCTTCTTTGTCGGTATCGCCTACTCCATATTATACTAAGATATCATCAATTATGTTGGGGATTCCGTTCAATCCTTCTAGGACTTAGTTCACGCGCTTCTGGAATATTTCACTTGACGCTGACAAGCCAAAAGGTAGTCTTCTTCACCTGTATCTTCCGAACGGAGCTGCGAATGTCGTGAATAGACCGGACTCTTCATCAAGCACGAAGTGCCAATATCCAGCGGTCAAATCTACTGATGAAAATACTTTCGCTCGGGCTAGGTTTGGCACCACATCATCTAGCACTGGTAAAGTGGTAGGTTTCTCTCTTCAACGCTTTGTTTAGTGGTCGGGTGTCTATACATATTCTAAGTGCGCCAGACTTCTTCGTCGCGATGACCACGCTACTCACCCATGCTGTGGGTTCATCTACTTTGGCTAGTACTCCCAATTTCTCTAGGCGATCTAGCTCCTCTTTGTATTTCTCCTTCAGTGCGGTGGGAACTGGTCGCGCTGGCGTAATGGTCGGTTCGGCGTTCTCGTCAACCTGTAGATGGACCGTGCCGGGAAGCGTTCCAAGCTCTTTCTTAGCTCGTCCGATTTTTCTGATCTTGGGCTTTGTCTCTCAATTAGGTGGTGCAACTGAAATAAAATGATCTTCATGCACAGTGATTAGTCCCATTTGTTGTGCGGTACGAGCGCCTGTCAGGGTGTCTGGAACAACAACAAATTCAATCGCGTATTTTTTCTTGGTTTTGGGTTTTCTGATTATTAAGCGCGTTGTTCCGAGGGGTTTTAGTTCCGAGTCATTCCACATTTTCAAAGTTTTATTGGATGGTGTAATGTTACTTCCAGTTGCGTAACACTCCGTAATAACATTAATTGATGCGCCGCAGTCAATTTGGAAATTCACTTTGTTGTCATTGATTTTCATCTCTGTGTAAATTTCTTTGGCGAAACCGGACGTTTGTTTTACTGCATTGATAACCGGCTCTTCAGTGATACCCGCAAGAAACTCATACTCGCTGTTGTCATCGCTGCTGTCATCGCGTTGCTCTGAGACATAGTGCACACCTCCGCGCGAATTTATTTTACGGGATACGGCTGCGAAATGGTTACGACCACTGCACTTTTGGCAACGCTTTTGCCAGGCGGGACAAAGTTCCTTTTTTCTGGGGTGATTTCGGCCACAAAATGTGCAATCTATCGCTGTATTTGCTTCCTTTTTGTAGCATTCCGATCATAGTTTTGTTGCCTAGTAGGCTTCAAATTGCATCCGGAATGCTCATGAACTTTATTAACATCATATATAGTGTTAGTACTACCAGAAATGTTCTTAAGATGCGATGCTGCAGCTTCGCTACTCCGACACAAATCAATACACTTCTGGAGATCTAAATTTCGTTCTCGCAAGAGTCGTTTGCGCAATTTGTTATTGTGTATTCCTAAAACGATCCTATCTCTGAGAAGACTGTCAGCTAAACACTCAATAAAACCACTGGGAAGGTAGCCTCGGATTGGGCCTCAGATTCGGCCTCGGATTGAGTCTCACATTGGGCCTCACATTAAACTGCATTCAATCATTCAAAAGTATATTTTATCAATTTTTATGAAACACCTTTTCTAGTTATTTTTACGGTACATTTTGCTAAAACCAAGCAAAACATTGAGCTATATAATGTATCTTTCCATTGCTGGGTATAAACTAGGAAAAAAACAACCTTTTGTCCGAGAAATTTAAGATTTAATACACTGCGCATACTTGTTCGATTTTCTATAAAGCATAATATCGAGGACCTTTAAAGTCAAAAACGCATTTGCGCGAATCCTAAAATGTGGATTGCTTTCAAAGTGGAATGTGTTATACAGACAGCCTACAAATGTAATGACATATGACACTTCTCAATATGAAAGGTCAAATATGACAAATTACAACACATCCATTGCACTAAGCATTTGCTCAAATCTAAGTCGTGGATGATTTTTAAAGTCAAGTATGTTATACAGAATTTTGCGTTATTTCCAATGATATACAACGATCGTTTGGCACAACAACAGACAACCAACGATTTTCATGATATATGAGGTTTAATTGTCAATATAAGAGTTTAAATATGACAAAAAAACCCAAAATATGTGCATTGCACTAAGCATTTGCGCAAAATCTAAGTCGTGGATTGCTTTGAAAGTCGAATATGTTATACAGAATTTTGCGTTCTTTCTACTGATATACAACAATCGTTTGGCACAATTACAAACAGCCCAAAAATGTAATGATATATGACTTCTCAATATGAAAGGTCAAATATGACAAATTACAACACATCCATTGCACTAAGTATTTGCGCAAAATCTAAGTCGTGGATGGCTTTGAAAGTCGAGTATGTTATACAGAATTTTGCATTCTTTCCAATGATATACAACGATATTTTGGCACAACAACAGACAACCAACGATTTTCATGATATATGAGGTTTAATTGTCAATATAAGAATTTAAATATGACAAAAAAAGAAAATATGTGCATTGCACTAAGCATATGCGCAAAATCTAAGTCGTGGATTGTTTTGAAAGTCGAGTATGTTATACAGAATTTTGCGTTCTTTCTACTGATATACAATAATCGTTTGGCAAAATTACACACAGCCCAAAAATGTAATGATATATGACTTCTCAATATGAAAGGTCAAATATGACAAATTACAACACATCCATTGCACTAAGTATTTGCGCAAAATCTAAGTCGTGGATGGCTTTGAAACTCGAGTATGTTATACAGAATTTTGCATTCTTTCCAATGATATACAACGATCGTTTGGCACAACAACAGACAACCAACGATTTTCATGATATATGAGGTTTAATTGTCAATATAAGAGTTTAAATATGACAAAAAAACAAAATATGTGCATTTCATTAAGCATTTGCGCAAAATCTAAGTCGTGGATGGCTTTGAAGGTCAAGTATGTTATACAGAATTTTGCGTTCTTTCCAATGATATACAACGATCGTTTGGCTCAACAACAGACAACCAACGATTTTCATTATATATGAGGTTTAATTGTAAATATAAGAGTTTAAATATGACAAAAAAACATATGTGCATTTCACTAAGAATTTGCGCAAAATGTAAGTCGTGGTTGGCTTTGAAAGTCGAGTATGTTATACGGAATTTTGCCTTCTTTCCAACGATATACAACAATCGTTTGGCACAATTACAGGCAGCCCAAAAATGTAATGATATATCACACTTCTCAATATGAAAGGTCAAATGTGACAAATTACAACACATCCATTGCACTAAGCATTTGCGCAAAATCTAAGTCGTGGATGACTTTTAAAGTCAAGTATGTGATACAGAATTTTGCATTCTTTCCAATGATATACAACGATATTTTGGTACAACAACAGACAACCAACGATTTTCATGATATATGAGGTTTAATTGTCAATATAAGAGTTTAAATATGACAAAAAAACAACAAAATATGTGCATTGCACTAAGCATATGCGCAAAATCTAAGTCGTGGATTGCTTTGAAAGTCGAGTATGTTATACAGAATTTTGCGTTCTTTCTAGTGATATACAACAATCGTTTGGCACAATTACAAACAGGCCAAAAATGTAATGATATATGACTTCTCAATATGAAAGGTCAAATATGACAAATTACAACACATCCATTGCACTAAGTATTTGCGCAAAATCTAAGTCGTGGATGGCTTTGAAAGTCGAGGATGTTATACAGAATTTTGCATTCTTTCCAATGATATACAACGATATTTTGGCACAACAACAGACAACCAACGATTTTCATGATATATGAGGTTTAATTGTCAATATAAGAGTTTAAATATGACAAAAAAACCAAAATATGTGCATTGCACTAAGCATATGCGCAAAATCTAAGTCGTGGATTGCCTTGAAAGTCGACTATGTTATACATAATTTTTCGTTCTTTCCAATGATGTACAACTATCGTTTGGCACAATTACAGGCAGCCCAAAAATGTAATTATATATGACACTTCTCAATATGAAAGGTCAAATGTGACAAATTACAACACATCCATTGCACTAAGCATTTGCGCAACATCTAAGTCGTGGATGGCTTTGAATTTCAAGTATGTTATACAGAATTTTGCGTTCTTTCGAATGATATACAACGATCGTTTGGCTCAAGAACAGACAACCAACGATTTTCATTATATATGAGGTTTAATTGTAAATATAAGAGTTTAAATATGACAAAAAAACAAAATATGTGCATTTCACTAAGCATTTGCACAAAAGCTAAGTCGTGGATGGCTTTGAAAGTCAAGTATGTTATACAGAATTTTGCATTCTTTCCAATGATATACAATGATCGTTTGGCACAGCAACAGACAACCCACGATTTTCATGATATGAGATTTATCAATATGACAGGTCAAATATGACAAAAATACAAAATATGTGGATTTCAGTTAGCATTTGCACAAAATCTAAATCGTGGATTGCGTTCAAAGTCGAGTCTGATGTACAGCAACTTGCGGTCTTTCCAACGACATTCGTGTGGCACAATTGGAGACAGCCTACACTTTCATGGTATTTGAAGAGGTGAAATATGTCAAAACTGGAACATATTCATTTCGCAAAAGGCAACAAATTTATAATATTTTACTTCTTATAAAAATTTACATTTTCATGATCGCGACAAAACCAGATAAACGCCTGACAAATGATATGTTTTCAAAATAAGACAACAATAATGACCAAATATCCGATTAATGATTGGCGATCGAAAGCTCATTTTTTCAAAATTGCCAGGCAAAGGTAGAAGGTTTAGGTGGATGGATATTACGAGTGAAATAATATATACAATATTTTAGACCTGAACAGGAACGACTGCGAAAAATGCAACTCTACGTCCTCCGACAGGAATTGAATCAGCGGCCCTCCATGCACCTAAACCTTGCACCTGTGCACAATAGCACTGTAACAAATGTAAAATATACATGTTTTTACTGTATTGGATAAGCAGATATATTATATATTATATTCAATATAAATGAAATTAATTTTGAGTTGGGAACTCTCGGATAGCCAAAATGTAATTCCAATTTTTAACACATGAATATCGACAAAGGAAGAGTGGCTGAAATATAACCTTCCAAGTGTGCGTGATCAGTCCCAGATTAATAATTATGTTGTATGCGCACGCAAAACTTTTAACCATAATTTTGGATAATGAATTTTGGGTAATTATTTATTTAATTGGGTAATAGATATATTTTTATTATATGAGGATAGATATTTCCGTGCAGTAGAAAGGTGTAATAAAAATCGTTTTCTCACGGCGGACGATATTTTTCACAAGTGAAATTTATCGTCCGAGCATTCTCATTGGTCGGACGATTTTTCTCACATTTGAAATTTATCGTTCGAGCGTTCTGATTGGCTAGTGTTTTCGCGCTCAATATTGTAAACATGCATGGCAACGGGTTTCACCGAAATCACCGAAGTGAGAGTTTCACTAATGAAGTAACTATATTACCATCAAGAAAAAAGCACTCAAGGCTAAAAATACTTAGTATAAACATGTTTGATTAGAATTTCAGCAAGAAAATGAAGAAATTAATAAGCCTAGATATACTTCTAATTTTCGTGCCTAGATATACTTCTTTGCCTTTTTTTCGCTGCGAGTCTGTCAGTGTCACATAATTATCTCTATACTTATATTTTTTAACAAATTACTTAATGGTTGGTTCGTTTCTACGATTTTTATTACTTACTCGTTGTGAAGGATCCCCGAACGCATTCATTCGCTGCGCTCACTCTTTGTTTAGCGATCCTTACATACATACATTACATACTCGTACACAACTAACTCGTAAATAAAAATCGTACGCACTCACCAATCATGAAGTACTCTATATATACGCACATGATTTACATTGGAATGCACCTTCGGTTTGGACAATGGTTTTGAGATCAAATAATGATTAATAAATTGTGACTCGTGAATTATGCTGTATATAATTAGAGTAATGCTGGACAAAGGATTGAAACTTAATTAGATAAAGCGCTATTATTTCATTATTGTGTATATCGAATGTGTGTATTCATTAATGTATATAATTTTATTTCACTTTACTGCACTCTGCAGTTTTGCTATGTTACCGTACGCAACTTCAATTAACTTTACTGCACTCGCAGTGTTGCTACGTTACCTTACGTGTCTTCATTTAAATTTACTGCACGCCGCAGTGTTGCTACGTTACCGTACGTAGCTTCATTTCACTTTACTACACTCCGCAGTGTTGCTACGTTACCGTACGTATCTTCATTTAACTTTACTGCACTCTGTAGTGTTGCTACGTTACCGTACGTAACTTCATTTAACTACACTGCATTCCGTAGTGTTGCTACGTAGCTTCATTTCACTTTACTAGCTACATTTCATTGTATTTGTTATGCCAACGCTCACAGTATAAAGCGATTTATTGTTTCTTCAACCATTCACTAAATATCTTTTCGAAAACATCTAAACTAAAATCTATTTCATCTTCTATAGATTCAACGTTACATGGCAACGATTCAAGTGTATTTCCATCTTCATAATTAAGTTTACAAATATACGTTCCAGCCATGGTACGAGTCATTTTAAATTTAGGTGTCTGATCTCGAGAGACAACCTTGTTGTTTAAAAACCAGATGAACTGTTTAGGCTTGCTACCAGCCGTCATGCAGCGAAGAATGACATACCTTCCCTTCCCTTGTCTGTATAGCGACATCACTTTACATGCACGCTCTACATTTCCCTTTATCTCTTGGCATACGATGCAACTTTGCATCAACTCATATACAATTATAGTTCTTATGCGCTCAATTCTCTCTTTTGTACGGCCTATATTGATTAATCCGATTTTCGTACCAATGTACATAAGAATAAAAACACCACAACTTACGCCATCCATTGTAAAGGAAACTGGTTCTCCCAACAGACCATAAAGTCACTTACAAACTGCTTAGCCTTTGAATCAAATTTCACAAAACGCATCCGAGCAGTAGACAAGGTTGTTAAATAAAACTTAACATTTGTGAGAGCTGATTCGTTCTTAGCACCGTGTTGTAGAGGGTCATAATACATTATCGTTTGATCCCACATGTTTACAAGCACAATACACCAGTGTTGATTACCAATGTTGATGGGAAACACCAAAAAATCTTACGATTCAAATATTTCTCTTGCAAAATACTTTGTTACAATCCTGTATAGTGCTTTGGTGTTACATGATGAGATTGCGTTCTTCAACGACAAATAAAACAAACAGGAGAATGTATAAACTCTTTGGCCTCTCGCTGAGGCTGATTTTGTTAGTAGTTTTAGGTACGCGTCTATAATATTGTCATTTACCCAGCCTGGTTTTTCTCTATGATAGCTATCATTTCTCACTGAAATCTCAAGCGTCTCAAGCGTTTTAAAATCTTCTCCATACAAATCATATCCGTGTTCATCAAAGTTACATACTTTCGTGCCTTTCATTGAAATGTCCCAAATCTTAGTAGTCAATTTTACATTAGTCTGCCTGATTATATAATCTTCATTTTGCAACGACACGTCACTACCTTTCTTCGAATTTCTCGGTTTTTCAGTGGCACTTTTTGATAAGTTAGGCTTTTTTGGCTTCTTTGTTTTTGACGAATTCACATTACTTGGATCTATTTCGATACGTTTCACGAATTCACCTTTTCTGGATAACTTACAAAGTTGTTCTTTGCAATAAAATGCAAGATAAATAGTAGTAGAAGTAGTAGACGCAAGACTTTCCCACTCGTTGTCACACATTTGACATGCGCATCATCAAGCTCTACAACTGTATCATTTGCAAACAATAGAGAAGTGTAGTGGCCACTGTTTATCTCTTGACCGTGATGCAATGCACACGCGCGTAAATTGTATTGGCATGGTTCGTCTGTGATTAGAGTTATTTGCGGTTGCAAATGCACTTCTGAGTGTAACTTTATTCCACGTCCACCGACATTTTCAAACCGTTTAAACATTACAAGCAAAACATCTGGTAGAGATAATATGGTACCAATTTGTCTGTGCTCTGTTTCTTTTTGGCAAGTCTCACACATTGATTGATACTTATACTCTATTAAACTCTTGTAAAGAGCATCCGACACATCCGTTATATGTTCACATAAAGGAATATATTGGGTTGTCATTATTTCCGGATTACGATTTTCCTCCCCTTTACATTCGCCACAAATCTTGGTATATTTAATTTCAAGTTGAAAAATATCTGTCATAACATCTTCATACATTTCATCGACAAAAAGAAACTGAGTAAAACTCTCATGGATATCATTTTGCGTATGTGGTAAGTAGTACAAATCATCTTGAAATACTTTGTGTAGTTCTTCAGGATAATAAGAAATCGCCTTATGCTTCTCCATGTTCCTCATTGATCGAATTAAAGCTGATATCAGTGGGGAAATACGTTCCCTTTCAGATTTAATAATCGTGTTTCTAATTGGCAAATGATTTATACATTGTAATATAGTATTTAGCCAACAGTCATTACCCTTATTTTGAAGCCCCTTATATTGGTATTGGCACCATTCTTCCAAGTCGTTGCTATGTTTCTTTGACTTACATTGGCTATTATCTTCTTTATTCAACTTTCCTTTCGTAATATTTTTTCCCCTTGCCATTCTTTCGTACTTTTCTTTCCCCACTGAAGACATACTTTTCCAAATTTTTGCTGCTTCACTTACAACTTTTTCATCATCGCGGAACTTGCGTTTTAGCCCTTTTCGTTTCTTGTTTAAGAATAGAATAAATGCGGAAGTTCCCCTTGAGTTGTTTACACCTTTCTTAGCTTTTCCTTATTTATTTTGATAGTCGGAGAATTACGGAATGGAACCTTTGGGGATTGTTGAAATTGCTCAAATTTTTTATTAGATTTAGGAGTTGATGGATCCTTCTTTCCCCATGTTTCTTCGGCTGAGTGATAATTATCATTCCCGTCCTTCTTGAATCGTTTTTCTTTAGGTGAATTTGAACTTTCCCCAATCTGTACAGTTGGTTTCCTTTTTCTATATTGTCGCTTTGGTTTTGGATTCAAGGCTGTATGGATTCTATCCCCGAAATCGGTCAATCTTCTTCTTATTCGCTCATAATTTTCTAAGGCAAAAGCATCTGCTCTCTTTCGTTTCTTGCCAGGAAAGTCCTCCTGCTTCAATTGTCTCATCACACCTTCGATATAACCTTCTGATTTTGCATTTGCTGATTTGAATGATAGATATGTTTGGGTGGCTCTCTCCTTCGCAGAGGCTTGGATAAAAAAAATTTATAAAAGGATAGGCTAATATTGGATAATAAATAAAAGAATGCGCTAGTGAAGAATGTGCGGTATGATAACCGCGGACGGCGAAGGGTGAGGCGAGAAAATAACACCCAACAATGCGTCAAAACGGGGGGGCGGCATATTATATTACACATTGACCTAATAGTAAATACAAAACAATATAGGCACTCCGAAAATGGTTAACGCTTTTATGCCACGTCTACTATCTTGCAGTCATCATCTTTCAGCCAATAGTGTGTCTTACTGTCTTAACTTTGTGTTGTATGCGGCTTGTGTTCTCAAAGAGAATATTTGATAGCGTTTCAGAATGGCAATATATGTTGGCTAATGTTGCCCTCATTGCGACCGTAACAATCTCGCTTGTTTTTTCTCGAGGACTACTACAGCATTATAGAACTGTGCACAAGCAAGTTAAATTGAATGATAAAATTGTGAAGGAAGACGCTTTGTTGTTGCGCACACGTATACCGCATCAGAAACACTGTCTGAAGAGCGAATGAAAATCACTTGACAAACTGGCCTCTATATTTATATTTTCCAACGAAATCACGACCAGCAGATAATAAATATAAAACAAAAACCTCTTCTTATGTAAATTTAAAGTCACTTGAAGTATCATAAGTGAATAAAACTTTCGGATTGCCAAGATATTTTGGGATGTACACTTTTACGAAGATTTGTGCGAGAAAGCGTAGCAAATCTGGCAGAGGCTTTCCCGCTTTTCCGTCCCTCAGTTTTTCTTTCCTCCGCCCGCGCTCCGATTCTCAGCGGCTTCCTCATTATTACCATTTAGCGCGTTTCATTTATTACCATCTAGCGCATTATTTTATGTATTATCCAATATTAGCGTATCCTTTTATAATTTTTTTTATCCAAGCCTCTGCGAAGGAGAGAGTTTGGGTGGAGTCATTTTTGACGTCACTGGGTTTTGGAATTCCCGTCTTTTTGTAACGGTCAAGTGATCCTAACAAAACTCCTGACCATAGTGGCATTTCACAAATATATGATGTTATAAATGTAAAAAATTCTGGACAAAATTCTCAGAATTTTCATGGTTATCGACCTCAATCTGTTGAATGATAGGATTTAGTAGCTTTTCAAAATGAAGATTTAAAGGATTCGCTGACTTAGGTACGGAACTCTCTCCTGTTTTATCAGTTGGAATTGTGTCGTCAAACTTTTCAGCGTTTTCGACGATGCCATCTACTGTTTTATTTCCCATCTTTTCTACTATTCGAAATGCTCGTAATCATATGTAAATGAATTAAGGCATAATTAGGTCATATATATGTAGATTATGTATCACATGGTATATACATGGTATTTAAAGGACCACACCTAGCGAGAATTGCACCATTTAGTGTGAATTCCGTCGGCCGACACCAGAAGGACCGAAAGAGAAAACAAAATCCGAACCGTACGAATTTCCAGAGTTATGGCAGACAAGAAGCGACTACGTCTTATTCAACCAACATCAGCAGCGTCACCGCCACCAGGTGGCGAACAGTCAGAACATAAGGATGATCACGTACTACACCAAAATGGCGAAGCAGAGTCGCAAATGCAGCCACACGACGGGGTATAAAATATTTCTACTGTTGTATAGCTTTAGGGATTGTTATTTCGTGAATGTTTTACACTATAATCTATACGGGTTTACTTCTTTAATCTAATCTTGCTATGTACAACGTATTATAAGTTTAGTACGTGGCTATTCTCCGTATGTACGTCTGATTAGGTGGTTAGGAAAGGTTTTAAAAGATATGTCGCTTCATAATTGTAGTTCTTTGACTTTGCGTAAAATATCAGCAGGGCTACGCAGGGGAGAACCCTGTACAATTTGAAACCCTGAGGTTCCATTTACCGCTTTGTAATTCGCACATTGTTCAACCTCGTCGCCATCATGGTGCCCGACAAGACAGTGACTGCTTGTAAAGTATACAGCTATTGAATGCAAGGAGCGTGGTTTCACATCAATCTTTGATTACTCTAATTCTAATTTGACTATAATCTAATCAAGTTTACTTGACGAAACGGTGGGAGTTTGTCATTTTATGTTGTCCCCGAGCCGGCGCGAAGCGCCGTGCGAGGGTACTAATTCCGCTCGGATATTTACACCCGGGTATGTGAAAACACAGTGGAATCCAAAGTCGTCCGCCGCGATCTCATGGACGGTTCAGGGTTTTCTACGTTATACGCATGCGCGAATTCAGGTCGGGAGAAACATACGGATAAACATTTTTAAAAGATTTACGGATAAAGATTTTGTTATTCATCAAAAATGATTTTTAATACTCGGGATATTGGAAAAACATACCGATAAACAGAGACTTCAAAACAAAATAAACGAGAAGGAGTCGAATGGCTGAAAAAAGGACACTTTTGAAGTGTTTTAAACGGGTAAGTGTCTATTTTTCATATTTTAGTTTGTGGATTTGCAAAAGCGTATGTCACTCTGTGAGGTTATTATAATATCGATTAAACCTAAAAGGTATTTTAGTAAGTTTAAATTTGAATTTTGAAGAAACAACGTAATGTCAAAAACTTCATTTTAAAGATAAATTGAAAAAAATATACTGTCAATTGTCAAAAAACATTTTTTGACGTTTTTGTGAAGTGTCTAAGGTTAAATTTTACAACAACCAAAGCTAAAAGAGTACGTAATAAGATATCTATGGTGGCCCATTGTTCTCATAAGAAAATACAGATTTAAGTGAAAAGTTATTAGAAAAAAATATCAAAATAATAAAAAACAAAAATAGTTACTAGTGTTTTTAAAAATTAAATAAATAAAAAAATAAAAGAGAGAAAAAAAACCCCAAAAAATATCAATTAATAAAAAAAAAAAAAATAATAAAAATAAAACATGGGAAATATAGTTTGAATTAAACATTGGAAATAACAAGCAATTCGAAAGCCAAAATCCGAAAACAAAGTGAAATTAAAATGAGATATCGTTACGGAATAATTATGAGAACACTGGGCCACGCACTGGCCCATCGTTCTCATAGCGTTTCAAATCAAAACTGAAATACTGTTTCACTGGCCCAGTGTTCTCATAGTCCGCGACATTTTTGGTCAGCAGATGCCATCAACAAAACGGTATATAATTCATGTCCTGTGGCTGACCTCACCCCTACCCCCAATACTACCCCTACCGCATTACCCGCATCCCCACCCCTGCCCAACCCCACCCATGAATCATATAATAGCTGCAGGACATGAAGTACATACCAACAAAACAATCATCAACAAGCCAATATGGCGGAACGTATAAGAAACCCAGATTGGGAAGAAGATACTGAGTTAAAACAAGATTTGCACCGATACGTACTTCAAAATTTGTCTAGACGGGAGATATTAGATTTTGTGTCCAGGGATTATGCACAGTATGCTTGGAGTTTAGGTACTCTGAGCAGGAGATTGGCATTTTTTAATATTAAGTACGTTGAGTACAATACCGAACTGAATGATGTCGAGGCGGCAGTACAGAAAGAACTAGAAGGACCAGGCCAGTTTCTTGGTTATCGTTCGATACAGCGCAAGATACGGGAACAGCACAAACTGGCAGTACCTCGCAATTTGGTGTACGATTTAATGACCGAATTAGATCCGGACGGCCTTGAACGAAGAGGAGGTGTGGGAAAAAAAAAGCACAAGAGAGGAAATACCGGTACTTTCACATCCATGGTAAGTCTCTTTCTGCGCAATAGCTGTGCTCATATGCATTAAAATTTCTAGCACCTTGCATTAAAGTCACATCAATTGATAAAATTATGATCAATTCGAAACTTCAACACCCCACTCCCCCGGTCATACCATGGGAATTTGACTCCAAGCCTTCGCCTGGGGGTAGGAATTTGACACTCTAAGTCCTCCATGGGGTGGGGAATTTGAAGCTGAAGTCTTAAATTTGCCGATTTTCATGCATAGGTCAACTAAAAAGCTTTGTCATTGGCATTGCCAAATTAGCAGATTCAGTTTTTTTATCTGATTTCGAGGAAAATCTGGGATAGAAAAGCTATGTGCTTTATTTGAAGGTATGTACTATAAAATTGATGCAAAACTGTTACATTTCAATAAAGTTTCAGTCTATTTCACTATCCGGCATATGTGAGGATATTTCAGTTGAGTATTTTGTACTCTAAAGGTGGGGCATTTGCCTGCTTATTTTTTTTTTACAGTAGGGCATTTAAAAAGATTTTTTCCCCCAGGGGATTTCAAAAGTTCAAATTCCCGGGGTCTGCCCAGGGTGTCATGTTGAAATTTCGAATTGATCGGCAGTGATGGATTTTGAGATTTTTCTCCGGGGGGGGCTGCAAAAAATTCAGGAGGGGTGCAATCGAAATCTATAACTTTATTTAATCATACTACATCACTAGACACTGCTGTTATTTAAGCCAATTAGCATTTAATTTTCTGGGGGGTGCAAATTTCTTTTGGGGGGGTGGGAAAATTTTTTGGGGTGTGCAAAAATTTTCTGGGGGTGTGCACCCCCCCGCACACACACCCCCGCAAAATCAGTCTGTTGATCGGTACATAATTGTCCTGCTGTGGTCTTTTTTATTATCTGGTGATTAATGTAATATTTTTCATGCGCTGTAGGGACCAAACCACACTCATTCAGGGGATGGCCATGATAAACTAATGGGATACATGAATTACACATTCCCTTTGGCTGTATATGGGCTCCAAGATGCTTATAGTGGCTATATACTGTACTTAAAGTTATGGACCTCAAACTCGGATCCCAAAATTGTTGGGAGGTGGTATTTAGAACACTTGTATAAGTCAAAAGGTGAGAATTATATACATGTACAATGCATCTGATTATTGTGCACATCTAGTTAATATATAAATCTGTAAGCCAGGAGGGGTAAATGTGCTGATGTTGCCATGACACTGGCCCACAAGGATAACTTCATATGTCTCAATCAATTCCATGTGCCCCTCCCCCAGCATTTATTGGGCATTTGTGGACTGTCCATGTTGCCAGGGTTGGGAATTTGCTTTCTGCAGATCCGGCCATAGGGTGGGAGTTTGTCTGAGCCATTTAACCGTATTTTAGTGGGTAGTTTGATATTGTTATAACAATAGAAGTTTTTGAAACTTCAGTGTATAATGTAATATAGTATATGTGAAGAAATATTTTAGAGAAACAAAATGGTTGCAGATGTATTGTTTCTACGAGATGTTGGGTTGACCCACATGTCATAAAGTGTAAAATACAGCCTGCATTCGACTCTTTGCCTTTATTTCAGAAATGTAACAAACATTTGCTTCCCAGAAAACTTATATTTTGTCCCCAAGGGTGGGGCATTTGCATCAATGGTAAGTCCCCAAGGGTGGGGATTTTGTATCATTATTTTGACCCAGCAAACATGGTGAGGCATTTACAACAGGTTTTTTTCCTAAATGTCAAATGCCCAACAAATACCCAGGGGGGCAATTGATTGAGACAAACACCACATTGGTATTTTATACATTTTTGAGCAAATGATAGTCAAACACAACTAAAGGTCGGAAATACAAAACACTGCTGAAATCATGACAAGCTGTAAGACGTGAAAATGCCTCATTTGGTGAGAATGGCAATGCTATTGGGAAAACCCCTGAGCTAGACCACTAATTTTTCAGGTTCTGTACCCCCTAAAAGTCCATTTTAAGATAAATATTAGTTCTTATGGCAAATAGTAAGACCTTTTCAGCAAAAAAACCCACTTAAAATGACTGTGAAACTGTGCAGACACCAAACTTTGCAAACCCTCTGTTTTCAATTTTTATTTCCAGTCATAAGTAATAGTCTAAGACTTGACAAAGGAACAGAGACGGGACATATGGCCACAATTCATTCCTACCTAAGGCAACAAGGAGATGAAGATATTAATGGAACGGGAACCGTTCATTATGGCCCATCCACAAGTAATAAAGTATGTATACTATTTTGTTTGTGGTTTTAATTAATGTGACTAAGGGATAGTCCCTGAGCAAGTTCTCTGTTCTATACAATACACAGATCGAAAGATGGTGGCGTGAGCTTCATAACCGTTTTGAACGTTTTTTTAAAAGACAGCTAATGTTGCTGCTGGAGAGAGGACATTATGATCCCAACAATGAAACTGACAGGTATGGAGTTTTATGGTTTAAAGCCATTTTTTTAGAACAAGAGCAACTGTTACAGTTATTTTATGTGTTGTTTTGAAAGGTTTTATCAAGTAAAAAGTATGTTGTAGCTGTGTACAGTAGGTTATCCAACTACCTAATTTGCTGTCATTTTAATTGCATGGTTCAAGTGATTTGACCTTAATTGACCCCTTTCTAATTTACTTTGCTCTCAGAAACTTGTTGGCATTCATTTATATTCCTGTGGTTCAAAAAGAAATGGATATATTTAGAGAAACAGTATGGAATTCACAGAGTGAGACACCAAAGAGATACCCAGTTGCCTAAAGGAATACCTAACCACTTATATTCATTTCCAGAACAGTATGGAGCAGAGGACTGTGGTAAATAAAATGTTATTTCTGTGCCTGTTCTATTTATTATTTTAATCATAGAGGACGTTTTGCTTTGTCTATATACACTAAAGTGTTATGACTTGTGTCATTGTATAACAGATGTATGTAGGACAGATGGGTATGGTCCTGCAGTATTTAAAGTCTGTTACCAATCTGAAGCCGAAAGCAATCATTTTCTATTTTTTTAATATTATGTAAGATGATCATTAATGGCAGATTTCACTGTAACATGTTTAATATTAATTACATTTTCTGCTCTATGAATAGGTTTTCCAGTAACACATGAAGCACTTGATGAAGTAGCAGAAATTTCAGGAGTGATGCATGTGGGGGATGATTTTCTGCCATGTAATGTGAGGAGAGAATGTGAAAGAGTCATACCCAACATTGAAAATGTGGAAGCTATTGATGCTGCTGATACATATCTATTTCTGAAGGCTAATTACCAACAGCCACCACCACAATAACAACTTAGTAGAAATACATGAAAAATGTTCAAAAAGCAGTGCTTCAAAAGTCATTTGGCTGAACAAAACCTGAAAACATTCAAATTCTACTTTAAAATACATACATCAGAGACGAATATTTAAATTCTTTAAAAAACTCAAAAAGTACGTAGGATTTAACAGAGTATACAGTACCCGTATGCCTAATTAAAAAAATGGCCCATTCAGTGATGTGTCAGACAGACAGTGATGGTTGACACATGGTTTCACAGACAGCAATGTATCATGCATGTACCTGCTTTTCTGCTTATTAGTCTCAAAATAGCTGCATATGCATGCATAGCATCTTGAACACATAAATCAACCATTCTATGTTTTGTATGTAGTAAACATGATTATTTTATCAATTTTGAATTAGGCATGTTTAGGGTACTCATGTATATAAACAACCCATAACTGGAAAATCTTCAAACAGTTCTTTTCTTTAAATAGTTCAATATAAAGGGTCCCTTATTGTTTTGAACATCAGAAAGCAGCTACATGTTTATACATAACTCACTTCAGTTCCATCATCTCACAATATTCATTGCATTTGTGCTCTGACAGAAATGCTTCAATGCCAACAGTGGAGCAATTGCCACAACAAAAGTATACTTCGTGAAATTCTTGATCCATAAGTTCTTCAGTTGCAATTTCTGGGTCGTACAATGTGGACTCAGATCCTTGAATATCAAGCAGCATGAGTTTGTGGTCTGTAAATACATAGCTATAGTGAACCAAACATTGTGCTTTCGCATGTAAATCATTAAGAACCTGGGTGGCATCATCTGGGATTGAAACACACTTTCCGTTGTTGTTAATATACTTGGTAAAGTAGCCAGGAACATATTCTTCGATTGTAGTGTGCTGGCCATCAAAAATTGCATAGTAGCACCGATTGTATCGGAGACACTGCCCAAATGTAGAAGGTGCTTGCTTCTCAAATTTGCTGGCAATGTGCCTTGCCACCGCATGCATTTGAACTTGTTTCCTGCAATGGTTTTCCACAGTTGACTTTATTGTATCAATTATCGTGGTTTTTGCCTTCTGGTTATATGTCTTAATAACCCATTTCTCCCCATTCACGGTGGTAACATGAAAGGCGTCTCGGAATGCACCAGAAGAAAACTTTTGACACTCTACTTCACATTCAACATTCATTGCATTTTTCCATGCACCTGATTCAATATCAATTTTTTCAAAGTTTAGTACAGCCTTTTTTGTAAATCTTGGTTGCACTAGTTTTCCTGCATTTAGTAAAGTTTCAATTGATACTGATGCAGGAAACTGGGTCTCGGGGATATTTGGCTTTGGGCATACAGGAGGGTCATCCATGCTCAATACCTGCCTGTTTTTGTGACTAGATAATGGTAAACTTTTAATGCTACTACTACTTTCTTCCCATCGGAATCTTGAACTTTCTTCTTGTTCTTGAAGAACCACAAACCTCAACAGGTAAACCTATTGAAGGAAAACACTTTTGTTTACATAGCACAGAAATGTCATCATAGAGGGGGAAGGGGGGGGGGGGGCAGAGAAGTTGGAGGGAGGAAGGAGGGCAAAATAAGTTTAAAAAAATAATTTTGGAAAAAGAGGGGCTTGAATTATCTCAGGTCTTTTAATAAAATTGGACTTTAAATTTATGAAAACATGTCCCTTTTTTGGGGGAAGAGCATGAAAATTGGGCATAAGTATGTAGGTGTGTTTGGGGCGATCCTCCTCAGGTATTTTTTTTAAATCTTGAGTCTCTGGAATGGCAAATTCCTGCATTCTGAGAGACTATTTGACAGTACTATCTATGCATATTTCACGCAAATTTTTATTTGGGCCCCTTTAGCTTGGGGGGCAGGGCAAATTGCCACACCCCCCCACCCATATGTTCATATGCACCTGTCAAAAGTATAAATTTTATATTTGCTGATCAAGAAGTTGAAGGGAGCAAAGAAAACCCATATCCAACGTATATAATTAAAATAAAACTGCAGTAGCGTCTCAATGAGTAGCATAAAATTTGACACGAAGCTTAAATATCTTGTCTTTTCGGTGAGGGATTTGTGCTATATTCGAGCATGATGGTCCTTTATTCGATACTAAAATGTCACATGTGCTTACTGGCAGGTTGAAGTGAGCCGCACAAGCCTTCTTTAAGTTGTTTAAACTTAAATCTTCATGTGGGAATTCAACAAATTCCCTGGGCTGAACAGGCCGATAAGTTTGTTTGGAGTCTGCTTCAGCGGCTAGTCTCTGTACTATGACTTCACTCGGAGCTGATCCCTTCTTCTTTCGACCAGACATTGCATCGCCAGATTTCGTTCTTTTCTCGCTCATCTCCCCATGTAAACGGTCCCAAGTCACTTGCCTTCGCTTCATTGTTCTTCACAAGTATATGGAAGCTTAAATTTACTAAGATTTCTCTCAATTTCCAGGCTCGAAGTGCACTAGTTTATATGTGAAACAAGAAACGCGATCTTTTGCGCGGGGAACATCTGCTGACCAAAAATGTCGCGGACTATGAGAACACTGGGCCAGTGAAACAGTATTTCAGTTTTGATTTGAAACGCTATGAGAACGATGGGCCAGTGCGTGGCCCAGTGTTCTCATAATTATTCCGTAACGAAATCTCATTTTAATTTCACTTTATTTTCGGATTTTGGCTTTCGAATTGCTTGTTATTTCCAATGTTTAATTCAAACTATATTTCCCATGTTTTATTTTTATTATTTTTATTTTTTTTATTAATTGATATTTTTTGGGGTTTTTTTTCTCTCTTTTATTTTTTTATTTATTTAATTTTTAAAAACACTAGTAACTATTTTTGTTTTTTATTATTTTGATATTTTTTTCTAATAACTTTTCACTTAAATCTGTATTTTCTTATGAGAACAATGGGCCACCATAGATATCTACTTTATATAGTGGGGCAATTCATAATTTTATAGTTAAAAGTACAAATATTTATATTACTCTTTTATCATTTTGTACCAAAAGTAAAAAAATTGTGTGTTGCTATGGTTACAATGATTGACCGAATACTTCATGTTACAATAAATTTTGGGAAGTACAATTCCTGAGTTCGAATAGGCGAGGGGATTCTGCATGAGTGTATTTCTAGTTTAAAGGCTTAATTACATGTTGCATAGATTGTCTCAAGATCCCGTGGGTAGGAATTCAGGCTGATAGGCTACTGCTATGAGTGATCATGCAATTGTTATATACAGGCAAAGATATGATTGATAACAGCGCTCCGTGTATTATGCGACGAATGACTTGAGTTGTTTGGCACAATTGAATGTGTATAGATGTTTGTTAATCATCCATGTCTGGTATTGAAATGAGGCATGGTGTAAAATTGTTTTAGCCTATTTGTCCCGTGCATAGTCATGATGATACGGGAGGCTTGAACTGCTACAATTGATTAGCGATAAAATTTTGTAGTCAGTACCCCGTGAATAGATATGATGATGATACGGGAGGCTTGAACTGCTACAAGTGATTGGTGAAGAAGTTGTTGTAGTCAGTGCCCCGTGCATAGTTATGATGATACGGGAGGCTTGAATTGCTACAAATGATCCGTGACAAAAGTTGTTGTGGTGAGGCATGCCTGAGTAGCTATGTATAGAAGTGAAGCATTTTAGGGTCATCAAGTGATGTCGATGTTTAAGAGATTATTTTCTTGGATGGATTCTATTGTCGGCGGACTAATTTATTATAGATGACATCTTGCTAAATCAGGTCAGCGTTTGTATAGGAAATCTATCCCCCCTTGTTATAGTGTATTTGCTAAAGGAAATACGAGAACAATTATAGATACTGTATATACATTGTGCGAAAGTGGCCAGATTAGCACCTGCTTTCCCCTATATCCAAATGTACATGAGTATGGGCAGCGCCGCTCACTGGGGAAATAAAGTTTGCTCGACTTAGCCGCATTTCTTTGTACCAGGCACTAGGCAGTCATTTTCAGTTCTTCGTCTTCGTGTTGTTATCCGGTCGCCACGAGTAGCGATTGATATCGTCGTATTCGCAAAATGTATGAGAGCGTCCATTGATATGGCATGAAGCTTAGCCGCAGGGCAGGTGCAGTTTCCCCCCGATTTCCATATTCATTGCAATTACGGTGCGGCAAAATCACTTTGTGGAGAGTGACAGTCCTGAAAAATAAAGCTCCTTCACCCAAACTTTCCCCGGTTAATTTACTGGGTCAGGACGGTCGCCCCTCTACTGACGGTAGTTTGGTTGTTCTCCCCACACATAGGCCCGGGACAAGTGTCCAATGTGGGCATGGGAGTATGATTCTGATTTTCATGCCAACGTAGTGGAAGCAGCTAAACAATCCGAACGCGGGACTCATTGAGTCAATGACCTGGGGAGTTCTGCTGCCGTTGGTGGAGGGATGGCCGGTGATGCTATATTTTACAATAAAGACTTTTATTATTATTATTATTATTATTATTAATATCATTTGGTTCAACCCACCATTTAGGAAGAGTGTAAGCACAAACATAGGACGTAATTTCCTTAGTCTAATTGACAAAAATTTTCCACCGCACCATTATTTAACAGAAATACAGTTAAAGTAAGTTACAGCTGCATGAACAATGTCAAGTCTGTAATCACTAAACACAATGCACGCATGTCTAGGAATAACAAGCCACAGGACAGGGACACTACCAATTGCAGTTGTAGAGAAAACACCATTTGCCCGCTTCAAAAACAATGCATGACTAGGGACATAGTATACAAAGCAACAGTCACAGTAAGCAACACAAACACGATCAAAAATTACATTGGCATGACTGCAACCACATTCAAAGAACGATTGGCTAACCACACCAAATCTTTTCAGCATAAAAAGCATGCAAATGACACGGAACTTTCGAAATATATTTGGACAAAAATTTATATTTAGATAAAAATAACTGAATTCTGATGCCTTCCCATGGCTACACTGCATGTCTGCAGATTTGACTATATATATATATTTCTAAAATTCATTAATTATTCATAGGCAAAATACAAAGGAAACTCATGACCCGTAGCGGATCTATATATTTGATATAGACTTGCTCAAATTTTCTCCTTCAATTTTTACAGCGTAGATAACATCAATCTTCAAAATTCCAACGCCAGTGAGCGTACAAATTAAAGTTAGGCCTTTATCAGATCTAAAACACTCGGCTGCGCCTCGATGTTTTAAATCTGATAAAGACCTCTTGTGCGGTTTGTATATATATAATATGTTATAATTTATTCATAAAATTAAGCCGTCGCTACACGGTGTTTCACGCCTAACTTTATAAGCGAGGCGATCTTCAGGCGACTGAATTCGGTTCATTGTTTGCTTGCGTCATATTCCCAACCGTTCTTTGGCGCGTACGCGTGTGCGTTTTTTGCAAGCGCTTATTTCCTTGCGCGCGCATTAAATTTGTTTCTGTGGCAGCACTTTGAAAAAAGTTCAGTTCGCTTGTTTAAAGTTTTGATTTTGTCTGCGCGAATTGTGCTCCTGGGGTTCGTGGATTGGCTCGCTTTAAAACAGACCACTGGATGTTGATTGGTTTTTAGTTGGCCTTTAACTTCCACACGTATTTTGAAAGTTCTGTTTCATTAGCGTATCGTTCGTTGTTACTTGATTTCTTGTGGTTTCTGTAACGTTCTTTGAATGTCGTAGGTGTCATTCCGATGTAATTTTTCGCGTCTTCGTCGTTGTTGGTCGTGACTTCAGCTTTGTATATGACGTTCTTTGTCATACAATTGGTGTTGATTTAACACTAGTTACGGTGCTAAAACAACACCTTTTGTAGTGTTAAAATAGCACTGATTTAGGAGTTGGTTTAACACCCGAATATTCTCATCAAAATAGCACCTGATTTAGGTGCTATTTTAGCACTAGTGTGAACAAAAACTTGCTCATTGCTACAAAGCAAATCCAAAATATATACTCCACTTTTTAACAAAGAGACAACACAATCTGAAAATATATGAACATCCTTTAATTGAATTTATAATAATATATTTGCTGATTCCAAAATTACTTTGCAGCTGAACATTAAAATGGTAATAAATTTAGGCAAATCTTGCCATGCTCATGCAAAGTTCTCACCAATTACCTATTAATCTATTATTTTACCCTGGGCAATGCCAAGCAATTCTAGTACTATGCTAGGAGCATGTCAGAAGAGTTATTCTATGTCACTCCAATGCTTAACCTATTAACAACTAACAATTTTCCTTAGCAGGTGAAGTTGTCTGGCATTAGACAGAGTAAACTTGCAATATAAGATGCACAATCAGGAATTTATACAAGCACTTTATTCTACTGCCGTTTTTCAGATGAAGAAAATGAATTATTTACAACCGTTTACGGGTAGCAGAAAAGTGCTTCTATAAATCCCTGATAATCATTGTGGTTTAATGGGTTACAAATTTGTTATTAGGTAAAGTTAACAGTTATAGAGTCTGATGATTACAACACTAATTTTCCCATAGTCTATAGACATGCCAAAAGACTGCAACTCCAAATTTTCTGAGATCAGAATACCTCTATTCTTTTGCTCCTGTCAGTATGGCCAATATCAAACACACACAACTTGACGCAGACCATTAACTCCTTGGGTTATCTTCCTCAGCGATACAAAGTTGCTCTATTACTTTAGTCGTGATGCCAAGGTGAACCATACATAAATATCAATATTTTTCCAGCTTCACAATCACATATAATTAGGTTATCTATAAAATACATTGAAAGTAAGGTACATAAGTAAATACAAAATTCAGATTAACTTAAAATATTTGCATCATTCTAATGAATGCAATTAAACAGGTGTCTGCTAATGATACATAATTATGATATTCTCTTTCACTAGGCAGGACATAGCTGACTTAACTACTATTTGACGAGATCACAGTTGTATAAAAAATAATCAATTCTCACACAATAATAAATATTCTTGCAGTGAGTTCCATATCAAAATACACCCCTAGTGACCCCACTGGAAGTGGGTAAGGTCCAGTGTTACTATAGAGCACACAGGTTATAATTAGAATACAATTAGCTATTGCTTATGTACAGTTAGCCTCCTGAGATTCCAAAACTCCCTTAGGCATGATGCACAGGTCTATGTAAATGCTTTCTTCACCCTGCTCTCCTGGGCAGTACACTTTGGAGGAACAAGCAGGGTATAGCTGAGTTAGGAAGAGTACACAAAAATCATCGAGAACAGTGGTCAGTAAAAGTAATGTCAGAGTTTCTATGGTATAGATTAATATAATTGTTAAGTAGGCGGTAGTTTATATTATCGTTTTGATTCTGAACTAAATTGATAAGTACAAGGGAATTTTTGCCGCGTTAAAATTCAAATATTTTCTTACGGGACACAACGCACGCAACATAAATATTCATGAATACATCCGTAAATTTTTGCCTTTATAATTATGAGGGGTGATTTCCGCCAAAATCCCACTTTACATTATGTAATTAACAGAGGCATTTTGTTAACCTGCTTGGTATTCTATTATGCTGTTTTGCATTTCGATGTGCCGTTTCGTATTTCATTATGCTGTTTTTGCATTCTATTATGCCGGTTCGTATTTCATTATGCCGTTTCGTATTTCATTATGCTGCTTCGTAGTGCCTTCATTATATTTCATTATGCTTACGTCATGTCCTGCATGACTCTCAGTAACACGTTTTTGCACACACGGCCGCGCAAAATTCATGGTCGAACTCACTTAGAGTTCACTGGTCGAACTAAGTTATATATATTTTAAAAAACATGGTCGATGATTTGGAAGGAACATGCGGCTAAATCGAGAGTTGGCACCAGCGCCTAACTATTACTGAAATCACATTAAATCCGGACTTTTTTGCCTAAAGAGTCCAAAATTAAAGTGGTAAAAATTAAAAAAAAATACTCTTTGAAAAACAATAAAGTAGGCCGGTTGTACAAAGCACGTGGAAAAAGCTCAAAGCTATAATTTCCGTATTATTTGTAAACACTTGTGAGGATATATTAACAAATTAGAGGTCATATATAAACTTACGCTTGTCTCACTGTTCCACATTTTGTTTTCTTGAATGATAACGCGATCAGAGATGTAAAATGTGAAACAGTGAGACAAGGGTAAGTTTATATATAATCCGTGTAATTTGTCAATATATCCTCACAAGTGTTTACAAATAATACGGAAATTATAGCTCTGAGCTTTTTCCACGTGCTTTGTACAACCGGCCTACGTTATTGTTTTTCACGCAGTATTTTCTTTTAAATTTTTACCACTTTTGGACTCTTTAGGCAAAAAAGTCCAGATTTAATGTGATTTCTGTGATAGTTAGGCGCTGGTGCCAACTCTCGATTTAGCCGCATGTTCCTTCCAAATAATCGACCATGTTTTTTTTATATATTCCAAATCATCGACCAGTGAACTCTAAGTGAGTTCGACAATGAGTTTTCCGCGGCCGTGTGTGCAAAAATGTGTTACTGAGAGTCATGCAGGACATGACGTAAGCATAATGAAATATAATGAAAGCAAATTAATTACGAAGCAGCATAATGAAATACGAAACGGCATAATGAAATACGAACCGGCATAATAGAATGCAAAAACTGCATAATGCCATACGAAACGGCACATCGAAATGCAAAACAGCATAATAGAATACCAAGCAGGTTAACAAAATGCCTCTGTTAATTACATAATGTAAAGTGGGATTTTGGCGGAAATCACCCCTCATATATAATTGCTTTATATTAGATAAAAACATTGAAATATCCTTACCTGAATATTATACCAGCGTTCCTGAGCTATAACTCTTGAAATTCTTGTGGATTTCGATAAGAAAAAGCAAATATATTGCTTGTATTTTCCAACATAATTTTTCAAATTAAAATTTGAAATGAAAGTGACGCTATCCCAGAAAACTTTGCGCGCGTAGTAAGGAAATTAGACAATAATATTATCGTAGACTCGACGAAGTCGTATAATATTGGGCAGTTACCTAAATATTTCTTGGTATAAAACCTAGATTAAATATTTAGAGGCATATAGACCTTGGCGAGCAAATGGCTTCGTTACGCCACTGACAAGAAAATAACTTTCTCTTCTCTATCCCAAGACCAATATCCATTCCCGGATCAGGAAAATAATTGATCAAATTTTGTTTTTGTAGGCGGCACTGCCAAATATCGAGAACCTATATAAAAAATAGACACTCTTCAAAAATACCCCTATTGCACCATGCTGTGTGTGTTTAATTCCATTTAGATATATATCTTCCGTTTCAGCAAAACACCAGTTGACATCTTTCCGTTTTGACAATATAGACGTCTTGACTTTATACCTAAAATCATTCTATATTCTAGATTAACAAAACTGAGCCTATCATCGAAAGAAAATATCTACATGATACATCGCACGGCGTTTGTAGGTTAACCTCCCATGTTTCGGCACAAATATAGGTAAAAGATGAGAGTTTATAACACAATAACATGCAATAAAAAGTAAAGAAAAACATAACAGACAAAAATAGTCTGCAAAAGCATACCGGTCTTCCCTCGTTGACTTAAGGGATACAATGTCAATAACAACCGCGTCACCACTTCAATGATTATTGACGAGTTAATAACAATGAGATATATTGGAAATATCTTTCAGTACGAATTAACATACAATAACAGGATAGTAAAGATCCATTAAACAGAATGTTTTCATTGTCTCCCCATTGCTTTGGTAATCCCACTGTTCTCGTTGCTTTTAAGTCACTACTTGTTTTCACATTTGTTTTTTTGTATACCTGTTCAGGCTTGTTCTGTGAATCTAGATCAAGATGTATAATAACAGTATGTTGGTCAACTGGATGCTCAGTATAGACTTGAAGTCAATCTGCTCAGGTCAAGTTTGATAAAGGAAAAACATGATGCTCCGTCATTTATTTATCTGGTTCGTTACTCAGCTATGGTGTCCTATTGTAACAGCCGAGGCTACTGATCAAGTAAGGAAAAGGTAGAGAGAAGCTATTGTATATATTTTAAGCATAGGTTTACACGAGTTTTTTTCTATATTTTTATTTCCACGAGCGTTTTTCTATTTGTCGTAACTGAATCATCATAGTCTTGCACGATTGCTTATAAATAAATTGAATGAGTTTTGTGTATACATCTTGTATACACATTTGGCTTTATAGTGTGAAAACAATTTTAACAATTACAAATTTTCATATCTTCAATATCATTGCTGAAACAGCTAGTGAAGAATATCAAATTTATATTATTACGATAGGGCCATTTTTACGGGAGAAAATTAATCGCGACTTACATAAGATACGTCTTATATAAGGGGCGGACCATTAGAAAACTGATGGGGGGATGGGGAAAAAGCAAAAAAAAAATCGCACAAGGGAAAATGAAAGGAAAAAAAACTCATGCAAAATCAAATTTCCAAAAAAAAAAATTCCTGCAGTGCGAAGTAAAAAATTCTGTCTAGATGGGATATATTAAAAAGCTGTGACTATAAAAAATGCAAGAAATCAAGCCACAGAGGCTCAAGAATACAAAAAATTTCTGGGGGAGGACCCACCTACAGCCTCAGTCATACACCTCACCACCTCTTCGTTTAAAGGTATGTTTTATATCTCCTTTTATATCTCCCACGCCCCCCATCACTTTTCTAATGATCCGCCCCTAAGACGCGAATATTAATACACTCGTATAAAGTCAAATTCTAATAAGTCGCGACTTGTTGTGGACCAGTCTGAACCCCTGTTCTTACTTAAATCGCGACTTACTAGAATTTGACAATTTATACGACTGTGTTTGCGTCTTATGTATAAATGGCCCTAATGAGTTTCTCATTAAATAGGCGAGCTTTGTCCAGCCAAGGAACGAGTTCATTATGTCAAGGACTTCCAGGACTACCTGGACGAGACGGTAATTCTTATTCAACAATAACCGTAGATTACGACATAGTCTACGGCGAATTCCAATTATTCCAATTTGGCACAAATTGGTCAATTAATAACATTATCAGTCTGGCAAATCTGGCAATCAAGAGTCTGGATATATTGTTCACTGTGATTGGTCACTATAGAAATTGATCAACAAGAAATTATCCATTTCTACAAAGAGAAGATTTAAAATAAATATTTAATTTTTCCCACGTGTTTTGTGTATTTATAAAAAGATGTTCTCGTAACGTAAAATAGACTTAAAATTTAGTTATGATATTTTAAATAGGTTTCGCATGTTCAAATTAGGCTACTATTGTACACTATTAATGTACGTGTCTTCACCAAGTATACACACTTAGCTTTACCTCTTCAGGTCCACCTGGAAAACGAGGTGAACCTGGACCACAAGGGGCACAAGGAGTAAAAGGGGATTCCGGTGGTGTAACAGGAGGTGCGGTGTACACACGTTGGGGAAGAAGTGACTGTCCGAAATTTGCCAAAACAACCATGTTGTATTCAGGTAATTTGTTCTCGATGATTTTGTAGAGAAGATGTACTCTCATGAATATTTCAATTTTATTATCGTACTTGGCCTAACTAGGCAGAGTTGGACCGAAAAGTGTGAACTGGTAGGAACTGGGGCCTATCCCTAGAAAATTAATGCTTTTTAGCTTATGATTTCCTGTCTTTTCAAACACAATATTTTGATATATTCTATTTAGAGACTGAGCTTTTAGTATAAAAAGTAAGGCTTGGTGCTGTTGTTACACTACATACCTAGCTAAAGGTCCGAGTCCTATAAATTGGACCGTTGTGCTATGAATGATAAGTGAAAAAGGAATTTGGTCTTGGGTCAACCCAAACGTGTTTATACTACAAGCCTGACCTGAGATATTCCGACCTATGTCCTGAGTTTTGGGCCACCTCTCATGCTAGGCTAGGCCTAGAACAATGGTACGTTTAAGGCCAGTCCTAGGTATATTAACATTATTACCAGGGATTTTTGAAAGAAAAATTGGAACTGCATGCATGTACAGGGATGTTGGGGGAATGAGGCTTCAAAGAGTTTTACCTGAATTCGAATTTCAACGTTAAAAATTAACTTCAAGTGTAATAGTTGTAGGAACACACTTTTCAATGCATAGATTATCAGCGCAGCAAGGACATTTGCGATTTGTTTAAACTATTGAGGGGGTTTGAGAGTCCTCCCCGAGGAAGTTTTATATTGTTGGCGCTCGATGACTGCATTTCTGGCATATTTTGGAGCGTCCAAAAATAATATTTTCGGGCATAGAAACAGAAATTACAGATAGTGATTCAGATCAGAACTATGTAGACCTGCAGATTTCCTATCATCGTTTGCTAGTTAATTTTGTTATAAAATTTAGATACTGATTAACAAATAATTTATAAATATTCCGCTGCAGTTTGTGTTCCAATAACACTAGACAAAATCCTGTGAGAACGGTGTCCGTTGATAGAAAATTCTACAAATTCTATGATTCATTCAATGATTTGAGTTTCGTATGAATATTATTCTGAAGATGTAAATTTCTTAATTGCACATTTATATTTTTAGAACTGCACGTTAAAAAAACTCTGAATATTACCAACTACTGTTGACGACTTCTGACGACTATTTATAAATTTTTTGATGATTTTGTTGTTGATGTACTTTACGATTTACAAGGTTACACATGTGACATAAATACCGCGCCGTGTTGCGTTTCTAGTTTCATTAAGCCTCATTAGTTATTCGCGTATTTTACTGAATAAATTGCTACTTTCAAATGTTACTATGAAAGGCACATAACATAATTGAAAAAACTTAAGTTTCATATATCTCTGAGATTCCATTGAGTTTCTGAAGTTCCATTATTTATTAATGATATTTAGGTGTGATGGGTGGATCATGGTATCATCACCACGGTGGTGCTTCAAATGATCTCAGTCTACCATTGAATCCAATATTCGACAAAATCATTTCCGGTACTCAAGGATCAAGTTATATATACGGTACTGAGTACGAAATAAGTGGTCATCCAAACATGTTCCCAAAAAACCTCCATGACCATGATGCACCTTGCGAAGTCTGTCACAGCCAGCGAGTCACGTGGTAGCCACCTGATGATTCCAGCTCGCAATCCCTGCCCCTCAGGTTGGACCTCGGAGTATAAAGGTTATCTCATGTCAGCAAATATTGGGCACAATGGAAGAACCCAGTTCCTTTGTGTTGACGGCAACGCTGAAAGTACAACTGGATCTCACAGTAATCAGGATGATGCACTACAGTATTTTGTTGAAAGTCATTGTGGTTCTCTTCCCTGTCCACCATACGCCACTGGTAAAGAACTGACATGTGTTGTTTGCACAAAATGATTCAAGGACACTAAAAATATTACTTCTTTAGAATACTGTTTTACTCGGGTTATGTAGTGCATATATTGCTGTCAATTCTTATACCTAAACATGTATTCCCATGTAATCGCAAATTTCTATAAATGTAATTTTAATGACCAAGAACATGATTTTGAGATCTTCATATTCGTTTTGTATCTTAGCTACTTACAAACCCCAAAAGCAAAGTACCCAGTATGTATTTCAATAAGATGACCATTCATTTGGTAGTTGTTATATATTAGGCTTCCTGTATTTTGGATCATGTGACTCCCACATGGTTGTTGTTGAGATTATAACATATTTTTACACAGAATTTAATACATCTAAATAAATACTAAAATATTTTAAGAGTATTTAACAGAAAACAGGAATGTTTCGTGTACGCTTTATGATCGGAACATTTAATGATCGTTGACAGATGAATGAAATTATTAGATAGAGTATACTAAAGTTTATTTTCCACGTCAACCATTTCGTACGCGTTGGCATTAGCCAGGAACTAATAAATTTGACCAAAAAATTCTACGGAGCGTTACGATGAGGATGAGGTGGAAACAAGGCCTAATCCACTCATGGACTTCTATCTTGTATCTAAATCCACGTACATGAAATCTTAATTTGTAGGCTAATCTGATTGGTTTAATTTGTTGCCTGTGCTTTTCTTTGTAGTGAATTAGCGAAAGTATTATAGCCTGTTACGTGTGATTTATAGATTATGGCCAATCTGCGGCCGAGCAAGCAGCCTAACCAAGGGGCTTATATATAGGGCGGTGCAACGAGCGCGCGCGCGCTGATCGACTTGTGATGCGGAAGTAGCCTGGGGCGAGTACGATTTTAGTGAAAAATGAATAAAAAACAGATTTTGATATGTCTATATAGTTCTTGGGTTCATATTGCGCATCGTTTTAAGTGTGAATACAAACTAACGCAATATTTACGTGTAATATCACTCTGAGTACGTAGTCAGTTGAATTTAGCAAAGATTTTGCTGTCAGAGAGAATTTATTATCGATAAGGTGTGTGTGTTTGTTCACTTCGAATGGAGACAAAATTTCAGATGAGAATATAAGGAGATATTATGGCTGAAATTTGACCCCTTTTAAAGATTTTTTTGGACGTTTAATCATAATTTTTTTCTAAAAAAATAGCGATGTTATAGCTTTGCTAGCCTGTGATTCTGTTGAAACCACTTAATGTGTGGCTTAAGTTTTACGACTGTTGGAACAGGATTAATGTATTTACTAAACCGATCCTCTTTGTAGCTCAATTTATTAAAAATCTAATTTTTGCAAATAAACTAAACGCATTGACCACTGTTGGTTAAAAGTTTGCCCCTTCCGTAAATTTTTAGGAGAGATAGGTGCCAAGTACTTTTCTTAATTTTTGCTTAAATATAACATTTTGAGGTTCATTCAATTCCTTCGCGCTATCCTTTTTGCAATCTGGGATACGCTGTGGAAGCTAAATGTTTCTTCTAACGAACGCTAACAAGTAGTTAGGAAGAGAAGCTAAATACTTCTCTTAATTTTTGCTTAAATATAACAATTTAAGGTTGATTCCTTCGCGCTATCCCTTTTGCAATCTGGGATACGCTGTGGAAGCTAAATGTTTCTTCTATCGAACGCTAACAAAGATCAATGGTTATGCGTGTTAATTTTCAAAATAAACACTTGTTTTTGACAACAAAACCCAAATCCTTTGCTGCTAATGCCATAAGCAAGTCATTAAAAAAGTTGTATCGATCAGTTTGGCTAATATTTTATCAAAAAACACAGCTATATACTGCAGAACATTGTGTTCTCAGACTGATGTGGTCTACTGGAAGATATTTCGCATTAAAAACAATCGTTTTCAGCCATGATATTTCAGCCTAAGAATAGACTTCGATTTGGAACGAACTCTTAAAATATAAGTATGAGATATTAAGGTGGCTCCCTACAGTTAGTGCAGTTTCAAACACGATCTATATAGATCAGGGGCCGTTTGTATAAAACTCTTAACCACTTTTTAACTACCAGGGGCCGGTTGTATGAAAAAGTAGTTTAAGTTAACTATAGTTAGTGCGAAAGTTAACCAATCAGAATCGCGAAATTTACTACGGGTTAACTACTATTTACTACGGGTAGTTAAAATGTAGTTAAGACTTTTATACAACCGGTCCCAGTTTTGTAGTTAAATAATAGTTAAGTCTTTAAAAAGCGCTTCTGATTGGTTAACTTTCACACTAACTATAGTTAACTTTAACTACCTTTTTTTGCAATCGATCCCAGACGTCGTACTCGCATCTCACGCGTGGAATCTTCGTGACCCAGTAAAATTTTGAAACAAGCCACGGGAAGTTATTTTCGAGGCTTATCTGCGAAGAAACCACAACAATCGTAATTAAAATATTTTAAATTCAAACAGTACGTATGTTGTTAACCAGTTTCTAAGCTTTTATTTATTTATTTATAATTATATTTATCCAGGATACCCACATCACTAGTGTGTTTTTCAGTGGGGTCCTGCATGATACAATCATTAACAAAATTTACTTCTATATATATATACAATTAATATAATATACAACGTCACGTCATATAGCAATAAATAATGAAAACGAATAATTAGCTATATCTATAATAAGTACATACATACATACATACATACATACATACATACATATACATATACATACACGTACATATACAGTACTGCCTAGAAGTAAGTTAACACTGCGGTTCGGTTGCGGTTCGTGCGGTTAGCGGGTGCGGTGCGTGCGGTTAGCGGGTGCTTTGCGTGCGGTTAGCGGGTGCTGTGCGTGCGGTTAGCGGGTGCCATGCGTGCGGTTTGCGGTTGCGGTTCGTGCGGTAATCACACGTCAAACAGAAAAACCACTGCGTTGTGTTCCGACGGTTTCCGATACAACTGTTATTATGCGGCAAACGGACTTGTTCCTATATGGATTAATTTGTTTACTAAATTACTACCTTCTCTAATAAACTGTATAACATACAGTACACAACTAATATGAATTTATATTATGAATATAAACAGAATGAGGTGTTAAGGAAAAATATAAACTCAGATAAACAAATGTGTCACCAATACAAACCCTACGGGTTTGCCGCATGATATTTGCGTGTTAGTAAACAAGAAACCGTAATGTGATAAGCGACACTTTTATAAATCTATTCAATCGCTCTACTATATTAATTCTACTTTGCTTTAAAATATGACGCAACGGTTGATAAAATGACAAGCTTGTTACACGTTGTCGACAGGCTTGCTACCGAGTATACGAGCTTGTTAAGCCAACAACTTGTGAATAATTTTACATGCGTAAATAAACCTAGTAACTTTTTGTCATACGCGTATCAGTTTAAAAGCCTGTAGAAAAGGGTTTATATAGCATGCAGCAAATTCCGAAGTCAACAACGCATTAATTTATAAAAAATATTTAACTATTATTGTAAGCGCATACCTTTACGTTTGCAAGTCAGATTTTGTCGCATCTTTCCGTGTATTGTAGTTACGTGTATATGTAACAGAGAGCTGGGCTTATGCGACACAAACTCCCAAAGTTATACACATAACATACGATAATAAAGAATCGATTTTGATAATTTAAGTCAAGTTAAGCTTTAATAGTTAAATGATGGATTTAGCTAAGATTATTTGACCTCACAGATTTGTTATGGTAGTCAAATATATAAATATTTCTATTTACTTACTCTAGTGTGTCCAATGTGTATCAAATCCATCAATAATCTTTCTTGTATTACTGAAAAGCCTGTATCAAACTCGGGTCTCAATCTCAGATCTCTCACCTCGCTTATATAAAGCTTTCCCGCACAATGTTTGCTTTGATTTTGCTAGCAAATCCCGTTGAAAAATACACCGTGCATGTTCTTTCAATTATACTGACAAATTTTGGTTTTGTAATCTGCATACTGTTTACAAGTTCTCATCCCACGTCCCGGAAATACCAAAATACTCATTAGCGCGCCGGGCAACGCCGGTGAATAGATAGCTTTAAGTTTGTATTTATTCGGAACGCATCAGTATATCACTGAGAGATTTATGGATCGAATATCTCTGCATTGAGGACTAGAATTTCTTCAACGAGTCTTTCCCATTGGGGACTAGCCTCCGGAAAAGATATGTGTTATTGTATATGACATCATCGCTTCAAAAGTTAAAAGCAAGTCTAGAGGTATGAATATTTGCCATATATATTATCGTTGATTACTCTGAATTGTAACTCGCAGTGATATATAGAACATATCATATGGAGATAGACAATACTCACAATTATATATCCTTACGCTACGTATACGCTAACGAATCATAGTTAATAGAGAATTTAACTATGCCCGAATAACAACTTCCGTATTTGTATTACGTGCGGCAGCCATTCTTAGCAGTGTTTATTGAACTACCATATGTCATCGTCTGCAATACTATATACAGTATCTACCTCGCATTTTCAAGATATACAAATTACAGTGAACGACTGAGATACGTACTCAATCATATATATATACGCCGCTACTACGCTTGTTCACTCAAACAAACATAATATTGTCTGTCAGTCTATTTACAAATATTTTACTTGACTCTCTACATAACAGGTATATGTCAATATTGTAAGAATTATTTCTTCAAGAGTCAGCTTACATTGCATTGTGAAACAAGCTGCATTACTTTTGCATGTCCGTCTATATCAGAACTTTGCCAAACAGTATTCCTTTGACCCAGACAGCATTAAATTTACAGACTAGTTATTGGGAGATTTGCTTTGAGTTTTTGTGTTTGTGTTCAATAAGCGATTTGTGTGGTAAAATTGTGCAATACGTTAGCTACGTTAAAAGACTTGCTTCGTCAAAACACACTATTAAGCTTTATAAACAAATACGACCATTTACTAAATTTTTAGGCTGGTTGCAATATACATGAAATTGTAACGCCAATGACAAAGTTGGAAATTAAACTGGCAAATTATATCGTGTGATATTCTGATTTCTAAATACTAATTTGCCCACGTAAAATTCCGAGTTCGCAAGTCGTACTGTTTTCGTGTTCCGCCGTGAGTTACGGTCAAACCTCAATACGCCCACACAACCGCGGGCGACCCGCGTGACGCCCCCGGGGAGACCGCGGGCAACCTCCGGGCAGACCGCGGGCGGCCTCCGGGCAGACCGCGGGGCGCCTGCGGTCAAACCGCGTGTGACCCGCGGTTAACCGCGTATTTGTGTTAAGTTACTTCTAGGCAGTACTGTACATATATTATCTATACTGTATATAAAATATATCTGTTATAAACTTAATTCAATCATTAAGTGCGAAGCATGAACACAATATGAAAGCTTATCAAAGCTGCACACTTAGGAACTGAAGTGTAGGAGAATGATATAAAGCATGCGACTAAGAATAGTTATATAATATGTGGCCTTAGTGATGACTTAAATTGACTCAGAGAATCAATGTTTCTAACGGAATCGTCCAAGTTATTAAAGTCTTTCGAAGCGAGGTAGGTTGGTTTGTGTTTACCCCAGTTCGTGTTGACTTTCGGGAGATGGAGGTTGTTACAGGATCTTGTGCTGTGGGAATGGATGCTGCAGTTAGTTCTCAGGTTGAAGTTGAAATCGATCAGTCCATTAGTGCATTTGTAGATGAAGATACAACGATGTTTATATCTGCGAGATGAGAGAGTTGACCAGTGTAATGTAGCGAGAGCTTCGGTTGCTGAAGAAAGAGGAGGGAGATCTAGTATCAATTTAGCTGCTTTATTTTCCAAGGTTTGCAGGGAGTTCATAAGTTCAGAATTGTTTTTATCGCCCCAAATTACATCAGCGTAGTCGAATAGCGGTAGTATTGTCGAGGTATAGAAGACCTGTCTTGCATCCAGCGGTAAGAAACATTTCACACGGCGCAGCAATCCCAATCTTTGGTTGATTTTCCCCATTAATTTATCAATATGTTCATGCCAGGTAAGGTTCTCGGTGATCGTGATGCCCAGATATTTCAACGATTGTTCTTGTTTTATCGTCCGATTGCAAATAGAGATGTTAACGTTGGAGATGGATCTTAGGCGTTGTCTACCGGCGAAAATGATGAACTTTGTCTTGTCATGATTGAGTGTAAGAAGGTTGCTGTTTAGATAACAGGAAAGGGAGTGTAGGTCGGAGTCTTTTTACGTATTTACGTTCAGTAGGCTTATTATCTTTTATAATGTTCAAAATCTTCGACTTGCATGTCGCAGACTACAACACTCAGGGCAATCTAGAACTGTAAAAGTATTATAATTAATTCTTTAGAGAAATCACTAAGTTTAAAAACTACTGCATACAACCACAGTACGGACAGTTATGACTTACGAGTTGTTTTAATGTTTTGAAAGGTTTTCATACCGACTTCAACAATAAAAACAAATTTAAGAGACGTTTGCGGATTAATTCAATGCATAAACCACCGACAAACCAGACCAGAAAAAAGAGACCAACAACAAAAACAATCTTGGCTCCAACAAGTCAAGGGTAACGAAAACGAAGAGAATTTTGCTCGCAATTGAACACAATTTCGAAAAAAACAGTCTGTTTTACAGCCAGTGAATGACTCGAAGAAGTGGGGACGGAGACCATCACGCGAAAGACATGGACATGCGCAGATGCCGATATGTCGAAATGAAATTTTGTTTGGCAGCGTAAGTTTTGTGCCTGGCTTAATGGCTTTAATTTTAATTTTCCTCGGTGAATTAAAATTTTTGTGTAGTAGTTTACAAGTCGCATTTTTTAATATATCCATATTTTAGAAATATTTACAAATAAAGTTTTCTCGGAACAGAAATTTGGAAATATCTAAAAACCTATCCTACAACCTACCTTAATTTTTTGATATAATGTTCCGCTTAGTATTCCAAATTTACTTGCAATTTTTTAAAAAAATTAACCGAAGGAAATTTAAATAATTTTATTTTTTGTCCAATTTATAAGATATGATTACTATAGTTAATACGCTGTTGTTGCCATATCAACGCAAGCGTGGTATATTTAGAACCGATAAGTTGGACACATAACAGTTATATTAATAGTTATTACCAAAAAAGCAACTATATATTTCACAAAATGAAGATATATTAGAATACGCAAATATTTATTTGCAATTTATTTGCAACTACGGAGTTGTTAGCTATGCGAGATGACATCCGAACGGCCATGAAACGGGGCGAGATAACACTTTCTGTTATGGCTGACTTTTCGAAGGCTTTTGATACGGTAGCTTATAAAACGGTACTATTGAAACTTCACTCTCAAGGTTTTTCTAAGGATTCTCTCCGATGGATAATGCATTATTTAACTGGAAGGCGGCAATTTGTCCAAATTGATTACCATGTATCGGAAAAAATTAATGTTACATCTGGCGTGCCACAAGGATCGATTCTAGGTCCCGTACTGTTTAATCTCTACGTAAATGATCTAGCTGATAAATTGCCTGAAGAAGTAAAATGTCACCAATATGCAGACGATACCACTATGTATGCTCATTGCAAACCGGCAAAGCTACAACACTGTCAATCTGAGATGCAGACAGCACTGGATACGTTGGATTCCTGGTCTACAGAGTCAAACTTGACACTAAATTCTTCCAAAACGAAAGTTATGTTGTTTTCAACGCAGCAAATGTCACATGTCCATAAACTGGAAAATAGCGACATTACACTAAATTGCAACGGAGCTGATCTTGAGAGAGTACATTCTTTCAAATTATTAGGCACTCAAATGAATGAACATTTGTCGTGGACGGAACATGTAAAGAAAACGATATCTTCATGCTATTCAATTCTTGCTATATTACGAAAACTAAAACACCTTGCGTCGTTTCATGTGAAAAAGCAACTTGCTGAATGTCTCGTTCTCTCGAGACTGGACTACAATAGCTGTGTTGTGGAGCCTATTCCAGCATACTTAATTAAACGTTTATCCCGTGTGCAATTATCTGCCGCAGCTTTTGTGACTAATCACTATGCCAAAGAGATTGATTTACTAAAACTTGGTTGGCTACCCTTAACTGAACGTCGTGAATACCATTTGCTGAAATTAGCCCACAAAGCCCTGCATAGTTCAAAATGGCCATCTTATCTTCCATTGGAACGTTATATTCCATCAAGAACACTTAGATCATCATCTGATGGAATTAAACAGGTAGTGCCAAAAATAGATGGCTCTTTTCAATATGCTTGTGCCAAATCTTTTAATTGTCTTTCAAAAGACATTAGGAACTGTACAAATCACGCACAGTTTTCCAGACTTTTAAAAACTCATTTAATTAGTTCAGCGAAAGAAAGACAAAATCCAACATAATACATATATATATATATTTATATATACATTTTATTCTTCTATGTAATCTTAATAGTATATAATCTCTAAATCTTATCTTTTATCTGTAAACATATTGTATATATTAAATTATAGCTAATCTGTATTACTTATACTAAATTGTTAACATATGTAATTTTTGCGGATGAAGAGCCACTAGTTGGAATGCCGTAATAAATCGTTATTATTATTATTATTATTATTAATATTTATTGTTTTTATCATAAATCATAAAAATACAGTAAATATAATATATTTATTTGGGTTCTGTGGTGGCGAACCAGCGTTTCATGATAATATTTGCCCCCCTCTCAAGTAGCCCACGAGGAGTTTTCGCGAAGATTGCGCGTGACTTTCAAATTATTTTTAAACTTGTGTTTTTGATTCTGATTCTAAATGTGTTGAGGGAAGTTTTTCGATTGGGAGGACGTGATGTGAGGTCAAATATTGGGCAGGGGCCGGTTGTACGAAAGCAAAAGCCTTGGCTTTTGCCTTGAATTTTTAATATAGCAGACGCCTGCCGAGGCATTTACTCTGGCCCTGGTACAGCAGGTTTTGGCCGTGATAAAGAAGGGGTATGGGGGTGGATATAAAATAGGCAATCCAACATTAGCATGTTATCGTGCGTTTATTATTTAGTTTATATATTTACGTTTTTCATACCATTAAAGATCTGTCCTTTAGCTGTCAAATGATACGTTTTTTTGTTTGATTGCGAGTGAAAATGGCCAAATATGATAAGATTAACTGTGACCTTCCATGGGAAAACATACCTTAACGGGCTATAATTTAGACATGCAGTTGAACTTTGGATATGCTATATTCTATAGTATGCATGTCTGGCTATTCTCCTTAAGCAGCTTAAATCTCGCGCCAATTGATTTAATTTCCTGCCTGAAATAATTATTATGAAGAAAAAATTGTCAACAGATCAAAGTAAAATCTATTGCGCGTTAAAGAGTATAGATTATATAAATATTTATTATGTGCCCAATCCTTTTATATAGTTATAAACCAAACTTGTATTCTGTAGCCGTATTTATACTAAAGAGTGAATACGGTGACCATTGTGGTATAATTATCGCAGGTCATTTATGTCTCCATCAATTAATACAGCTATGTTATTAAAACGGATGCATCTAAAGTTGTATCTATATTGCGGGAGCAAACACTATAGACATTGGTTTCATTCTCTTTATTATTTATTTACATCAATTCCAAGGTCGCCATTTTTGTTGCGATATTTTTTCCTACACTGCAGTTATATGCTCTCATTTTGCGAGCACACGACCACATATACAAGTGTTATGCTGTTTGAACAGCATTTTTTTTTGTTATCCGTTTTTAAATTTCACCTAATCACAGGTTCCTCACCAACTTTCGGTGTAGGAATAATTAGGTGAAGTAATTTTACAGTTTTAGTGAGGGAGCGTAATTAAGGTGTCCAAAACCACACAAAGGCCGAGGTTAGTCTACAAAAAACCCGGCACATCTTATAAAGCTGCATATACGGTAGTTCCAGAAAACTGCATTTAAATGACACTATTTTAACGACATCACCTTACGCCGGTCCCCAACCGCAAATTATTAACTCTAGATCAATACATGTTTTTAATTAACTAAGTTCTTGGTGGTCACTAATGTATCTCTAAGAATTTCATCAGGAAATATTTTATTTCCCTCCATACTAGAGCATCTACACAGAAATTAATGATAGAAAATAGCATACAATATCAACTGTCTAAATGTTTCTAAGCTACCTGCGCTAGCTATAGTACCCTGAAAAGGAAACCAATTATGCCATGTCTAAGACCTGACATCAATGGTAAATTTTTGTTAGTTAACATCGGAAACTCCGGCGTTCCGCAACTTAAATTCGAATGTCCGGCGTTCCGCAATTCCGAATGTCCGGATTTCCATCCTGAAAAGCAACCTAATACTCGACCCTGGCAGCAAGGCACAGTTTTTTTTACTAAGGCATATAGCAATAGCAAACTGCCCATATAGAAACAGCGGTTCGAAAGTACACTCCAGCCGCCCATATAGAAACGACAGTCCCAAACGCATTCACAGGGGAGTTTATACTCACCAAAATAACAAAAGAGTGATCCTCATTCACTTCGAGACATCAACTTGTGACACAATTTTGTGCCTCATGCCTACCTACGATAATGCAAGCAAGACTTCCCCAGACATCCACATTGTCAAGTAAGCATAACTTAACAACATAACACAATGACATGTGTCTGGCAAAATCTTTTATGCTTGTTCTGCCTATTATAATCCTTGCAATTTTGAGGTTGCATCTACACACAAATTTATTCACAATGTTTTTATAAACTTGGTAATCAATTCTTGTTTGAGTGTGGGTAAATGCACCCTATTTAAATTATCCAAGTTATGTGACCACCAAGCTAAACTACGCAAACCTCATGCAAAGCCACTTTGAAGGTCTGGCAACCTTTCAACTGATGTTTATTCACGTCCATCTGAACGATACATCAATTTCCTCTTGTCATAATAAGCAATCTAAAGCGAGTTATATACCAGTATTGCATTAGATAAATCTTTCTATAATAGATAACTACAGTAATTAGTTAACATGTTCTGTATATACTATATCAAAAAGGCATGTCATGTAACGCCAATTTGGTTTTCAGCCAGCATATATTTAAACTAAAGCAGTTTTAAATCGTGCACACCAAAGATACTAATACAATCGGTGGATTTATAAGGGGCTAGATTAAGTTAACTAAACGCAGAAATGTTAATTTTATGGTCATGAGGTTCATAGGAGTACATTTATTTATTTTTGAGTCGTTATTCATTAAACTTGCCTGATTGACTTTACAGTGGTGACAACTACAGCATGCATGTATATGACGTCAAAACCAACGGGGGTCAGTCCTGGGTGTCAATCCTATATGAATGGAGAGACATATACAAACCCCATTATGCTATTAAGTATAGTAAAATAACGTTGCAGTGTAAGGGCACTTGCGTGAGTGCAAATATGAACTGTTTTAAAGTTCGTTTTACTTGTACACACAAAACACACGGATTTTATAAATATCATTGAAAGGAACGTGTATCTTGTGACTGCGTTCGTTTGTGTTGGTTAATCTAGCAAGTTATGATGATGATGCATATGTCATATGTGTCGGCTATCTTGTTAGGCATGTTAATTAATTCAGTTCAAAATGCAGCGAAATCGGCCAAGTTGCATGTCATTACTTTCAGCGGTTTTGCCCATGGGAGTAGGAAAATTTTCAAGATGGCGGCAAATAGGAGTGGAATGCAAAATGTATTTCATCATATTTTTCATCTTGTGTGTAGGAAAATGTTATCGATAATCGCGAAAACAAATTTCTACTGATTGAGCAAGGAAGGAAACAAATTTTAGTGTGGAAATGACGTTTAGAACACATGAATGGCAAAGGCAAACTGCAAATATGTACTGCAAGATATATATGGACAACAATATGTAGTGTACAAAATATATTATATAAAGATAATGTGAACGTTATTTTTTTTAATCTTGAGCACAGTTCCAACTTTGAACTTGCTAGTTGTTATTCTAACCAAAGCTTTAAGTTTCTCACATAAAATGCCAGTAATATGGCTGATACACCAAGTCAGACATACAGTCTAAAGTGGTGTATTTAGAGGCTGCGAGTATGTGACAGGCAGGTTCCTTGCAAATTCTCTGCAGTTAATGTTGATTTGTAAATGAATAAACTATTTGATTGATTTTCTGTAATTTGTTGTAGTTTTTTACACCAGGCTGTTTAGCAACACATAAAAGAACACACACAGGAGAAGAAACTGTTGAATATGATGATTGCAAAGATGTTCCCATGTTTAAAATGATATAAAAAGACACACACACGCAGGAGAAAAAGCTTATGAATGTTCTTGTACAACAAATATTAAACCAAACAATTTACAAACACATTTTGCCATGGATAATATAGTTAGGCAGTATAAAGGTTACAGGTACATTTTTCAATTCATTGCAGCACTCACTTGTAGTTGGCAATAATAGACAATGTTAAAATTGCACTCAAACGTACATACACATTAGTTCAACTGTAGTAATTATGCATCATCCAACTTCAATAACACATCTCACAATATTCTGCCCTGGATGTGTAAATCTGGATTCCATCTAGACAAAAATAGTAACAAGGTTAACACATTATAAATATGTTGCTTCACTGAAACCAATGTAGTTTCATACACCCATTATTGTTTATGATAATCTCACACCCATGACTGGGTAAACTCATCTTTTTGAGAAGACAAAATATAGTAATAAAAATGGACCAATTAATGTAGGTATTTGAACATATCAGACAATTAACCCTCAACATGGCGAGTAAAATTATTTGGCAATACTGGCATTAAACAGAACCACAAATATTAGGGAGTGTCAGAGACAGTGGGACACTGTGGCTTGTTGGGTTAAAATCAAACAGGAACAGACAATCAAAAAGTGTAGTCTTGGTAAGTATGGCACAAGCTTCACATGGATGGTTTGCATACATTTGCATGTAATTTGGTTTGTACTTTCAAGATCCAATTGTACCCAACAGTTACTGCTGGTTTTCCCAAGGCAAGGATTTCTAAGTAATACATACAGTGACATAGCCAGAGGGAGGGGGGGGGGCTCCTGGAAGGGTTGTCTCCCCATCAGGGAAACATTCGGACTTATACAAATTCCTATGTAGATCCCCCTAGCCTTTTTTCAGGCCCAAGTGAGTTTACACTGTCAGGATAGCATGACCGGTATGGTCTATATTCATATTTACTTCCCATATAAAATCAACTGATAGTGATATACCCTGAGGATATTCAGGATATTTTTGTGGGGTTGTCAAGCATTTGAGCTAAGTAATTTCAAAGTAAGCTTGTAAATATTCCCACACAATCCTGACTTTACTTATCTAAGTAATTCTGAGCATTTCAAGTGCCAATTTCTGATGTGGAAATTAAATACAGCATATTTCATTATGTTTGCCACGACTTTTTTGGCATGTTTTGTATGTTTACCCCTGATTTGAATAAAAATAAACACACTTAACAACTGATAAACGTACCTTTCCATAAAGTAGGTCTAATTTTCCTCTTTTGGCTTAAATTTAATTGACTTTCTTCCTATTTGCGATGCCGAACAAAGCCAAACATTGTTTCATATTTATATGACGCGACCTTGCGAGCATATGAATTTTACCCCCTGTTTCAAATGCGTATTCTCGAATTTTAAAAACGAAATCGGAAAAAATAAAACGATAGAGATTTAAGTTATGAATTTTTCTTTCATATAAATATATAGCGAAATTTTGGTAACTTAAAACAGAAAAATGCTATGAAGCCAAAAATCTCGAATTTTATGGGAAAACCATCAAGTCGCGCCATTATGCGAGAAATTGCCTTCAAAAAATGCTTGAGGACGGCAGATGATTAAAGGTAACTATGGCAATTTTGGTATCATCCCCGAGCCGGCGCGAAGCGCCGTGCGAGGGTACTAATTCCGCTCGGATATTTACACCCGGGTATGTGAAAACATAGCGGAATCCAAAGTCGTCCGCCGCGATGCCATGGACGGTTCAGGGTTTTCAACGTTATACGCATGCGCGAGTCAGGTCGAGAGAAACATACGGATAAAAAAAGATTTACGGATAAATATTTTGTTAATATATGCATCAAAAATGATTTTTAATACTCGGGCTATTGGAAAAACATACCGATGAATAGAGTCTTCAAAAGAAGATAAACGAGAAACGTCGAATGGCTGAAACAAGTACACTTAGTGTTTTAAACGGGTAAGTGTCTATTTTGCATATTTTAGTTTGTGGATTTGCAAAAGCGTATGTCACTCTGTGAGGTTATTAATATAATATCGATTAAACCTAAAAGGTATTTTAGCAAGTTTAAATTTGAATTTTGAAGAAACAACGCAATGTCAGAAACTATTTTAAAGATAAATTTAAAAAATTATACTGTCAAAAAACAGTTGAGGTTTTCTGAAAATTTTGACGTTTTTATGAAATGTCTAAGGTTAAATTTTACATCAAACCAAAGCTAAAAGAGTACGTAATAACATATCTACTTTATATAGTGGGGCAATTCATAAGTTTATAGCTAAAAGTACAAATATTATATTACTATTTTATCATTTTGTACCAAAAGTAAAAAATTGCGTGTTGTTATGGTTACAATGATTGACGGAATACTATGTTACAATACATTTTGGGAAGTATGTTCCTGAGTTCGAATAGGCGAGGGGATTCTGCATGAGTGTATTTCTAGTTATGATCCCCTAAACTACAACTATTCACCCAAATAGTACATATTTGTCTAAAGATAACCTACATGTCTCTGCGACGCTATTAAAGTGGCGCACTTTTCACAAAATAATTTTGTTACCAGACTCCCGGAAAAAGCGCGCGCCATGCGAAAAAAATGCGGACATTCGAGTTGGCCGAATTGGAGACATTTTATGCCAAGCGTGAAAAATATTTGTACATTGCAGACTTTCATAATACACAGACCTGTTTGTAAGCTCAATTAAGCAGCATAATATTGGCCCGTTATACTGCGCAAGCTACAATGCATGCATGTGCAGAACAAGTGTTGTAATCTGCCGGCATTCCTGTCTGCCCAGATATACAGTAGATACAGGTTCTCAGTACCGAGCAACATCGTTTATTGTTACTTGATGCGCATATTCATTGCTGGCACTCAAACCCTGTTAATTAAAAACAAAATCAACCAACAGATCCCTGACCCGGTGGCAATATCAAAACTATATGCCGAGCTATATGCCATTTTTAAAAATACATAGATTACAATCATGGTATGAATTTCAAAACAGTATGAAAATCAAAAAATTATATTGCGTTATAATTAAACTGAGCGTTAAATACTCTGCGCGCTATCCAATAGCTAAATTGAAACCGCCGTGTGGGCTATCTATCTGGAATTAATTCACCGACGTAAAGTAGGACTTTTCCTCAGAAGTTCAAGGTTTCATCACTATTTACAGGCTGCCAGTTGACTTTTGAGTTTATCGTATCCTGTAATAATTTGTATTTTATACTTCTCATGTAGATAATATAGGCCACGCATCTTCACATGTATATACCATGATATATATTAAACCAATAAATACGTGGTCCATGAATTTTTATCTAAAAACAAGGTACTGAAGATCTTGTTGCTCCGGCTCCGGACTTAGGCTAAATACTGTAGAATTTAAACTGCATGCATATGCCTTTCAAATAAGCATATTTCAAACATCGCATAATTTTGCACGTGTCGAATGCATTCAAAACAATAAATATTCAGCTGAAATGCCTCATCTTCCATTGTTTTTATTGCATTCGGAGCATGGCAAAATGCGACGTTTGAAACAGGCCTAAGTTAAACATCATCAAGCTGTCACAACAGTCAGATTTTCTTCAGACAAACCAGATACACACCGGATGCGAATGCATGCTTCATCTTACTTATCACTGCAAAAGCATTTAACTTACATAGCCATGACTTTTAATTAAACCTATTTTAAATTTGTAGTTATTTACGCATGTATTTTAGCTCAGTAGCTTGAACCTATAGTTTATGCAAACCTGGACAAATCTCTAATTATTTATCAGATGTAAATATATCATACATTGATTAAACGTAAAAATTCATTTATTTTCAACTCAGCTCATGGTTTACTAGTAAGTTAGATACTAGGGTACCTGCAAGGTAGGGTATGCTGCGGGACTGTTATTATTCTTTAGCTTCTTGAAACAAACATGCAAACAAATATACAACACAAATTATATTCAGTAGACGGTAATTATTGGCATTGCGCGCTGTCAGTAGATGCATACCCTAGCATAGTTTGGAGGATGAAACAAGCTAAATATATCACGAAACATGAAAGACATCTATTTCAAAATATCAATATTTTCCATGTATTGTTCTACCACATGGAATTCCCACATGAAACCCATGTTTACTACGATGAGTACTGTAATTGGACACTGCCACGCAAGGAAATTTGCATATTTTTGTAGTGTATAAAAGCGTTAAAAATATATACAAGTGCGCAAAATAATTTTGCATTTGGAAATGCGAGTCACAAAGCACAACTCATTTCAACTCATTGCCATTCGAATATTTGTCTTAGTGCGCGCACAGCTGAGACCCTGTCTGTTCTGACAATAATATGTGAAGGCCCGCGGCTAGACAAAAAGTTAAGTCCATTGTAAAATAGGAATAAAAACATATTTATATGCATACAGTAGCCTATTTAATAGGTCAAACAGTCAGGCAATTTAGACGATCAATTGCATATCTGTGACTTTGTGTCAAGTTCACACGTTCACACGAAACATCACTTGATGCAAAATATGGAAATCAGCAAGAGAAAGCAAACGTGAATGGATAGAAAAACCTTTTAAAGACATCTCAATAATAAATAATAATAATAATAGTTTATATATATAAACAGACACTGAATCTAGCTGCGATCGATTGTGTGCTTTCAGCGTTTCATAGATATATAAATTGAGATTGCCAACTTTCCAAAAAGGAGTAACCAAATGTAAATGTAACATATAAACAAAAGACAAAATATCCTACCTTGAATGGTCAAAATAGACTTGAAAAAGCTTTAGAAATTCGATAACAATTCGAAGACTCCGTCCGTCAAATTCGAAAAGCACAGGAACTGAGCGAGTTTAAAATTTGTGTTCTGCGCATAGCAAGCGCGCACGACCTCAATTCCATGCGCTAAATAAAATTTACTTCAAAATCCCCTCTCTGCACATATTAGGCTGCTGCTATGCAGCAATTATAGTCTTTATAACGTGCAAAATTCCTCAATTTAGTTAGGTGTTCTCTGTTGATATACCGATTTCCGACAATGTAAGTTCATTAGCACCTTGCCAAAGCATCTGGCAGTACAGTTGTTATAATACGAAATATGGCTTGCGATTTTGTGTGTCCTGTGGAACTTTATGAAACTCTACAGAATTGTTTAGGCACCGCTTTCCATCATTGCACCCTCTGAACCGGCTGTTCAAAAACGATTAGTAGATTTTTAAAAGAAACTTTTTTACGTTATGCTTGAAATAATTGCATTTCGGCAAAAATAATAATAGCATTTCATGTAGTTCACGCTAAGACAGAATCGACAAGCGCACGGAAGAAGATTCGAGTAGCCTATAAACCCCCATTTCCTTTTACACAAATTCTATTAAGGAGCAGGCGTGAATCGCAATAAGTGCTGTAATTGTATACTATGATTTTGTATTAATTAACTTGAAAATGCGTAGTTGAAACCTGAATACGAGCTTGAATAGATCTTCAATATTTTAGTGTTTATCGTTGCAAAAAGCGTAGCCTGCGTGGCCGGCCTCGTTGGAGCGAAAAAAAGAACGGGGAATCAAGGCCTGCAAGAAAACCCAGCTTTCGTTACTAAACGCTGTTCAATTTTTGAACGTAGAATTTGATTGGTCAAAACCAAGAATTAATTGACATGTTTACCCCAAGGGAATATATTACAACATTTCTTCGTCTTGATTGCATGTTTATGCACAAGCGAATACATTTCCTTTCGTTCGGGGTTTTTCCTGTGGTCCAGCTGCGTTTTTATTGGTCAACTTTAATGAGGCTTTATTAGGGTGTTTGGTCACGAAAGCCGGGTTTTCTTGCAGGTCCTCACTCCCTGTTCTTCTTTTCCCCTCCAACGAGGGCCGGCCAAGCAGGCTAGAAAGAGCGTAACGTTTCTTAGATGAAACAAACAAACTTGACAAAGCTATCATGATTGCAGAGTATTTAAACATGAAATTCTAATAACACTATAAAACATGCTTTGTTAAGAACAACGAGATACTGTACTGCCAATGATATTTTCAGCTGTTCCGGATAGTTTCGATGTTTTTAGTCGATAGTCTACCTCATGCAGTCACATTCTGTGGAAACATTTGTTTGTTTTGACACAAAAGTCGCTTTGACACACGCTGCGCCTGGAGCTGACTTACAAAATAGAAGGTGCATGAGGGTTTCAGAGAACAACAACGCAATAGAATACAAGAGAATACCATAGAATATAAGAGTCTAAAAATACTAAATGTCCAAATTCGTGACGCGTGGTCCAAATCAATCAAAATTTAGGGATAGATAACAGAAATGTTATATATTAAATGGCAAAGTTCGTTTTTTATGGTTCGGACGAGAGATCCGGTCCATGCGTGGATCCAGGCGCATCAACAAAACCGGAAGTGAAGTTTGAAGATCCAGTTTTTACTCTTTCTCTATTTTCATCGAAATTTTAAGATCTAAACCAACAATGTTTTTGTCATTTGACACTTGGCCTATAGCAAATCACTTCTGTACTGAAACCGCCGGAAAACGGCGTGTTTTTTGGCCCCTCGTTGTTGCAGCAACGGTGGTCTCGGGTCGACAAAACACACTGTTTTCAACACAATAAAATACAAATCGTTACTTGTCCTGCGCTTCCTCGATGACCACAGATAAACAACATTTTACTAGACAGAAAGTGATCTACTGTGATCGGAAAATCCTTATGAAAATTTCTTTAACACGAGATGTACGTAACACATATAGAAATGGATTAATGCATGAATGGAGTTGAATAAAACATTAAAAATATGAAGCCATTGAAAATAGAATGTAACATTGGCATGGATGACATAATAAACACAGAATATGATTGATGATAGCCATACTACGATAAAAACAGCACAAATATATAGGATTGTTTTGTTAGTCTTCGAACGCTGAGCATTTGTCCGTTCTGTCATCTGCGAGATATCATTTTGATTGTGTTGAACTGCCATGATTTGTCGACGCATGTTACGGTTTTGAGCATTGACAATCGCGAATATCATGATTTGAAAAATGATGGTAAAAGAGAATATAACACTGACTACGATAGGAAATGTCCGAGATTCTGATTCTCCATTAGAAAACGCCCAGATTCCCATGGCAACGACGGCAGTGTAGATGGTTACTACGCAACCATAAATCTTCATTTCAGTCACGTGGTTTCTGTAGACAAACGGGAATTTTATCGAGAGATATCTGTTTAATGTGATGAAGAGAAGACTTAGAGATCCTGAGATAATGGTGAAATGTATACCCATTTGTGAACTATCATTCATGTCGCAAAGTCTATTTCACAATTAACTGGACACGTCAGTACCACTATGTTATGTTATCAATCTTCAATCTTTTCCACTGCTTTCTTATATATAAACCTGACAGCAAAAGTTGCCTAAGGCTTCGATGAATAATTTGAAGATATCCATTATTAGATAATAGATCAGAGTGTCTTCCTGTTTAAACTATTGACGGAGAAATACTATAAATGTTGTTAATAAAGCATCTTGCATGCATATGAGCATGCAAATATAAATGAATAATTGATTACGTTATAATTTGCCGCTTTGACTGATCAGTTTAACATCTAAATATGTGCCGGTTGTGCTAATTACCCGAAAAATGATATGCTGACAAACTATTTATCACTCAACACAACACGGATCATTGAGATAATCTCTGTATAATCATCGGTATCTCAAGGTAGTCTTCTCTTCAATCAGGATTCGAAGAAGTAAATCATGAATCTTTTTAAAAAATATTTTTCTCCCTAAATTAGGAATATGTATCCGAATAATTGTTCCAAACTTTAGCACCAATTCTAGAAAAAGCATTTTTTTGTTGATTTGTACGAGAGTATTTTTTATAGTAATTATCAACTGTCGATGATCTAGTTATATAGGAATGCACATTAGAGGTTTGAATAAATAAGCCAAAGAACCTTTTCTCTTGCGAGTCGTCTCGTAAATTTACATATAATGGCATTAATTAGGTTGGTCGCTACCTCTTCGACTAGGTACTCTATGGGCTATATCGATGTCTTGCAGAGAGATATTTGTTGCTCCAATTCCAGTAAATAGTTTTATACACAAGGATGCGGTGTCTTCAGCAGTTTCCCGTTTCGAAATTTGTGGCACACCCACAATTTTTAGATCATAGTTATAGCTGTACTGTTCAATAGAGTCAATTTGTACTGCTAATTTATCGGATTTAATCATTAGTTCGGTTAGTTTTGTATTCAGACACTTTAGTTCCTTTTCTGCAGTGCTTTTAAATGCTTTAAGGTCGTCGTATTCATCACTGAGATACTGCAATCCGTTCACTTGCTCGTTCAAATCTGCCGATGGCTGTGATCCTGCCTGACCATGTTTGTCGATCTTCGTTTTCATTGTCAGTTGTTCTTTTAACCCTATTTATACCGGGAGTGCGCACAATCAGCGCACCCTTATAAATTTCTATCCGTCATTTCTGGGGAAGTGAACCGATTTGTCTGAGCTTTAGTGACTTTTAATCTTTTTTTAGTGCGGTTATAACTGTAAAAATTTTTTTTAGAAAATTAAAAGTTGTGCGGTCCTTTCACGACATCTGTCAAACAGGGCGTCGGTGTCCAGAATCTTACATGGTGCTATATGGTATTTTTTTGCTGGATTTATTGCAAATGGACACTTATGACACATTATAATATGAATGTTGTAAAAGTGGACTATTGTGGATGATTTTCAAAGTAACAAATGCATAATATATTCTAAAATGTAATATAATGTGTTATATATAATATATTTTCATATAATATATACAAATTTATATTGTTTGTATAGAGTAAAAATATACAAAATACATCTTTTCTTTGTACCTTTCAGGTAAAAACTCTCCTTGATTTGGGAGATCTCCAAACAGTCATATTTCACCAATAAATTGCATGTCATATCACATAATTTGCAACAAATCTTTTCCATCAATCCACATATTTGTACAGCATATTGGTCAATATTTTGAAAGTAAACAGTTGTGAAAACATTGTTCTTCGAGAAAATACTGCAGGCTCGTATCCTACATGAATTATACGTCGTGTAACACATAATATAATGACCAAATAGTGAAATAAACTGTATTAGCACTGCTTTTATAGTAATTCAGTCTGTGATCAGATATATTTGTTGACTTTATTGTATACCTTACGAGAGGAAAAACACCATCGAAAGGGGCAAGAATTAGAGCAGAAGTTCCTTTTGGAGAAATTATGCGATTTGTTGAATATTGTGAGAACATCAGTGATCATGAATGTCAGAAATCCAAAATAATATGAGACAAATTGTGCAAAGGCAGTAAAGCATGTAAATAAAAATAGACTGTGGTTTTTCATAGGCATTGGAGGTATGAAATAGCTTTATGAATAGTTTTATGTTGTAAAAAGTATGTCTTATCAATGTAAAATGAACAAATAACATTAGATAAAAAAATGTTTTTACCTAAATATGAAAAAAATAATTATGCAAAATATCAACAATATTTACAATTTTTGGATGGGTGGCCATATTGAAAGAGGCCAAACCAGAATATTTTGGATGTAAAATCAGCCATTTTTATATTTTCTAGAAGAATAGAGGTTAATAATACTAAAAATATAACATTTAGCATTGTAACCATTAATCGGCCGAACTTATGAAGGGTGCGCCCAATCAGCGCACTCCCGGTATTTTTTACCTCAAATATAGCCGGTACGAATAGGGTTAAGGCATCGTTAGCCTTTCTCAATGATTTAACAGTATCTGTCATGTTACTAATTTTTCCTGACGAAGGGCTTTAGCTCGAAACGTCGAGATTTTGTTTATTATCTTTTAGGCACACGCGAAGCATATATCAAGTTAGATCAGTTATATAGAATACCGTCCACTTTTGTAATTATTTTGTTTTAATGATACGATGACACGAAGGAAAATAGTTGCGTATACGCAACTTTATTATTTTAACGATCGATGTGTAATCATCACATTATAAAAGCCTGCTTGAGATATCTTTTTCACTGCTATGAAGATTCAAAGTGAACACAATTAGCATGCAATTATTATAAGCCGTGTTATTATAGAGGAATGCGCATCGTATCAGTGTAAAATATATTTTACCGGTACCCGTCATTTCATTATATCACGTTTGGATGCAAAATAGAATGTGTGTAAAAAGTGTTAAAAGGAAATTGTATAAGTTATTACCCCTTGGTGGCGGTGTATAAGGTTGAAATATCAATAGTTATTATTACTTAAGGTGGCTCCCTAGGGTTTTTACTCAAGACAACACTGATGAATAAAACGACTCCTAAACGATTACCTTGGGTGATATGAGCACGAAATTTTCGCCAAACATGCGTTACATTAGTTTGAAGATTTTGCAACAGTAAATTTGCGCTCAAACTTTGTTACCATGGCAACAGCACGTCTTCAATAAAGTACGTTTTTTCTATTCTTCTTGCCATTTTGAAGATTTTCTTCGGTAACTTTTTTTGAAAATTTGCAAATCAAAGAGTAGTGTTTCAATAGTTCTTTTGCTGTATTTTAAAAAATTTAAATCGATACATTTTCGAGTAATGTACGAAAAGGTTTAAAATTGATATTAAGAAAAAATGTAACGATTTAATTTTGTGAAAATCTGTGTTTAGGTTAACGAAGGTAATGTCTTTATACGTATGAAATTAAAAAAAAATTCACCGAAGGAAATAAAAGAAATTCAAAGTTATGTTTGAAAGATTCCGCGAGCTGTTACGTCATAAAATTTTCCATAATTCACAGTTTCGCGCGAGACATCACGCGCGTATTTCGTGGGAAAGGAAGAAGACGCGAGTTCACATAACAAAATTTTGGTTTTTAAATCCCGCGAGTGCCACACGACTATTTTAAATTTCCCGCCATGTATACGAGAAACGCTACCCTCGGGAAAAAAAACCCGGGAGCCACCTTAATAATAATAATAATAATAATAATAATAATAATGTTTTAATGATCCATCTTTAGTTTAAAAATACAATGGATTTACAACAATGACAATTTGCATGCAATTATATTACAACTATCAAACATTTATATATATACAATTTTTGTAAAATATTAGATATTTAGAGAATTGTAAAAATTTATAAAAGGTTCATAAAGCTAATTAAGTTCCGTGCAATCCCTGTCTCATTACTCGGAGGATAAAACTGTTTCTGTGTCGTTCGGTACTATGTCTGAGATTACAGTCGTGTTTATTATAATTTATAATTTGTTGATATAAAATATGATTTGGGTCCCCAGTAATAGTATCAAGGTGTCTCAACGCCCCATTTCTTCTCTCTTCGAGAGTTGCCAGGTAGTTATGCGGGAGGCCAATAATGCGCAGGCTCCTCGTTTGCACGCGTTCCAATTCATCCCTTAGATATTGTGGCAGACCGCCCCACACTGGCGAACAATATTCAAGTATGGGCCTGATTTTGGTTAAGTAGGTTGTTAAACCCACTTCAACTGGTAAATTCGCTCTTCTGCATTCTCTTAGGCAGTATAGATTTTTAGATGCTTTGCGAGTGGTTTCTTCGACATGTTTGTTCCATTTCAAATCCTTTTGAAACCACGTTCCCAAGAGTTTAAAATTATCAACCCTTTCTATTTCAGCATCTCCTAGATGCGCATGGGTGACGGGTGTTGGTGCTCCGGTGAAGCTGATCCACATATCTTTTGTCTTCTTAGCATTCAGCTCCATCTTATTTCCCACCGCCCAACTATGGACTGAATCAAGAGCGCTTTGTAAATGGCTAAATCCCCCTGTTCTTACGGACGTATCCATTGTGCAGTCGTCCGCATATTTATCTGTGTTGACGTTGGTCTGTTCAGGGACATTGTCCTCCATATCGTTAATATGTATGTTGAATAAGGTCGGTGACATGGCTGATCCCTGAAGGACGCCTGCTGGACACGGTGTAATAAAGTATAGTGCACCTTGGAGGTTTACCTGTCGTGTTCTTCCCTCCAAAAAACTCATTATCCATAGCCAGAAACTACTTGTTACGTTCTTATCGGCAAGCTTGTCCAGGAGGATCTTATGGTCGACCAGGTCGAACGCCTTCCGGAAATTAATGAATAGGGCGTGCACACCTTGTCTTCCGGTTAAGGAGTTGTCGGTTGAGTCAAACCATTTCTGAGATATGGAGGTAAGGGCGGACACAGTTGAGCGACGCTCGTAAAAGCGTGCTGATTTGTTTTAATCTTAAGACTGGATTTATTAAGGTTAAGCTGTAGCTTCTGGATGACCTTGGATAATTGACTTGCATGCGATAATAACATTTATTATACACTGAAACTCTATTCTCGTTTCTGATTGGTCAAAAAGCGCAGGATAATTCTGAATATCCGGTAGTTGTCACGTTACTTCCGCTGGTGACGTCATCAGCGTGGAATAATAGTTTTTGGAGCGAATTTCGATCCAAAAAACCATTATTGGACGCTGTCGAGCCCAAGCCCCCTGCGCGGTCGGCAGCTTGTGTATTAAAAACGCTCGCGAAATTTTAAAACCCAAAGCAAAATGGCTTCTTATAAATTTGCCTTTACAAACGAAGAGAAAATGTCCAAATTATTGACAGAATAAGACATTAACTGCACCAAATAGGCCAGGAAACAATACAAAACCATCTTCAACAAGTATTTATTGTCTTATTAAATGTTAACCTATGTAATACAATAACAATATGAAGAACGAGGAAGGATAAATATATATTCATGCACAAATGCCAGACAGTTGACAGGGTGGTGTTTGGTACAATAAGGACTTTAAGATATGCTTAATCTACGACGCACACATGACGAAAAATGTTTGGAAACTAGTTTTAATTTATTTTTCTCGCGTCTGCGACTTTGTTTACAACCGGGGTCCATAATTTTCGCTCTTGCATAGCTCAAACTGTGAAAGTAGCGACTGCTTTTCGTTACGTCCGCGTCGTAGATTAAGTAGGTCTCAAAGTGGCTAATGTCCTGATCCTAAATACAAAGTAGTTGGCCACAATAAATACACGCAAAATTCAATACTTATTTTGCATGACAATGACCATAATCATTGCTGAAAGTGACAAGCAGAATCAAGTTGTATTCCGGAATATACAGATGTATGTTCCATGTATATCTTTCGACGTATTTGTGTTTGGCAAATTATGACTCATTGATTAAAAAGAGCAAACATGCAGTGCGCATGACATTTTCTGATATTTTGATGAACGATTCAGCTGCAACAAACGTATTGCAAAAGGTAATTCGAGTCAAGTGAATATTTTGTGCTGATTCACCAATATAAATTATATAGCCTCTAGGAAACATTGCTAGACGTTACGCAACTCCACAATTTGCCTTTAAAATGCCTCACCATAAACAAATTTTTCGTTTAAAATTTTCTACCGCGACTCCTTTCTTCATATGAGAATGTTCTTCGGTGCTTCTCTGAAATAGCAACGTACATGTTGTGATCAATTTTCCAAGCCTGGCCCTTATTAATCTATAAATTGTAAAGCAAGGGAGTAACATCCAAACAGACTTAAGACCGTTTTTCCCGTCACAAAATTCTGCGTTATTAAAGTTTGAGTGGCTTGAATAGCGATTCGATGTCGAGCCACGAGTTTACTCTCTAATTAAACATATTCTTTATTTCTTCTCTAAAATTACTGTTACGCCAGAATACAAGACAGGGATTAAGCAGAGAGTTTAGGTACATTAATGTTGTTGTTAATGAGGACAAAAGTAAAATTTATCATGATTAATTTTCCAAACGTGTAACAACATTTTAAAGAAAATGAAACAGAAACCGAAGAAATAACAACCCAGAAGACTCAAAATAACTGCTAAAGCGGTTACTGTTGACTTAAGTATCTTGTGTTTTGAAACAATCTCGCGAGTTGAAGGAGTTTGAACGGTTTCGATAGCCTTTCCCTGTCGAGCCACGAGTTTATATGTCCAACACCAGATAAAAACCACAGTGATGATTGTGGAGGAAATAATGCAAACCGTTAAGTATAATTGAAATGGTGGGTGGAATACAACAGCGAAGGTATTGTTGGAACAACAATCCATGAATAGATCACGACGAGTTTCAATCGACGCTTAGTAATTATAGTTTGAAAACGATACGGATTAAGCCAGGGTTATATAGCTTTGTAAACTGAGAATAGCGATTGTTAAAAGTGATAGACAAATTAAAGGCATCGCTGATAACGATAAATAGCCATTATGACGAGACCGTAGCATACAGTGTTCCAAAGAAAGATAGCACGATATTTAAGACCGCGAAAGCAAATTCCGTAGCAGTAGTTGTCAATGTGGTTGCAAAGTATATTTCACCTGTAGTACATCTTACAACCGAGGACGGATGATGTGTCGAATGACTTACAATACACTGTTTTAGATTTCGGTTCAATATTTCAACTTTAAAACCTATTTTTATTAATAAAAATCTAACAACTTTTTTCCAAAACGCTATTTAAAAGAAGGACAGAAGCTTTCGCATCATTTAAACTTAGTATTTTTGAATGCATAGCCCATAAAAGTAAGGTCAAACATATCGTAAATTTGTTTATGTAATAGCATTGTTTCGAGTGCAATTCGGATATAACATGTACGAGTGAGTTTTTCAAAGACCTCAAAATAGCACAAGTCCGAAGGACGAGTGTTATTTGAGGTATTTGAAAAACTCAAAAATGCATGTCATATCCAAATTTTGCCAGAAAGCATGCATGTTATTACTTATAAATTATACACATAAAAATGTTCACTATTCGTTCAACTTACGAGCTTCGGCGAACCGTTCACTGATAACGTTTTCGCTCCTTTTATATACAATTTGTATGCATTGCCGCATTGGCAAAGTTTTGTACTTTTGTTAACCACTTAGATTTGTTAAATCTTGTCGAAAACGAAAATTCTCCCTTTTTAAATAGCGTTTAATTAAGGAGGCTCCCTACAGTTATAGTACAGTTTGAAACACGATCTATATAGATCAGACGTCACCATCGCGTCTCACGCGTGTAATCTTCGTAATCGTGACCCGGTAAAATTTTGAAACAAGCCGTGGAAAGTTATTTTCGAGACTTATCTGCGAAGAAACCACAACGTTTTCAATATGATCGTATATCTTTGAAATTCAAACAGTACGTATGTTCTTAACCAGTTTCTAAGCTTTCTTTTACTATGTTTTTTTACGTATTTAGTTCAGTATTATCTTTTATAATGTCAAAAATCGTCGTTTTTTAAAAATTCTAAAATAAAATGATATTTTATACTCTCCTCAGGGCAGTCTAGAACTGTCAAAGAAATAAAATTTTTAAAGCAAGCAAAAGTTAAAAGCTACTGCATACTTCCTTGTGGGAGGAAACCGGAGTACCCGGAGAAAACCCACGACTTTCGGCCGAGCTTTGACTTTACTCTTTTCATTTGAGGACTGGGTTCGAGTCGCATTGAGAAAGTTCTTACTGAGACTTCAACCCGCGGCCTTAGAGGTGAAAGGCAAGTGCGCTAACCACTTCGCCACCGAAGCCACTTCACCACCCTATATGTATATATTGTGAGCATATGCAAGTATATAGGGGCGCCCCATGTTCGAATTTCTCATTTGTGCGTTGTGAGCATGCGCAAATATGAGCATGTATATTTTGTGAGCATATGCAAGCATATGGGACGCCCAATGTCTGAATTTCTCATTTGTGCGTTGTGAGCATGCGTAGATATGAGGATGTATATTTTGTGAGCATAAGCAAGTAGATAGGGGCGCCTCATGTTCGAATTTCTCATTTGTGCGTTGTGAGCATGCGCAAATATGATTTGAACGGAGACTTAATTAACGATTCTAATAAAATTGCAGATGCTTTCAATGATCACTTTTCTAGCATTGGCCCTAGGCTTGCAGATAAAATAAGTTTTAATGAAAAGGACCGGTTATATGTTGATTTTTTATCTTGTCAAAATGATAATGTCTCCTTTCATCTAAAGGAAACTAATCAACCAACGGTTTTTATACTTTTATCCAAGCTAAGAAAATCAAAAGGAACTGGTCTTGATAAAATTTCTTCTAGATTACTTCGAGAATGCCCAGATCTAATTGCCGAATCCCTTAGTCTTATTTTCAATCGTTCTATTATTACTGGCATATTTCCTAATGAATGGAAATGTGCTAAAGTCGTCCCTATACACAAACAGGGAAAGCGAAACTGTGTCGATAACTATCGACCGATCTCGATTGTCCCTGTTGTGGCAAAGGTTTTTGAAAGGATCATTTACGATCAAGTGCAATTATATCTATCTGAAAATAAACTATTAACTAATTGCCAGTCAGGGTCTCGTGGTCTGCATTCAACTGTAACTGCTCTTCTTGAAGTCACTAATGAATGGGCCTATAACATTGACCATGGAAATGTTAATGCTGTTATGTTCCTTGACCTCAAGAAAGCTTTTGATACTGTAGATCATGAAATACTGCTAGGTAAACTTAATGCATACGGCATCAGTGGAGTCGCTGGCAATTGGTTTCGATCATATCTTAATGAGCGTAAACAAAAGTGTTTCGTTAATGGACATCTCTCGACAAGTCGTTTGCTTCGTTGTGGAGTACCCAGGGGACTATTTTAGGACCGCTCTTATTCCTAATTTACATCAATGATTTACCTAATTGCCTCTCACATTCTCGGGCACGTATGTTTGCTGACGATACCAACCTGACATACGCGAGTAATAATATCTATGATATTAACCATCGTCTAAATGAAGATCTTGCAAATGTCAGTGAATGGTTGTCGGCAAATAGACTTACCCTAAACCAATCTAAAACCGAATTCATGTTAATCGGCTCTTATCAAAGAATTAGTACATTTCAATCTACTCCTTCGTTGGTAATTAATGACGCTCCGATTAGGCAAGTTTCTCATACAAAATCGCTTGGTATACATATTGATGAAAATATGTCTTGGAATGTTCATATTGCAAAATTGTGTAAAAAAGTTGCTTCAGGTATAGGTGCTCTAAAACGCATAAAGCCTTTTGTTCCTTATTCCATCTTGCAACAAGTATACAATTGTTTAGTCCAACCTCATTTTGACTATTGTTCCATTGTATGGGATACATGCGGTAGTACTCTTGCTGATAAACTACAAAAACTGCAAAATCGAGCCGCTAGAGTTCTGACGTCATCAAGCTATGATACAAATGCTGAATATCTGTTTGAAAAGCTTGGCTGGAAAAATCTTACATCTCAACGTAGAATTGCCAAGGCTGTCATGGTGCACAAATCTCTAAACGATCTTGCACCAGACTACCTTTCTGAAATGTTTGTTGATCGCAGTAGAGTAACAAATTACATATTGAGGGACACCAGTGGCAAATTAGCAGTACCTCAACCACGAACAAATTTTCTAAAAAATAGTTTCAGCTACAGTGGTGCGGTACTGTGGAACTCTCTTCCTAATGAGTTACGTCAAGTTAATATTTTGCGTAAATTTAAGTCTGATTGCAGCAATTTTATTCGATAAATTTTAAACTTGTATTCACGGCACTCTTGGAAACCAGGTATATATCTTATTAGTTATGTGTTTTATAAGCGTGTACGTAAATTTTTGTAATACAGTATATATATATATTTAAAATTTTTACTCTACTGTAAATCCTGATGAGTTTACCGTGACTAAATAAAAGTTCAGTTCAGTTCAGTTCAGTTCAGTTCAGTTCAGTTCATGTATATTTTGTGAGCATATGCAAGTATACAGGGGCGCCCCATGTTCGAATTTCTCATTTGTGCGTTTTGAGCATGCGCAAATATGAGCATGTATATTTTGTGAGCATATGCAAGTATATAGGGCGCCCCATGTTTGAATTTCTCATTTGTGCGTTGTGAGCATGCGCAAATATGAGCATGTATATTTTGTGAGCATATGCAAGTATATGGGGGCGCCCCATGCTCGAATTTCTCATTTGTGCGTTGTGAGCATGCGCAAATATGGGCATGTATATTTTCTGAGCATATGCAAGTATATATAGGCGGATGTATAGGGATATATAAGGGCGGAGCATGCCCAAATATATATGTTCGGATTCCTCATTTGTGCGTTGTGAGCATGCGCAAATATGAGCATTTTTATTTATTATTTATTTTTGTTTATTTAGCTTCGCCAACTAGGGCAGTGTGACCACAACAGCATATGCCAATTACTGTGAGCCCTTTAACCTAACCCACCCTGTCAATGACAGTACAGAAAGTTACGACTTACGAGTTGTTTTAAGAAATTTGGAATTGTTTGAATGTTTTGAAAAGTTTTCATACCGATTTCAACAATAAAAACAAGTTTAAGAGACGTTGGATTAAATCAATGCGTAAACCACCGACAAACCAGGCCAGAAAAAAACCCCATCAACAAACAATCTTGGGTCCAACAAGCCAAGGGTAACGTAACCGAAGGGAATTTTGCTCGCAATTGTAAACCATTTCGGAAAAAGCAGCCTGTTTTACAGCCAGCGAGCAGTGCTTCCACTTTCATAAAACTGGATTTCCTGTTTTCATCCTTATTTATTGCAATATTTCCTGGCAGAAATTGCAAAATTTCCCGGCAAATTTCCTGGCATTTCCTTTTTTTATATTTCGCCTTTAGAAATTTCCCTACTATATCATTTTCTGTTACCATAGTTTACATAGTTTACATCTTGAGATTTTCGTCGTTTTCGAACATTTGTCATTTTTATTTTTTTAACAATAAATTATTATTTTCAATCGCTGCCCATTTCAGTTGAGCCTGCGAGCCATTCCCGAGCAATTTCCGAATCGGTACCGAGCGATTTCCGAAGTTGATACGACGGCGAAAACGCTGCCAATTGAAGGCGCAAATCAAATTGCCAGCGTATATTCAACATTTTACTAGTTACTACGCCACACATAGACTATTTTAAAGTCCCAATGGTTGGAATCTAAGAATTTCCTGGCAATTCATTATATTTCCTGCCAATTTCCTTCCAAAAAGGATTTCCTGGCATTTTTCCTGGCAGAGCTCAATATTTCCTTTTGCCCGGAAATTTCCTGGCAAGTGGAAGCTCTGCCAGCGAGTGACTCGAACATGCGCCCACAAACACTATATCGTGATCGGTCAGTATTTTTTTTAGGCGTTGCGTGTTTTTCGCGAGCAGAAAATGGCATTTTGAGGTTCTTTTTTCTCGTTCGTTTCTCCGGTGACCATATCTTTAAAAAAAATCCCTAGTGTAGTTTCTGTGAAACTAAATTTTGGCTTTAAAAAAAACTACACTGTCTAGGGATTTTCAAAAAAATTCTGAGAAAAGTGAGAATCTCATACATCTAGGCCCTTCCCGATTGTGCTAGTAAAACTGGCACATTATGCACATAGCAATGCTTGTTTTTCCCCAAAATTATGCTCAAATTTATGCTCATTTTTCAAAATTATGCTCATTTGGTTGAAAAAAATGCTTGGCTAATAGTGCTTCCTTGTGTGGTCTGTAAGTTATTTTGTGACGCCATCTTGTTTTTCAAAATAGGCAGTGCTTCCACTTTCAGATTTGTATTTCCGTATGACCGTATCGGGTTATCAGATAATAAAATTAGTAAAACGTATTTTATTTTGACTTTATGGGGAAATAAAAGACGAAATATAGTTTTCCTAAACTCACTAAAACTGCATGAACACCAAAAATATGAAAAGTTTTGCTTTTTAACACCCAAAATTCAGATGAATTAACGAAAAATTACTAAATTATGCTAGCAATTCTTTTCTTGAAAAAATGCAAATAATATGCTCGTTAAGCCAAATTATGCTGAAAATTATGCTAGCACAATCAGGAAGGGCCTACATACATCGTAACTTCATTGGCTAAAACTGCCAAGATAAATGATGACGTGATGTCGCCATGAGTAAAAAACTTGTGTTGAAATTATTGCTTGATATACGAGGAATAAAGGGCTTACGAATTTTTTTTAGTTTTCTAAGCTTATAAACTTTCAAAGAGCTTTGAAAAAATTCAAAACACTTATATCTAATGGAAACTGTAGGGAGCCTCCTTAAGTTGTTATTTTCCTCCAAAACCGTCGAAGACCGATCCGCTTAGAACCTACCTCAAATTTGATTGGTTCATAGTAATTACAGATTTTTGCAATGTGATTATAAAAAGTTGCCCTGTGAGCTAATAGACCTCCTTATACTGTGGAATTGTTAACGAGCATCCGTTTGCTTTGCTTCTGGTTCCGGTTTTCTAAACACGTCGAATATTTAATTATAATTTAATTCAACAGTTCAAACTTTACTGTTGTCCAAAATTTTATGTTGGCCGTATGTTATTTTGTGTGAATGTATGTGAGCTTCAAATTTTCCCAAGAATTTGCACGCATTTTATTTTTATCGTAACAATGACGTTTTATAAATAGACTTCAATATTGTGTTGTCAAGTTACTGTTGTGTCTTAAACTACGCGTTTATTGATAAAAAAAAGTTTTATTCTTGAACAACAACTCACAAGAATTTTAATACAATGATGCCATCCTAAAGTTCATTCACGTGCGCATGCACATCGTTGTCCAAGTAACGTGGGCAGAATACAACATTCTTCCCCTGTTTAGCTAAATGTTTCTGACGGAAACGTCTCTTTAAATGTTTTCTGAAATATCAACTGTAACTATTAAGGACTACTTAAAGTTTATAACTAATTGTCTTTACTTATCAAATCCTAAGTATTTTGGAGCAGTTCTCTGTCTGTTCGGTTTGCGGGTACTTCTGCCTGAAATTGGTTGTTATTGGTTCCTATCTGGACTTGAGCATTGGCTTCGTTACTTGTAGGATTTGTAGTTGATGGGTTTGTGACTGCAGGTTGGTTTTCTGCTGGTGGAGTGGGATCTGTCATTATTGAATGTTCATCGTATGTCGAGGGAATGAGGTTTTCCTTCAGGTATTTATGTGACATGGGACGAATTGCACCTATGTTGTTTACCATGAATATCCACTAATATGATTTGGGAACCATTGATCTTTACTATTTTCATAGGATGCTTGCCAAACTGTGTCAAGTACTTGTTCTTTCTTTTCTGGGTGACCAGGACTTCATCTTCTACTGCAAGATTACGTGTCTTTGCGTGTCGTTTCTTGTCAGTATATTCTTTAGCTTTAGACTTTTCACTGCTATCTTTATTTCGAACCTCTGTATCTACATCATTTGCATCTTCGACTTTGGCAGTTTGAATTGTGGGATCTTTGTTCTCATCTTTCGCTGAAGGTGCAGCTTTGCAGGGGTTTGCCCCGTCATTCGATGTTGAGTGTGCGGTATTGAAACAATAAGTTGGGAAGTGTGGCATTATTAGACTTTAGAATGTGTGGATATCCATGCTGCGCGAAAATTTCGTTCAGCCACTTGAGGAATGTAGCTGATGTAATTATTTTCAAGCTCGTGGCCTCGTGCCATCTGGAGTAATAATCTGTGACAACGACTATGTACTCGCCTGTCGGAAAGAGGCCACATACATCTATCGCTAACTGGCACCAACGTTCACTGGGCATCTCGGTGGGGCACATTGGTTCTGGTCGTGGTGGGTGAGATGTGACTTGGCATTCATGACAATGTTTAATGTGATCTTCAATGTGCTTATCCATTTGTGGCCACCACAATTTGGCTCGAATTCTTTGCTTACATTTGGTCGTACCCGCGTGGTATTATGTGCTATCTCTATTGCGCGCTTTCGAAACTTCACTGGAAGAACTATGCTGCTTTCTCGAAGGTCAATTCCTTCGTTAGTGATACAAAGTTCGTCCGCTATTAACTTGTAAGGTTTTGGGAGTTGATAAAGTCGATTGTTCTGCATGCAATCTCGAACCTGTGTCAATTCTTCATCTTTCGTTGATTCATTTTGTATTTCTTCGATCGACATTGCTTTTCGAACTAAATGTGTGTGAGATAGTGGACAAATCTATCAGCACATGCTTCGATGTTGGTTCGGGTGTCTGTGCTTGGTTTCTTTGGAAGTCGAGACAGGGAATCCGCGAGGTTGCTGGATCCTAGTTTGTGTACCACTTTGAAATCGTATTCATGAAGTGCTGGAGCTGGTTTTCCTGAGTTTCTCGCTTTTGGTTTGTAGATGTGTTCCAGTGGTCGATGATCGGTTTCAACCTCAAATTCGCGGCCGTAAAGATACATGTGAAAATGCACACACACGAAGACAATTGCTAGGGACTCTCAATCTGTCCGTATTTCTGCTCGGTTTCAGAAAGAGATCTACTGTCCAATGCGATAGGCCGGTATGAACCATCATACTGCTTTTGTAGAAGTACGGCTCCCAAAGCTCAAGGTGATGCATCGACAACAACTCTTGTCTTTGCTTCAAGACTGTAGTGTGCTAGGACTGCGGCGCTCGTTAGTACTTTCTTAAGGACTTGCTCCTGTGCGTCAGTCCATATGAACTTCGCATGGGCTTTGGTTAGTTGCCGTAGTGGGCATGTTATGGTGCTGTAGTTGGGTATGTATCGTGAACAGTAGTTGGTAAGACCAAGAAATGATCTAACTTCGGAACAAGATTTAGGAAGTGGGGCTTGGTTGACCGCTTTAATCTTTGCGTTATCAGGTCGAATTCCGTTACCCAAGATGATGTGTCCAAAGACATTTACTTCGTGTACCATAAATTATCGCTTCGGGTATTTCAGGATCAAACCGCTGCTTTCGAGCTTTGTCAGCAACTGCTCTAACTGCTTGTAGTGGGACTGCTTGTCGTAGGACCATAACAAGATGTTTTCTAAAATGTTGCCACACCTAGGAATGTCCTTGATGAGATTCGTGATGAATTCTTGAAAATACTCTCCGGAAGGTGATGCACCCATGATCAAGCGTGTAAATCGGTGGGATCCATCATCGGGTGTAAAGAAGGCAGTGATATATCGTGAATCTTCAGAAAGGGTAAGCTGAAGATATCCTAGAGACAAGTCTACCTCTGTAAAGAATTTGAGACCTTCCATCTGGCGTAGGATTTCATCCACGGTGGGTATTTGGACTCGACGTCTGGTGAGTGCCGTGTTTGGCAAGCGCATGTCAAGGACGAGTCGGACATCACCGGTTTTCTTCGGAATGGCTATAAGTGGAGAAAGCCAGGGAGTTGCACCATCAACCTTTTTGATCATACCACTTTCACACATTTCTTGTAGCTTGTCGTTCACCTTTTGCTTGAGGTTGTGTAGAACACGACGTGGGGCCTGGGCTACAGGGGTGACGGATTTGTCAATTTCAATTGCCACCTCGACTGCTTTCAGGTTTCTTAGGAAAAAATGCTGGTGTCGCTGGATAATTTCCGCTACAGATGGATTCCCACGTTGTTGTTAATGAGTTATTATTTACCCTAATTCGGTTGATGACTGATAGCCCAGAACACACTTATACTGTCCAGTTGTGACAGAAAATGTTGCATCAGTATTCTGTCCGGTGGTGGATTTAATGGTGGTTTTCAATTGATCGGCAAGCTCAATTGGATCCTCAGAACTATAAGCCCGTATTTTTGCCTTTGTTGAGACTAACCGAAAGCTATAATTTTTCTGAATTTGATTGAAAATGTTCTGATGAACAATGTTAACTGAGGCACCAGAGTCGACAAAAAACTTTTACTTTTGTATCACCGATAAAGATTTGGGTTTCGGGTGATTTTTCTGGTGTGGATGAAAGTGTGAAACAGTTATCGTCATCAGAATCTTGCAAGTGTTTACATTCAGACTGTTCGACCAGTCTTTCCGCAGTTGTGGCACTCTTTTTCCATGGGCTGGGCAGGGTTGCACTCCGTTTTTATGAGGAAATGCACCTCTACAAGTACGACATGTTTTCTTTGCCGATTCTTGTTGTTTTCCTGTGTTCTTCGAAAAACGTTCCCAGCGATTGTTCCAATATTTATTTGGTTCTTGTTTTCGCTGTTGAATTTACACTGTTCGTGCTGTTTTCCAGTCGCTGTACTTCCTCGTCGGCGACTTCCAATGATTTTCCAAACTCTAAAAGGGCTTTCAAATCTATTTGTTCGCGAAGGGCTTTTTTCGCAACCGAGCATCTCGGGTTCGATGAATTACTTGCGTTTTTATCTCGCTATCTTCGTCGGTAAATCCACAATCCGCTGCTAGCTTTGGTTTTCAAACGTCGATAATAATCGATAATCATCATTCCCTTTTGCTAGCTCCCGAAATTCGAAAATAGCTTTATTTCCGAGAGGGGAAAAATACTGCGATAAATTTTCGACTGCTGCTTCGTACGTTTTTCCGGTATCGGGTAAAATACCAAATATGTCGTTCGTACAATCGTACTGTAGCATTGCCTACGTATGTCAACAAAAGGACGTATCGTTGAATCCAATTCTCGTAAGTTTATTAATAGATTTTCAAATCGTCTTACTAATTTCTTCCATCTTTGCTCAACAGTAGAGTGGTCCCCAATTGGATCAAAGATTGAAAACGGCGGTAAACCGCTTCTAGGAGCACTGATTTGTTGTGTAACTTGAGTCGGCTGTGCTGAATTTTTTGCACTCGGGGTTGAATTACTTGTAGTTGGACTTGCTTGTTCGGTATCACTCATATGGAAACGTTGAATGGTATCCTCGTCGCCAGTGTTGTGTCTTAAACTACGCGTTTAATACGAAAAAAAGTATGTTTTATTCTTGAACAACAACTCATAAGAATCCTAATACAATGATGCCATCCTGAAGTTCACGTGCTCATGCCATTGGTTGTCCACATGATGTGGGCAGAATACAACAGTTACACAATATGTGGAATTATTAATAGGTTAATATATATAGCTAGACATTAAATAATTGACATGTCATAGTTAATAATGAAATATATGGCGTGTCTATGAGAAAAGAATCTACAGTAGTGTAGCGAGGAGAACATACTAGCAGGAAAGTTTGTTAATCTTCTTTATGTTCAATTAAATCTATTTGTTGATTGTCGGTTATAGATAGGACAGGTTTGTTGTCCAAAGTGGAGTTTTGATAGAGAAATAAATTAAAGCAAAATCATGTTAAGAGTATGAAACGGCCGCGTTGTTTTGAACACACGCGAGCACTCGTAAATGACCATCAATTTTTAATGCGGCGCACGCGCTTGGAATTAGAAAGCCGGTTATAACCGGCTACAACTAGTTTTATTTATCCAAAACTTTGGATGATCGGTAAATCAAAGAGAGTCGAGAAAGTTAACAGAGGTGTCTTTTGTCACCTCAGAAATCTCTGCTCGCAGTATAACACTTCTTCAGCTTCGTATGCTAATTAGCCACTTCAAATCATGTAATCTCTTTTGAGATATGTGATATTATAATAATAATATAATAATGATTTATTCACAGTATATCCATTACAAGCAGAACGGCTCTTCACCTGTAGAAAAACTAATCTCAATTATACAGAATATACAATAATCTATTATTAAAACATGGATTAGAAAAGTTTAAAGTTAAAAAGAATGTTAATCCAATTGCAACAATGTAATATTGGAATCATTCGCTATTTTTAAAATGTTCTTTAAAGCGACAGAAGGTTATATAATTGTTAATGTTCCTAATTTCTATAGGAAGCTTGTTAAAAATAGAGGCCGCAGAGTCTTGAAAAGTTCCTGATACCTTAGGAATGTTCAGAACGGGTGCACAAGAAGATCTCAGATTATATGCGTTAATATGACGTAGCTAGTGATAGTCTCAAATATTCTGGAAATGAATCATCGTGCAAGGCTTTGTATGTTAGTTTTAAAATGTTAAATTTGGTTTCTTGGCATGATTCTGATCAGAATGGATTGATTTATGCCTGATTATCATTAATTTAAAATTAAATGAAATAGAAACCACAACATTGCATATCTCAATAAACAAAAGCGAAGCTGAGGAAGTCTATTGCTTTGAGACAGCGAAACAAGTAAAAAAACAGTGTATTTATCAGGGTGTTGGGGTCGGTGTATCAGCATGTGGATTAGCAATATCCCATCGGATAGCGCAACCTTCCTAAAATTGTCGGTTGATTTTTATGATTTGTATAATCTAGATAGCATTTATAAGTTAAGTTAGTTTTTTTTTAATTGTTTGGTCTATCTCTCTAAGGTTTATTTTTTTGAGAGCATTTACACAAACAGAAAAAAATTCCATCCGGGTGGATAGTGCTATAATACAACCGCCCCCAGAACTATAGACTGGCTATTTTCGTATCATAAATCTTTATTGCAACGCATTAATTCAAGAAGCCATGCACTGAAGTTATCAGATCTGAGCGAAAGGCAAAGCAACTCTTTAATTCATGAACAGTAACAGGTGGATACAAAAGAGGCGCTCGTTGGCAACGCCTTTTGGTATAAGTTATAGTTATCGATACATAGTTGGTTTATGGATGTGGATCTGGAAGTTTTTCTCAAAGAAAAATCGTTACGGCAGTCGGACTTACAATCAGGTTAAGCGTGCGCACTTTAGAAGTCTTGAATGTACTTGATTATGCTTTTGTCATTTAATGGCGCACAAAGGGAATTTTTTTATAGGTTTAACTAATTGCAAACGGTAACTGGGATATTGTGGAACCTTGTGTGTCAGGTGATAGAGTTGGACGGACCTCAGGCTTGTCCGAAGATTTGCGTTTTGTCACTTATAAATTCGTAATTGTCCCAGGGATAACGGTATTGTTTCGTCACAGTTAATGTCCCCGAACCTAAACACGAACTTAAACAAAACATGACAATTTAAAAAATTATTTTTTTAACTAGCATGCTAGTGTTTAAAGATGACTATTAACTACAATTTCTGCCTTCTAATATTTTTTATTTGAAAATATATATCGATAACGCTTATCCAAGAGCGAACACACCCGTCAGTCGAGGGGTTCAAGTTACATTAATTAATATACATATATATATTATGAATTCAATTTAGGTAAATTAAGATAAATACTTTAGATGGATTGCAACACAATCAGCGGTTGCCATGATAATATAAAAATGATAAATTTGTTTCCAAAATGGAAAAAATATAAACATTAATACTTTCAACTATAGAATTATATATTACCGAAAAAACAGAGTGTAGTTATTTGATTAGGCATTTTAGGTAAAGTTCGTCTTTCTACGATTCGTAAACCGTCTTGAAATATGTTTATGAAGCTCCACTGTATTCCGTTTCGGCTATAGTCGAGAAACTGCAAAATGTATTTACAACAAACGTTATAATCAAATAAGTTCAAATAGTTTTTTTCCCAAACCACATTGTGTAGTCGCAAAAGACTATTAAAAATACGATATAAAAACAAAAACTGCTCAGCTGAATTGCTGAAATTAACATTATTGAATATGAAATTATATAAGAAAGCATACTTTTGTATAAATGGTTTAAAAATATAAGAAATGTTTACGAAACGCACAAGGCAATGCAAATAATAGATAATGGTGAAATTCTTTATAATTTATTGCTTACCAAGATACATTATTACTGTGAATATATCCATGTTTGTTTTCTTCGTTTTATTTGGATTCACCTTTGACAGCCACACGAATTTTTAATGACCATCCGACGAAGCATTCGTGCCACGAAGCTTCGTTCAAGCACCTTCGTCATTGTAGTATAATTTGACCGTTAAACCTCTGACGTGTTCACTGAAAAAAAGAAAATATTTATCTTAGCCAATTACATAAGCTTGATAAATATCTGCAGACCACTTTCGGCTTGTACTACCGTCTTGGGATAACGAACAAAGCCACTCAACATCTATGACAAAAACAGCATGACCTTGCACTTCGCTATATCCTCTCATTCACCGAACACCCGGGTGTAAATATCCGAGCGGAATTAGTACCCCTCGCTCCGGGTTTATGACATGAACGCATTCTCGTACCCAGAGCCCCTCCTACGGTGGCTAACGGAGCGCGCCGAGGTGCTCTATTAAAATACAAGTCAGAAACGAATACGATTGGCCACGCCGAAGGTCATTATATTCTGTCAAAACATGTCAAAATAGCCTTCACTTTATTTTCAGAATGCATGCTATTTAGAGAACCAACAGCATGGAGTTAATATCTACACTGATGCGGGCGGCATGTATTACACGTGCTGTGGAATTACAGCAAAAACAACACAAAAATATTTCCAAATCTATTAATAGATATAGTGTTCGTGAAATCAAACTAAATGTACGTATACTATACTTTTACAAATGTAAGGTCAATTTTACTTGAATTTTTACAATTCCTAGGTGTATTGTTTGGTATATATGCAAATCATTATTTATATGGCCATACTTATTTTCAGCTAAACTTTGTTTATGAGGTTTTAATATAACTATATGAAGATATGAAGAAAAAATTGTCAACAGATCAAAGCAAAATCTATTGCGCGTTAAAGAGTATAGACTAGGGTACCTGCAAGGTAGGGAATGCTGCGGGACTGTTATTATTCTTTAGCTTCTTGAAACAAACATGCAAACAAATATGCAACACAAATTATATTCAGTAGACGGTAATTATTGGCATTGACCCAGTGGCTAGCGCTGTCAGTAGATGCATACCCTAGCATAGTTTGCAGGATGAGACAAGCTAAATATATCACGAAACATGAAAGACATCAAATTTTGTAACATCTATTTCAAAATATCAATATTTTCCATGTATTGTTCTACCACATGGAATTCCCACATGAAACCCATGTTTACTGCGATGAGTAATTGGACACTGCCACGCAAGGAAATTTGCATATTTTTGTAGTGTATAAAAGCGTTAAACTATATATACATGTGCGCAAAATAATTTTGCATTTGGAAATGCGAGTCACCTATATGTAAAGCACAACTCATTTCAACTCATTGCCATTCGAATATTTGTCTTAGTGCGCGCACAACTGAGACCCATCATGTCTGTTCTGACAAGGCCCGCGGCTAGACAAAAATGTTAAGTCCATTGTAAAATAAGAATAAAAACATATTTATATGCCTACAGTAGCCTATTTAATAGGTCAAACAGAATGATTCAGTCAGGCAATTTAGACTATCAATTGCATATCTGTGACTTTGTGTCAAGTTCACACGGAGTCACAATCGTCAAGCGGCATACACTAAACATCACTTGATGCCAAATATGGAAATCAGCAAGAGAAAGCAAACGCGAATGGATAGAAAAACCTTTTAAAGACATCTCTATGTAAGACTTCCATGCTTTACAGCACTAACAGCTCAAGCAAAGTCGATAGCACATTAGCAGAATATATAGTTTATATATAAACAGACACTGAATCTAGCTGCGATCGATTGTGTGCTTTCAGCGTTTCATAGATATATAAATTAAGATTGCCAACTTTCCAAAAAGGAGTAAACAAATGTAAATGTAACATATAAACAAAAGACAAGATATCCTACCTTGGATGGTCAAAATAGACTTGAAAAAGCTTTAGAAATTCGATAACAATTCGAAGACTCCGTCCGTCAAAATCGAAAAGCACAGGAACTGAGCGAGTTTAAAATTTGTGTTCTGCGCATAGCAAGTGCGCACGACCACAATTCCATGCGCTAAATAAAATTTAAAAAGGCAAATATTAGGCTGCTGCTACGCTCGCTCGCTTCAGGCTCGCTCGCTCCGCAGCAATTATATGAATGCTTATTATGTGCCCAATCCTTTTATATAGTTATAAACCAAACTTGCATTCTGTAGATTATTCTCTTTATTATTTATTTAGTTATTTACATCAATTCCAAGGTCGCCATTTTTGTTGCCATATTTTTTCCTACACTGCAGTTATATGCTCTCATTTTGCGAGCACACGACCACATATACAAGTGTTATGCTGTTTGAACAGCATTTTTTTTGTCATCCGTTTTTAAATTTCACCTAATCACAGGTTCCTCACCAACTTTCGGTGTAGGAATAATTAGGTGAAGTAATTTTACAGTTTTAGTGAGGGAGCGTAATTAAGGTGTCCAAAACCACACAAAGGCCGAGGTTAATCGACAAAAAAACCGGCACATCCTATAAAGCTGCATATACGGTAGTTCCAGAAAACTGCATTTAAATGACACTATTTTAACGACATCACCTTATGAACTCTAGATCAATACATGTTATTAATTAACTAAGTTCCTGGTGGTCACTAATGTATCTCTAAGAATTTCATCAGGAAATATTTTATTTCCCTTCATACTAGAACATCTACGCAGAAATTAATGATAGAAAATAGCATACAATGTCAACTGTCTAAATGTTCCTAAGTACCTGCGCTAGCTATAGTACCCTGAAAAGGAAACCAATTATGCCATGTCTAAGACCTGGCATAAATGGTAAATTTTTGTTAGTTAACGTCCGGCGTTCCGCAACTTAAATTCGAATGTCCGGCGTTCCGCAATTCCGAATGTCCGGATTTCCCCCCTGAAAAGCAACCTAATACTCGACCCAGCATGGCAGGAATAGTGCACAGTTTTTTTACTAAGGCATATAGCAATAGCAAGCTGCCCATATAGAAACAGCGGTTCGAAAGTACACTCCAGCCGCCCATATAGAAACGACAGTCCCAAACCCATGCACAGGGGAGTTTATACTCACCAATATAACAAAAGAGTGATCCTCATTCACTTCGAGACATCAACTTGTGACACAATTTGTGCCTCCTGCCTACCTACGATAATTCAAGCAAGACTTCCCCGGACATCCACATTGTCAAATAAGCATGGCATAACAACATAACACAATGACATGTGTCTGGCAAAATCTTTTATGCTTGTCCTGCCTATTATTATCCTTGCAATTTTGAGGTTGCATCTACACACAAATTCTTTCAAAATGTTTTTATATACTTGGTAAGCAATTCTTGTTTGAGTGTGGGTAAATGCACCCTATTTAAAATATCCCAGTTATGTGACCACCAAGCTAAACTACGCAAACCTCATGCCAAGCCACTTTGAAGGTCTGGCAACCTTTCAACTGATGTTTATTCACGTCCATCTGAACGATACATCAATTTCCTCTAGTCATAATAAGCAATCTAAAGTGAGTTATATACCAGTACTGCATTAGATAAACCTTTCTATAATAGATAACTACAGTAATTAGTTAACATGTTCTGTATCTACTATATCAAAAAGGCATGTCATGTAACGCCAATTTGGTTTTCAGCCAGCATATATTTTTAAACTAAAGCAGGTTTTAAATCGTGCACACCAAAGGTACTAATACAATCGGTGGATTTATAGGGGGCTAGATTAAGTTAACTAAACGCAGAAATGTTAATTTTATGGTCATGAGGTTCATAGGAGAACATTTATTTATTTTCGAGTCGTTATTCATTAAACTTGCCTGATGAGTGATGAGCAAAGTACATGTAAAATCGACTTCAGACCTTGGACACTTATTTACTGCCGTACATATAGTTAGCTGGCTATAAAGTATGCTAAATTGGTAAAACATATTCAACTGAACTTACCATATATATGCAATTTTACAATGACTCGCCAGATTTTTTCTCTCCTACTTCGATTCACCACGTATGTTATACCGACAATATATAACATGTATATGAACGTCCGCCCTTGAATTGGTGCATACTAAATATTCGGCGGTATTAAACCAGATTACCGCCGTGTTCTGACTCATATTTACCATATATCTAATGTACAGTAGGCCATATAGTAGATTAATTTGCCTCGAACTTTACAGTGGTGACAACTACAGCATGCATGTATATGACGTCAAAACCAACGGGGGTCAGTCCTGGGTGTCAATCCTATATTAATGGAGAGACATATACAAACCCCATTATGCTATTAAGTATAGTAAAATAACGTTGCAGTGTAAGGGCACTTGCGTGAGTGCAAATATGAACTGTTTTAAAGTTCGTTTATGATGATGATGTATATGTCATATGTGTCGGCTATCTCGTTAGGCAAGCTAATTAATTCAGTTCTCGTCATATTTCGCGAATATAATATTAAAAAATATTTGTACATTGCAGACTTTCATAATACACAGACCTCTTTGTAAGCTCAATTAAGCAGCATAATATTGGCCCGTTATACTGCGCAATCTACAATGCAAGCATGTGCAGAACAAGTGTTGTAATCTGCCGGCATTCCTGTCTGCACAGGTATACAGTAGATCTTGTTGCTCCGGCTCCGGACTTAGACTAAATGCAGTATATAGAATTTAAACTGCATGCATATGCCATGCAAAAGTTAGGTGTTGTCTGTTGATATACCGATTTCCGACAATGTAAGTTCATTACCACCTTGCCAAAGCATCTGGCAATACAGTTGTTATAATACGACATATGGCTTGCGATTTTATGTGTCCTGTCGAATTTTGCACCGCTTTCCATCATTGCACCCTAGATTTTTAAAAGAAACTTTTTTACGTTATGCTTGAAATAATTGGATTTCGGCAAAAATAATAATAGCATTTCATGTAGTTCACGCTAAGACAGAATCGACAAGCGCACGGAAGAAGATTCGAGTAACACCCAATTTCCTTTTACAGAAATTGTATTAAGGAGCAGGCGTGAATCGCTTTCTAGGAGTATTTCACTGCAGCACTTTCTATGCTTATCCTATAAGATTCTAACATTGCAAAAGGTTGGTGAACTTAATTAGTGTTTGCTTGAACGAAATCCAATATCTCTCGAACGAAATCTAATCGTTCAAACGTTTTCACACGTTTTTTTCCATGCGTTTCAACGGGCCGTTAGGAATTATGAACGTTCTCCAAAATAGTTTTAACGAAACGCTGAAGCGCCTGAACGCCTAACGAACGGATAACGAACGAATTTTTAGCACGTTTTTCAAAAGCGTTAAGGTATGTTTTTCCATGGAAGGTCACATATATTCTCAATTTTTGACTCGACACTTCAGGTGAAGTGACTTCACAAAACCTTCGAAAGTTGTCTCTCTAATTAGAAAATTAAAATTATGCAATAACAGGTGCATTGGTACATTCTAATTCACCGTACGCGCGTGAGAGTTGTGTATACCTGTGAAACGTACGAGCATATTGTCTTTTTGTCACCGTCTCTTCATCAGATGTGCCTTTGCTATCACTCCGGATTTGACCTAACTCTGCAGTTTTGTTTTTCTTTCTCTTGTTGCAGCCAAATACACAACATTGCATGCCAAGCCTACCTATTTCTTGCAGTAAAAGCAATTTATATATGTAACTTTTATTGAACTTTTTTATCACACCCGAAACGTGGGTGTAAAAATAGCGTCAGTTTATCGATTCGCGCGTTTTTTGTGCACTGCCACTGAGCTCAAAAGGTAGTTCAGTATTTTCAGATGAGCACCAACTCTTGAGTTCCCCTCTGCCGTTTTTACGAGCAAACTCTGGGAAAACATTTTTGTTTTCATGGTTATGCTCTCAACAATCAATCCGGGTGCAAAGCAAAACTCAACCAACTGCCTTTTTAATACTGCACAGCCTGCAATGGCTACATTGAAGCAATATAATACCTAACCTAACCTAATGGAAAGTGACATTTTTCTCCTAAATATATTTTCCTATAAAAAAGAACAACTAATGTCTAATCTAGCATTATTTCCATTTAATTACTTTTTCCTCTCTAATGCTTGACTTTATGAAAAATCAGTTTGTGTGTACGGTTGATAACTAATTAAAACTATTTATAATAAACGCTTCCTAACTTGAGAACACTTGAAAGTTCTTTTGAACAGTTTATTTTAAAAAGTTATGTGATCTTCGAGAAATCCTTTTCTGGAAGGGACCTCGCTTTTTGTAATTCAAGTGATGCAATCGATTACTGCTAGCAGGACACACTCAAGCTTTGATCCAAAGTTCCAGGGTCTAGAAGCCCCAGTGAAGTTTTTTCAAACGATCAACAATTTGACCATTTATTTGACATTTTTAATAATTCCAGCAATCCATGTGCTAAGGGTTTCAAAGCTGTATTCCATAAAAGAAATGAGCTATGTGGTGGTGGGTTTAACAACAATCCAACAGCTGGGCAATTTACTGCAGCATACAGGAGACTGTTACAGAGAAGCAGTATCCAAGGCCACAATGGAAACTGCACCAAACAGGAAGAAACTGATATACTGGGGCCGGTTGTATAAAAATGTAGTTAATTAAAGTTAACTATAGTTAGTGCGAGAGTCAACCAATCAGAATAGCTTATTTTAGACTTAACTACTATTTAACTACAAAACGGGTAGTTAAAAAGTAATTAAGAGTTTTACACAACCGGCCCCAGGAAGTGATTGGGGACACCAATAAAGCAACAAACACAAGGAAAAAATTAACAATTGGTGATGCTGCCCTCATCAGAAAATATGACCTAGAAGGGACAAACCTAACACAAGATGATGACGATGATGATCATAGTGATGCACCCCGCTTCTTCACAGTTTCTGAATTTAAAATGGCTGCAATATCTTACATGGCTGGCTATATTTCCCAGATGATGCAAAAGAAAATTACTTGTTCTGTTTGTCATGAAGCAGTTGATTCAAGACAGCACAAAAGTGAATCCACTTTTCTGAGTTTAAAAGACGGGGGTAATTTGTTTAAACCAACACCCAGTGTTATCTCGGTTTGCACTGAAACAGAGAGCTGTTTTCAGCGACTGTACGTTGGCTGCAACAGAGGGTAGGTTACCACAAGCGAGAGGAATTCCTGATGCCATAGCTCTGTCTGTGTTGCATGGCATATATACGAAAACCACGTTTAAAGATCTTGAGGAACATATTTTGGATACAACTGTCAATGACAACGATACCTTCACATTGATCAAAACCGTATCAAAACGCTACAGCAAAGTGCGATTTTACCAACTTGGCAAAACAACAACAGAAATGGCAAGTAAGAATAAAGTGAGAAAGAAGCTAAGTAAACTTGTTTTGTTCCAACACCAATAAATAGTCTAATAGACAATAGTACCACTACAGCCACAACAAAAATAACACGCAACTCTTTCTGGTCGTGGATTAAAATATAAAGAATGATAAAATAAAGATACTTGCCATAGTTTTAAAGTACTCAAGAGTATTTTAGATCATACACTACCTCTGTATTTGGAATGCGAACTCCTTTTCCCGCGAAATATATTCCCCATGGACAATTTTTAAACGAACACGAACGCCGATCTTTTCGATCAATCTGTGTCATTTTGGTCTTAAACTAATTTACAGAACTTCTTTTCTCCATCGTAGAGCGATGAGGTAAGTAAAAGTCGCGAAGTATCTTAATTTGCGAAAACCCACCTCCCTTCATGTCGTCCGCTATACATTTCTATACAAATTTGTAATCACAAGTGGTCCCCGGAAGTGATTTTTGAATATATATAATTAGGCTTCACTTTTCGCATCTAAGGAAGCTATATCCAGTTTATTATGAGATCAGTGATTGCGTGTTGTTCACATTGTCATTGTGATGAAATATTAGATGTGGTTACAAATACAGCTTGTCCCAAAAATATTGCCCCCCACTATATTTTGTACTATTACTACGTTAGCTTTAATGGAAGTTTCAGGTTTTCATATTGGATGGAATAACTATCGTGTCAGGGTAATAGAACCACCTTCTAGAACCACCCGTCCAAAATATGAAAATTAGGATAAAACCTTTTTGGAAAGTTTTTGAAAGATTTTCAAAGAGAATACCTCCCTATCATCTCTAAAACTATTTGTGGTCCCTATCTTCAAGATTTTTTTCATGTAAAAATTAGGCACTAATAAATTTAGGGTGGGGAAAATGCCCAAAATTTGCTGTTTTCCATCCATTTTGTCCCAAAAACTGCAAATTCGGCGAATTTTTATTTACCCGATCAAGCTCCTGCCTCATTTTGATTAATTTTTACAATACCAAATTCACGATGTTGGCAACAACAAATCGTGTGTTTTACAGAAGATAGGTGGCCATTTGCCTTAAAAAACGTTTATAAAACTTTCAAAATATGTTCTACAAGCTTTTTCTCCATATATTCCTTATAAGCTTTGTTATGATTCGTGTCGACACTCTCGTCTCCAATGCAACAAATAGTTTAAGATTCGTTGTAGCTCGCGGTTCTCAGTATTTAGGTGTAGCTCCATTAACGAATCGACAAACGTGCAATCTGGATCTTTTTCGATTTGGCGTAAATGTTCAAGTACATCTCTGTCAACCTGCAGTTTAGTATTCTAGTGGCCTCAGAGAATTCATTCCAAACCATACGTTTTTCGTTCACTCGTTCGATCGCTTCTAAGCCATCTATTTTCCATTTTTGGTGCTCGTTCATCATAAGGCAGTCGTGTTGCCTTTGTTTAGGATACTCGATTTGACAACCATTACATGATTCCTCACAAAGTCTATGAACTTCATGTGCTGTTGCATTGGCATATACCCTTCCAATAAAGTAAATATATCACCGCAAAATGATGTAGGTTGTAGACACTCCATCGTCGCTTTAGCAGTTGAGAAATGACGCCCAAACAAAGCTTGGCAAAATATATAGGGACGCTTAGCTATTGTGACGTTTTTACAAAATATGCTGAGTTCAGCAAATTTATTGTGTGTTCGCCCAAATTGCCTGATCTTATGGCGTCATATTAATGAAGTCTCAAAGGAGTATGACGCTAATAATGTGCTCCACCCCCTTGCTCTAACCAATCTCATATGCCACCCTGCGCTCCCGTTTATATGCTAACGATAATGTTCCCCGCTTTATATGCTAATGATCATGCGCCCCCTATTTTATGCTAATGATGTTTGAATATTTAATGAAGCGCCCTGTTGCGCCCACTCAAAAATCCGGGTCGAATGGCACCCTATATACTACTCACCGGCTAGCATCGTACGCGATCTATCCTGTAGTAACTGCTTCTATAGATTGCTTATATAAAAGCGACGTTGAATTTAAGATGGGACCAGAAAGTTCAAAATAGATAAAAATAATAGAGCACTTGAACATTTAGTTTGCCGATAAAAATATAAAACACCGGCAGTCAGCTGCACCGTCTTAAAACTTGCATTATATATAACATTTTTTGTTTTCCCTGCTGTAGCTAATACTATGCCAAAATGTCTTACCCAATTTTTTCATTTCTTTTAGGTAATAATTGCTTGTTTATCCCATACTACTATATATATCTTTCTTACAAAATTATTCAAAAAAATTAAGTAATACGAAGTATAAACTATTGAGATCAAGTGGCTTAATAAAAGCCTGTCAAATGTTTTAAAATGTATATTTCAAATATAGTGTCTACGAGCGAATATAATATTTAGCAGAACTTCGTACGAAAATTTTACATTTGATTTCACATGCGAAAATGCCTTTTTCAATTCCATATAGTCCTCCAATGCCACATATCAAACAGTATTTTCGCATGTTAAATTTACTTTCACATCATTATGAACATTTACTTTCATATGTCAAAGAATATGTGAAACTGAAGTTTCATAAGTGAAATGGCATTTTCACATCGTAAAATTTTCAATTTCACAGAAAATTTCACAGTTGAAATTTTATGTGCAGTTTCCATAAGGCACAGTAGAAAGGGGATTAATAATTAATAATTAGGAAAATGCAAGAAACGTATTATACTAGTTAAACATCTTACAAGAAACGTATTTAGACTACAGGTAAACATTTTAAAACATCTGGCTTGGACACTAAGTCAACTTAGTTTCCTAAATGATATGGCATATGCAAATTACAGACACACGTATACTGTATTAAAACAGGTGCGATTGGTTCATATAACATATATTCCTCTGCAGATCATAAATTTATTTCAAAGTTGAAATTCATCCAGAAAACATGAAGATAGTTCGTGTAATGATAATTTTCTGTGGACCATGGATGATGCTGTTTTGGTCGCTGGATCTTGTTACGGCTTATAGCCCTTGCAGTAAGTCTTCTTCCGTTCGTATTATTGTATTGCATATTTGTTTTTAAATGCTGCAAATTAACTGTGTAGTCTCTTTAAGAAGTTGTTTTTACATGTTACTAAAATTTTACGATATGTTTTCTACACGTTTAAACCCCGAATACTCTTCTTTCCAACTTTGTTAAACCGACCAGGCCAACTCTCCCGCATCTGTACGTCTCTCATTCTGCCTCCCGCAATTTCTCAAACGTCTAGATCCCTATCTCTCGTACCTCGTTTCCCTTCCCAAAAAATATCTCGCGTCCCACAAAAGCCATTGTATACCTTCTTTACATCTCAATAAAGCGATATTATAGACGTTTATACTCTAGTATATCTTTCTAGATATTGTTGACTCTCCTAGGTCAAACGATAAAAGATCTCCTTTTAGCCTGACTGAAAGAGATTTTCAATCCTCAGTTAACATCTTTTATTAATCTAAAACACTAAAAGATTGAGAGAAAGTTAATCAATGAATTGAAAAATCCCAAAATTTTCTCTCGAAAATATAGAATTTTACTTGTCTACGTTTCACCTTCAATCGTTAAATGATTTGTACCCAAAAAAACCCGTTTGGCTTGATAACCAATTCGAAGAGATTAGATAATGCGAAGTGATTCGAGGAGATGTGACCTGTATAAAATATTTGAAAAGATTAAGAGCTTTGGTAATGCCTCTCAGTACGAGACCTGGTTAAAGCACTCCCTTATGGGTTTTTTCTTCTTTGGACTTCAGAGGACCTGGGTTATTATTTAGACTTCGCTTCCAAGATTTCCACCACTCATGGAAAGTTTTCACACTGGTTCTGAGGGTGAAATTGTTTGACGATTATACGGGGAATTCAAGCTGGGCTAAGTTTGAGCCTTCAGAGCTCAAACCGGCAAACCTAAGCAATATATATATATATTATATATATAGTCAAATCTGCAGACATGCATGTTTCGCCGTTCAACGGCTCGTCAGTGCAGCTTGTAACGCAGTCTAGATGCGAGTGACTTCGTATTTATACATCATACTCTTGCCCTCACCAAGCGCATGTGGTACAATACTCAGGCACATGCGCATCCAGACATGCGTGAAGTGCCTTGGGGCCAGAGTGCTCAAACGACCACAAGGGAAGTGAGCTTTTGCATTATAGCTTATTAGCCACCAATTAACCTCACAGAGTGCTCAACAACACAAGTGAAGGAGCATATATACTCAAATCTGCAGACACACATGCGCATCCAGACATATATATATATATATATATATATATATATATGAGCGTGTTTTGGTTCACGAAATGCCAAAGAGTGCTTGATATCATATATATATATATATATATATATATATGAGGTTAATTGGTGGCTATAAGCTATAATGCAAAAGCTCACTTCCCTTGTGGTTGTTTGAGCACTCTGGCCCCAAGACACTTCACGCATGTCTGGATGCGCATGCGTCTGAGTATTGTACCACATGCGCTTGGTGAGGGCAAGAGTATGGTGTATAAATACGAAGTCACTCGCATCTAGACTGCGTTACAAGCTGCACTGACGAGCCGTTGAACGACGAAACATGCATGTCTGCAGATTTGACTATATATATATATATATATACGTGTAGGTTTAGGTCTACGAAGCGCAAAGAGTGCTCGACAACATATAGTTAGAGCAAATTATAGATTTTCGCCTACCTCAAAACTTGTGTGCAACAGGCTGTTTCATCTGTAAAAGAATCATCAGGCAGTATACAAGTATCGAAAGAAATTACCGCTTATATGCTACCTGTCGGAGCGTGGGGGTGTATGTGGGAGACAATGTGTGCATGGATGGCTTTGTTTGCGTTGTTTACGCGAAATTTGTTACGATGACGACATCGTGACATAGCAACTTTAATCATGAACTTAGCTACACTCAGCACACACCGCAACAACAACGCAGGAATAGGCAACGCAACATCATTTGGTTCAACCCACCATTTAGCAAGAGTGTTAGCACAAACATAGGACGTAATTTCCTTAGTCTAATTGACAAACATTTTCCATCGCACCACAAGCTACATAAAATTTTTAACAGAAATACAGTTAAAGTAAGTTATAGCTGCATGAACAATATTAAGTCAGTTGTCACTAAACACAATGCACGCATACCTAGGAATAACAAGCCACAGGAGAGGGACACTACCAATTGCAGTTGTAGAGAAAACACCATTTGTCCGCTTCAAAAACAATGCATGACTAGGGGCATAGTATACAAAGCAACAGTCACAGTAAGCAACACAAACACGATCAAAAATTACATTGGCATGACTGCAACCACATTCAAAGACCGATTGGCCAACCACACTAAATCTTTTCAGCATAAAAAGCATGCAAATATCACTGAACTTTCGAAATATATTTGGACATTGAAAGAAAACAATAAGGATTTCAGTATTAATTGGCAAATTTTAAAACATTCTATTTCGTACATTCGTATTTTCTTACAGATGATTCTTTTACAGCCTGAGCCTGTTGCACAAAATTTATATAAATATATATATATATATATGTGTTAAGGAAAGATTGTTCTTCAAGCTAAGCTTAGTATTCAGAAAATCTGAACTCCCAACGAACTCCCATATATATATATATATATATATATATATATACATATTTGGTCTACGAAACAAAGTGCTGCTCGACACATATAGTTAGAGCAAATTATAGATTTTCGCTTACCTCAAAACTTTTTCTGCAACAGGCTGTTTCATCTTTCAAGAATGATTCTGTAAGAATGATTCTTTTACAGATGAAACAGCCTGTTGCAGACAAGTTTTGAGGTAAGCGAAAATCTATATATATATATATATAGTACAATCTGCAGACATGCATGTTTCGGCGTCCAACGCCTCGTCAGTGCAGCTTGGTATACGTCTATACACGAGATGTCAACCGTATTTATACACATGAGCTTACTCTCCCCAAGTGCATGTGGTACCAACACGGTGATATCAACGTATTTAGTGTTATGGAGCTAGAGTGCTCAAACGACCACAAGGGAAATGAGCTTTGCATTATCGCCAATACAGCCAATTCAAGAAAGGTTGTCCTTCAAAATATCTTAAACTTTAACATTGAGTGCGCAAGGTATGACGGGTATTACATGTTTGGAGCCTTAGATTGGACAGTAACTTAGTAAACCAAATATCCCTACATCGTAAGTGTTTGTTACATGCCCTTGCATTGTTACAAAGCACATTTCCCGTGTTAAAGGCTCTAAATAGAAGTTATCCATTATCCCATGCGCGCTCAATGTTTTAGGTTTAAGATTTTTTGAGGACAACCTTTTTTTAATTGGCTGTATATATATATATATATAGATTTTCGCTTACCTCAAAACTTGTCTGCAACAGGCTGTTTCATCTGTAAAAGAATCATTTGCTCTAACTATATATTGTCGAGCACTATAATTTGCTCCAACTATATGTTGTCGAGCACTCTTTGCGTTTCGTAGACCTAAACCTAGATGTATATATATATATATATATATATATATATACACACTACAGCCTGCTTCACGCAATATGCGATCATCAAGTGGCCGCAGATTTGAATTGGCGCACGGGCTGACATTTCAGTCCAGGTTGGAACAAAGCGCATGTTGAAATTTTTGTCATGCTGCATTTTAATATGATTTTATTGTTTGTGACCTTCCATGGGAAAACATACCTTAACGATATTTCGTTGAAACGGCCAAAAAAACGGAAAACGAACGGATAGAGAACGTTTTGTTATAACGTTTCAACGAATCTCAAAAACGTTTTGACGATTTGAGTAAAAAATCTGAACGAATAAAGTCGAGGATTTGAACGGATAAAAAAACGTTCTGTCAGAAGTCGTTTGAACGAATTAAATTATTGAACGTTCCTAACGAAATACGCCATTAACGCATAGATTACGGATAGCTGTCAACAGAATAGAATAATGTGGCAAACAAGTAACCTCTATCGGCGCACAAAAGTACTCAAGTGATATAAATATTATACAAATTTAACTAAACATTCTGATAAATTACGCTATGAGTATTGTTCGAAAATTCGAAGATATAGTACAGCAGTTATATTAGTTACATGAAGTTGTACAGTATGAATTATTGTCCATTCTTTAAATTAGACATATATTGAGATATTCAATAACTATTCTGGAAGATGTTTCAAACCTCTGGTGCGGAAACCACGCTGCCAAAACAAGGCAAGGCACAGGCTATAATTTAGACAGTTGAACTTTGGATATGCTATATTCTATAGTATGCATATCTGGCTATTCTCCTTAAGCAGCTTAAATCTCGCGCCAATTGATTTAATTTCCTGCCTGAAATAATTATTATGGAGAAAAAATTGTCAACAGATCAAAGCAAAATCTATTGCGCGTTCAAGAGTATAGATTATATGAATGTTTATTATGTGCCCAATCCTTTTATATAGTTATAAACCAAACTTGTATTCTGTAGCTGTATTTATACTAAAGAAGTGAAGACGGTGACCATTGTGGTATAATTATCGCAGGCCATTCTCCATCAATTAATACAGCTATGTTATTAAAACGGATGCATGTAAAGTTGTATCTATATTGTGGGAGAAAACACTATAGACATTGGTTTCATTCTCTTTATTATTTATTTAGTTATTTATATCAATTCCAAGGTCGCCATTTTTGTTCCCATATTTTTTCCTACACTGCAGTTATATGCTCTCATTTTGCGAGCACACGACCACATATACAAGTGTTATGCTGTTTGAACAGCATTTTTTTTTGTTATCCGTTTTTAAATTTCACCTAATCACAGGTTCCTCACCAACTTTCGGTGTAGGAATAATTAGGTGAAGTAATTTTACAGTTTTAGTGAGGGAGCGTAATTAAGGTGTCCAAAACCACACAAAGGCCGAGGTTAATCTACAAAAAACCCGGCACATCCTATAAAGCTGCATATACGGTAGTTCCAGACAACTGCATTTAAATGACACTATTTTAACGACATCACCTTACGCCGGTCCCCAACCGCAAATTATTAACTCTAGATCAATACATGTTATTAATTAACTAAGTTCTTGGTGGTCACTAATGTATCTCTAAGAATTTCATCAGGAAACATTTTATTTCCCTCCATACTAGAGCATCTACACATAAATTAATGATAGAAAATAGCATACAATGTCAACTGTCTAAATGTTTCTAAGCTACCTGCGCTAGCTATAGTACCCTGAAAAGGAAACCAATTATGCCATGTCTAAGACCTGACATAAATGGTAAATTTTTGTTAGTTAACGTCCGCGTTCCGCAACTTAAATTCGAATGTCCGGCGTTCCGCAATTCCGAATGTGCGGATTTCCACCCTGAAAAGCAACCTAATACTCGACCCTGGCAGCAATAGTGCACAGTTTTTTTTACTAAGCCATATAGCAATAGCAAACTGCCCATATAGAAACAGCGGTTCGAAAGTACACTCCAGCCGCCCATATAGAAACGACAGTCCCAAACCCATGCACAGGGGAGTTTATACTCACCAATATAACAAAAGAGTGATCCTCATTAACTTCGAGATATCAACTTGTGACACAATTTGTGCCTCCTGCCTACCAACGATAATTCAAGCAAGACTTCCCCAGACATCCACATTGTCAAGTAAGCATAACATAACAACATAACACAATTACATGTTTCTGGCAAAATCTTTTATGCTTGTCCTGCCTATTATTATCCTTGCAATTTTGAGGTTGCATCTACACACAAATTCATTCAAAATATTTTTATAAACTTGGTAAGCAATTGTTGTTTGAGTGTGGGTAAATTCACCCTATTTAAATTATCCCAGTTATGTGACCACCAACCTAAAATACGCAAACCTCATGCCAAGCCACTTTGAAGGTCTGGCAACCTTTCAACTGATGTTTATTCACGTCCATTTGAACGATACATCAATTTCCTCTTGTCGTAATAAGCAATCTAAAGCGAGTTATATACCAGTACTGCATTAGATAAACCTTTCTATAATAGATAACTACAGTAATTAGTTCATGTCATGTAACGCCAATTTGGTTTTCAGCCAGCATATATTTAAACTACAGCAGGTTTTAAATCGTGCACACCAAAGAAACTAATACAATCGGTGGATTTATAGGGGGCTAGATTAAGTTAACAAAACGCAGAAATGTTAATTTTATGGTCATGAGGTTCATAGGAGAACTTTATATATTTTCGAGTCGTTATTCATTAAACTTGCCTGATGAGTGATGAGCAAAGTACATGTAAAATCGACCTTCAGACCTTGGACACTTATTTACTGCTGTACATATAGTTAGCTGGCTATAAAGTATGCTAAATTGGTAAAACTTATTCAACTGAACTTTCCATATATATGCAATTTTACAATGACTCGCTAGATTTTTTCTCTCCTACTTCGATTCACCACGTATGTCATACCGACAATATATAACATGTATATGAACGTCCGCCCTTGAATTGGTGCATACTAAATATTCGGCGGTATTAAACCAGATTACCGCCGTGTTCTCACTCATATTTACCATATATCTAATGTACAGTAGGCCATATAGTAGATTATTTGCCGCGAATTAAGCCGAAGGCACGCATTGATTTACTTCACAGTGCTGACAACTACAGCATGCATGTATATGACGTCAAAACCAACGGGGGTCAGTCCTGGTTGTCAATCCTATAATAATGGAGAGACATATACAAACCCCATTATGCTATTAAGAATAGTAAAATAACGTTGCAGTGTAAGGGCACTTGCGTGAGTGCAAATATCGTGTCGGCTATCTTGTTAGGCAAGCTAATTAATTCAGTTCTCGTCATATTTCGCGAATATAATATTAAAAAATATTTGCACATTGGAGACTTTCATAATACACAGACCTGTTTGTAAGCTCAATTAAGCAGCATAATATTGGCCCGTTATACTGCGCAATCTACAATGCAAGCATGTGCAGAACAAGTGTTGTAATCTGCCGGCATTCCTGTCTGCACAGGTATACAGTAGATCTTGTTGCTCCGGCTCCGGGCTTAGACTAAATACAGTATGCAGAATTTAAACTGCATGCATATGCCATGCAAAATTCCTCAATTTAGTTAGGTGTTGGCTGTTGATATACCGATTTCCGACAATGTAAGTTCATTAGCACCTTGCCAAAGCATCTGGCAATACAGTTGTTATAATACGACATATGGCTTGCGATTTTGTGTGTCCTGTCGAACTTTATGAAACTCTACAGAATTGTTTAGGCACCGCTTTCCATCATTGCACCCTCCGAACCGGCTGTTCAAAAACGATTAGTAGATTTTTAAAAGAAACCTTTTTACATTATGCTTGAAATAATTGCATTTCGGCAAAAATAATAATAGCATTTCATGTAGTTCACGCTAAGACAGAATCGACAAGCGCACGGAAGAAGATTCGAGTAGCCTATAAACACCCAATTTCCTTTTACACAAATTGTATTAAGGAGCAGGCGTGAATCGCTTTCTAGGAATATTTCTCTGCAACACTTTCTATGCTTATCCTATAAGATTCTAACATTGCAAAAGGTTGGTGAGCTTAGTGCTTGTTTGAACGAAATCCAATATCGCTCGAACGAAATCTAATCGTTCGAACTAACGCTAAATCCAAATGTTTGAACGGTTTCGAAACATTTTTCATACGTTTTTTTCCATGCGTTTCAACGAGCCGTTAGGAATTATGAACGCTCTCCAAAATCGTTTTAACGAAACGCTGAAGCGCCTGAACGCCTAACGAACGGTTAACGAACGAATTTTTAGCACGTTTTTCAAAAGCGTTAAGGTATGTTTTCCCATGGAAGGTAACATAGGTTGAGTTGAAATTTCATCTTGGCGAAACTCAGCCAGGGATAAAAACTCCCTGCATAATTAGTCCCTAAATGACATTTAAGACCAGCAGATAATTCGCCTTATACGCTCTGAAATTGTACGCGTGTCATTAGTATATAACCTGTTAAAATATTTAGTTTGACTAGTGCATGTTATGTTAAATATATATAGAACGACCAATATAGGTAGAAATTTTACGAATTTCTCAACGGAACTTGATATCTTTTCGCTTTAACGTTAGGTAATCAAAAATTCTTCCGACTCTGCGAAACTGTCAATCAACCTAGCATGCAACATGGAACTTCTTGCACAAATTTTTTTCTGAATACATCGTGCTTATAGCATACGATCTATCGTGCTAACTGTACTAGATTGGCTTTTATGATGACAACAGCGAATTTAGTTGTTCACACGAGAAAGTATAAAATTGTGCAAAGGAGTTATGAATATCTTTAGAGTACTTGATCATTCAATTTGCCAAAATTTATGCATGAATCACGGTAAACAACCGACAGCTGCACTGTCTCAAAACGTGCAATAAAATATTTAAATAATTGTTTTCCGTGTTGTGCTGTAATAGGCCAAAGTAAGCTCTGCTAAAATTTCTCATCTTGTTTGAAGTCTTATAGTTATGTTTATAGTTATCTCATACTACCATTTTTTATGTTCAAGTTTTTCTACAAATATCTACTAGTTTCAACCAAGGCAGAGTTTGGGCCTGGAGAGCTCGAACCTGCAAGGCAAAAATCTGGCCGGTTAAAGTTAATGGGCGGGCTGATACTCAGCCCAGGTCGAAAATGGGCGCGGTTTGAATTTCGAAATTTTTCATGTAATCGCCTGCTGAAATTTTATGGGATTTTATTGTCAGGCACGGCTGAAATTTTATCTCCGTTAACTGGGAAGAAACTCAGCCTTGTTAAAAATTCCCCAAATATAATCAGTCCGAAGATGCTATTTACTTGTAATTCGCCGTAGGCTCTAAAATTGTTGTCGTGTAATTAGTATCGAAAGCCTGTAAGAATTGGTCGAGGGTTATAGATCGATGCATAAAATGTCGAGGGTCAAGAATATTTCTGGAGAGGTCAAGTTTGTTGATATTTTACCCTCGAATCTGGTGTTTTAATCTTCGACCATTAGTCGTACCTCATCAGGTGTGTAAATAGCCTTATACTTGGTGCGATAACTTTTGAACAATAAAGTGTTGAGAACATTTTTTGAATTGCGATCATATTAACGCGCGTCATTTCGTGCATGATCGGGAAGGAGTCTCTGTGTGAATTCACCATTATGATTTGACATAAATTAGACCATTAGGAAAAGACTTGTTTGTTTCATCGAGAGTAAAAAGGACCCTATTTTATTCTTTTAGCGAGTTGCTATATATTAATTTTCTGCATTTAATGTGCGTGGCATCACAGTTATTATATGCAAGAAAGAATTAAGATAATATCGATAACTAGTGTGAATTGCACGAAATATCAAATCGATATTTAAAATCATTATTATGCCTTCTTAGTTAATATGAGCTGATTATACATATGCGAGGAGTGGTTTAGCCGAAATGAGGTAGTAAAAACCGCTTCACCCATTCTCATATTGAAAGTTCGAATCAGGGTTGCTATAGGCGGCCTGAAACAGACCGATTCGCATTATTTTTACAACTTAAGAGGTGTCTTTACTCTATGTTAAGTTCGCATTTCCGATTAAAAGTGTTCAAAAGTTACGACGTGAGTAGGGAGAAAGTGGGTACCACGGCTCATTTTTATGCTGACGTCAGCATTTTTGAAAACGTCAGCATTTTTAACACCCGATTCCTACGTAACGAACACGTGACAAACACTTTTCAAAACTATTGCGCAATATTGTTCAACACTGTTCAACACATACCTACGCGCGTGCAACACTGTGCAACACTGTGCACAACATTTTCCCAAAAAACACTTTCCCCAAAAACACTTGCTTCGCTTCGCTACGCTTCCCAAAACACTTGCTCTCGGGCTTCGTCCTCGGGGCGGACCCTCGCTTCGCTACGCTTCCCAAAAACACTTTCCAAAAACATTTGAATTGATATTTTAACCAACCCAAAAGAAAAAAAATGTGAAGTATGAGTAAAAAGTGTGTGAATGTGTTACATTGTGTAGACACCCATCGTATAGAATGTGACTTTGCTGAGTGTGATTGGACAGGAACTAAGACAGGACTTAAATTACACTTAAGAATGACTCATAAAATGAATGCAAAAGTAACAAAGTGTAATCACCATAAGGTTTGTCGGGTTTGTAAGGATAAATTTACAGTCGATGAGTTTAAGAGTCATAAAAACGCACATCGCTCTTAGTAAACACCCTACGCTACTACCGTATGGGGAATGCTAAATAATTTTTATAATCCTAAGGGTTATAAAACAAAATATAGTCAAAGTCATTCATAAAGGAAGATATGAGTTTTAAACTTACAACAGATGAAGGATTCACTTTAAAAACCATTGCTGAAATAATAAGCATGGTTAGTTACAAAGGATACATTAAAGTTTCAGAGTTGGGAATACACATTAGTTGTGCACCCGACGACCCTCTCGTTCGGGCTTTGCCCTCGGGGCGGACCCCCCTCTCGTTCAGACTCGAGCTTCGCTCTCGGAACCTTCGGTTCCCCAAGCACCCTCATCGACTCCAAAACCTTTGACCTCGAAAATAATGATAATCATGATGTTTAATTACGAAATGTTAAAGTGCATATGTCACAATTACCATTTTTTTCTCAAAAATCGGCCGTGACGAGACAATTCGAATGATATACATCATTCCTTAATCGGATAAATACTTCCAGAGATATTTTGGCTCAAACATAGGTTTTTCAAAACATGGCCGGGAGAAAAGAGGCTGAGTACGAGTAGCCGCGATGACGTCAAATCGGGAAGTCATGTTTTGTTTATATTATAAAACAATATAAAATATAGTCATGTTGGAAGCGAAAAACTGCAGAAATAATCAATTTTCTGGCATATACGTTTGGAATTCGCCTTCAGGATTTTACGCAAAAGAAAGGTGGACATTGCCGTTCCCAGAATGTGGGCGAAATCTCTCATATTTTGTCAATTTTGAGATCGGAGTCGAAGGAACAGAGATGAGTATAGGAAGCGTATACTCCGCTTTGAAGCCGTCGAGGAAGCCATACAAAATGAAGTATTTATGGGAACTGGTAAGTTTAATTGTATTGTAACAAAAAATAGATGAAAACTACATACCACCATCGTCTACAAAAATCTACTAAGCATAGATATACTTGGTAGAATGATATATATTAAACATATTTTTTTCATCTTGTATTTTATAGTATCTATAAATGCTAAGCAAGTCAGAACACAAGGACAGACACAAGGTCACAGAGCAATATTACATTTACAATGTATGGTATCATCAGCTGATGAGAGGCCACAATGTGTTGGATAGCCCAAGGAATGTCACAGATGGCAGAGACAACATTTCATTACTATACATTTAATTGTTACTATATATTTTTCTATATCCACCATTGAACATCCTAGTATGAGGAGTGTTATGGGGCAAGACATTTAATATATATTTATTTGGTTTCTGTGTAGTGCAATGTAGCAGGTCCATAGAAATAGTAGATATCTGTTATTTCTATGGGCAGGTCTTTTGCCACTATTCAGTATCATGTAAAGTGCAATGAAACCGTGCCACCCATGGTCAACTCTTTAATAAATGAAGTTATAATTCCATGTAACTTTCCACACAGCCACCTTCCTTTTATACAGCGTAATGTATATCTTATGAATATACACTGCATGCATACCTAAGCCTCGCTGTGGCCCAGTTTGGTTTATGGAATTGTTGATTAAACTACTCAGAAAATCAGTGAAGCAAAAAACTGACCAAGTCTAGGCCTCGGCTTGTAGTGCAACACTAGTGACAGCTTTTGTTGAGCCAGGGGTTGTACTTATGACTCATTCTGACATATGAAAACATAGGCGGATTTTCAGATTTTGCTCCGGGGGGTGCCGAAAATTTAGGGGGGGTGCCAAAAATTTAGGGGGGCAGGTGAGCGACAGGGTGCGTAGCGCCGCCAAGCAAGCTGCAGAGGGGTCTGGGGCCACAGTTGAGATTTTTGGTCTTATTTAGTTCAAAATCCTTGTTTTTAGTCTTACTTAGTTCAAACTCTTTATTTCAATCACACTACTGCCATTTATCCCAATGAGCATTTAAATTTTTTGGAAGTGCAAATTCCTCTAGGTGAGGTGGGAAAACTTTTGGGGTGTGCAAATATTTTTGGGGGGGGTGCACAGAAAATCTGCCTATGTATAAAAATGACTAACACCACCAGAGTTCCTATTCAGGTCAGATGTGCCCTACCTTAGTATTTTACTTATTCTATCTAACACCAGACAATTTTACTTGTCAGTGGTAGGTTGAAATGTGGCTTCTTTAGTCATGTTTATCAACTACGTATACCTGGATAAAAATCAAGTACGACTAATTGTATTGTTTAGATGGGCATTTGCCTTGAGATTAAGGAAAATCTAATGTATTCTAAAATGCTAAATACAACTAGTCAAATGAAAAACATAGAATGGATGGTCATAAACATATTTATTTGTTTTTGTGATTAATTTTTTATTAATATGTTTGCCATACTCTTATATGAAAATCTGTTGAACCATTAATGGGTATCCCTTGATCAGTAATAAGGAAATTGGTTGATATCATTATGTTACAGTCACAAGAGGGTAGGAATAGGGTTGTGATTGGGGTCAAAAAAGAAATATATTTGTGCGTATAACATAACAATATAACGAGTATAGGGAGCATTAGGGCAGATTACTGATTATCCTTATATGAGGGTCCTGAAGGGGTAAAATGGGAGCTGGGATTTGCATGCTTTTGGGCTGGGAAACCATTTTATGCACTGGGACTGGGATTCACCAACAACAAATAAACAATAGAAAATGGGATTGGGATTTGAGTAAAACAAAGGATGGGACTATGGAATTTGGTCAAAATTTGGGCCGTAAAACTGGGATTAGTACCCCCCCACCCCCTTCAGGACCCTATTATATCACTAATATGCCTTCACTAAACAGTGATCATACAAATAACAGAGATACAGGTAATTATTAGACAAGTAAATTAACAAGTTAATTGTGATGAGTCTGAATTATCTTCATTGGAGCCTCATTTCTCTGTTCATCTTCGTGTTTATTTCCTACATAAGCACATAAATGATGTCACTATTATTATAAATACCATTTATAAGCAATATATTGAACAATATCAAATGTAAAAATTGTTTGATAATTTACTATACTTTATAGACACTGAGAATGCAAGCACAAGAAGTTTGTTTATAAACATGTTAAGACATGTGGTCAATTTGAAGTCATACATACATGTTTTTTATTTTATGCTATATATTCCTTTTATACTGGGCAATTGTGGCACATCCTGCACAAAATATATTCAAGGTAGCACAATTTAATACAAAATTGCAAATTTCAATTTACTAACTTGTTTCTACATTCCAGACTTTTCGTCTATTACTACGTTATCACAAGGCATCCAAGCGCATATCCCTTTACCTTTTAATTTTCTTCATGTAAATTACTTGAGTAAAAGTCCAGCACGGGTCCATGACTTCATTTGCAGGCTTGCAGCCGACATTTTAGACTCGCACCGTTTGAGTTCTCGTCATTATAGAAAATATTTTACCAAATTCTGGGAACGGCAATGTTCACCTTTCTATTGCGTAAAATCCTGAAGTCGAATTCCAAACGTATATGCCAGAAAATTGAATATTTCGGCAGTTTTTCGCTTCCAACATGACTATATTTTATATTGTTTTATAATATAAACAAAACATGACTTCCCGATTTGACGTCATCGCGGCTATTCGTACTCAGCCTCTTTTCTCCCGGCCAAGTTTTGAAAAACCCATTTTTTGGCATGTTTGAGCCAAAATATCTCTGGAAGTATTTATCTGTTTAAAGAATGATGTATATCATTCGAATTGTCTCGTCACGGCCGATTTTTGAGAAAAAAATGGTAATTGTGACATATGCACTTTAAACATGTTTCAAAGTACTGGTAAATCTTTGATTGTGATAGACACAATTCAACTAGCGACCATACTTAAAAATATCACGAAGTCAAAAACTATAGAGTTAAGTTATGAAGACGAAAAATTTAACATTCTTGCAAGGTGTAACAAAAATTTAAACACCACACACACAACTCTTAACGCCTTAATTAGCCAGTGGTATGAAATTGTACCACCAGCTTGTTACGAAAAAAGCACACAGGGTGTGTTAGTTAATTCGAGAGAGTTTTTTAAGTCATGTAAGGAGCTAAGTCTTATTAACCAACACATAACTGTTGAGGTGATAGGATTATTTGGACTTAGACTAACATCCTCGGTAAGTGATTATGTCGTGAAGACTGTGAGACTTGGAGTTCACGATCCTAATGTGGGTGTAACGCAAACAGGGGTGTTTAAATCCGGCGACATTATCAAAATGAGTAAACTTGCTAGCATCTCAACGAGAGTTAGGGTGTGCTTACTTGATAACCAACCGATGTTAATCATAGCGCTCACATCTTTAGGTAAAATGTTAGTGTATGTTAAACCAAAAGACTGTAAATAAAATGGCACTTAGATTTGGATACTCGAATGATGAACCAAATTACATCCATAACCAAAAGCCTCTTAGGGCAGAACCATTATACTTTCTAACAACTAGTGATTTCCGTGGGTCTTATGATGGACTCGTTAAAGATAGATGGCGCCATCCTGTTGACAGAATGAGAAACTTTGGACCAATGTACATCTGGTGTAACAATTTTTCGGAAAACTCAGGGATAACTCTTAGAGCTCACCTCATGGACGACGATGCTGATATTACAACACCAATGAGAATATTATATTCTTTATACTGCACAATGTCAGATGGTACAAAAATAACGAGGGACCTCAAAGAAATAAATTTATCAACTAAACAGATTCCGGGTACAAACTACTTCATATTGGATGAAAATTTTAGTATTCCAGAAGTTGTCCCCGAGTACAAAACCATGAAACTTATGACTGTAAAATTTAAACAACTTTCTGATGAAACAGGCGGTAACGAGTCAACTCTCCATGTAACAACTTACACTGTTGAGTCAAACAATCTTTTAACCATAAATAAATAAAATGTCACTTAGATTTGGATACTCGAATGATGAACCAAATTACATCCACAACATTCCAAGAGCACCTCGTTCGTTACACTACACTTACGAGTATAACGAGTTCACGAGCGTGGGATCTGAACGAGCCCCTGAGTATAGGAGACATGGTTTTCCTTGTGCTCTCATGTATGGGGGTTGGATCACCCAGTCCTCTACGATCACACTTTTGAATCATATTTTTGACGATGATGAGGTCATTCCCCTTGACAGCAGTATAAAGTTGAGATATAAACTTCGAGTTGGGAACAAAGCTACGAAAAATTGGACAGATCACGATTTGATAGACATAGAATTAAAAAATAAGGTAGTCATGGGGCATGTGTATAATCTGAACGAGTCATTTGTGATAAGCGAGTTTGTATCTGACTACGAGAACATAGCTATAATGTATATTCGAATCAAACATGTTGGTGGTAATCTATATGGTAACGAGTCAAACTTAGACCTCGTGGTCGACTACTAAGTTCCCTGTCATTTCATATCTCGAAAAAAGTTATGAAATAAATACATGGCATTAGCATTTGGATACACAAAAGATAACAGATACACATCTATTGGTGGTCAACAAGGCCCTCAAGGCCCTCAAGGCCCTCAAGGCCCTGACGGGATACAAGGTGAGATTGGTCGTGCTGGTCCTATTGGCCTAAAAGGTTTTAAGGGCGATTCCATAACAGGCCCAACAGGTCCAACCGGCCCAAAAGGCGATTCAATAACTGGTCCAAAAGGTGATTCAATTACTGGCCCAACTGGTCCAAAAGGCGATTCCATAACAGGCCCAACAGGTCCAACCGGCCCAAAAGGCGATTCAATAACTGGTCCAAAAGGTGATTCAATTACTGGCCCAACTGGTCCAAAAGGCGATTCAATAACAGGCCCAGCTGGCCCCGCTGGTTCTAATAATTTTTTGGTTACTTATTTCCATAATAGTGGTAAACATACATACAAAGCTGCAAAAAATAACTTATTTTGTACTAGAAATGACAACAAAATTCTCACGGCCATAATATCCACCCAAGGAGATTACATAGTTAAATACAAACTATCTTTGAAACCAACTAAGTTTGAATCTGGCAGTCCTGTCATCACCACCACCGATACTTGGTACTCTAAGGATGATGATGACTATGCAGATCTTGAAACTTGTATCTATGTAGAAAATACCATTAAAACATTTTTTAAAGTTGTAACCCAAGGTGATGTATATAAAACCTTCCCACATGAAATTTACATGGAAGGCATTATTACTCTTGCAAAAGGATCGACAGTTGAACTAAAATCTTACACAAACTACTTTGGTGATGATTATAGTTATCTTGTTTACGATGTTTATGACACAGTTATGATTTTTACAAAGATTGGGTAAAATAAAAATGAAGACACCATTTAATATGCTTATAACAGGATCGACAGAGTGTGGTAAGACTTACTATCTGTTAAACATGTTGGTTAACGAGTACCGCGGTCACTTCCAATACATATTTTTAATATGTCCAACGTTTGAGTACAACCAGACTTACCAGGACTGGTCACACAAAGACTCCCCTGGTTTTTACACGATACAATGCGATCAAGACCAAGTCGACACATTTTTAAAATACATATCGGATACATTCAAGGGAACTAACTCGCTAATAATTTTAGACGACTGTGCAAGCTCAAAAACTGTTAAAACCAGATCATCTGAGCTTGTTAACTTAGCTTTCTCGGCCAGACATTACAACCTAAGTACGATAGTCATCACTCAAAAATTAACAGCCATCACACCGGCTTACCGAGAAAACATAGCCAAGCTAGTTGTTTTTGACACTCCCAGTGCTCTCGCATGGAAAACCATCACAGATGAGTTCTTAGACATCCCTAAACAAGAACAAGACTCACTACGAAAAACTCTTAAAGAGAACAAGTATGCTCGGTTAGAAATTAACCTTAGATACCCCCGGACGCACAAAATAATAGCGTAGCGCGCGTGTAAAAATATTTTAAAACATACACAAATTATGTTTTAAAATAATAATAAATGGACACAACAGAAGAGACCGAAGCATTACGCAGCGAGTTAATAGATCTCGCCGAGAAAGGTTTTATTAACCAAACTAAGTCATATTTAAGAAACAAAAGAAGGGTAACACATTCTATGTTAAAGGGTATAAAGAACGAGTACATTAAACATAAGGATGATCTTAACCGACAAAAGATGGCAGTTAAATTTGTACTACTTACAGTATCCATTTCTGATAACTTTTGTGAGGATTACTTTACAATTAGGGACAAGGGGAAATTTATAGAAAAAATATTGGAGGATGAGAACATAATGTTTGTTATTAAGGATCTAATGCCAAGTTTCACACCAGATGATTATTATAGTAAATACCTCTTTGCGTTGTCGGGGTTAGGTATATTATGTTACAACCACATAAGCATAACGGGGTGTGAACAAAGTGAAGAAGAAGCGCAGCCGAAAGAAGAAGCGCAGCCTGAAAAACAAGAATGAGAGACTTTGTAAAAATTTGTAACCCACTAACGAGTTACAAATTAAAATCCTCTATATTGATTTTAAGTACCATGATACATATGTATAATCTCATCAAGATTTAAACTGTTTTTCATTTTTTGATAATTCTCAGCGGCTTTTAAACCACCAAGTTTACCATTTTTAACACATATTGGGTTTTTTAATATGTTTGCTTTTCCAACCAACAACTTTCGTGTTGTTGTTCTTTCATTATTACATTGACACACAAAATTCTTTGTCCCACATATACATGGGTTTTTATCTTTGATGTCAAGAAGATCTGAGTCTGGCACCATTTTATCTAATTTTTCACAGATTGTATCATTAGTGTACACCCCAGTTTTTCTGATACTCGGTAACACTTCAGATGTCACCCATCTTATGAACTGTTTTGCTAATGGCATTTTTGATCTAAGAGCAAGTGAGTAAAACCCAGACTCGTTGATTAGAACTCTTTGAGGTTGATATTGTAAAGGGGGTGCAAAATCACCCTCCCCTTGAATAAAATCACGCCATAAGATTTTATCTTCATTGTCGACATGCATTCTAATAGCCCTGCGTGTATCTCTATATCCAAAACTCTCGGCTACTTTTGACCCCAAAAATAAGATCTCATCATCATGTATAAAGATCTCAAGTTTTACACTTAACTTTTCATTAAACACTTCCATTTCTAACTTTTCCTAATTTATACAACACACTCAAACGATTTAAAATAATTTGTAACCCGATATCGCGTTACAAATTTACACACTTTAACTCCTAGTTTTAATCTCGTTATACACCAAGTAACCTAGTGCTATCGCAAGAATCCACATGTTGTTGCCTAACCACATTAACCCTTTGGCACCCATACTTAGAACGGTTGATAGAATGCTACCGATAGCACCAAATACAGGTCCAAACTTAGCAAGTATTTTAGCAAGACCGCGTCCAAAAGCAGAGACTCCACGAGCGCCGGTTGCAAGAGCTCTTCTTGTTGCTGTTACAATTCCTGTTATTAACCCTGCGATACTAACACTTAAGGCTGCTGTGATACCCAAGTTCTTTTTAGCCCACTTTTTAAACTTCTCAAACTTTGTTAGTGGGTTGTTTTCAATTTCTTCTTCTAATATTTTTTTACCCTCGACAGTTTTAGGTTTTATTTTGTTTTCTAATCTTATGTTATCTCCTTCTAACTCTGCAACCTTTGAAACAGCTCTGTATAAAGTTTTTAGGTTGGAATCTTGTTCTGCCACACTTCGATCCTGCCAAGTTTTTGCCTCGGTCTTCAAAAGCTCAATTTGTTCCTTATAACCAATATTTTGTTTGCGAATGCCAGATTGTACAATTGCTTCTAGTTCTCTACCCCACTCGGACTTACCCCCATCATCGTTTAAATTTTCCATCTCAATGTTTTCGTGTTGAGATCTAATATCATCGTAAGCCTCGTTGATGGTACTATTTAATGTGACTCTAGAATTATTAATTACACTGTCGTTTAACTCTTTGTTACCCACAACCCCGGTTTGACTTTCAATCACACCAGGCACAGTGTTAGCATGCTCCAATGTGACTTCAGTAAACTCATCATCGTATAGTTTTTTAGCTCTTGTCATTTTTCCACTTTTACTAGCACTGACTGAGATTTCATCATTAGCATTAATTTTATAAATTCCCAACTTATCTTCACCTACTCCATAATCTATGCCTATAACACGACCAGCGGTATTTCTTCTTACTGATAATTTTGTGAGAAATAACTGTGTGTGTGGACCATCGTTTTCGTCTAAGTGGGTGTTAAAATATTTTAAAAATACATCTTTCACCAATGCGACTCTCACAACATTAGGGTTTCCTGTCACAATAGCTATACTTTCATCCAAATTAGTAGTTGGATCACTAGTTTGGGGATCAAGTGTTACCCCCTCTTGCTTGTCGGTTGAACCATCAAGAGGGTCTTGATCTTGGTCATCATCAAGGTTAGTTTCTTGATCATCAGGTTCATTCGGATCAAGATCTTCCACTGGATCTTCAGGGTTTAGGTTTTTCATTTCTGGGATAGTTTCATCCATTATTTTATTATTATCATCATCATCATTTACTACACCACCAAGCCAATCTGATATTCCATCTACAACCCTAGTAAGCCATGCTTTTTGCTGTTCAGGAGGTTTTGTACTCTGTGGTTTTTGTTTTATACTCTGTGTTTTTTGTGTGTCATCATCTTCTACACCAACACCACCAAGCCAGTCTGATGCGGTGTCTATAACTTTAGTAATTCCCCATGGTTTTTGCTGTTCAGGAGGTTTTGTACTCTGTGGTTTTTGTTTTGTACTCTGTGTTTTTTGTTTTGTACTCTGTGTTTTTTGTTTTGTACTCTGTGTTTTTTGTTCATTGTCATCATCATTATCAAGGGGAGCGGTTTTTGGAGGTGGAAATTGTGTGGTGGTATCTTTTTTTAATTCACTTTTTACGAAGTTGTCAAAAGATTGTAAAGGAGGATCATTTTGTTCTCTTTTTCCAGATTCTATATCATCTAGGTTTTTCATAATCCATGAAAACTCATATTTTTTTTTAACATCAGGATTATTGCTGGGCTGGTCAAGTGTGTCTTGATCATCATCATCATCAAGAAGCCCACTATCGTCTATTTTTCCCATAACTTCGTTGAAAGTAGATTCGTCTATGGGAGTTTCTTGTGTGTCATCATCATCAAGGTCAAGGTCAGTTTCAATATTATCACCAAGATCTTCCATTTCCATTTCTGTTGCCATTTATTTCACTTCGCTAAGTTCTCTTTCGTAAAACCTACCGTGTATTTCTTCTCCTGTTGCGATATCTTGTATGTCATACATAACAGGATCACCAAGATACACTTTTGTAATTTTAAATGTTTCCTCCGTAAAATTAATTGTGTAGCCCTTAACAAATCTGGTACCTGTGTGATATTTTTCCACCCTAACGGTGTCACCCACTTTGTATCTTGGTTTTTTACCTCCGGTAGTCTTCCCGTACAAAGTCATCCAGACATCGTCCTTATTTTTTTCGTTCACATCTGTAGGTTTCATTTTAATGGTGCTATGTATACTGTGATTGTAATTAAATGTAACATCATCCAGGATGTGTAACCACTTTTTTGTTTGATGTTCTTCAAAATATTTCCACATCGTTGTTTTTAGAGTCCTATTTAATCTCTCAACGAGGGCGGCCTTTCTGTTAAAAAAGGCCTTGCCACCTTTTTTAATAAGTGTTGTGAAATGTTTTATCCCAAGTTTAGCAAGTAACGCGTTAACATTTTTGTTTTTGAATTCGTTACCATCATCGTATTGGACAGTATCTGGGTACTTACCAAACCGATGTTTAAATTCCTCTAACACTTTTTCCATGGCGTGTGAGACATCTAAACCACCTTTTGTTTTGCTTGGTTCTGTAAATGCATACCTGGACAAAATCTCTATACTCGTTAGAATCCAACGGTAACCATCGTTACTTGGTTTACGACCCTCTGTCATATCAACCATGTCTAATTGTAGTTGATCCCCAAGATCGCTAACGATAGTTTTACGATACACATGCTTGCCACTTTTTTGTTTCGTAGTCGTGTAAGTTTTTTGAGTTAAAATCCAGTCTTTAACTTGTTTACGACTAACACTTAGTCCCTCGGACCTTGCTTTTTGGTACAATCTTTCAATAGACTGATAACCAGTCCCCGGTGAGTGGTACAAATCTCTTAGACCTTGTTCTGTTTCAAAATGTGTTGTCATTTTATTTCACACTATACTATTTCTAATTCTAACAATGCGCTCATGTTTACATGAAAGTCAATGTTAGTCGTAAGTTTAAAACTCAACGAGTTAAATCTTTGTACGATAGGTGTTTTTGAGTTGATGTTATCGTAGAACTCCAAGGTGTCTATTAAGAGCTGTGTTGACGAGATTGGTAACGAAGCTATTATTTTACTTTGCTTACCATTTGTGTCGAAGTTTTGGTAACTGTTCACGATGCTACATTCGATGTTAACATATTTTAATCCATGGTTGACATTGACATGGCCGGAACTGTGCCATATATCTTTTAACAACGCGGTGTCTGGTAAAAAACCCAACATAGGACCTATTGTGTTTTCTAGGTTCAAAGCTTTTTCAGATTTTATCGAGCATGTAGAGTTTATGTGGTTTGCAGCAAGCTCGATGCCCTCGTCTTTTAGTTTCTTTTGGATAGCAACAAATGTCCAATATCCTTTTTCAAACACAATCTTATCAGTCCCATGTGTAATTTGACATCTTAAAACATTATGGAACTCCCAAAATATAGTCGCCGATCTGAGATATATCTTACTCTTGTTATGTTGAAAGATATCTAAACTCACAGTTGTCTTGTTCTGTGGTACAAATACTGTTAACTTTGACATTTTATTTAACACTCTCAAATAAAATGGAAGCATTCAAAGAGAAATATCCATACGCAGATGTCGATAAGTTCATGTTTCAACCCGTAAAAGACTATTCGGGAAAGACTCTGTTTGTTAGGATAATGTATGTTCATAACGGGAGAGCTTACGATATAAAAGCCAAGAGTTTTTCTTTCGCCTGGGCCTTGGATTGGCAACCTAGAATTTGGAATGTGAAAGGGGTTGTACAAGGATTCACAAAAGGTCTTTTTGCAGATAACCCTAGTAATTTAAGTATTTTTGTCCGAGCGGGACGCACGGGAACCGAAGCTCTTAGTTTTAATCCCACACTCCCGGATATTGTGATCACAAAAAACATGTCCAACTTTAACGACTACAAGGAGAATCCATACATCGCGGCTTTTTTGGCTGCTTACATTTCAACTTATACCTCTGGAATTAGTACCAAACATTTTTCAGATAATTTCATCGGAAACTTAGCGAGATTCCATTTGTACTACCACATGAGAAGATTTCTTAGGGATCCTAGTAAAATGAGTAGGTTTTTAAACCAAAGAATTAAAAATATAATTAATATTTCATCAAGGTCAAGAACAGATGGGAACTTGGTTAGCAAAACAACCACACGGTAGCGTTAGGAATTACAGACCAGAGATTGGTAAATTTGGACAGAGTGGTATTAGATATGAGAAACGCGGTGACAGAACCATTAAAAGTTTGGATGACTACAAAATGTTTGTTGCGACAGAGTCAACAGGGTTAACGCAAACTGGGCAGTTGTTATTCCAACAAAGTTTAGAAGCTTATGTGTACTGTGTACTTGGCGCACAGGCTAGTACCAGATGGGCTATCGTTGGTAAAGGTGCAAAGTCTTTACAAACACAAGAGGTTTTTAAGAAACTAGTTGAGGACACACTTGTACAAGATGACCAAACTGTAACTGTGTCTAACATGAGAAATGCCATAAAAAGTACTAATGTAATTTTAAACTTTGCAATTAGTCCTGGTGTCATTCTTATCCCAAGTGATATGATAATTTTAAAACAAAAAATACCAGGTTATAACAACATTTTAATGGTAGTTGGTGGTAGTATGGTGTTTGGTCACAACGAGCATATTAACAAAGATTTAGAAGAAGAAGCGACAGCAAAAGTTCTTGTACCACCGAACACACCAACACCTAGGATATCTACAGTGGATGTACCAACACCAGATTTAAATTTAGTTTACCCAAGAGAAATCCCACCCACAAGTGCAACAGAATTACAAGTACTATTAGCATTATCTGTGGTAACTGGGTATATTATGAAGTTTTTCTTATTACCTTAAATAAACTATGAGTGATAACGCAATAACAGATCAGAGTACAAAAGAAACAAGCCCCGAAAGAAAAGATGCTTGTGAAAAACTAAGTGATTTGTCTAAAAGTGCAAAGAAGAGAAGGTTGCTAAAACCAAAACCGACCATGGAGTGTGAGCCTTACTCTGATTTGCCTTATTTTTTCATTGTAAAAATACTAGGCCTTATTTTTGGTCTAGGTGCCCTGTGGAATTATTGTACAAGTAAAAATTGTACAACTACAGTCGTAAAGGAAAATGTAAAGAAAGAACATGTAATGAAAGAACCCAACCTTGTAAATTTGGACTAAAAATAAAATGGGTTGTAAACCTAGTAAACTACAAATTCAACATAACGGTGATCTTTTTAACGAAGACATCACAGTTCGTAAAAAATTTCTCACAGGGTTACAAGTAGCAAAAGAAAAAGAAGGGATCGAAGGTAACTTACAGATTGCGTTTGTCACTTCGAGATCTAAGAGGTATGAAAAAGTTACTAATATTCCATCTGAGCAAGTGACAGAACAAGAGTTACGAGCGAGTGGCGAAACAAACGATGATGAGTAAGTGAGTTAGACGAGCCGAAGGCGAGATAAACGAGCCAGATTTCTAATCCCTAATGTCAGGATTAGAAAACTTTTTTACGAGCCGAAGGCGAGTGTCAAAACTTAAAATTCAATACTTTGTAGTTGTTTTCCAACAATGTTTACCACACCATCGGAGACTATGTACACATAACATGTCAAGTCCTTTGTGGTAACCCTTTTCTTAATCTCCAAGAGTACACCATCCTGTGTGTTGAGAATCTTTCTCCCGGTTCCAGCTGCTGTTTTGTCACAAACAGTTCTCATATCTACTACCAGTGCAAACTTGTTACCTGTGTAAAAGTTTTTGATGTTTAATGTGTCAGTGGGATAGTCCAAGAAGAAGTTCTCCGCAGATCTAAAAAGTTGATGTTCTTCAAGACCTTGGGAATACAATGAGTTTGGTACTCCTTCGATGGCCACTTTTACACTCGTTATGTTTGGGAACACAAAGTGCTCAGAGTCCACTGTGTCATCGCGAAACAAAAGTATGATACCTCTCATTGACTTTCTGGGTACATTTATGTTCAAATTTACCAGTGTCGAACCCTTGGCCCATGTTTGCTTTTTCATCAACATCACCTGTTCGTAAATTAGTGATCTTCCAACATTGTAAGAATTTAATGCCTGTTGATACATCACCGGAGATGTAATTGTCTCGTATTCAAAATGTAGGTCTTCGATAGTGTAACCAGCAACTGCCTGACCAGATTGTGCCTTCATAATTTCTGTGGCAGGTGGTAGTGTGATTTTGTATCTTATGTTTGATTTCATACCGTATGGGGCATATAACCCTTGGTCTCTCAAGATTTTACCCAGAGGAATATGGACTTTGGTTTTGAAAAGCTCGCCAAAGTACTTATCAGCTTTTACACTTTTATCACCGCTGTCATCACCACTCATTATTTTACGAGTGTTCTCGTTTCCAACTCCTTGTGAGATCATGCATTCCCTTTTCTTTTCAGTTTCCCAAAGTGCTTTGTAAAGCTCATAGTGGGACTCTCCTGTGTTGTCATATGCAACTTGTCCATCGATAGTTATTTCTAGACTTTTTTGCAGGAGACTTGCAAGGTTGTTCAAAAACCAGGACTTGGTGTTTTTACTTTTAAACGATCCCACAAGATATAGGGATCCAGGAACCAAACAAACATTCTCATACAACTTTGGAATGTTAATATAAAGTTCTTGACCTTCTGCAATTTCAGTTGGTGTTAGCGTAAACACATTTTGTTTTTTAGGTCCACGAATTTGCGAGTAAGTTATCTTTTCGTAAGTTGGTAAAAGTTCATTAACTGTGTACATCTTATTTATTATACAGTATAATAAACAATGGCTGGTGTATTTAAAGATTTACCAAAAGAGTTATACGACTCACTATTAATTGTGTTAGGGGCTGTCGCAGTCTCATTCGCAAGTAAAAAATTAATGAAGGACAGCTTGAGTGTTCCAACTACAATGGAGGGACTGTTGAAACTGGCAGCTGCGTTTGGTATCAGTACAAGTGTTATTAAGGTATTGGAAGCAAAGAAGATCCTGCCTGATAACCCTTTCAAAGGATAGACATAAATTCACTTCTTGTATTATATTTCCCATAGGGAAATAAAATAATGACTTTGGTCCTCACTTCGTTCGCCTCGCTACGCTCGGTTAAACTGCGGTTCCTCGCGGAGTTGTTGTCCCCTCTATCTCCTCTATGATGTCAGCGTAGTACTCAAGATAACTTAAGTCACCCGCCATCTCCTCTTTGAGGTCCATTACATGGTCTTTAGCGTAGCTAATAGTGTTGTCACAAAAGTCACAGTCGTCACACATGACATTCCCACTAACAAGTAGGCTATCTAGTCTTCCAACTAAGTAGCGCACTCTGTTCTCCTTCTTTTGAGCTTTAATCTTCTTAGCCTCTTTGATAATTAACTTGGCTTCCAACTTGACTATCTTAGCTTCCAAACTCTTAATAATATTTGACTCATTGATCATTGACATTGTTGGTTATTTGTCAAACTTAGTGATCTAAATTTCGATTTAAAAAAATGTGCTGTGTATAAATAAAGGGCCGCCGACTTCTTTAAGTCGATGAGTGCGATTGCGTCGTTACTTTTTTCTTGACACAAAATAACATCTGTGTCACATAATGTAATATAGATCTTAACACTACCACCTCACCACACTCCTATCTCCATTTTTTTTCGGACATGCGGTTTTTACTCAACTTCAAAAACTTGTCACATATCTCCTTTTTCTAGACATGTGAGTGTCTAGAAAATTTACACACAAAATAAAATGGCAACAACAATTGCGTTATCTGGATTGTTTAATGCGATAGCTTTTACAGGAACCGGTTACCTGTTTAGACTTTTAGATCACAAGGGTTACCAGACAGAAATTAAAAGACACAATCTTGCAATGGAACATTTAACAGCTGCGAAAAACAAATGGTATGAAAAACAAGCGATTAACAAAGAGAAAATCACAGCGATGAGACGACAACTTTTAGACGCAAATAGTGATATGAACTCTGTTAATAAGTCCTTGTTGGACCTCCAAAAGATCACACACAACGGTAAGGTTTTTAAGAGAGCCCCTGTTTTAGAAGACTATTATAAGCCCTCCAAGGAGATGGAGGAGTACAAACATGTAGCGGTTGGGGTAACTGGGTTAGGTGTTGGTTGGTTGTTAGCTGTTGTGTTGTAAGATGGTATAAGACTCAATTTCATAACTCACGAGAGTTATGAAAAAATGAGTTTAAAATCTCAGGTGTACTTACCATCAACAACATGTTTGTAACACTCATACACACAATCTTTGTCCTCACACTTGTTCTCACACTTATTACGATGTATACAAAATTCACATTTACACTCCGGGTTTGTACAAGAGTTACAATAGACACAAACTATTTCACACTCCCAACACTCCTCACACTCACACTCACCCTTACAATCATTCATACCTTCACATTGACAACTACGACATACATTTTCACATTCCACACATGTACACTCACCCTCGCATTCATCTGTACCGGAACAAGCGCAATTACAACGGTTGTCTGAGTCAAACATCTCTTTGCATAAATACTCATCACCTTTTGGGTGATCCAACTCGCAAACTTCACAATAAGGACACTTACAATTAAAACTTTTAATCTCTATGTTCACTGACATTTCTATTTTATTTTGGCGGACCAAAATAAGATATCGATTTTAAATTTAAAACTTAGGGGTTGTTGTTCTTATGGAGTGTATTCACACATAAGGACATTAAGGTGTTGGGTCTCGGGGTTGGAAATGCACCTTTGGTTAGTAACTTGTCACCTTGAATTCGCCAGTGACCATATGCATAAGTATCCACACCTCCGCTAGATTCGTCAATCACTCGCTTATCATCTGAATTTCTCAAGGCTATCTTTGTAGTTTGTTCTGTAAACAGTTCCATTTTTCTTGACTTAATTCTGTTGGCAGTTATGGACTTTGTGGTGTTGTCCAAAAGACAGTTCTCAAAGTCTTTAAATGAAAGCCCAGCCGTCTTATGTCTATCAACTCCTTTACATTTTCTAACGGTATTGTCTTTATACATTTTCAACTCGATTGTTTTAATTTCCCCATTCTCATCTTCAACTTCTTTTCTTTCAACCCCTTCCGTATAACCTATTTGAAGACTATACACTTTAGAACACACCGCAACTACTTTTTTGATGATATTACCTCCAGCTTCTAGTTTGATTTTACGAGGCTCCTTACGATTAATTTGTGGGATGTCTCGTTTAAACTCATCACTATCTGGTTTTGGGAAGTTACTTGTATCCCAGTGTAAGTCCAAATTTGATTTTATATCTTCGTAAAAGTCATTTGTAAATATTGTACAAACCACCCCATCGGTGTCTATGTAATTAAGATCTACTTTCGCCCATGTGTTTTTAATGTAATCGTAGTACATCTCATACATTATAGTTTTTGACATATCAAGTATCGCCTGGCCTACAAATATAGGCTTGTTCAACTTAATAGTTTTTGTTCTCATTGTGACTAGTGACATACTTTCTTCTAAAATTAGTCGCGAGTCAAATGTTGGCTTCTTAATAAGTTTAAGAGCATCCGACTCTGTTTGAGTAACTTTCATGGATTTACGATTTCTAACGTTTTCCATGGTTTTACCAAACACAGAGTTAGGTCCTAATTTGAAGAAGGTAACCCCAAACTCATCACCCTCAAGAGCGGCCTTCTTTCTAAGTTCAATACATAAGTCTACAAAGGGTTTCATCCAAGCCTTCTCGATGTACTTCACTCCCTTGTGGATTTTAGTAAGGATTAATCCCTTGCTTATGTAGTATTTTAACGAAGAGTCTTTAACAATATAATTCTCTTTGTCGTTAAAGTTAGGGATTAACTTACTCATACTACCAGCACCAGGATTTAACGCTTCTGGTGCGAGAGGAATGCCGTTATGGGAGTCATGTAAATTGGGTGGGTAAGTTAAATTAACCTTTAAAGTGCAACCTTGGTTATCACCGCTCTCTTCATCCCTACCAAGACTTTCCCAGTTTAGGATGTCTTCATCGTCCATCCATTCTAAATTTTTGTATGGAAGTGGCATTTGCATGACACTCGCATATAGTGCGTTAAGATCTGGGTTTATGATGAAAGTGGAAGGCTTATTTGGATCAAAGTCTTTTAGATACTTGTTGTTGGCAACCGAGTACCTTTTAGAAGCCATAGAAATACCACCTCTAATTCCTTGTTCGAAGAAGGGGTACATATCACTATTATCAGATGAAATAAGTTCTACTTCTGCCTTAGTTATTAGTAACATGGCGTCCCAAAAGAATGAGGGTGCTGTTGGATAATGGACAGGGTCTAACCCAAATGTATTTAAACTTTTGTTCCTATACTCTTCAAATATATCTGTAAGAGCAGCCACATCAGACCAAAGATAGGCATCGTGAAAGTCTTGCATGGTTTTACACATAAAGGCAGCCCAAATATTTTGAGCATGCTTATAATCCTCATCAGAAAGATCACTTTCGGTAAGAATATTGTAGAACGCTTTTTGTGGGGGTAATTCTGTTTCTTTAAAGTTGTCAAAAGAAGTCATATGATCGTATGGATAGACACCCTTCCTTTTAACAAGGTTAAACTGTTCCTCGGTTTTACAACCAGCCCTCATTGTGACAAACGTTTCTGTAGGGAGATTTTTAATTAGGGAGTCCAAACTTTGACCTAAATGTTGAAGTGAGTCACGAAAGGTTAAAATATAGTTAATCTCTCTATATTTAATCTTAGTTTCGGTTTCCCCTTTAGAATTTACGATGTCCACCTTATAACTATACTTCTTCATTAAAACCTTTTTCTTAAGTTGGATTACTTTCTCTTCATTTTTGGCGATAATTTCAATTCCACCGTTCTCTTTTGGATCATTACCCAGTTCTCGGATGAAATGTTAGAGATCATAACCAGTAAGATTGTGGAAAAAAACCGGAATCTCTCTAGTTTTGCAAGCCAAAATATTACATAAATTGTGGGCAATACCTAAAAACTTGCCGGTATAGTGGTCATGATGTCTTACAGGCCTATTTTTTGAATAATTTTCTGACTCGGGTAATCTTTCTAGATCTGTATGACAAATTTCACAAAGTTTTTCAGTAGCCATTAAACGATCGGCTATAAGTAACTCCTCTCCTTCTAAGGGTATCTCCTTCTCAGTTTTATCGTAAAAATTCCTTGCGATGTCATATAGCTTATCAACATACTTTCGAGCTGAGAACTCACCTAACACTTTGTGGTATTCCTTGTGTCCATCCCCATAAACAGTTTGAAATCCAAATCCTGATGGGATGTGCTTATTTAACTGGGTGTCCTTTTTTACTAGATTAGGGTTTAAAATTGCCTCAGCATCATTATATATGACTAACGGACATCTTAAAGTCTTTTTATACCCCCTAAACCTAAGTATGTTATATCCTGGTTTTGGGAATGTGGTTTTTCCAACAGAGTTATTAACACACATCTCAGTATGTGTTGCTAACTCTTCGGGAGTTCTAAAAAAGTTTAGACACCTACGACATGGGTGAGGTTTTTTACCGTGATGATCTTTTCCCCCAAACAATCTAGATTCTGAAGTTACTGTTAAATAATGCTGTTTGTATAGCAAAAGTATAACAGTTTTCTCAGAAACTTTAGTGGATGGATATAATGGTTCGATTACCTTATTTTCCTTACCGTACTCATCACGAGCATGATCAAGGTAGTAAACTATAAGGGTTAGGTTGTTATGGTTCTCAAAGGCGTCAAACTGGTCAGGTGTTATTGGGAAAGTAATTCCTTTTAAGTTATACTTACTTTCACAAGCTTTTAAAACTTTATCAACCCTTTCAGAGTTTTTGTCTTTAGGATATAAAGATCGATCGACTGCGTAAAGGAAGCACTTATCATCCCAGTTCTTAATGTTTATAAGGGCGCGCTTATTAGCCAGCCACTCAGGTAAATTCACGAAGGCGTGTCCCTGTTGTCAAACTAATTTTGAGGTGTTAATATGTAAGCCATAAATTGTATCTAAACTCCAACCAGATTTTTCGAATTGAAAGGAGGCCATCTTAGACAATAAGGATTGTTTAATTGCTCGCCACTCAACATCTAGATTAGAAAATTTGTTTCTAACACCTATACTGTCTGCTGAAATGTACTTATCCTCAAAAAATTCAGTACCATCCTCCTTTGTGTTTTTAAACTTGCAATGAAGTTTAACAATTATTTTTGATGGTATGTTATCTCTAATAACACCCATAATTTGAGGCTTTAACAAAACTAATAATGGGGATGGTAAAAGTATAGTCTTATTCCTTATAATGTAATCTTTAAAAGCATTATTATGTCCATTTCTAACTATCTCTGGTTGGATCATGTTTTGCTCCAAAATACTTTGTGGATCTTCATTTTGAAGATTATTATTATTCCCATCATTAATCATACCTCTTTATGAATATATTTAAAAAACTAAATTGTTTTATCGATTTAGTTTTCTATGTTAGGTATTAGCCTAATTTATACTTATAATAACTCTTCCACGATAGGCTTCAATTTTCTCTCTGGCTTTCACACCTTCTTCATACCTTTTACCGTAATGTCGAAACACTTTTCTTTGTTCTTGTTTGTGTACACTCCATCCAAGGAGAAGTGGAGGGTAATTATCATAGTACCCTCTTTGTATAAGTCCTTTGTTAATTTATCGGACAGTTGGTCACATTTGAGATAGAAGGTGCTATTTTTCTCACCATAAAATCTTAGGGTTGTAACTTCATGTTCTGTCGCAAGTTCTTGTAATTTGGACAGTTCTGGGTTTTCCAATACGACTGGAATTGTGTAACCGCCATATTTGCCTTTGTCGATGCCAAATGTAAAGACTTCTTGGATTTCAAACTTAATTGGTGTGTCAAATTTCAAACTCATACTTCTTACTTTATTATAGCTATTTGTTTTGTGATTATCGATTCTTATAAGGTGCCAAGAAGTTATTTAGCTCACTACTATCGTCTTCTACATCCTTTGCTAAATTGTGGGCGCCAAACAATATTTTTATTTTTATTTGGTTTTTTCTTTCGAACCTTGTTGGGTGGTTGTGGTTGTGGTTGTGGTGGTGGTGATGGTTTTGGTTGTGGTGGTGGTGGTATTGGTAGTTGAACAAACCTAAACTCTCTTAGTTCATCATACAAAGTGGTTTTTCCATCTCGTTGTCGTTGTAATAACTCATCTAGGTTATTTTGAAAGATTCTGACTAAAAAACTTTCACCCTTGGCTTTGGCGCTTTCTACCATAAACTTGGCAGCCATAATATGATTGACTAGCGGCATGGCGTTTAGTCTAGTAAGTTCGTTAAATTCACTACTATGCTCATCATCACTACAGTCATCATCACTCTCATAAGCTTTACGTTTAGCATGCAAATCACCCATTTTGACAATAAAGTTCTTAATTCTAACTGGATCGTGATAAGGACATGTTTTTTTATTTGACGTTATTACCCCACCACACACCTTACCTTTTTTCTTTCCTCTTTTAAAAACACTTTGGCAAGGACCAGAGTTCTTAAGTTTGTTCTCTCTTTCGATGTTATATCTGATGGCATCTTGAACTTTCCTTTGCTTTATTCGTTTTGGCCTGTGGTCACTGCAAGTGGTTCTTCCATCTTTAATAACCAACTCACCACACTTTTGATTTTTTCTTTTCCCATATTTAAAGGTGTAGTCACATCTAACGAAATCATCCATACTTTTACTTTCCAAAGTCTCTCTTTGTATCTTAGCTCTTTCTAAATAGTCTTGATTACTCTCCATTTATTTAATACTTAATTTCTATATTCTACCTGTTAAAATATTGATTCTTATAAGATACTCTCACAGTCTTATGGTCTCCCGAAGGTGTTTGGAAAGTGTTTGGAAAGTGTTTGGAAAGTGTTTTTGGGGAAAGTGTTGTGCACAGTGTTGCACAGTGTTGCACGCGCGTGGGTATGTGTTGCACACGCGTGGGTATGTGTTGCGCAATAGTTTTGAAAAGTGTTTGTCACGTGTTCGTTACGTAGGAATCGGGTGTTAAAAATGCTGACGTTTTCAAAAATGCTGACGTCAGCATAAAAATGAGCCGTGGTACCCACTTTCTCCCTACTGACGTGCTTTGATGTTGGGTGCAACTACTTGAAAAATAGGAACACCCTTATCTAGACATTTTACGTTTGTCATGTGCCATGAATTAAATGCGTAAGATAAGCACCCCCACACACATATGGGCTTAACGACACTCCAGACACTGAACCAACAACACGCAAGGTTGTGTTGATAAGGTTACTAGACAACAAAATACTCTATACCTACCTGTACAAAATGGCTTGCTTTGCAATTAGAATAAAGAAATATTAAATAGTACATTTCGCGCGCCATAGATTACGTCACCAAATACAGTGCTTCAGTATTTTGTCCTTACATTTCTAGTGTTCTTAATATACGCATAGCAAGAACTTTTTGCTGATGGACAATATTACGATTTTTTAAAGAAATTACTATCAATTTGAATAGGGGTATATTGCAGCAATAAACCGGCTAGAGTTCAGCCTGGCTCACACTAGTAATTTTGTCTTCTCCTGACGCATGCGAATGATTGGACTCACAAACAAAAATATGTGACCATTGTGGGATCGGTTCTTCAAAGGCATACGTTGATATGTCATTCGCTCGATCACATCGATCAGGAAGAGCAAATCGCCGACAAAATGTCTAGTGTGACCAGGTTTGTCTAGTGTATGTGAACGATTCCTTTCCTCGTACTTTATAGATAAGGGGATTGATGCCGTATAACTCCACCACCTTTTTACGTATGCAACATGGATTGAAGACCAATTAAAACGTAAAACACCTGGGGCACACGGCATATAGTTGCGTAACACGAATAGACTGCCGTGAGTTTTCTCCATTTTTACATTTATTAACTTTAACAAGTCTTTCTCGATTATATTTCGTTATAAGAGTTGTTTAGCATGGTCGACTACGCGAAATAATAATAAATTTAGGTTCATTTTAGTTTGTTGATAATACAGACCTTCTCGTGTTGATATGCGAGGGAAAGGGGGAAAGATCTACTCACTTGGATTATCCACCAAACCCAGTGTTTTTATATACACCTATTTGCCAGAAAAGGTGTGTAATTATGCAAACCTTAATGTGCAATTTGCTTGTCGCCAAATTCGCACACCTTAAGCCGTGTTTTATAAAACAAGTGTGTAATTATATACACCTTGTATATAATACAACCTTGCTCGTTGCTAAATTGCACACCTTTTGGTGTGCGTTAATACACACCTTAGAAATTGTGCCTTTAAACACGAAGTTTTTAGGCGTGCTAAAGTGAATACATAGAGACGTTGCCAAGTAAATACAGCTTCTAAGACGAAAAAGCACTTCGAAAAAGTAAACATTCTAAGTCTTAGAATATTTCTATGTAAAACGCTTAAATATGATGCACTTTCCTGCAATTTTATTATACAAAACTTGGCTATATGTTTTAAACTATAGCGAGGGAGACACGATAGGTTTAGTTATTAGGTACTGTATGAGGTTCGGTTCACATGCAATTTCGCATAAGTTAGAATATTTAAAGGATCATGATGGATAAGAAAGGACAATAGGGGTAAAACAGAAGAATAATTTATTGAAAAGAATACAATTATATATACGCGAGCGTCTAAATGGCAAGTGGTTGAAGAACTAGAGGGCACGAAAAGAATATCAGTCTCTTGCCTGCTTTCCTAAAGTCATAAAATATTGCCACAGTAATGTCCAAGATTATCGTCCTAATAATTTAATAATACTGTCATATTATAGTCATTAGCGGATACGAATCACACGATATTTTAATTTATCAAGTTTTAACAAAGTCATAACAGTCCATGAGTGTATTCAAATAAATATTAATCCAAGACTGAAGCAATATATATACAAGATTATAGCCATTATAATAGCCAATACTATAGTTATATGATCTAAAGTGATGCAGTCAATGACATTATATAATCCTATAGTCAATCACTCTATTCCTATTGGAATATTGACTACTGTACAGACCTAATATGCAATCTACATCAAGACTGCATGTAGATCAAGATTAAAGTCATCATAACGTTAAAACGCTGTGTGTTTAAGAATCGACCATTGATTTTCGTTTGAAAATTAACCCTTCCTCATATTTATGCCATCTGTTAGACTGAATATATGCGCATTATGAAATCGCATTCAGAATAGCCCAACTATTACTTACTCTAGCGATTTTGGGCTGTTTGTCTTATGGCTTTTTGTCGACTTAACATAAGTGACTCAGATATAGATAGATAGAGGTATAGATCTATAGAGGAAACAATCCGAGGGAGCTTGCCGTTGACGTTCCTGATAATTAAGTTATATCGAACTTCGGAATATTCTCTTAATAAAATTGTTTAGAAATAGGTAAATACTGTTTGCATTCATAACTGCATGTACATGTTATTTGACCTATACAGCAGCTACGATCAATAGTTGAATCGGTATATTTTAAGCAGTTTTAAATTATACTGTAAGGAACGCATATGTTAAATGGCTGTGTCGAACGAGTCATAGTATTGAAAAACCAAACAAAACCATAGTCGCTGCTCTGATATATTTATTCCGAAAATGTGCCTCCGATACCAGATCACGGAACACGAAATGCACTCGCAATTCACACTCTCAGATTGGTTGAATATAATAGAAAATATCACTTTTATTCTCACAATCTCTCACATATCGTTTGCTTTTCGCCCCAAAATCACAATAACAAACCTTTTACTTCAGCTCAAAAATTACACGTGCTTTTTTATCCAAATATATCCCTTATAAACTCTAAACATTAATGTTGTCCTATTATGTCCTTACCAATTTGCTAAATAGATATAAATAGATGTCAAATGAGTCCCATTTCCCAACATCCTCCCCCATGTGACTCTGAATAAGTCACATGTTGTAATCGTTCATACTTGTGTATGTCCCAATGTTTAGTTTATTCGTCATTCATCTCCTGTTTTATAAGTTCCTTATTTTTCGCCTCTGCTATGACCGCCGCTTGTCGTTTTGTCTTAAATTCTTTGGCATTTGTGTTCAACTTCGTCTCGTAATTTTTCACATCGCATTCCAATTCCAAAGGATAAACTAGTTGAATTGGTCTTTCAAGGGTTGTTTTACCACTTTGAAGCTTGACTCCCCTGAGAACTTTATCTTTTCCACTGATCAACCTTGTAACCTTTCCGATCTTCCACATATTTCTATTCTTCTCGTCGCCTTTAATCAACGCAATATCTCCTTCCTTGGGATGAACCGTAGACTTCGTGTTAGCTTGATGACGTTGCCGTAGACTTGTCAAGTACTCTCGTTGCCATCGTTTCCATAGGTGATTCTTTACGCGTTGTAAGTATCTTGCCCTCTTTCGTAGATCACCGTCCTCAATATGATGACAATCTAGCTCTGGCACAACATTCGACAGTGGTAGAACAAACGAATTTGGTGTAAGTACAGGAAATTCAATGTCATCTTCTAAATAGCTTAGTGGCCGATTATTCATGCAGATTTCTACATCTAGGACAACTTCTGACAGCTCTTCGAATGACAAAAGTCCCTTGCCAACAACTTTGTAAAATGCCGATTTGAAACGTTCAAACTGTCCACCCCGCCAGGGCGCTCGAGACAAATTGAATCTCCACTTGATCTCATACTTGCTCAGCTCACTGTGAAATTCCTCATCTTTCATCACCTTGTTTAACTCTTTCGCTGCTGCTTGGAACGTTTTTGCATTGTCCGAATAGATAAGAGAAGGACGACCTCTTCTGGCAATGAGTCGTTTGAGGCTTCGAAGGAAGGGAGTTGTTTCGAGACTCTTCAAAACTTCTAGGTAAACTCCTCGAGTCAAACTGCATGTAAATAGGACTAAATATGCTTTTCCTTCTTGGGTTTTCTTAACTCTGTACTTTATTGGGCCGGCGAAATCGACTCCAATTACTTTGTAAGGAGTTGTTCCTTCCGTTCGCGTCGTTGGTAATTGTGCAGGTGTTGGAGCTTGATAAGGTTTCGTCATGATTTTTTTGCATCTTTTTTTGCATCTTTTTTTGCACCCCTTTCTCGATTTCTTTATTAGACGACGAAGTCGAGGTATCCAGTAACTCTCACGAATCTTCGCCATCGTCAGAATAACTCCCCCGTGGAGCGTCTCCAAGTGAGCTTCTTCTACAAGTTTCATAGTAAACAAGGAGTTATCGGGTAGGTAAATTGGGAATGTTCCTTGTACTCATCCATAGCACTTTAGAATATCGTTCGCATCGGCTTGTATGTTAATCTGAACTGAATCATTTTGAAACTTTGGATCTTCCTTTGCCTCTGCTTGCACCTGTTTGATCCACCATAGACGTTGCTGGTCAATCTCCTCGGTTGTTAATGGACCGTGTTGTCTGTCTCTTTTCACGCGACTGTTATCGAGGAATCTCTTCATCCACGCACCAATTCGTAAGGTTTTCGCCAATGAATGCTTCTTCAGAGCATCTCCCAGGATTGCTGACTCCACTTGTTCCACACCCGTATTTAGGATCGCTCGCATCGCTTTAGATTCGCTCTGAGAGTCGGCAGATGGTTGGATTAGGAGGTTTGGTGGCCAATGACTACGATCCGGCAGCCAGGTAGGACCCTTTAACCACAGCTTTGTAAGTTGATCACCTCAACTTCCGAAGTCCGCGGGGTTCTCTGTTGTGGGTACATGATGCCACTCGATTCCTTCAGCCTCTCGGATCTTCGCCACTCTATTTGATACGAACTGCTTATATTGGCCTTCGCCTTTTATCCACCATAAAGCCACCGTGCTGTCCGACCAGCAGTGCCTTTTGTGTGGAATGTGAGAAAGAGCCTTACTGGCGTTAGGGACCAAATTGCTTACCATGTGGCTCGCAACAAGTTCCAACCTTGGTATGGTTAGTCCTTTCTTCGCAAGTCTCGCTTTCGCAGCAAGTAACTCTTGAGTAACCCCAGATGGTTGTGTTGCAACTGTGTACACCACTGCACACAATCCTTCACCACTGGCATCTCCGAACCCATGAATCTCCAAATTCTCCACCGGTTCTTGAAAGGGTGCAATTGGTCTCGGTACTGTCACTTCTTTAGGTAAAGTATTTTCCCATCTCTCCCATCGTTGCTTAATGACTCTTCTCAACTCCGTGTCCCATGATAGCTTTAGGTCACATACTTCTCGACAGACTTGCCTTCCTTGCAACAACAAAGTTGATGCAATTCTTATTGGGTCGTAAATCTTCGCTAAACGACTTAAGACGTTGCACTTTGTAGAACTTTCACTGTTGGACTCTATTTGTACACTTAATATATATATCGTTCTCTTTATTCCATGGTGTTCCCAGGATTCTCGTTTCTGTTGGCTTCACACCAAGCTGCTGTTTAGCTGCTGTTTGTTCCTCAATATCTTCTTTGCTGTCACTACCTCCGTCCAGTTCGCTTGCATTCGACGACCATTTAGGCAGTGAAAAGGTTGCATTACCAAGTATGTCAGCGGCCTCATACTTGCGCTGCCTTGCTTCAACCACAATGTTACCGCCTGAAATAATGTCATCGACGTACATACTTTTCTTCAACGCCTCCACTGCTTCTGGAGCTTTGCTTTTCCAGTGATATAAATGTGCTTCCAAAACTCCACCAAGCAAGAATGGTGATGATACCAAACCGAAAACACTCTGGTGAATCGCAATACTTCGACATCAGCAAGTGGGTTTGCTCGCCAATGAAATCGTAATGCATCTCATTCACACTCTTTCACATGAATCTGGAGAAAAGCTTTCTCTATGTCGCCTGTGATTGCTACTGGGAAACTTCGGGCTCTCACTAGTATCTCCCAAAGTTTGTTCTGTAGTGGGGAACCTGCGTAAAGACACTCGTTTAAGGATGGGCTTTCAGGAGAGGCTCTTGCAGAAGCATCATACACCACTCGCAGCTTCGTTGACTTTGCATACTCTCGTACAACTTCCTTGTGAGGTATATAGAATTATTTATCTGTCGCTTTGTTGTTGGCTGGTTCCACAACGCCTTGCTGTTTCTGCTGCTCAATCACAGTGTATTACTTCCTTCTGTTGTAGACGGCGTTCTAAAGATTTCAACCGTTGGATGCTCTCAGTTTCGTTTGAGGGTAATCGTGGATGATTTCCACGCCACGGAAGACCCGTCTCGTACCAGATTGCAGGTGATCGCGTCAATTACTCTTTGAACTCACTATAGACTGTAGTTTGGTCGTGCTCGGATGTATCTGCAAGTCCTAACACATCAAGGCGTCAGAGATCTTCGTAATATTTCTGAGATGTTTGTGTAAGAAGCATAGTGTTGTGGTTCAGTTCCACACCAGGACTCATGGCGAACCATACAAGTTTTGTCTTCTCCGCAATTGGTTGACCTTCGATTCCTACTTGAGGATTTGTCCGAGTCTTTATCCGCGCGTACTCACCACTTCCCAACACAACATGAACGGGTAACTGAGTTTTCTGATCAACATCGATGAAGCTTGCTTGTTTAAGGTGCTCAAATTCTCTTTGCAACTTATCATAATGAGGGTTATCAACAGTGAGTAGCTCCCCCTTCTCCACTTTGATTAATTTGACATCCATTGCATAATCACAATCCACTGACTCAACTTTCGCCTCGTATATATCTAGTCTTGTGGTTTTGGATGTCAAAAGCATGTCAATTTTTGAAGTTCTTGTCTCGATAGGTTTCACGTTCAACATGGATGCCAGTTTACCAGATATATATGAGCTACCAGCACCAGAGTTTATCAGTGCTCGACATGTTATTCCATTCACCTTGACTACAACAACAGGGAAAATTCCTTCAGTGGTGTTTCCGGTTGCGGTTAACACTTTTCGATCAGCTTTGGCTTTGTCGTCTCGATCACTGGTATCACATATACTTGTATGGTGACGTCTGTTGCACTTTCTACATGTCGACTTACTGAGACATGCATTAGCACGATGTTGCCCTGTTGCGCAATTGAAGCAAAGTGTCTTTCTCGCTAAAATCTCTCTTCGCTCGTTGACAGTGGTAACCACTCCACAATCCCCCGTCTTGTGCTCCCCTTCGCAGTAGACACAGACTTTTGTTGCTCTCGTTTGGAATACTTTCCCTGACTTCCCAAATTTCCCAGGTGGTGCATCTTCGATTCTTTTTTATAGACAGGATTTCGCTTAGTCCACTGTCTGATCGCTTCGGCAAGTTTAGCAAAATCCCAGTTCTCCCAGTCTGGATCATTTCTTAACAAGTCGCCCCGTATAGCCGGAAGCTTGTCCAATGTCATGGAAACATTTCCTTGTACGTCCGCCAGTTTATTTAGTGTCTCAAGGCTTTCAACACTGTAATTCAACTTTTCTCTAAATTCTGCAATTTTCTTTGGGTTGGCTCCAGAGATGTGTGGCAAGTCCATTATCTCTTTAATATAGGCTTTCACAATCTCAGAATTTTTGTCGTATTGATCTTGTAGAATTTACTTTGCTCGGTTGTATCCTTCTACGGTGAATGGCAATGACTCTACACGACGCTTTACTTTAGCCCCTAAAAATCCACATAGATACGTAAATTTGTTTGTGGCAGCTATATTCGACTTATCCACCGTCTCTGTGAACTGGCCCCAAAATCTTGGCCAATCCATATATGACCCATCAAATTGTGTGATATTAATTTTTGGAAGTCTCACTGACATATCTTTCATATCTTCGCTGCTTTCAGTTTTCGACGTGCCATGCCCCCCCGGTTTTGGATCTTGATTTTTGGCATGAATTAGAAGTTTTATTTTTTCTAATTTCACCTCGAATTTTAGTTGCTCTTCTCGAGCGTAGTTTTCTTCCTCCATCTTTTTGCCGTTAAGCCATTGTTGAAGCCGATTTACTTCGTCTTCTTCTTTTACATTCATTTTAAGGGTAATCATTCAGCTTTCTAAGAGTGGGTTTGGTTTTAAATTTGAACGATTGGTTGGTGAGTAATAATATTTTAAGTGAATGTGATTGGAGAACCTAAAATTTGAGATGCGATAATAATTTATACGAATATATTTTTATCAACAAAGCGATAAAATTGAACATTTTCGCAATGAATCATCAAAACCAAACAACTACGGGCTTTCTATGCACTATTCTGAGTTCATTTACAAACTTTATACATGCCTTATACGGTTGCGGTTTAAAAGTGGTTTAAACCATGGTTAAGCCTGAACTAACTTGCCAATTTCTGTTAAAATTGCCGTGCGATCGACGGCGTTTGTGTCTAAAAGACAGAAAAGGGTTAAACTTTCTCAATAAGTTTTGTTGGCGTAAGTCGAAAATACAAGGTAAATTTCACAATGTTTTTACTATTATTATATTAAAAACAGTCAAGAATATTTTGTGTTTTGAACGTGCGAAGAGCTGGAATTTGACACCATCTGAAAGAAAAATACAATTGAAGCAGCCAAAGATTTAAAGATTCTTTTCGAAAATTTCTGTTTTTGTTAGTCAAAAAAAGATATGAATATAAAATGAAGCGAACTAAAAACATACTTGTCGAATGTCGATGCTGTTTATTTATTCATGTATTTTGTTTCCAGATTTATTGTCTTTGATAAATAACTAAATACCTCGTCATTTTCTTGAAATACTTTCCAAAACCCTGTTAATCTATAAAAGGTGCTGTAGAGTAGTTTCACAAACCAAGCAACGCCCTTATATTGTGCAATATAGAGTACTTGCGCCAAAAATGATTACATAAAAAGTAAAGTTCAGACAGATTTAAAAACACAATTAACAGATACCCAATGCATGTATCTATGACATGAACCTAAAAACGTTAACATCCAAGGCATATACCAAAGGTTTTCTTAATATCTAATGCGAATATTCTAAAATCGGGGTAAATGAAGGTAAACAATAAAGCTTTACACAGTGATGTATTTCTCAGGTATGAGATTTTTTAGGTTCACATCATAGATCGATTAGAAATGATAAATTACTGAAAATTTGACACTGATTGGATATTTAGTAAAGGCCAGGAGAGTTTCTGGCATCTCGGGAAGGGACAAATTTTGAAAATTAAGCATATTTTTAACAACTATTCTTCATAAAATACAATGCAGCACAAAGAGGAAAAGACCACAACCTCTCAAAATGACCCAGCAGCATAGGATTCACCTTCCTTCTCCTTCTGTTTGTCTCCCACCTTCTTCCTTTGGCCTCTACGCACCTTTCGACGCTTCTTGGCGGATTCTTTCTCTTGATAGTTTGCATTATTTACCCGAACACAATCTGCTTGAAATACTCCAACATGGCTAAGGACTCCTGGTTTCATTTCCAAGGCCTCTTAAACCTTAATAGTGGCCAGTCCACCAATGTTAAAAGTGGGCTACAGCATCACACACTCCCAATGCGAAAGAGTCAGATCCAACAAACACGGTTTTGGGGACTCTTTGCCAAATCATTCCATTAAAAGCCTCGTTTTGGTTGTGTCTTTTCCCATCAAGGCACTTCCTTAAGAGGTCATCATCATTTAAGGGGGCATAAATACGCTTTACTTCACGTATCATTTCCAGAGGCAAGCTCTGCACATGTTTATAAGTTTTAGTGTCCTTGGCTACACCAGCTATCCTCACCATCGGAACAATCGGTATGAAGTGGCCGCTTATCGGTAGAAGGCAAGTATATTGCATGTGTGGCAAGTATATTGCTCTTCATTGCCGCAAGGTTACCTTTATTGCTCCTGATAGCAATACCATGATAATTTTGCATTTTGTCAATCATGTTATCGGTTAACTTTCCTTTTCCACCTAATCGTTTTTTTTTCTTTCATCAGTTTCCGCAATGCCATCCCTAGCCGTTTCTGTACATGTCCGACACATTCTTTTTTGCCTACCACTACACCATATTGCTCTTTGTAGGTATTCTCTACAGCACTGAAGCTATCCCTGTTTCCAAATAATTTGTCATACTGAAGTTTGTGAGAACTTACTGAGCGGTTGAAAATCCGTTTCGCTCCTTCTGGTTCCATGGCTGGTGCCGAACCACTGTAGTTGGCTTTGCATTTTGGTGCATGTTCTGCTTTCCAAAGTTCATTTTCTGTATCATTCTTTCCTTTCTTACTCATTTTCTTAAGAATATTTTTCTTAGAAAATCATACGATTTTTTTCTTATAATAAGAAAATTTTCTTGGGAGAATAATAAGAAAATTTTCTTGCTGATTTTCTTAAGAACAATTTTCTTAAGAAAATGTGCTATTTTATTACTGAGAAAGTTTGATTGTAAAAGAAAATAATTCTTATTTTAAGACATTGTAAAAATTCCTATAATGAGAATATATAGCATGCATTTACAAATTAGAAACTATCTATATACAGTATATTTGTCAGGCCAATTTCTGGTTAGACCCGGTGGCTACATACAGTATATGTAGATCAAGACCTTAAAGAAGCGGTCAAGCCCATTCAGCATATGCGCTCTGTGAAGACCCTCACAAGAATACATAGTTCATGATGCACTCTACATTGAGGTGATATAACAGAAACCAAAACAGATCCGTCCTGAAGTAATCTTTCACTCATAATCTCGCATGCAATTATACAAGGGATACTGTGAGAAGAAGTGGATCAAAGACTTTTATTACATCTTGTATCCCACATGCATGACTAAGCGGACTTGACTGCCTGTTTAAGGAATCCATGCACTTCCTGCATGGTAGTTTATATTTGTAAAGTTCAAGTTCTATCTATCATGAATGCTTATGAAATATACATTCTATAGATCTATCACAGCAATACTTAGTGCTGAATTAAACAGTATCTTCAAACAATGTATCAAGGGCTTTTTGGCGGGCTCATTCCTTTACTACTCCCATAACATATCAATGTCTCGTTTCTTCAGTCAACCATTGAAGACAATCTTTCTTTAAATTCATCCCTACTTTCCCAACCTCCAATTCCCAAGACTCTCCTTGGTTCCTCGATGATCTGTTAATTTAAGTAAGAAAGCAAGAAAAGATTTTCTTTGCCAAGAAATAACATTACCTATGTTATACACTTATGATATCTACACATCAGATATCAGCCATAAGTTTGTTGAGGTCATACTACCAATTTTTGTACATACTAGATTCGAAATAACAAATCTCTTTTGGCAAATACATCTCTTTTGCACAAGAAAACAAAACATTTCAAAAGTTCAGATTAAGGAAATTCTGCAATCTTACAAAGTTAGCTAGGAGTGAATAGAAGTCTAATAGTAACACAAATGCATGAAGGGACATATTGAGTGATATTCACATTATGTATACTTTCGTACCATGTTTAGTCATTGACGGTAAACTCTAACATATATAATTGGACATTCTCATCATAACTGCTTTGTCCCAACTTTAACTTCAGTCAAAATATCAAATCTGTGCAGTTCTGTGTCACTGCATCACTGACATTTTGACAACATAAGCCAGAAACATTGTAAATCATCATTCTTGCTGATTTCACAGCAGTGCTAATATGGTTAGTAGGCTAAGGGGCCGATTACATGGAGCATTCTCAACCCCTGGGTTGAACTCAGCCCTGTTTACTGGGTTGAAATTTTTTGCGATTACATGGACGATTTCAACCCCGGGGTTGAAATGCTCCATCTTGTTTTCTTGTAATAAATAGTCACTAAATAGTAATAAATAGTCACACATGCTCCAATAACTCATGAATAATTTCAGCCCTGGATTGAAACGATTACATGGCAAAATTTTCAATCCAGGGCTGAGTTTAACCCTGGGGTTGAAATCTCAACCCTGTTTCAGCTAGCAGGGTTGAAATTTCAACCCCGGGGTTGAACTCACTGGAAGTACTCACTGGAACTGTTTACAATATGCTTGCTTCAGTTACTCAAACCAGAGTAACCCACCCAGCTCTGCCAATTTGTCATTTGCTGTGGTACAATAATTTGCTGTACACATGAGTTTTAGTTCTGTTGAATTCCAGAGTTTCAATTTTAGGTTTTATAAAGCATGCCTTGCATCATAACAAGGTTAGGATAATAAAGTAAACAGGGCACATTGTAATTAAAGGGTTAAAAGTTACTCAGAAAATTAAAATGTACTCTCCCTCAAGTGTACTTTTACCCTGTTAAAGGGAGATCAAGGGGAAAGTTGGCTTATTTTTTGCTTTTCAACTAGTGATTTTCAACTTTTGTCTATCTATTTGGTAACGAGGCTGACCAACCCATGGGACCTTGTTCGAAAGAGCCCCTGGGGGAAACCGAGCCACAGTTTGACTTAAGGAGGACATTACACCCAATGCACCTAGGGCCTGTTGGTTTTATTCCATAAAGGCCGGGCGCCTCACAAGCCAAAGTTAGATTGATCAGCATTTGGTATTATTTCCTATTTGGGAACTAAGCTGCCCAGCCTATGGAATATCCCTGCCAAGATCTGGGCAGAGTATTAATGCTGTATTTAAATTAATATCAATCAGGGCTTCATCGAAAAACACCTTGAGTGACATGAACCCCCTGTTAAAATATTATTATCATTCATTCATCAAAATATTTATTCAGGGCCCTTAAAATTAGTAAATACATAATAGGCCCTTGCAGGAGGATCTAAAGGTTAACCCCTATTATTGATCCCCCCAAAACAAATTAGTAGCTAAACAAATTAGTATGGATTAGTTAACAATACTGTAAGTGACTTATCATTTCTATGGGCTATAACTGTGAAATATTAATTGTCACTGCTAATGAAAATTGTATGTGATTTCAGGTTTGGTACAACATAAATAGAAACAGTGCCCGCACCAAATTTATCTGTATTTGGCCCTTGTATATAGGAAGTCCAAGCAATAAGCAAGCATAAATCTAGATAGGGATGTCATTTTATCTGTGTGCAATTACCAAATATATTTCATCTGATATATTATATATTGTGCTAAACACAGGTATTTGCGGTCCTGACACAGGTATTTGTGTTACAAATGAAATTTCTCTTGGGCAAGCGAGCTAGGCTAGCCCTGGTAGCCATGCTGGCTAGGTTCCATATAAATACTTCCCTAACCACCACCAACATAAACAGTCAGTAATGCCATATCAGGTTCTGGATAGAATGATTATTGTTATAGCACAATATACTGTAAGGATTATTTCCCTCTCATAGAAAGCTAAATATTTTGCTTTAGTGATTGTATTAACATCAAAGCTAAATGAGTCATTTCATATACTATTAAAAGTATCAATTCATGAATCATCAACAATATATTCCCATACCTTGCGGCAGACAAGTACGTGTAGTTTGTAGTCGGTTGTATTGTTTTAGACAGTTCGACTCGCTTCGACCACATATTATTTCAGTATTTTATTGCTTGAAATGATAATCTGTAAATACAAAAGCATATAAAGTTTTTAATCTCTATTAATAATATATTCTTGAAGCCAAAGGGACAACGATCGACTGGCTAAAATTATACATGAAAACAATCAATTATATACTCTATATTTACACGCAAAATCTAAAAATATTTACATAGTTTTAACACTTACTTGCCAAATTATTGTTTGAATCTTCAAATGTTGGAATATTTATTCGTATTTCGTTTAAAATTTGTAGAATATTTGGATGTATAAAGCTTTAATTCAACAGAATTTTTGAAAGGACGCGCTGTGAGAGCACGCTCGCTAAGGCTTCTGGGTGCCCATATATGGCACGCGTCTGGATACCATTAAAGGCACTGATCTCAAATATCTAGCAACGATAATCTCTGTCTTTCTGACGAAAACTCGTCATTATATCTTCCCAAAAATTCATTAATCTTTATTTGTATGGCAGTACAGAGTTCACCATTGTATTTGAATCTTTCACGCGTATGAGTCCACAACTCAACTGAAACAAAGTTCTTTAAACTCGATCATACTTATGTCGAAAGCCGGATAGATTTTTACTTTTAATTTGTTTAATATTGCTAGGGGTGAATAGGCTCTCTTGGCAATTGAAAGTATACAGGAAAATCTTAAAAATGCATGTTCTTAATTTGATACTACGCAAAGCATAATTAAAAATGCAACGTTTGCGATCGATCGAATTGACCTAATCGATCGAATTAATTGACGAGTGTCAATAACGTTACAACTATTCTTGAAACTAAGAAAAAGCAACGAGAAAATATCATTGTCTACCGAATTTATAGATTTTTAGTTCACTTCTCAAAAAGAATAATTTTGTCGTTTCAAGAAGAGTCAGAATATTATTCTATGACGCAAGAATATCATTATGCATGGAAATAAGAAAAAAATCCCCCGGATTATCTTGCTAAGATTAATTTTCTTATTTTAAGAAATGTTTTCTTAAAACACGAATAATTTTTCTTGTAATTTTTCTTGACAAGAAATCATTTCTCAAAATAAGACTGAAAAACTATCTTAAAAATAAAACTTTTATTCTAGGCTAGACTTTGATTTTTTGCACTGTTAATTAACAGAAAGTTCTGCATGCATTTCTGTAGCCATGTGGTTAAAAAAACTTATTTTCGTTGGTGTATTAGGTATTTCTTATTTTAAGAATATTGCAAAAACAACTGCCTTTTCAAGAAACATCGCAAAAATCAAGAAAAATTTTAGTATAATAAAATTGGTCTATTAAAAATTAACAAAGGTGTTGCTGTAATGAGAATTCTATATATTTTTGAGCTTTTAAAAATTTTCTTGTTTCAAGAACAATTAAGAATTTTTTTTCTTATGGCGCAAGTATTTCTTATTTTGAGAAACAACTTATTAATTTGAGGGAAACATTATCTTAAATTAAGAAAATAACTTTTCTTAAGAAATAACGATCTCATTTTCAGAAAATATTTTCTTAAATTAAGATAATGTTTTTCTTAAGAAATAATTTTCTTATTTTCAGAAAATATTTTCTTAAATTGAGAAAATTTTTTTTCTTAAGAAATGGATTTTTTGCTGTGTATAACAGTAACTCAACCGTGCAACAACGAAAAACCCCTTCTTTGCCAGGTTCCATCATATGAAACAGCTGTTTTAAGAATTCCAGCCTTATCGACTTCTGAACTGTTCAAATTGTTAATTTGTTGGCCAGCATCTTGCATGGTTTCTTCAGCAACTTGTTTTACGGCACGTAGCATAGCCTGATTATGGTAGTTAAATGCTCTTGGATTAACTGGTGGTAGCATGTTCATAGTAGAACAAAATCTCTCAATTGCTAATAACCCACAACCAATCGACCTCATGGTATAGGTCATTCTTCTGTTAATTTAAAAAGAATGACTTAGCTTTTCAGAGGTATAGGATGCTTCAGACCATCAACACGCGCTACAGCAAACTGAAAGACACGAGGCAGATCCCATACGTTTGGAATCGTCTTCAACGAGCATAACTGGCATTCAAAGCATTCCTTGAATGGTAATAGTTTAAACATAGTTCCCAAAATCTCAAGCCTTACAAATCGGTAGGCAATTCTGGCATCTCCAGGCGTCTTAAATTGATTTTCCGTGACATACATACTTTCTGCAGACTGTGTCGTTGGCACATTTTCTCCACTGGATGTTGTCAACTCCCTCTCGCTCATTCGGGAACGCTTTCCGTTAGAATGCTGATTTCCAATAAACTTTCGCTTTTTTAAATAGCCAGTACGACGTTGTTTAGGCATTTTATATCAACTTATCTGCAATTTAAACAATGATATTTGACCAGAACTCTTTCACACAGAATACAAGATGGCGCACGAGCAAAGCACTCATGTAATATAAGTTAAATGATTCTAAACACTAAAGTACTAAGGGAGGGGAGGGTCATCAATATCAATTTTTTTTATGAGCCCGAATACTGACCATTCACGGTTATTTGAGGACACCAACGCGTTTCTATGGCGGTTGCTAACTAGTAATATTAAAAGAAAGGTTACTTTTTTAGATATTTACGTGTTTCCCACAACTCAGAGAGGGGAAATAACAAGCCACAATGGTAGAGTAATCATCAACACGGGTGCAACATCTCGAAAAGTTTCTCAGGAATAACCACTTCAGAATATAAACGCCCAAAACTGGGAGAAAGTAACCATTTTCGCGAACTAAAAATGGATTATTCAATTTTGGGTATTCATAGGCAAAGTCCCGGTTGGACAAAGGGATATCTTGTCATTATGTACGGAGCCAAGTGAAAAACAATCATGAATATGAAAAACAACTTAGTTTAAAACAGGTGTACCAGGGCCATATTCAGAGTTTAATTCATGCTGGTGGCCATGTTATAGGCCGACTATATGTCAGTAGTAATATAGGGGCCGTTCGACCCCCTTTGTGAGGAGGCGCAAGGGGGCGCATCATTAAATATTCAAACATCATTAACATAATATGAGGGGCGCAACATCATTAACATAGTATGAGGGCGCGCAACATCATTAACATAGTATGAGGTGGCGCAACATCATTAACAAAATATAGGTGGCGCATGTTCATTAGCATACAGGGGGGCACATTATGTAATTAACATAGAAATTCATATATTAGTTATGCAACTCGGTGCTACTCCTTTGACATCTCTCAACCCTCATTAGTATGACGTCACAAATCACGGTAATTTTGCTGAGTTCAGCGTTTTCCCAAACCTGATAATTCCATAAACATACTTTATACCAATCTATCGAATGCTTATATTACAAATATACCTCTTCTATAAAGTTTTCAAGCGTTTATTTAGTAAAGCCTATACAAGCGAGATTTACAACCATTAAAGCGTTAGAGACATAAATATTTTAATGTGCTTGTTGCTAATGTAAACTATAGACACAATAGCTTAACTCATTAAGCGATTAAGTCAAAGGATTCTTATTGATAAATTGGAATAATATTAAGCACGTACGGTCACCCAAACAACCGGGACATGTTTGGGCGAGATTTTCGTTTTATGCTTACATGTCTCATTGGAGACGAGAGTCTCGAGACGAATCATTAGAAAGCTTATAAGGAATATTTGGAGAGAAAGCTTGTACAACAGTCTTAGTTGTAATATTTCTAAAATGAATGTACTTTCACAAATATAATATGTTGTTGTAAGATAATAAATATTTGCCCTTGGTAACAAGCGAATGTATAAATATAGTTCTTATAGGAGTTTAAACCTTACAAAGTCTCAAGCGTTTATTAATAAAGTCTATACAAGCGAGATTTAGAAGCATGTACAAACATTGTATGTAGTTTTCATACAACACTAAGCGATCCTATAGTTCGACGAGTATCTAGTGAAGTATTTCTTAGAGAACCAATACTAATAAATTTACAAACTTTCAAGCGTTTATTTAGTAAAGTCTATTCAAGCGAGGAATGACTATTTAAAATCAAATCTTTTCGTCTGAAAAACTTTTTTTAATATAGGGTTTTACAAACAAAATGTTCAACATAAAGTTTTAAAGATATAAATATAGTTTTTAGCGATGCGAAGATACAAGTGTAAGCATTTTGATACACGGCGTTGTCAAGGTAATCTTTCCAACGTGCAAGACACAAAAGGTTGAGGTAATTAGGCGAACACGGGTTTGCATAAATTGCGAATTTATAGGACGGGAAAATATTGTACAATGTACATACAGCACAGACATTTTAAAACACATTTATTGATTAAAGTGTGATTAAAGAGTGTCTTAAATGTCATCTTGGGAGTATTCACTGTCCGAGTCATTCTCATCGCTACTTTCTTCATCACTTCTCCATCTGGTAGGTGTTACGTGCTCCTCTTCTGGATAGTAAAACAGTTTTTGCTTTTTGGCGGATGCTATATTACTGCTTGAAACTCTTCGTCTCTTGTTTCTTCGGCCTGATTGTCGTAGTAACTTCTTAACTCCCTGTTCAGCAAAGTCTTTGACAACTTCTCGTCCACGAGACTTTATTGATTTTGGTACATTTTTCCCATCGAGTACATCTTGACCAACTTCTGTTGCTGCTTGTAGCGCTCTCTTTCCTACTACTTGTGCTCCTTGTTTATCAATCTCCTCTGCATTCTTGCTCTGTGAAGAACCACAATGTTGATTTCTTAAGTAATGTTGCGTCAATAGTTTTACATCTGGGACCAGTAAACGTCTATTTCTCGCTCCAGTCAGCGCTTCTCCAGCACGTTGATTTCCTGTATAATGATCAGTGAGTAGTTTCACGTCGGGGATAAGTACGCCTCTTATCTTTTCATGCGTCTTGGTCGGCTTCCAACGTTCAACTGATAGGAAAATGTATCACTTGTATATTTTATTTGGACTCATAAAGTACCTTCTATTTGTACCCACATTTAATATTTCATCACAATGAAAATGTGAACAACAAGCAATCGTATGTGTAAAATCATCTTTGTAAAGTCTGTAATGACAAATCATACAGTGACATCCGGTACAACTCGAATAAAAATCTGTCTATGCACAGATAGGGAGTGTACCCAATTGACATATGTGTAAACAATTTTCACAATTGTTACATCTTGTATCTTCAGACGAATCCTCAGTCTGTGTATCTTGCCGTAACTCCATCCGTGCTAACATTGTGAGGACTCGTCCATTGGTGATTAGACCTTTATCAATTTCCAATGCCGGAAGACCTTTGAGAAATATATTCTAATTCAATCAATAAGGCTCTGGAATCATAGCAAAATAAGGTAAAACTACATATTGTAAAATATCTACAATATTTGTCCCGCGTATATTTTTCCCTCTGTAGACGATTTCTCCTTTGGCATTCCACGTCAAAATGTCTGTAGATGTGAGAATGGACTGAACGATTTCTTCATCGTTGTATTTATCAACTTTATCGTTTAAACGCCGGAGTATGTGTTGAACGCGCCAATGGATCGGAGATGTTCCTTTGTTGCTATCTATAGTTAGAATGAGGAGATGAATTTAATATTGATCATTTTGTACCAATTCTGCAAGTACTTCTAAGATTGGAGCCAGTACCAATCCTAAGAAAACATTTCCGCGCTGAACAAGTATCTTCCTTTTTGTTTTAACATTTTTATTTTTGTTAGTCAGATCAATAATATCGTATGCAAAAGGTCTATGTTTGTCCATCGTGTGTTTAGGAAGTGTAAAGTACATAAAATTTTCCATACAATTGCATAGAAACCGAATCTGTCCTTGTGATGCTCAACACAGTTTGTTGTTGAGCTGGATGAGAAAAACATACAAGCTCTATAAACGATCTGTGTTTGTAAGATTAGTCATATCTGCTCGACAACCAACAACGTAATGAAGACCTTATTGGGAGACATACATATATAAGGATATCATACAGTATCTTAGGATATCATACAGTCTCTTAGAATATCATTTTAGGATATCATGCAAGATCTTAAGATATCATACAGTATCTTAAGATATCATTTTAGGATGTCATAGAGTATCCTAGGATATCATTTTAGGATACCATACAGTATCTTAGGATATCAGACAGTATCTTAGGATATCATATTAGAATATCGTACAGTATCTTAGGAAATAATTTAGGATATCATTTTAGGATATCTTATAATATCTTAGGATATCATATAGTATTTTTGGATACCATAAAGTATCTTAGGATGTCTATACGCAGGTACTCATAGTCCGAATTCATTTTACGTTTGACTGTGAGCCTGTAAACATGTCTTCTCCATGCAAAGTATGTGGAAAGATCTTTTCCACACATCGTATACCGTTCACATCACGAAAAGCAGATGCATGGTACGAAGGCATACAAAGAAAAGTTGAGTGTTACCATCAAAGGTCTACATTTCTGCAACATCCTTTCACTTGTATCGTAGCAGGATGTGCACAAAGTGGTAAGACTGTATGGGGTAAAAGTCTATTGGAGAATGCCTCGAAAACCATAAGTCCATTTCCCCAGCGTATCATCTGTTCTTATGGTCAATGACAGCCATCCTATTTTGATATGATGAGAACGATGCCTGGAATAGAATTCAATGAAGGAATACCTGCAGATATCGACAAAGCAGATTACCTAGATGTTTCTCAACGCAATTTGATCGTACTAGATTATCTCATGGCACAATCTGGCAAGGACAAACGTATAGCTGATCTTTTCACAAAAAGAAGTAATCACAGAAATTTGTCCGTCATCTACATTGTCTAAAATATATTTCATCAAGGCAAATAAATGAGAAATATTAGTCTCAACGTCCATTATATCGTGTTGTTTAAGTCACCAAGAGATAGGCAACAAATCTCTATGCTTGCAAGACAAGTTCATCCTGGCAGAGTGCGAGAGTTTATGAGGAGTTATGAAGAAGCTACGAACCGTCCTCATGGGTATTTGATGTTGGATTTAAAACCTACAACGGATGATCAACAACGACTCAAAACAAATGTATTACCAGGCGAGGCCTTAGTCGAATATGTATGGAAACAGTCCCATCGTCAACCACCCTTATAAATACAATGTATAACATCGAGAAGCGAATGCAAGAGATCATTGAAGCACCACAGCTTACCGCGGTTGAAAAAATCAAACTGTATTCTGACCAACTAAATCGATTTCAAGTTTTAAAAACAAGATGGATATTCCGGTCCACGATCGTGCAATAATTGTTGAAATCCTAAATATCGTTGAAGACGCTGCTCCTAAGCCTATAGAGATAACACAACCAACCACTCCCAGATCTATCGAGATGACACAACATGTGCCTACTACTCCAAAATCTGGCTTTCTCACACCACCATCAACACAAGGAGAACGACCCAAACTCAAACACAAATTTTTCCACAATTGGGTAGACCCGGCTGATTGGAAAGATAGTCATTTGGCTATGATGACTCACAAGGAAAGATTGAAAATGAACGTTTCTTATTGAGGGACAGACCAAAATATATTCCTATGAAAGCCGAGGATATAGTAAGTTTATCACGGCCCGAAGACAGACAAGAATATGCGAACTCTTTACAGATACAAAAGACGCCTAAACGATGTGCTCTTAGGAGCAGACCTTACTAACGCTGTAAAAGAAATTCTAAGCGATAAATGTGTTTTAAAAATGTCTGTGCTGTATGTACATTGTACAATATTTTCCCGTCCTACAAATTCTCAATGCAAATCGCCGTTAACGATTTACAAATAACTTACAAACCTACGCATAGAATTGTGTTTACATATAATGTTTGTATATGCTCGTAAATCTCGCTTAAAAATCACTGCTTTTCATTCTCTGCTACATCTAAAACGCTTGGAATTTTGTAAGGTTTAAATTCCTTTAAGAACTATGTTTATACATATATTCGCTTTCCAAACATATATTTGTATTTCTCTATAAGACCTTAGCTATGCCGATTACTTTAAGATCTTCTCGTTTTAGAAAACTATATTTCTGCTTGTAATTACTTCGCATAAGGCAATAATATTTTACTAGGTTAAGTGTCGCTATATTAAGTTGTATAAGCCGTTTCATCTAAGGTGATATTACGGATAGGAGAATATACAGGGTGTCCCCCAAAAAACTATTGAAATAACGTATTGTTAGAATTTGAATGCCTCAGCACTCTGATGAACCCACGAGTGCATAAAAGCTTGACATAAGTAAATTTGATGCATAATTATGAAGCTGTTTAAAAGAATGTTTGTAAGAGAGATTTATGCCAAGAAAATTACGTGCATCAAACAAAGGATATTTGAATTTCTAAAGGTCTCCTTTTTTAATTGCACCCTGTCAATATTTTACGCATCTTTGCGTTCAGCTTAGTTCTAGGGCATTCAAATTCTAACAATACGTTATTTCAATAGTTTTGGAGTTTTTTGGAACACGTACCCTGTATTTACTCGTTGTCGAAACGGACTGTTTTTGGAACACGACGCTTGAGAACTTTATACGGACGCTTAGCTATTGCAATTGTGATGGTTCAGCTTAATGATTGTTTCGCCCAAACAAGCCCTTTGACTTAATCCCTTAATGAGTTAGGGTATTGTCTCTATAGTTTACATTAGCAACAAATACATCAAAATATATACGTTTCTAACGCCAAAATCTCCCTTGTATAGACTTTACTAAATAAACGCTTGAAAACTTTGTAGAAGAGGTATATTTGTAATATAAGCATTCGATAGATTGGTATAAAGTATGTTTATGGAATTATCAGGTTTAGGAAAAACGAAAAACGCTGAACTCAGCAAAACTCACCGTGATTTGTGACGTCATGCTAATGAGGTTTGAGAGATGTCAAAGGAGTTGCACCGAATTGTAAAACCAATGAATGTTTATGTTAATTACATAATACTCCCCCTGTATGCTAATGATCATGCGCCCCCGCTGTATACGTTAATGATGTTGAGCTCCTAATATTATGTTAATGATGTTGCCCCTCCTCATATTAATTATGTTAATGATGTATGAATATTTAATGAGAACGGCCCCTATATTACTACTTATGTCAATTTGGTATATGTTGTTTTATTGTCTAGATTACATTTTTTAATATTAATTTCTCTTCTGCAGTTTACTGGCCTGACGACATTTGTGAATATTACGATGGTCCGGGTAAGCGTTCAAGATAATTGATGTTAATTTTTCTTAATTGATTGAATATAGGAGCCAGTGACTGAGGTTTTATAGGTATCATGTTGTACCGACCACGGTGCATGTATGACCAATAAATACAATGTCGACGAGACACTATATTGAAGAGCGTGATTTGGCCCTGTGTTAAGGCACGAGACACAAACATCCAAAATGAACAATACCTTTAATTATCTAATTTCTTAGGTTGTGATCCCGCGTGGCAATGTTTTTACGTCGGGTCAAATAAATCAAAAGTTTTTGTTAGAGCTCGCTATAAAGGCCTAAAGACAATGCCAAGGAACTTTCCAGCAAATACAACTCATATGTAAGAATACAAAAGTTTATATGAATAGTATAGTAACAGTTGAAGTTTTGTATTTGAATGCTTGCAGATAATGATCTTTGTTTTATGTTGTTAAATTTGAAGTCACACGTAGGCCTACTATGGCCCTTTTACTTTCATTATTCTATTCGATTATGTATATATCTACAAGTTGTAGATACAGTGATATCTCTTGATGTGGAGATATTGTTGCAACTCTAAACAATATCATGTTAGTCTCTCGCAAATCACGCAATAATTATATACTGCGACATTCATAGGCCATCTAAATTTCTTTCACGTATCTGAGATTCTCAGTTGATATAATTCCTTTCAGCCGATGGAAAGCTCAATCGAATTATTGACGCACGCGGAAATTTGGGAATGCCAGAAAAAGCATTAGAGCTTTTGGGGAAACTCTATGGCGGTCTAGTCTCCATTTTCCTTTCTACAAGATTGCATATCATGGCACTATGTGTAATTGAGAGCAAACACTGTTAATTTATGGAACACGCCATACAGGCAGAGTGTAAACTTCCGGGTGGTGCTCGCGATTAACGTGCTGGAATTTATTGCTTATCAGACTCTTAAAATTATATTAATATACGTATTATGTACTTCTTTCCTTTCGATTTAACGAAAACTTTTGATCTACTATGATCCGTATCAACTAAATATCGTCATACTATTTACCCTTAAAAAATATGGTTGCAGAGTTCAAGACAAGATTACTCCCCCTGTAGCATGAATTAATTCGAGAAATGCGTTAAACTGCATTAAATAAACTATTTTATATGGCGGAACGCATGAAAGAGAAAATTTCGACTCCTGCAAAGCTACATAATACATTCTGCACGTTTTTAGACGAAGACGCATTGCCAAAAAACTCGATTCATAAAAAGAAAGAAAAAAGGCTTAAAAGGCGAAAATGTTAGATATTTTCAAACGGAAAACAAGATGACGGGAAATCTCGGAGCGTGCATGCACATAAAATATAATTACTTTTTAAACGGTAAAACATTTTTATAGCAAAATGGATGAAAACATTCTAAAATCAACTGAGAAAATGCTTTAAAGACCAAGAAATACAGTTAAATAACTTCAAGCGATTGTGATTTCTTGAAACTGTTTTAATTGATTGTGGTGGATAATTCTTCTCTTGACGCGAACTCCTTCGTTTTCTTCATACATTATCCGCTACGCAACTTCTTCGAGTCGTTTAAAAATTATCTACGGTCATGTCCATGGCTTGTTTAACTTCATGCATCTTCCTCTTCGGGTTTTCCTATCCAGCCACAACACACGATCTTTTTCTTTGAAAACGTTAGGTCTTGCCCATCGATCATAGAAATGTCTCTGGGTGTTGCGGGCGGCATCTAGAACGTCCTTTGTTGTTTAAACGCTTTTGTTATTAACTGCTGATCTGAGCATACTACGCGTGTGAGACAACACGTTTCTCGTCTTTACTGCTTGGTTTCACAAGGTCGTTGGCAAACGAAGTTCTCTCCAAAAGACTTGGCGTAAATCCGGTGCTGCTATGTACAGCAGTGTTGTACGCGAAGCACGACGAAGATACATACAAGTCTGCCACCACTTTTTCCAGCATGTTGTTCACCGTTCGAATACTTCTCTCCGAGGCACAATCCGATTGGGGATGGAATGGTGTGGTGCGGATATTTCATATTTCAAGGAAATTGCAGACTTCCTCAATCATTTTTGCTGATAGGTTTTTTCCTTGATAATGGTGAAGTTGCTCGGAGCACCACGAGCAGGGTACTCCCCCCCCATATAGCACCATTAGTAATTCAAGCGAATGTATGTATGATGTCAACAGGGGTATGCGTCCAAGAGTTCGTACTTAGTGTACGCCCAAGAGTTTGTACTTAGCGTGCGTACAAAGCGTTACGTCATGCCTATATCTTTTACGTGTGAGCACTCGGCAGAACATTTTAAAAACTTTGGAAAAGATCATGAGGCGACTCTTGATTTCTTGATGAACTTGAAGCGGGATTCAGGCTTTTCTAATTACAAGGGCATTTTGAAATATCTTTCGTATTGGATTAATGATCTCTAAATTACTATGACATTGTGCGTGGGACACTTTTATGTGTAAACGTATGATATGTATTGTTTAGCTCTTGTTCATTGTTTATTGATGTAAGGCTGTTGCTTTGAGAAATAAATTGTTTAAAACATAAATTTGTGTATTAGTTTATGTGTGAATTAGATTGTTTAAAACACTAATCTGTGTTTATGCGTGCGATATAACTACCGTGTGTACAAAACGTTAATCCATGTGTTAATTGATACATGCAGTCAACCAACGCGGTTGGTTTATTTATGTGTGAATTAGGTTGTTTAAAACACTAAGCTGCGTGTTAGTTTATGCGTGCTAGTTTATGCGTGTGTCTTAGCGATGTAAATACCGTGGGAGCGTGTATACAAGATGTAAATGAACATCTAAGTTTCGTTCTATATTCTTTTATAATAGTTATTGGTCTTAAAAGAGCCGGGGTTTTGGGTTTTTTCTTTTCTACCATTCCAAACCATTCAGGTAAACGTTTAGAGGGTCGTCCATCCCTAAATCCACCATGGATAAATCTTGGACGTTCGTCTCCGGTTCTTGTTGCTGTTCTTGTTCTTGTGGTTGTTCTTGTAGTTCACGACGCTGCCGTTTTACTTCGAAACTTATCACAAACGGCGTGTTATTCTCAAGAGCATACTCGTAGAATTCCTTGTACCTCTCAAACTCTTTTTTTCTCTTAAGTCTATTCTTTCTTGAACGTTCGACTTCTTTCTGTCTTTTCTCCATGATGAGTGTTAGCCTAAATGCGTGTACCTAGGCCTTGTACGTCCTCGCTAAATTGACTTAACGCACTCATGTACGTCATTTCCTTCCGCTCCCGTGTGGCGTAGAACAGAAAGTTCGCACGCAAATGTTAAGCATTGATTAAGATCGTACGCGAGTGATTTTGCTTCAGCTCACTTTACACTACGTTTGCGGGGACCGCTGTGCATGGGAGATAAAGTGGGTTATACGAATACGAAATCGTACTGATTTTAGGGCAAAATATTGTTGCTATGGACAACGCTTTACCAGGCTGCATGCATAAATTAACTAAGACACGGAGTCGTACCCAGGGTCTATGAGCTTTTTTTGCTCATGCGTCTTCGCATTTAGTTTGCATTTTTCTCATGCGTCTTCGCATTTAGTTCGCATTTTTCTCATGCGTCTTCGCATTTAGTTCGCATTTTTCTCATGCGTCTTCGCATTTAGTTCGCATTTTGCTCATACGTCTTCGCATTTTCTCATGCGTCTTCGTATTAAGGCCCTTTGTCGTCCGATGGCCCGGAATATCTCAGCCTAGCTGACACTAAGTGCGCATTCTGTTCATGCGTCTTCGCATTAAGGCCTTTGTTGTCCTATGCGCCTTCGCATTTTGCTTCGCATTCTTCGCATTAAGGCCCTTTGTGCGCGGGAAGCCCGATTGATAGTAAGGCTTGCATCCTTCCTACGGGAAAAGCAATTTTGTGAGCGCATCCGTACGTAATGTTTGCACACCTCAATAACAAACAAACTTTTAAAAATTTTTGCAAATAATTTTTTCTTTTTTTCCAATACAAAAGTGGTTTAATTTAACATTAGTTTACGCAAAAATTAAACAAAAAATTGTTCAATTGGAATCTTCGTCATTGTTAGAGCAGCGTCTTTCATTCACCAGCTTTTCAAAAAGAAATTTCCTCTTTTCAATAGCAGCAGCCAAAGCTTCGTCAGGATCGAAATCGTCCTCGTCAACCAGTGCATCTCTGGTTTTCATTATTTTCCGGTGTATTGGATCCCTTTTTAACGCCCTCATCCAAACCATTCGTTCTAAATAGACTTTTTGAACTTCTTCTCGTAGTCTCGGTGAATACAGTAGGGTAGCTTTCGCTATAGCATCTTCCTCATTAAAACCTTTGTTTCCGAATTCTTGCGATAATTCTTCGCACTCCGGAATCAATTTTTCTTTTGGGAAACCTATTAATGTCTCCCATGGATCCAATTCATCTTCATCAACTGTCTCATCATTCTCACTGCGTTCCTCGACATTCTCACTGCTTTCCTCGGCATTCGCACTGTTTTCATCATCATCTGTCTCGGCATTCTCACTACTTTCATCATCATGTGATGAGGTTGCTACATCCTCATCGGATTCTGTATAACGGGATTTCTTTCGGGGAATTTCATCATCTGTGATCACTTTATCATATACTGGCTTATCTTCGTATTCCATCACGGAGTCGTCGTTAAAACTATTGGGGTTTTCGTATGCGCAATGGTTCGCTTTATGCCGCCTGACATTATAATTTAGACATCGATCACACTGATAAGAACCCATAGTCTACTATACGCTCCCTAGGAATGAAAAGAAAGTCAAGTGGCTAGTTATAGAGTGGCTAGTTATAGAGTGGCTAGTTATAGAGTGGCTAGTTATAGAGTGGCTAGTTATAGAGTGGCTAGTTATAGAGTGGCTAGTTATAGAGTGGCTAGTTATAGAGTGGCTAGTTATAGAGTGGCTAGGTATAGAGTGGCTAGGTATAGAGTGGCTAGTTATATAGTGGCTAGTTATATAGTGGCTAGTTATATAGTCGATAAACGTACGGTTTGCTTGTGGGACAATACAGGCGAACTATAGTTTGAACGCCATTCAGACTACGCATGCGCATGACTTTCATCTCTGGGCAATTTTCAATTCTCTCGCACATTAGGTGTTCATTTCTGCCCATTTCTTCGCATGTATATTAGTTTTGGCAGTGTACACTTGTATGAGTTATTCCGGGCAATCGTACCTGATTGGGCCTTAATGCGAAGAATGCGAAGCAAAATGCGAAGAATGCGAAGCAAAATGCGAAGGCGCATAGGACAACAAAGGCCTTAATGCGAAGACGCATGAGAAAAATGCGAACTAAATGCGAAGACGCATGAGAAAAACGCGAACTAAATGCCAAGACGACAAGGGCCTTAATGCGAAGACGCATGGACTGAATGCGAACTTAAGACTAAGTGTCAGCTAGGCTGAGATATTCCGGGCTATCTTGCGACAAAGGGCCTTAATGCGAAGACGCATGAGAAAATGCGAAGACGCATGAGAAAATGCGAAGACGCATGAGAAAAATGCGAACTAAATGCGAAGACGCATTTTGCCCTAAAATCAGTACGATTTCGTATACGTATAACCCCCTTTATCTCCCCTTTGACGATAAACCTCAGGCACAGCGGTCCCCGCAAACGTAGTGTAAAGTGAGATGGGCAAAATCACTCGCGTACGATCTTAATCAATGCTTAACAGTCTTATATTTGCAATTAGAAAAATTAACATGGCTAAGAAACATCAAAAAAACATTGTTGAGATTAGAAACATGAAAAATTCTCAACAAGAAAAATTTCTTAAAGATCTAGGAAATCAACCATGGGAATATATTTACTTTTTTGCTGATGATCCCGATAGCATGTGGGACATTTGGAAGCAATTATTTCTTGAAGTTTTGAATAAACATGCACCTTTTCAATGTAAAAAAATAAAGTCAAGTAGAATTCCATGTATTACAAAAAATATTAAAAAGTTAATAAATGAGAGAGACAAGCTTAAAAGAAAGGCTTTTATCACAAAACTTGAATCAGACTGGCAAAACTTTAAAAAAGCAAGAAACAAAGTAAACATAGAACTAAAAAATGCCAAAACAGAATACTATTCTAGTAGGATTGCAAATCAAAAACAATGTCCAAAGGAGGCATGGAAAACAATAAATTCTTTGTTAGGCCGTAAAAATAGACCTACTCAGGTAAATGAGTTAAATATTTGTGAGGAAACTTTACAAAGTCGGGAGGAAATTGCTGAAGGTTTTAATAAATTCTTCTCAGACATTGGTCCAAGTTTAGCAAGTGAAATTAATAACTCTGAAAGTAATTTTCTACAATACATTAAAACATCTGAATCTGAATTCACTAATTTCAAAGCTGTAACTATAGACAACATATATCATCTCCTCCGAGGCCTTTCAAGTTTCAAAGCAACTGGCATAGACAACATCTCCAGTAAAATTATTAAAATAGCATCACCTATTATTTCTAGCTCATTAACTTATATATTTAATCAAACCATGACCTTATGCTCTTTCCCAAGTTAATGGAAAGTAGCAAGGGTCACACCACTGTATAAAAGTGGTCAACGAAATTTACCAGGAAACTACAGACCTATTTCAGTTTTACCCGCCATAAGCAAACTTATGGAAAGGATTCTCTACAATCAATTGTATGATTACTTAACCCAAAATGAACTGCTTTCCGAAAATCAATTTGGCTTCAGAAAATTCCATTCCACTGCTACTGCATTACTAGATTGTACAAACAGTTGGTATGTGAACATGGATAGAAAGCAATTCAGTTTGGTAGTATTCATTGATCTAAAAAAAGCATTTGATACTGTGGATCACCAAATTCTACTTAACAAACTAGAACTTTGCGGAATCAAAGGGAATGCATATTTACTATTGAAATCATATCTTTTTAACCGAAATAAAAAATGTAGAGTGAATGGATTTGTTTCATCTGAGCGCAAGATTAAATGTGGTGTTCCTCAAGGCTCAATATTGGGGCCTTTGTTCTTTCTACTATACATAAATGATTTACCACAATGCTTAAATGAAACTAGGTCCCGATTATTTGCTGATGACACAAATTTAACAGCCACGGGTGATACTATAGATGATGTTGAAGTTGCTATGAACACAGACTTAGAGAACCTTAGAAAATGGTTAATAGCAAACAAGCTTAGTCTCAATGTTGCAAAAACTGAATTCATGCTAATTGGATCAAAACCAATGATAAATAGTGTCTCGAATCATCAGATTAAAGTTAATATAGACAAAACAACAATTAAACAAGTTTTTGAATGCAAGACATTAGGAGTAACTGTTGATCAACATCTCTCCTGGAAAAAAAATACTGAAAATGTATGTAAGAAAATAAATTCAGGACTCGGTGCCCTTCGTCGTTTGAGGGAATTTGTTGACAGAGACACGCTTCTCTCTGTTTACAATGCAATAGTGCAACCATACTTCAATTATTGTTGTGAAGTATGGAATGTGTTTGGTGAAACCCAGTCAACAAGACTACAAAAACTGCATAATAGAACAGCTCGCATAATTACATATTCGAGCAATGAAGTTCATCATGATATCGTGTTAAACGAATGTTTAAAATTTTAAATAACATGGGACCGAAGAGTCTCACAAACCTTTTTACTAACAAAAACGAAACGACAAGTTACAATCTTCGGAACGTTTCATCGGCCGTTTGTTTGCAACAACCTCGTACAAACAACATGAAAAATAGTTTCATGTTTGATGGGGCATTCATATGGAACTCTTTACCAAAGGAAATAAGAGAAAGCAAATCACTGCAAATCTTTGAACACAAAATCGCTACTCACAACTGCTAATAACCAGTTGTAAATAATTTGTAAAATACCGTAACTTTATTCTTATTGGATTATTGGTATATTAATACCTTAGTTGATACTTTATACTTTTTTAGACGGCTTGAAAGATTATTTCTACTTGTACTAGTTTATATTTAATACTTCTCTTTATTGATGTACACGCCTTTCATGGAAACCAGCTTTTGTTGATGTTATTAGCGTGTATAAATAAAATCTATCTATCTATCTATCTAACCTTTGCGTGCGAACTTTCTGTTCTACGCCACACGGGAGCGGAAGGAAATTTAATGAGGACGTACATGAGTGCGTTAGGTCAATTTAGCGAGGACGTACAAGGCCTAGGTACACGCATTTAGGCTAACACGCATCATGGAGAAAAGACAGACGTTCAAGAAAGAATAGTTTGAAAAAAACGAGTTTGAAAAAAGTACAAGGAATTCTACGAGTATGCTCTTGAGAATAACACGCCGTTTGTGATAAGTTCCGAAGTAAAACGGCGCGCAGCGTCGTGAACTAGAAGAACAACCACAAAACAACCACAAGAACAAGAACAGCAACAACAACGGGAGACGAATCCAAGATTTATCCATGGTGGATTTAGGGATGGACGACCGTCTAAGCGTTTACCTGAATGGTTTGGAATGGTAGAAAAGAAAAAACCCAAAACCCCGGCTCTTTTAAGAGCCATTACTATTATAAAAGAATATAGAACGAAACTTAGATGTTCATTTACATCTTGTATACACGCTCCCACGGTATTTACATCGCTAAGACACACGCATAAACTAGCACGCATAAACTAACACGCAGCTTAGTGTTTTAAACAACCTAATTCACACGTAAACTAATACACAAATTTATGCATATGTTTTAAAAAATTTATTTCCCAAAGCAACAGCCTTACATCACTAAACAATGAATAAGAGCTAAACAATATATATGATTACACATAAAAGTGTCCCACGCACAATGTCCTAAGTAATTTAGAGATCATTAATCCAATAGGAAAGATAATTCAAAATGCCCTGGTAATTAGAAAAGCCTGAATCCCGCTTCAAGTTCATCAAGAAATCAAGAGTCGCCTCATTATCTTTCCCAAAGTTTTTAAACTGTTCTGCCGCGTGCTCACACGTAAAAGATATAGGCATGACGTAACGCTTTGTACGCACGCTAAGTACAAACTCTTGGGCGTACACTAAGTACGAACTCTTGGGCGTACACTAAGTACGAACTCTTGGACGCATACCCCTGTTGACGTCATACATACATTCGCTTGAATTACTTCCGGTGCTGTATGGGGGGGGGGTTACCTACTACCACGCCTATGAATCCACCCATCAAACACCTTCTTCGCCACAGGCTCTATTTTATGGTTTCCTAGATGGAACAGCTCCAACCATCTTCTAAAATAGTCGATTATTGCGAGGCAGTAGCGATATCCTTGTGGACTTAGTGGGTATTTAACAATCATACAATGAGCTCGAGTCGTAGCGAATGGTATAATTATTTGATAATATAGTCTTATATAGACATTAACTACAGGAATAGTACATGTTTGAGATATTTTATATCATTTTTGTGTAGCAAAATTTATAAGTGCTTACTGACTGCAAATTAATTTGTTTTTCCGTGCGCTTTTCGAAATTTTCCGCAATGTGCTTTAAACGCGTGTCGGAAATTTTCTGGACTGTCAATTTATTCCAGACTGCAAGAATTTTAAAGTTATAACGTGTTTGTAACAATGATTTTAAACACATCGTGACCCTTTCCAACGAACTTTGTGCGTTTTAAACACTGCGTTGTCGAAATGCATGTCAAACGAACACAATGTGTTTGTTCCGCGTGTGAAATGGAGACATTGTGTTTAATTGCAAGTGAAAATAAGAAAAAAATGTTTATTTGCACCATTACCACACCAATATTAAAATCAAAACTGAAATACCGCTATTGTACTGATGACATAAAGTTGACAGACCAGATTATTTATTACTTTATTATTACAATAAATTTTCTACATTCTATATATTACAAAGACTATTTCACTAACTGTATACAAAGTATACGACTAACTATATACAAAGAGAAAACGAAATGAGTGATCTTCCGATAGGCCGTATATATAAAAACTATTCCAATAAGGGAAATTATGATTACTTTCGTAGCTTATTTTTTAATGATTGGATAGCGCGAAGCGCCGTGCGAGGGTACTAATTCCGCTCGGATATTTACGTCCGGGTATGCGAAAACATTGTGGAATGCAAAGTCGTCCGCCATTTTTTTTGTCAAGGACTGGACTGGACGTTTTTTTAAGTTATGCGCATGCGCAAGTTCAAGCCGTGAGAAAACTGGTAACTAGCAACATCATGATTGGCTAAGACAACGATTTTGTTTTTATATGTATACGTCAGAAAAATAACTGCCATTTTGGCATTTTATTTTTGGCATTTATATGAACATTTTTGTCAAAATTGTACTTTGGAGTCGGGACATATTAATTCAGTAAAACAAGATAAATGAAAAAGAAATCAGTCGAAAGGCCGAGAAAGAACAGGGTTATCGAGTTTTAAAGCGTTTTAAACGGATAAGTGTTTATTTTGCATACTGGTTTTGAAAATGCGTAATAAAAATACTGTTAAAAAACAGTTTAAGTTTTGACAATTTCGAATTTTACAGTAAATCAAAGCTAAAAGAGTACAAAATAACATACTTACTTTATATAGTTGAGCAATTGGTAATTTTATAGTTAAAAGTAAAATTCTTCTCACTATTTTACCAGTTTGTACAGAAAAGAAAAGAAATATACAGTATTACAGTGTTCGCTTGCGTGTTACCATGGTTACAGTAATCGATTTAGTACTTTATGTTACAATACCTTTTTGGGGTGTTCAGGAGAATAATTGTTTGGTTCTAATGGCGAGGGGATTCTGCATGAATGTATTTCTAGTACGAGCAGCACATACCTGTTCATTCCAACTTGACGTCTCATCTAGCATTAGACCCAAAGATTTAATCTTTTAATTTTTTCTGTACCACGATAGATTGGAGGATCTGTTTCTATTAAATTTAGTCTTTGATAAGATCCTATAATCATATATTCTGTTTTCTTAGTGTTTAGACTGAGTTTATTTGCAGTCAACCGGTCAGATACATTTTTAAAGTCACTATTTAGTGCATTTGTGACATATATTTATGTAAATACTAGATCTATCAATTTGGGATTCATCAGCAAACATGTTACACAATTGAGAATGTCATTTATATACAGTAGAAATAACAAGGGAATAAGAATTGACCTCTGTGGTATTCCACTGATCATGAGAGATATTTCCTTTTATATTACCTGGCAATACTGTGAACGATTGAAAAGTATGATAAGTATGATAAGTATGATAAGTATGATAAGTATGATAAGTATGATAAGTATGATAAGTATGATAAGTATGATAAGTATGATAAGTATGATAAGTATGATAAGTATGATAAGTATGATAAGTATGATAAGTATGATAAGTATGATAAGTATGATAAGTATGATAAGTATGATAAGTATGATAAGTATGATAAGTATGATAAGTATTCATACTTGGCCCTACAGACATTGCTGGCAATAAGCTCGACCTGTTGTTGTGTAACACTCCCGACATCATCGGTGACGTTCATCTATCCCATCCTGAGTCTTGTGGTTTCCCAACAGACCACCGTTACATCGTGGAAATTGATGTTCAACTAAAATTCAAAAGAGCCACACCAGTTAAACGCCAAGTTTTCGATTATAAAAACGGAACTTTAACGGGCTGCGTAATCATCTAACACAATTTTCTATCAGAATTGTTCAAACAAACAATATTGATGACTGCTGGCAACAATGGAAAGATGTATTCCTGACTGCGGTGAAGAAGTATGTGAAGAAAACAGTCAAAGACACCAATACTCCCCCATGGATCGATAAAGAAGTCCGTCATTTGATCAACAGGAAATACAATGCACTGAAACAATACCGTATGGACAGATCTACTACTCGAAAGCGTAAACCTCGAGTTCTTACTCAGCAAACCAAGTACCTAATCAGACGTAAACACCGAGAATATCTTTCAACAATAGAAAGTTCCTTTGGCGAAAAACCGACACTGTTCTGGAGCTACAACAAAGCCATCCTACACAACAAGAAACGTCAGAACAGCGAGGTTACGTATAATGGTATAACAGCGAAAACGGCCGAGGAAAAGGCAACACTTTTAAACTCCTACTTTTCTTCGGTATTCCATCCATCTACAACCCGTTCAGCTCCTGGTGATTTCCCAGCCCCTTTGGAAGCAGAGGGACAAATCTCCGAGATAACACTCGCTGTCGATGAAGTTGTACAATATTTGAGCTGCCTTGATACCTCCAAAGCAACCGCCCCGATGGCATGCCATCTCGACTTTTGCAAGCATGCTGCCTTGAAATTGCACCAAGCATCTGTGAACTATTCAACCATTCTCTGCATACTGGTAATATTCCATCTGAGTGGAAATCCGCTATTGTTACTCCGGTTCATAAAAAGGAACGTAAAGAAGCAGTCGAGAATTACAGACCTATTTCGTTGCTGCCCATGCATTCTTGGAAAATGTTTGGAACGTTGCGTGTGCTTCAAATTTTACGACCATATTAGACACCTTATCACGAAATCACAACATGGCTTTCTAAGGCAACGATCATGTGTCACACAGCTTTTTGTCTGTTCTACACGCCAACAATCCCTATTGGACAACAATCCCTTGACAAAAACATCCAAACCAACATTGTTTACTTAGATTTCGCCAAAGCTTTCGATTCTGTCGACCACCAAATCCTATTACAGAAGCTGAGATCGTATGGTGGGACAGACCAGTTATACGAATGGTTTTCAGATTACTCAATAGTCGATTTCAGAGAGTGGTTGTTGGTGGAGCTGCTTCACATTGGGCGCCCGTAACATCTGGAGTACCGCCAGGAAGCATCCTTGGACCTGTTCTCTTTGTGATCTTTATCAATGACCTTCCCGACATCTTGCCGACATCTTGCCCGATGAGAATATGACAGCTCTTAACGTAGACGACACCAAAGTGCACAATCCCATTAAGTCGATAGCTGATTGTGAAAAAATACAACAAGCACTAACCAATCTTGCCCGCTGGAGCCGTGTCAACAACCTTGATTTCAACTCATCCAAGTGTAAGGTGCTGACAATCACGAAGAAAAAATCTCCGTTGACGTATGCCTACCAAATAAACTCGAAAACATTATTGCGTGTAGAGAAAGAGAAATATCTTGGTGTTTGCGTGAATAATAACCTTTCGTGGGACGACAATATCTTTACCATCGCCACAAAAGGGAACAAGATGCTTGGACTACTGAAGAGAACTTGTCCTCAATTGCCCATCCTTTGCCAAGTTTTAATACTAATGCACCGCCAAAACTAATCGTTAAATTTACTCGTCGAACCATTAGGAACAACTTTTACTCTAAACGAAGGAACTTGGCAAATGTTAAAGCAAAGGATTTACAAGACCTGTCATTAAATTCACCCAACAAAGTCTTTATTTCCGAATCATTGACGCCCTATAGGAAGAAACTTTTTGGAAACGTCAATCAGGTACGAAAGAGGTTGAATTGGCGATTTATATGGACTAATAATGGGAAAATCTATACTCGCGAATCAGAAAATACACCTATATTTACTTTCGAAACGGAAGAAGATTTCTCAAAGTTTGAAGCAAATCAACCACCGTCAAGACAATTAAGGTGGCTCCCTACAGTTATTTTAGCTTTATAATAAATCGTTTTTAAACGAGTATTATCGCAGGTGACGAAGTTTTCTATACTTGACGGTAATATTCATCATCTATGGAATATTTAAAACCCGGTTCGGGTATTGTCATCGTTGCCATGGTAACAAGACGTAAGCCTGAAATGTGGTTACTATGCGCATAAAATTGTCCGTATCTAAAAAACAAAGTCGGTGACCCATCGTTTTTATTTCATATAAGTTTTAAGCATAATGTTCTGAAACTATTATGAAAGTTTAATCAAAATCGCCAGTGTGCAATTTTTCTAAACTCGAAAATTTTATATAAATATTTCTACACTAGCGATTTTTTTTAAATTGAAATATATAAAATTTACCAAAATTAAAATTTATGGTCAAAATTTGAAGATAGGTTACCCATAAAACTAAAGAGTAAAACGCATATAAAGGTGAAAAATTGGGTCAACAACTTCACGAAATTTGCCCTACATAAAAACGTCGCTGACTAGTGAATGATAGTTTGCGGGCGCAAGATGTGCTTTCATCGTGCAAAAATGAGCGGCAAATGTTGTTTTTATCTTTTGATTTTGACGTTTATTCAATATATTTGAGAGCCATGGACGACCAAGAAATAATGTGAAGGGTTGATCGATTTAAGTCCAATTGAATCCTGCCATTTACTCAGTTCACGAACTTCAACAGCCGTACAGCTGGACATATTTTTGCCTAGTTTTGTAATTTTGCTGAAGATGAACAAGTCGGTATTTTGCTACAGAACTGTGATATTTTTACTGTTTAACTTGTAAAAAAACATGCAAGTATCACTAAACGACTTTTATAACCTTTAACAGTTTTTATACAATAGTTAATAAATGTTTAATAAACTCTTATTAGTGAACATTATATCTAAAATGTTTTTGAAAAATTCACTTTTATATTACTGTAAAGATTTTTTTATAGTTATCATAGTTAAAATCACTCATCGGTGTTACTGATGCTTTGTCACATAAAACTAAGGATTATTCAAAGTTTTTTCATTACAAATCTTTCAGAATGGTAAAAATTATTTTAAAAAACCGGGCGAAATATCTTTTTGTTTTGATCGTCGAATTTGCGTGGGAAGTCCACGTACTTGTCACGCGTTTTTGACTCTCGTCCCCGATCATCTCATGCATTACTGTAGGGAGCCTCCTTAAGACGGCGTGTTCGTTGATGCGGATCTTAACAATGGCAATGAAAGTTTAATGACATTTAGGTAAATTAGTTTAAGATTTATTCAATTATAGTATAATAATATAAAGTTTTCATAATATCAGCAAAAGAGTACCGATTATTGTAAAGAGTACCCATTCTTTGATTTAGATCACAGGGAGTTCCTTAAAGTAACAGGGGCATGGCTTGATTCTAGCTTGCATTCTTTGTTGGAAACCAATAATTTATTTAAAGATATAATTAAAAGTCCTGAAAAAAATTTCGGCCAGGAAAATGCATTAGAAAATTATATTGAATCGAAGTTTACCAAAAAATATATTATTACTGGAAGAGCTTCTGTTCTCACTTAAAGAAACACCCAAAATTATAACTGTTTCAGAAACAAAATTGAAAGAAAACAATTTATACAATATAAATTTACAAGGCTACACGTTTCTGGGGTCTAACTCGAATACATCCGCTGGAGGTGTAGGTCTCTACGTGGATAAACAACTGGAGTTTGTTCAAAGGACTGACTTAGAATTAACATTGGAAGGTCTCGAATCCTGCTGGATTGAAATTGAGAATAAAAAACAAAAAAACATTGTAATTGGCTGTATCTATAGACATCCTAATAATGATTGATGCTGAATAACAAAGGCCACGAAGTTGTACTAATAGGTGACATAAATATTAACTTTACATCCGAGTATCTTGATATGATTCTTGAAATGGGATTTATGCCATTGATTACAAAACCTATCATACAGCAACACTAATCGACCATATTTATACTAATGTTCCGGAAAAAGTCATTAATGCCGGGATTATCACGGCTGATATAACTGACCATTTGCCGGTGTTTTGCACAATAGCCAACAAACTACCTGAAGTAAATCGCATTCAGTATTCTAGAGACTTTTCAAACTTTAGTAAAGATCTTTTTCTCAACGACATTCAAAATATTAACTTCCCTAGTTCGATTAGTGAAGAGGATGTTAATGCTAGTATAAATAACATAATAGATCCGGTTGTTCAGGGGCCGATTGTTCAAAAGCCGGTTAACTTAACCCTGGGTTAGGAGCTAACCTTGGATTAACTTTTTTAACCCTAGGTTAGCTAACCTAGGGTTAAAATCGAGTTGTTCAAAGCAGGGTTAAAGGTACGATTAGCTAACCCTAGGTTAAGTACTTAACCTTAGGTTAAAAAGCGCGCGAGTTTTAAATTTGTTTTACAAAATAGCGGCGGTTTCTTTGCGAAAGGAAAGGAAAAAAAGGAAACTTAACTTTACAGTGTCCGAAATAGACATGTTAACAAATAAAGTTGAAGAAAATTTAGAAATATTGCAATCTAAAATGACAAATTCGGTGACAAACCAAAGAAAAAATAAAATTTGGGATGAAATTACGAATGAAATAAATGCAGTAGGAGTGGCGAACCGGACGACGCATGAATGTAAAGAGAAGTGGAAAAACTTGACGAGCTCGGCCAAGAAAAAGTTCTCGGACATCCGAAGACAGACTGCAAAAACTGGAGGTGGTCCTCCGCCAAAAGAAGCATCCCCAGCAGAGGAAAAAATAATTAAACTTTTTGAAGAAACTCCTCTTTTTACGGGACTTGAAGGTTTTGAAACAGGTATGAAATAAAATGCGTTACTTGGGCAAGTTTGGGCAAGTGTTTACGAATAACGGCGTAACTAGTTACCAGCCGCTCTCCTCGTTTAGTAATTTACAAAACAGTGAGCCATGTAAAATACACGAGTCTGTTTTTAGAAGAATTTTTGATTTTTAACAATAAATATAAACACAAAAGATGCTTTCTCCAAGTATTTCATACGCTGACACAAAAATAAGATAAGTATCTTTCTGCAAGGGTATTCTAGACTTCTAGTTATACCTAATAGTGTAATTTTTTTCAACTCAAACTCTCAAAGTGCCACATCTGTCTATATATAGTTTAAATATTAAGCATTGAGCAGCTATGTTTGAAACTATAAATATGTCATCTTTTTATGATTTGCAGATGAACGGAATACAGATTCCTTTGCGGCTGTCAGTGTGCTAGAAGTTAGCGAGAATTTAGACGAGGATGAAAGTTTGGCAACAATGTCAAATATGATGCAAGACGAAGTCTTTGTCATGGTCCCAGATTCTTTGCCTATTCCATCTACGATTACCCGTTTTCTTCCTGGACCAGCAAAGAAGGAGAAGCAACGAAGGATAACCAACCAAGAGCTTCTCAAGTTACAGGCCCAAGTGCTTCAAAACCAGAACGAAGTTTTGCTATTAAAAAAGCAAAAGCTTGAACTTGAAATTCTGTCCCTAAAAGGTTCATTATAAATTGTTTTTTAAATGCTTGTTTATTAAGCCCTTTAATACAAATATTCTTGTTTAGAATTTATATACATATCTCTTTTTATTAAAAGCTATTTTATTTGGGTAAAATATTTAATATGTATACCCAGACTCCAGTTAAAAGTGTCCAGCAAGTAATTCTTAAAAAAGCCATATTCAAACATTGGTGTGAATATATAAAATCTTTGGTATGTGACTAAATACAGTTAAGCTATAGGTATTACCCCTGTGCTGTTACACAGTGGTTGATTGTTGTTATAAAACTACCTGAAAAATACAATAAGAACTTCAACGCTTCGAGCGAAGGCCCTTCTAACTTCCAGACGAAGGGCCTTCGCTCGAAACGTCGAAGTTCTTATTGTATTTTTCAGGTAGTTTTATAACAACAATCAACCACTGTATATTTGCCTACCCACACTGGCACCGCACCTAACATAGCTATTACACCATTTTTATTAGTAGAATCAATATACTATAATTGCAAATGCTGTAATTTGATTGGCCACGCTACTCACTATCTAATTGTTGATAGATAGCGAGTAGCGAAACAGCCATCTCCTTGGCACGATTTTTAACGAATTTATTTCAATTAATTATGAAAAACGTTTTGAAATACTATTTTCCTGTTGGTTTCTACTAAAACAATCAGATTATTCTCTCTCGATTGCAATGAGATGATAGTTCATTTGGGCTTTGCCCTCATCAACTATCACCTCATATATTAATCTTGAGCTCATAATCTAATTGTTAATTAGTATTTTTACTATTATGGCAATATACATGGGCACTAATTTTCCCTGAGCATTAATGTTTTCGAACTTAAGTAAAATATTCAACACTTACAAGTTGGAACTATACTAATAAAGTGAGGTGCAATTAAGGTATTTCTGGCATACCAAAACCCTATTAGTAATAAATAATAATATAGTATATTTTGATTGATATCATATGACTTAACATTTGAACAATATAATTTATTATACATATTGGAAATATAATTATTTAATACAACTGTATATTTAATATAATTATATATTTAAAATTATTTATATTATAAATGTTTCAATATTATTATTATAAAGTATCAACTTGAATTTATAAATAAAATTCTTATACATTTACCAGTCAATTAATTGCTTAGCTTTTGTATTTGCAGCTTATCTTAATTATTGTTAATGTCAGAAGAGACCGTTTCTGTTTAACTCGATCATTAATGTACCTAGTATAAACTATACTAGACAATTAGGTTATACCAGACAATTTTACTCATTTAAAGGGGAGACTCTTGGTTATTAATTAAATGCTCAACAATTCCCCCTTATAGAGTAAAATCATAAGGAATTTTGCATGGTGTGCACGACTAACTTAATGATTTGAGCTAAAAGAATGTGTTAGCAATGTGCTCTCTGATTAGGCGTCCACTTTCAGGACCTTGATATTCTGGGACTTCAGGATCATCATCGTCATCTTCAATATCATCCATTGGCTCATTGAATGCATGTGCAATATTGTGCAATATTGCACATGCACCAACAAGCTGGCAAACCTTTTCCGGTTGCATTCTAACTTCAGAATGCAATAGGTGAAATCGCCGTTTCCATCCGCCGAAGGTTTGTTCAATAATGACCCTTGTTTTTCTGTGGGCTCTATTGAATGCTCTCTGGTTGGCTGTATTTGGGTCATTATATGGTGTCATCAAGTATGGTTTTAATGCATATCCACTATCACCAAGTAGAACACCATCTTCCAGATTGCGATGATTGTTTTCAAGGTGGTTGTAGATATTTGATGTTCGGAAGATATGACTGTCGTGTGTACTGCCAGGCCATCGAGCTACAATGTTGGTGAATTTTCCTAAGAGAAAGGTATTAACATGTTTTATTAACTAAACAATATTCTCAAAAAAGAAAAGTGGAAGTTGCTATATAAATTCTGTCACACCATATATATGGTGCCACACCATGCAACAAAATAGTTGATACAACCTGGAGGCCTGAATTGCCTACAAAACTTTGCCAAAAATCAATAGGCGTACAACAGGCAATGCCCATTGCCCCCCAGAAAAATCAAGAAATTCGGGCAAACACTGGGAAAAATCAAGGAAAATTCGATAGAACGCTCTGTACGTCTATAAAAATATCCATGCAAAACAATTCAAAAAGGCGTCACAAAGACAAATAAAACATTGCTATTTAATGTTATTGTCGGTAAAGATCAAAAGTACCTTCATGATCACAAATTCCTTGAACGTTAATTGAGTGATATCGCTTCCGGTTTACATAATTGTTTTCATGTTCATACGGCGCCTGGATCCTAACATGTGTACAATCAATACATCCGGTTATACACGGGAAGCCAGCTTGCAAAAAAAAGTTGTTTTTTATTATGTCAACTTCGTTGTTTGATGGCCATTTGATGAATTGATGGTGTCTTCGGTTTAGTGCTAGAAATATGAAAACAGTTCGGTTTAGAAATATGAAAAATTTTGATAATAAAAAATTTGTTGATGATCTTCAGGGTCAGCGCTGGGAGTATGTATACTTTTTTGCTGACGACCCAAACACTATGTGGGAAATGTGGAAGAAATTATTCTTAGAGATTCTAGATAAGCATGCACCACTTCAACACAAAAATATTAGATCAAAAAAAATCCCTTGGATCACAAGTGATATGAAGAAACTTATAATTACAAGAGACAAATTAAAAAGGAAAGCCATTATTACTAAGCTAGAAAAGGATTGGAAAAATTATAAAACAACAAGAAATAAAGTGAATATAGAACTTAGAAATGCTAAAAAAGATAATTTTTCCTCGAAAATTGCTGGTCAAAAATGTGATCCAAAAAACGCTTGGAAAACCATAAACAATCTATTAGGTAGACAAAGCAAACCAACAGTGGTAAACGAGCTAAAGCTGGGTGCAAATAATTTAACAAATCCAAAAGATATTGCTGAGGGCTTTAATGATTATTTTTCAAATATTGGCCCTGATTTAGCAATCAATATTCATACTTCGAATGACAGCTTTGAAAGCTATGTTAAAAATGCTAGATCAGAGTTCACTGCTTTCCAGCCAGTTACTGTCAGTAATGTCTACCATCTCTTGCATTGTCTTTCTGGCAATAAAGCAACTGGAATTGATAAAATTTCTTGTAAAATTATTAAAATAGCAGCACCTGCCATTTCAGACTCGTTGACATATATTTTTAATCAGGCTATTACTCTCTCCACTTTCCCTGATGAATGGAAAGTGGCTAGAGTAATACCTCTGTACAAAAATGGCCAACGAAATGTGGCAGGAAACTACAGACCAATTACAGTTTTGCCCGCTATAAGCAAAATTATGGAACGAATTCTGTATGATCAACTATATAAGTATTTGACAAAATTTGAACTTCTGAGTAACTCTCAGTTTGGTTTTCGAAAATTTCACTCCACAGCTACAGCATTACTAGACTGTACTAATGACTGGTATATGAACTTAGACAGGAAAATGTTTAACTTTGTAGTCTTAATTGACCTGAAAAAGGCATTTGACACTGTTGATCATCAAATTCTGTTAAAAAAGTTGGAGCTCCATGGAATAAAAGGACAAGCTTTGACCTTTCTTAAATCTTACCTCACAAATCGAAAACAAAAATGCCAAATAAAAGGATCCATTTCATCAGAGAAATTGATCAAATGTGGTGTACCACAAGGCTCTATTCTTGGGCCATTATTCTTTCTATTATATATTAATGATTTGCCTCAATGTCTAAATAATACAAAACCTCCGTTGTTTGCTGACGACACAAATCTAACCGCTACTGGAGATTCTATACCTCACCTTGAGGCTGCAGTGAATTCTGATTTGGAAAACCTTAGAAAATGGTTAATCGCCAATAAACTTAGCCTAAATGTAGCTAAGACCGAATTTATGTTAGTTGGTTCGAAGCCAATGATCAAAAGTATTTCAAATTCACAACAAAATATTGAAATTGAAAACAAACCAATTAAACATGTTTATGAATGCAAAACTCTTGGAGTGACAGTTGACCAGCATTTATCTTGGAAAAGTAATACTGATAATATTTGCAAGAAAATAACAGCAGGAATATCGGCTCTTCGGCGTTTAAAAGAATTTGCTGATAAGCAAACTCTTCTTTCTGTATATAATGCTATTGTTCGCCCATACTTCGATTACTGTTGTGAAGTATGGGATGTGCTTGGTGAAACACAATCAAAACGACTCCAAAAACTCCAAAATAGAGCTGCTCGAATTATCATGAATATGAGCAATGATATAGATCATTCTGTTGCTCTGCAGGCACTAGGCTGGGTGCCACTTAAAACAGAAAGGAAAAAAGCTAAAGCAAAAATGATGTACAAAATACTGAATAAAATGGGTCCTGAATCACTCACTAATCTTTTCACATATAAAGGTGAGATGACAAATTACAATCTTCGGGATATTTCAAGTAGTCTTTGTTTACCAAAACCGCGTACTAATAGCATGAAAAAGAGTTTCATGTATGACGGAGCATACCTTTGGAATTCTATTCCGAAGGAAATTAGAGAGAGCAAATCGCTTTCTTCTTTCAGGAATAAAATCCCTACTCACATTAATAGTAATGGTAAATAGATGTTCCTGTAAATAGATTTATACCAGTTCAGTAAGTTAGTCACTATCAATTTCCTTAATACTATAATTATCATATGTCTTATTTTGTAAATAATTTTAAATACTATAGTTATTATGTACACGCCCCCCGTGGAAATCAGCTTCGGTTGACGGGGCCAGCGTGGTTAAATAAAGTTTTCTATCTATCTATCTATCTATACATTTCTCACTACTCGAGATACTGTTGACTTGTCCAAACCAAACGTATCGCCAATAACTTGCAGGAAACTTCCAGTTGCAAAAATTCGCAAAGCAATGAGGACTTGCTGCTCTGGCTCGAGTGCATGGCCTCGGTGCGTATCGCGAACTAAATCTTCGTGCAACAGGTTAGTGATATAATTTATAGAATTTATGCCGAAGCTGTATCTTGCCATTAACTCACTATCATAAAGACCATCGATATTTAAACTGCGTGGGCGGTATCTTCGTTCACGGCGAGGAATATTTATGCGAAATAGATTTAAACGAAGGTCGGCCATAGTTGTTTTTATTTGCAAAATCGATGGGTTAGCGAGTTAACCCACTGATTTAGATGGGTTAAATTTAACCCCGACTTTAACCTAGGGTTAAGGATAACCTTGCTTTGAACAACGCAAACAAACCCAGAGTTAAAAGTTAACCCTAGGTTAAGCAAATTTAACCCTGGGTTTGCGTTAACTTGCTTTTGAACAACCGGCCCCAGGAAATTACTGATAAGCATGCTCCGGTATGTAGGTTATCGAATAAAAAAAGAAAAAGGAAAAATAAACTTTGGATAACAAACGCTATAATAGTCTCCATAAAACACAAATAAAAATTGTTTAAAACACATTTTTTAACTAACGATCCCAATAAAGTAAGAAAGTATAAAATTTATAGTAACAAATTAAACAAAATAAAAGAAATTGCCAGAAATAACTATTTTAACAACAAATTTGCACTTAATAGTGGAAACATGAAAGCAACTTGGAAGATAATAGGAATGGTTATAAATAGGAAAAAGAGTCGTTCACAAATTACACTAACTAAGCTATTATATAAAAATAAACCATATACAAATAAAACGAGCATTGCCAATCAATTGAATAATCATTATATAAATCTGGGTAACGAACTTGCTGAAAGTATACCACATCATAAAATTACACCTGTCATTTCTACACAGCTTTATGTTTCGACCTACTGTCTCTAATGAGATACGTAATGTAATAATGGATTTAAAGGTAACTAAATCTGTAATTGGATTACCATTACCACAAGAAGTTATAAAATTGGCATGTGATTATATAACCGAACCACTTACAGAAATATTTAATCAATCATTACTTCAAGGTGTTGTCCCTGAGATTTTAAAGATTTCAAAAATTACACCGATAGATAAGGGTGGCGAGTCATTTGATCCAACTAATTATCGACCTATTTCAACTCTGTCCATCTTTACTCAAATTTTTGAAAAATTGGTCTATAAGCAACTCATGTCTTATATTGAGAAAGAACACATCCTTTTCGAATTCCAGTTCGGTTTTCGTAAAGGTCACTCAACCACTCAGGCAATAACAGAAATTACCGAAAAATTGAGGAAGTCATTTGATGAAAACTTGTATACTTGTGGAGTTTTTATAGATTTTGCAAAAGCTTTTGATACAGTAAATCATAATATACTATTGAACAAACTGGAAGCGTACGGTATAAGAGGTGTTCCACTACAATGGTTCGCAAGTTATCTTAGTAATAGGAAACAATACATAGCACTTGGAGATTTTGAATCAAGGAGACAGACAACGATTGGTGGGATTCCACAAGGGAGTACACTTGGACCATTGTTGTTTTTAATTTATATAAACGATCTTCCTAATTGCTCGGATAAGTTATTGTTTAAAATTTTTGCCGATGATACAAATATTTTTGCTACTTCCAGTAATCTAAAAACCCTTGAAGCTTTGATGAACTCTGAAGTTGATAAAGTCAAGGAATAATGGTGTGATGTTAATAGGTTGTCAATTAATATAAGTAAAACCAGCTATATGATCATAAAGCCCGCCAGAAAGAAAGATTTTTTAATAACGATACAAATAAAAAATAACGATGGAACGTACCAAAACCTGATCCGGAAAGATCATATTAAGTATTTGGGTACGATGCTTGATGACACGATATCCTGGAAGTATCATATACCATATATATGTTCTCGAGTACCTCGTGGCATTGGCATTATATCCAAACTGCGACACTATCTCTCTATTAAGCAATTATCACAAATCTATTACAGTGTTATTTATCCATATGTATCATACGCAATTTTGGCATGGGGCAGTGCTTGCACGTCGCATATACAAAAAGTAGAAGTGAAACAGAATCATGCAATCAGATTAATATTCTTTGCAACGTTATACGGTAAAGATACTGCAAGTGCTCTCCCATTGCTAAATTTGCTTGATATCTTAACAGTTCAAAATGTATATCACCTGCATGCATTGAAATTTACTCATGCGTGGCACAAAGCCATGTTGCCACACATATTTGATAGTTTCTTTCGATATGCAGGAGATGTACATAGTTATAATACCAGATATTCATTTAATTTAAACCTGCATAAACCATATGTTCGAACAAATACTGGTAAACAGGCAATTTCTTTCGGAGCAATTGATTTATGGAAGGATCTTCCAGATGGTATTTCAATAATAAAAGCCTAACGATAAATGGAGAAGGTAGTGATGAAATGAAATCGCTTTTAAGGACTATAATTGGCCTTAATGATTCGCAATTTATCTTGGATGAAGTATTGGCTGCTGAAACACGTCAAGATGAACAAGGGCTGGCTGATAATCTATGTCCGGAAGAAAGTGTAAGTTCTATTAGGAAATCGAATGAATTTACTACCAATGAATCAATTTTAAATTGCGTTCAGCTACTTGAAGAGAAATTTGAACATAAATTTGATCAATTGATGCGGGAATTTAAGGAGATGAAAGTAAGCCGGGATACTGCAAGCATAAGTATTACTTCTAACAATGAAGGCACGCTTGACGGAGAATATAGACAATTTCTTAAAAACGAAAACGAGAGGCTTAGGAACGAAAATACGACACTGCTAGGTGAAAGTAATAACTATAAGATGATATTGTCGGACATGAAACAAAAGTTGAGGAATTGAGCTGTGAAAAAAACAGCTTAATCACTGTAATAACAATTTTACAACAAGACCAAGTTGAACCAAAACAAGGGAATGTTGTTGACAATTCAAAAGAAACGACAAAGAAAATTAACGCGCAGCTTGGTCATAAAACAATTAACCAAACTACTAAACAGACAAATAATCATTATTCAATTTTATGCATCAGCGATAATGACGGGGAAGAAGAATCAGCATATAATGAAATCGTCACGGCTAATGATCAAGGTGATAAACAATCACTAAGTAACAATGGTGAGTTTAATGGGGACGAATTTTATGGAGACGATAACGTCACGGCTAATGATCATGGTGAAAAACAACCACTAATTGACCCCGAATTAGATGCTGAAGCAGTATTATCACAATCAAGAATTAATATGAACGCAACTGATGATGGTGTTAAAAGTGTTAAACAGATAAACGATGTTTCAACTCAAACAAATTCTAACTCTGTGCTCTCTTCTTTTGACAAACAACCAAGACCTTTTTATAAATCTAAATCTAAATACAATCGTGATCATAAACTACAGCCGAAAGAGCGATTTGCAAGGCATCAGGTCCACCACACAAACTTAGACTATGGGCACACGCAAAGCTCTAAACCTCGAAATTTTTTTCCGAAAATTTTTCGAAGGAATTGGCATTGGAGGAAAAAGCAAAGAAAATAAATTACCCCCATGTATGGAGCCGTACCAACCAAAGAATGAACAATTCGAGAATGAACATTGCTTCCTATTCCGGTCAGAATTACCAATAGAAACTCCGTCTTGGGATGCTTTCCGCCATTCCGTCAATCACACTCTGGACCAGTATGGGACTATGGTATAAATAATAAATATATTTTACAACGTCAGGTGCCCGAATGTCTCTCTTTTCACAATTTAGTATTTATCAAGAGTTGCAAATCAAACAGTATTAATCAAAATACTATTTCAAAGGAACCAAATGTTATGGGCAAAGTGGCTGCAGTTTCTATAAGTAAAGAATTCGTGCTTTCTCTGTTGTTGTCCAACACAATGTCTTTGGCACCAAAAATTGACGAAATTGTGGAAACTATATTGGCGTCAGATATTGATATTGCCATGTTTACAGAGACTTGGTTAAGGGAAACAATACCTAATGAAGCAATTAGTATACCCAACTATCAATTGCTAAGACGTGATCGGGATCATAAATTACATGTAGGTGTCTGCTTATATGTAAAATCATCAATATTTTGTCGACAGTTAATCGATGTACAAAGTGAAAGAATGGAAGTGCTATGGGCCCTTTTACATCCCCGCCGTCTACCTAGAGGATACAATCAACTCATAGTGGGAGTAGTTTATCACCCACCCGGAGAAGACAACGACAGCATGATTTCCTACTTAAGAAACTCGTTGGAATATTTTGAGTCATCTTTCCCAAACAGTGCGATTATCGTTGCTGGCGATTTTAATAAATTGAAATTGAAACATACTGCAAAACTATTTCAATTAAAATCAATGATAAAATTCCCAACACGAGGTACTAACATCTTGGATCAGATCTTTTCTAATCTAGAAATATTTTACAACTCTCCCAGTAGTGCGCCACCTTTTGGTCTATCAGATCATATTACAATTAAAGTCAAACCCAGAGACCGTGTTTCATCTGGCGGATCTCAAACAAAAGTAATCAAAGTTAGAGACAAACGAAAAAGCAAACAAGCAAGTCTTGGCCAGTTTTTGGCTGAAGTTCCATGGTCACGTATGTTGTCCACCGACCTTACATGTGAGCAGAACATGGAAATAATGACAGATATTATTAACTATGGATTAAACACTCTCATGCCCCTATATTCTATAAAGGTCCATAAAAATGACAGCCCTTGGGTTACTAGTCATTTTAAATCACTGATCTCTCGGAGACAAAAGGCCTTTGCATCTGGAAATTATGCTCTGTTCAAAGTTTTTCGTAATAAAATTAACAGGGAGAGGAAGCGCATACGTAAATCGTATTATAAGTCTAAAGTTGAAAACCTTAAAAATGCGAAACCTAGCAAATGGTGGCAGGAGGTTAAACAACTCTGTGGAAATCATAAATCATACAAAAAGAACATTAAAGACATGTTATCGCCGGCATTAAGTTTTGATGAGGAAATGTTATGTGAAAAAATTAATGAATCTTTCCTTAATGCAATGAATGATTACTCTCCATTACCAGCCGATGCAGGTGTTAGAAACAATATCAATGAACAAATTACTACAGTCGATGAATTTGAGGTTGCAGCGAAATTAAAGAAAATAAGTCGCTCAAAATCTGGTGGCCCTGATGGTCTTGAAAACTGGCTATTAAAATATTACGCAGATATCCTTGCATTACCTATCTCCATAATTTTAAACGTGTCATTTAAATCCTGTTGTGTTCCAAAACTGTGGAAATTGGCTGATGTGGTACCTCTGCCGAAAGTGTCCGCTATTGAAGATTTTGTTCGGGATTTAAGACCAATATCACTCACATCTAGCCTTTCTAAAATAGCAGAGGAGATTGTTATTGAAAAAGACTTGAGACCAGTCCTGTTAAAATCAATTGACCAAAAACAATTTGGTTTTATTCCTAATTCATGAACCACCCATGCTCTCATCTCAATGATCGATCATTGGTTGAATATGACAGATGGAAACGGGGTTACCGTTCGTGCTGCATTTTTGGATTTCAAAAAGGCTTTTGACTTGATAGACCACAACGTATTGATTGCCAAACTTATAAGTCTTGGAGTTAAATCTTCTACTATAAACTGGCTCATTGATTTCCTTCGAGATCGGCAACAAAGAGTTAAGCTTCACAGTCATTGTCTTTCTAGTTATAAATATGTGCCCGCAGGTGTACCGCAGGGGACTTCCTTAGGGCCTTGGCTCTTTCTGGCCATGATTAATGATCTCGGACTTACTGGCGAAAATGAATCATTGATGTGGAAGTTTGCAGATGATACCACTACTTCCGAATTCATCTTACCGGATCAAGAAAGTTCTTTACAACATGAAATCAATCATATTTCTAAATGGTCGAAAGACAATAAACTTATGCTAAATCCAAAGAAATGTAAGGAAATGATTATAAGTTTTAGAAAATCTAAACTAACGTTTAATGTGATTCAAATTAATGAACAACCTGTTGAAAGAGTTCAAAAAGTGAAATCCTGCGACTCACGTTAAGAAATGACTTGAAATGGAATGACCATATAATTGATATCACTAAAAAAGCAGCAAAACGCATGTATCTTCTCAAGCAACTCAAGCGGGCTGATGTGGACACAAAAGATTTGGTCTGCTTCTATTCCATAATAATAAGATCGATTCTCGAATATTCCTGCCAAGTATTTCATTCTGCTCTACCAAATTATCTATCTGAGGAATTAGAGCGTATCCAAAAAAGAGCAATGCGTATCATATTTCCTGGTGTACATTATAATGATGCACTTCTCGAAGCTAATATTCCAACATTATATAACAGACGCGAACTTCTCTGTAAGAAGTTCTTTGGAAAAATGGTGCAGGACAACGATCACAAACTGGCTTGTTTGTTACCTGATAGGACTGATAGCACATGTAATCATTTGCGATCTCATAGAACTTTTCGTATAACCAAATGTAACACTAATCGCTACAAAACGTCTTTTATACCAAATTATGTAAATAAGTATGATTCTTAATAGATATACAGGGTGTATAAAAAAAACCGCAATCCTCGATTCAAATGTCCATTTTGAAAATAATAGAGCAGTAAAGCCTATATGTTTACATTCATTTGAAAGCTTAGCCATTCAGCTTTCCAACGATGGGTTACTTTTTAAATTTGAGCGGTTGGTTCGCGAAAAATATTACTTTAAGCAACTGAGATTGGAAAATTGGAAATTCGAGATGCAATAATAAAGCGGCCCTGAAATAGACGAACTCATTTCGTAAAAATCCCCGAAACTCTCAAAGATTTTTGCTGATAGCAGATCAAAATCAAGTAACTACGGCTTCCTATGCGCCATTTTTAACTTATTACTTACTTTCCATACACAACGCTACTGGTTTAAACAGTTTAAGCTTGCGGCCACCAACTTGCTAAATTTCTGTTTACGTTACAATTAACATACGGCGCTGTTCGACGAGCAATACACGGCGATTGTTTTTATTACTTTTTGGGATCGATTTAGGAGTACAAAGTAAATTACACAGCTCAACATCTTTTAAAACGTCTTTTAAAGACTTCTTGGTACATTGTTTCGCGTGAAAACAACAGTATTAAAGTTTAAACAAGAAGATTCAAGAATTCCAAATGCGACTATTAAATAACATTTAATGAAATTGCATAAATAAATAAATAAATAATTGTAATGTAAACAGAAATTGGCAAGTTGGTGGCCGCATTTAAGCTTATATGCTCGTGCCATAAATTCTAAATTTTAAACATTGCATGCTTAATTATATAATATGTTGATTGTTGTATTGTGACGGTGAGCACCTTGCATGGGACTTTGTGTCTCGTTCGTGCTTAAAATTGTCCGTTTGGGTCTTCTACACATTGTACGTATGTTGCTATAGATATATAGCAGGTTGTTTTGTTTTGTTTTGTTTGTATACATGTTGTGTTTGTTTGTATCTGTACTTGCCAGTGTTCATTTGTTATATCATGTTTGATGTTAAGTCTAGTAGAATACCCAATAAAATCACGCAAATAAATAAATAAATAAAACTACTTGTGGACAGTCCCCGTTACACCGTAACAGCTAAGTTTATTTAGTAGTATTTGGTGAGTAACTGTGTCGAATACCTTCTTAAGATCAAGAAAGACGACACCGTTTAACTCCCCAATATCAATGTTATGATATAGCCTATCTGTGATTTCTAGTAATGCAGTTACAGTGGAATATGCTGGCCTAAAACCATGTTGGGAGGTAGATAATGGGTTCTCATCTTGCAAGTATAAGTAAAGTTGGTTATGGGCAACATTCTCCATTACTTTAGCAATAGTTGAAATAACAGATATTGGTCTATGATTATTCGTATCATGTTTTGGTCCATTGTTTGTAAATTGGCGTGACTTTGGAAATTTTCCAGTCGTGTGGAAATGTTTCTTTTGATAACAATTTGTTGAATATAATAGTTAGATGACTTGCTATAATTGATGCTGCTATGTTTACAAGTTTGGCAGAAATTTTATGTGCCTTGTTAATGGAAATGTTCGATAAAAGGTGAAGTATTTCTTGCTGGGATACTTCTCGGAAGTGGAATTGAGCATTTGTAACGTTTATGTAGGACTCAGGTTGTTTTCTGCTTACAGGAATTTCCCGAGACAACGGCTGTCCAACTTCGATGAAATGTTTGTCAAAGGCATTTGGGATATCCTTATCCTTTATTTCTTCATCATTTTCATTTTTAATATGACCTACATATGAATTTTTCGACCGTTTGTTTGTTTGTCAATTTATTTATGCTTTTCCACGTGTTTTTTATATTGCCTTTGTTGTTCTTAATTTCGTCTATATAATAAGTCTTGATTGTATTTTTTATCAGTCGATTATACTGATTTTTAGCAATTTTATAACACTCCTAATCATTCGGGTAGTTTGTTTTTACAAGCTTTCCTTTTTAAGTTGCTTTTTTGCCATTTATTAGTCAAGAGATTTTTGTTCATCCAAGATGCTCTTGTTTTGCCTAGTCTGCGTTTTTTTAAATGTTTTTCAACGATTTTCATGAATTTATTTTTCCATATAAGCCATGCTTTATTAACATCATTACAATATTAAAGATTAAGTGAAGCAAGGTAGTTAACGTCTTGCCCAAAAGCTTCAGCATTGAAATGTTTAAAATCACGATATTCTATGATGTTACTATTTCCCTTTAGGCTTGGAAATTTACATATTAATATATATCTAATTATAGTGGTCACTAATTGTTATTTTTGAGACTCCGGCTGAAGTTATAAAATCAGGTTTATTCGAATAAAAATGATCAATTAAAGCCTATGTTTCCTTGCTAACTCTAGTAGGTTCTTTGATTTTCTGGTTATATTGAAATAAGTCTACAAGAAATTTCAATTCTGCTACGTTGGTATCAATTGAGTGCTTATTAATATCTCCCATTATTATAATTTTTTTGTCCTGGTAATCAATATGTTGCAGTAATTTTTCAAATTCCTTAAGTTTGTCAGTTGATGAGTTTGGTGGTCTATACCAGGTAGTTATGAGAAGTGGTTTCATTTTAGGTTTTACAATTTCAATAGTAAGAGCTTCAATTTCATTGTTGTTTAATAAATCAAGTCTTTCATGAAAATTTATTGTATTTCTAATATAGAATCCCACCCCCTCCTGATTTATTTCTATTTTTGGAAATCCATGTATAACCATCAATAGAGATGAGATTTGTTGGGAAGTCAGAATCAAGTCTTGTTTCATTTAAACCTAAAACATCAAGTTCTTGTTCATAGGGTAATGAGGGGAAAAACGAGACACTTAAGGACACTTTTGTGCTGGAAAGAGAGGGATAAAATTTTTAATGCTTTTTGGGGGCTCAAGTATTTCAGGCAGTCCCTAAAGAAGAGATACAACACAAAGAAAAATGTTGGAAATATTTTATTTAGCGGAAATAAGCAAAAACATGAAAGTTATTTTTGTTATAGAAAGTTATATTGTGAAAACATGAGTAAAAGTTCAATTTAAATAGAAATAAATTTACTAGAACTATATATAACTTACTTTAAAATACATTTACACATTATATTGAAGTCAAAGTTAGTAACACAAGTGGCAGGTCACACTAGTTGCAACATGTATATTCATAACTCATGCATCAATATGCTTAACTAGGCTGGTAATGTTAAGATTTGCTATTTTGAAGCCTCGTATCTTTGGAATTAAGCATGTTTGTTTGTTTGTACTCAAAGTATCATCAGATTGGTTCTGAAATGTAGGTTTTGTTTTGCATTGATTTGTTGCAATTAAATCTGCGATCGTCACTTCGAATAATCATACTAGAAATAATTACTTTAGCAAGTACGTTCAATATATTCACCTAATTTAATAGTCTTACTTGCAATATCCTCAGGTTCGCCTCTTAGGATGTTGTTTGTTCTTGCATGGATTATTATTTCTTTCGGGTTCTTGCTTAAAGTGGGTTTGACATAGTGATCCATATCTTCCATGCTTGCTCCCGAGAAAGTACGTACGTGTAATCGTTTTTTGTTTCCTACAGATTGACGTATCCCACGTACGCGTCTATTCGTTTTACCATGGAATCTCCGAGTATTGTTACCGAATATTGATTACCGAGAGTTGTTGTTGTATGCATGTTTGTGTGCGCTATTATGTCGCGTTTGGTTACCATTGATTGAATTTGGTATATTCTCCTTTAGGCGCTCTGTTTCGTTCACGGTGTCTTCGATAGTCAACGGAGTAAAGCGATTTGAGCCCAAGATACAGTTTAGATTAGGACTTCTAGTGCTGTCTTGGTATTATTTTTTTAGAAATCTTATTGGTTTTTTTGTGAGTGATCTGAGTTTGATGATTTGGTGCCGTTTTACAGCTAGTTTGAATGCGGTCCGTCTACAGTAATCGGATAGCAATTAAAAGGCTAGCCTTTTCTTCCTCAGAGGTTTTTTGTTTAGTATTCAGATCAGAAAAGATAAAACCGAGGTTATTTATTCTTTCGTTCAAGGCTACATTTTCGTCTCTTAATTGCTTGTTTCCTTTGTGAAGGCTTTCTACGCGGGCTTCATTGATTGCTTTCGGCACTTCGGATCGTTGGTCTTGAAGTTCAGATTTTAGTGAGATTAGCTGATCTTTTAAAATTTCAACGGTGTCCTCAAGGGAATAAAGCTGCTCGCTGTTGCTTGAGTATGATAGCGTCTGGCATGACCGCTTGTTTGTTATTGAATGGGTTTCTATTTCGTTCGAATAAAGTTCGTTCTATTCGAGAATTTCTGTACTATTCGTTACGTTAGTCGCGTACAATTCAAGTTGTTCCCCTATTTCCTCGGCTTTTAACCCACTTATCGTTATATTTTTTGCTCGAGCTGTACCAGCGTAATGCAAGCTATTCGGTTTTCACAAGCTTTGCATTTCCACCAGGAGTTGACCATTTGCCTTTCATCTTTAAAACGTCTTCGGTAAACTTCTGCAAAGCTGTAAAATCGCCTTGCCATTTGTATTTACCCTTATCGGTAAATACAAGTGGAAATTCACTTCCACCATGAAATATTTGAACATTTTCGAGGGAGTTCATTTTTTCGATGTGACTTGATCGGCTGTCCGTGATATAATTCAATGTCACAGACAGATTGGCTGTCTGTGACATCCTTCAATTGAGATTGTCAACTATCTTACAATTGAGATTGAGCGAGGGGGAGGAGAAAGATATAATATTTACTGTCATAAAGTTCGAATGGATCATTCAATATTATCGCTTCAAAAATTATAAGTTGAAATAAAATATCAATTATAAATAAGTGAAACATGAGCGCTATATCTAGAATCATTTTGGATAACATGAATTGCACATTTGAAATGCACGTTCTGCGTAATAACGTTTCTACATCGAGTTAAATAGGTCAAACGTTTTTGTTAAAGCTTATTATCAAAGCTTATGGACAATGCCAAAGAACATTCCAGCAAATACAACTGTCATGTAAGAATTAAAATCTTTCACATAATAACATATAGTAATAGTTGAAGTCTTGTATTTGAATGCTTGCAGATAATGGGTTTTGTTTTGTAGTGATATTTCTGGCAATGATTTGTACAGTCTGAGTGCAGCTGACTTTGAAAACCTAACAAAGTTGGAATATCTGTAAGTATAACATATGGGTACAAAATTGTATCTTTATTTTTATGTTGTTAAATTTGTGTTAAAGTCACACGTATACTGTATGTCTGTCATTTCACTTTCACTCTTCTATTCCGTTAGTACATCCACAAGTTGTAGATATAATTTATTATATAAACATAAGTGTTATATAGAGTTTTATGCCACTGAGAAAAATCGTATTTAATAACACACGTAAAAAATACGATATTTTTACGTGTGAAAATATCATTTTTGCAAGCCAATCAAAATCCTATTACTATTTGTGCACTATTCACATATTTTTTTTTGAGTTTGTATATGAATTGTCGTTTGTTCATAATTTGTTTATAAAATAATCAGAATAGTACATGGTTGCTTGGAAATATGGAGTTTATTTCTCGTGTTGAAGAGAATATTGCTCACTCGTTCGCTACGCTCACTCGTGAGCAATATTCTCTTCAACACTCGAAATAAATTCCATATTTCCCGCGCAACCATGTAATATTCTCTATATCTTCGACTGATGTGGAGATATTACTGCATCGCTAAACAATTTGATGCGAGGCTTACGTTGATGCATGTAGCACGATGTCATCGCAAATCACACAATATACACTGGCCACGTTCATGACATTGCATCACTGGCACAGTCAAGAATTTTCGCGTGCTTTTTGTCTTTTGATTTCTTTGACGTGTCTTTATAATATTTTGCATGTTTAAGGCTTAAGTTGTAAGTTAAACTTTTGTATTAAAACGTCTCTTACCTCTTCTATTTCCTGAAGTTTAGCAAAGAATAAAAAATATTTCAATTTCCTTATCTTATCTTCACTTAAAATTATTTAGCAGCTCGCCACATTAATGTTAATATTAATATCAAGAAAAAGCCGTTATGTATACACGCAAACTGTGCGTTAATTCTCAGTCTCATGTAATTTCTTTTAAGTATCTGAGATTCTCTGTTGATATGATTCCTTTGAACAGACGAAAAAGTGAATCGAGTTATTGTCGCACGCGGGAATTTGGGAATGCGAGAAAAAAGCGTTAGAGCTTTTGAGGAAACTTTATAACGGGCTGCTCCATTTTCCGTTGTGAATGATTCCATGTTATGGAACTATGTGTAATTCAGTGCAAACACTGTTAATTTCTGGAACACGCGTGCGGGCAAAATTAATACGTTGTAAGAACGTTTTCGGAAGTCATATTGTTTTTATCATGTTTTTAACATTTCACGAAGTGCCATATAGCCAAAAATCACGACACGGTTTGTCACTAATAATTGATATGCTGATATTCAAAGTATATAGCCCCGTATATAGTACTATACTGTTTCTAATCGGTGTCTTTTCGCTAATAATTACAAAAGGATTACCGAATGCACTGACGTGCAGGATTGCGTGATCCTAACATGCACGTGGGATGTTGATCGACTTTCCGAAAGCTAAAAATACTCGCCTATTGGCCCGCGTCTTGCGGTCACGCAATCCTGCACGGAACACTATTTGGTAATTATTTTATAAAATAACGACAAAGAAACAAAGGGAAAACTTTATTAAATAAATGATGAAGTCTATTTTCGACTAACTTGTCAGCGTCTTCGTCTGTTGCTAGAGCGAACCTCCGTTCCTTGTTTTCCTTCATTTCCTCCTCGTTCGACATATTTTAATTCTCAAATTTTAATTCAGGAGTTGAAAAAAATAGCATTTCCCGACATTTTAAAAACCCCGCGAAGCGCTTAAAATTTTCCGTGCATGATCGTCTCATCCTGCACGGGTATTGATCAATCAAAGCTCGCTTAGTGAACATGTTATTTTATAAAATATATTACTTTATTTTTGTATTTGTGTATAGCTATTGATATTTTTTGATTTCCTGCAATCTGATTGGCTGCGTGAACGGGCAGCGTTTTACGATATTTGACCGTGGTCCAAAGAGTTATTTTTTTGAAAATTTTTGTTTATGAAAAGGAGTGAAAAACATTTGAAAAACAAAAAATCCCCCCCAAAAATATGCTTGGATTATATTAAACATAGTCAGTTACTCAATAGACGATGTCAAAATTTTAATCTAGCTTAAATTTTATGTTAAAAAGTAAAAAAATAGTATAAATATAAACAATGTAAAGCTACGGCTAGCTTTCGGCCTGGCCGACATGCAGCACGCATCATATTTTTTGAGAATTTGCTGTGATTTGGTTTCTAAAATTTTGGTTTCATAACAAAAAGTTCAATTGAAAACAAGACATTTCCTCCAAGAAAACAAGTTAAACGGCAGTGTCAACATGTTTTTTCATCTCAAACAGCGTTTCAAGTGTACAAAAAAACAACAAATGTTTTTGATAGAGTAAGTTGAAGCCCTGCTCAAAACGGGCAGTTTTAGCAAGTTTAAACGATGAAAAACCACACAGTAAACAAAAATTGAATAAACAGGCATACCTTTTTCATCGTGTCTTGAAATATTTGGAAAATTATAGTCCAAAAACAATGCAAATTCCTATTCTTGTGCAAATTCCGAGGCAAATTCAGTTGACGGCGAATCACTACCTAGACTAGTACCGGGTTAACAAGGCGGTTTGAACACTTCAACAGCAACACGAAAATACTTGAACAGCCAAATAGTGAGAAAAATATAACAGCTGCCATAATCTTGAGTAAAATATAATGTAAAAAGTATGTTTCCTTCAAGATTTTTGACTGCCGTCTTTCAAATTTAGCAACGTGTTTTGATTAGGCAACGCCACTGAGGCACAGAGTAGACACTATACAGAGGTCTCACTGTGTATCAAATCCTAATGTTTTGAGCGTAACCGATGCTTAGCTAGTGCGCAAAGGAGAGGCTCTCACCCCCCCCGAAAACATTCAAAATGGAGGGCATTTTTAGACGTAGAAATACCGCAAAAATTCGAATTAACTATTTAATGTTGTTAATGACAACTTCAGTCAAGGTTAAACCGTTATAAAGTAAATAACAAGGGTTTCTTATGCCGGTTATTTTCCGAAAATATCGGAGAGGTGAATGCCTCTCGTTACCGCACTGGCTAGGAACATAGCGGCCGGCCGATAATTTAAGAAAATAAAGAAAAAAAACAAATTCCGGAGAATAATGTCATTTTGAAATTCAAAATATGAATAAAACAAGACGAGTTTGAGAGACTGTAAATTTTCCACTCTATTTTAAAGTCATAATCAGACAGAATAGCGGCCGGTTACGCATTTTGCATTAAGTGAGATCTCTGTATAGTGTCTACTCTGTGACTGAGGCACTGATCTCGAACAACAGTGGAAATTTTATAAATTTTAAATTTCTATGAAGGAAAAAAATAAAAACGTTATTTACCGTTACGGTCGCTTCGGTCTCGGACCGCTTCTGAGACCTCGGGATCCGAAAATATTTTTCCAGTACGGACCTCCCAGCCGGTAAATAACATATATTTATTAACATTCTTCGTGGGGCTGACTGTATAAAAATATATAGTTAAAGTCAACTATATTGTTAGTGCGAAACTATTTTTATATACACCAAACAATTATATAAATTTTATCAATATTATAAAGTATGTTTTGTTATATCGAATGAGCTGCATTAAGTACTGTAACATGCTGTACGACGTGTATTATGTACGTTTATAGTTAAAGTAGGTCATGCACGGTGTTCAAAACTTAAATTTTAGTTTATGGAAATGAATGCATAATATAACATACCTACATTATTTATATATCAGAGATTACATGATATTTCTGTAGTTAAGTGCTAACCTTTAAAGTATTTTTCACTTTTGTACTGTGCAAAAAATATAAATATATTCAATAACCGTGCTGCCATGATTATCACTTCCAGCGACCCAGCGTTCAGTGAGCGGCTGCTAGTTAACAATTATAGTCCAGGAGGAGAAGGTGGGGGGGGGAGGAGGTATCGTCTGCCGACGAGGGAATTTATGAAAAGTAGCAATTCTAGTTAAGTTCGATGCGCTAATTTCAAAAATTGATGTTATACATCCGCCCCTCTAGCGATTAGCGGTTACCCTAATAAAATAGCCCTGTATACAGTGTTTGGCCTGACAATAATTTTGTTTCCTTTTCTAAACTTCGTAACTATGCTCTAGAAATAGCTAACTGGCTCGGATAGCTCGGAAAATGTTTGCATACTAATGTGAATAACTGTTTCGTAGAGCAAACCCTGTTACCAATCATGATCAATTTGGGTATGCCAAATGTTGGATATGGTTCTACATTCGTTTATACAAAGCTTTCATTGATGATATGGAACATGTTACAATACAAGTTTGCCATAAGTCTAGTAAATAGATTACTTTTATCTGAAAGTCTATATATGCCCTAATTGATAAATTTTTCTTTGCTCGTAATGATAAATACGAAATTTGTATCACCTCCAACAATTGGTAATGGGTTGTATAATTTGGTTCACTATAATACTTGCAATGTAGCTTTTGGTAAATAATTATTCCTCCATCACAACACAAAATATTTGGCTTTCTAAACATAACTCACAAACATTTCACATTCAAGCAGAATTCCTACATTCAGAGAATCTTGGACATAACTTGTTGAGACAACTTTTCCCTCTATGTAAAATTCACATACTTGTGATGAATTACCAGTAAAATCATGCTGCGCTTTTTGGGGTTGTTTACAGCATTGAATTGGGGAGCGGGGGGGGGAGTCGGTCACGAAATTTGTTTTGTCAGTGTACATTAAGTTTGCAATTTGCAATATTGTAGGAATTGTTGCTTCAGACTACTTTTCCATCTTTACCTCACCCATGCTCTTCCGGGCTCTTTATTGGTTTTTATGTCTTAGCTAGTATATGTAGGAAATATAGTTGGAATTTTCGCAGAGCACTCCCTGCGCATTGGAAAAGCTAATGGCGCGTTCAACATTCTAAACAACCGCATCAGTAAGAGCAATAAAATGCGATTTATATATGGCTGCTGTTGTGATCATAATTACTTTTGGGAGTAAATTTTGGAATATCACCGAGATGCAGGAGAAAAGGCTTCTAAGTTTCCATCAGTACTGCCTGCGAAGGATACTGAAGGTGTGGTGGTGAACCTTTCTAAACCTTAAACTTACTCTTCAATTGGATCAACTACACAGGCTACACAGCCAATAATGGAAGCAAGCAAATCGACATTCTTGGTGTTCCTTGCCACTGCCTTTCAGAAAGCTTGTTAATGCTGGACGTATATAAAGCATATATTCCCAATATATCATATCTCTGGTTTGCAGAGGAGGTAAAATCTATAATTGTTCTACCTTTTTTCTGCATTGTCAATATCTCCACATAGGGGAAATGGTGAGATTTGTTATCATCAAGAAATGCTTTTCAACTTGATACAGCAATCAGTTGGTCTTACATATTGGTACAGTAATTGGACATAATTTCCGTTTACTTCTCAAACAGAACAGCAACGCTATTATGGTACGCTCCCCATCTGGTTTCTTGCTCACAATGTCCCTAGTATGCAGATACTGACTGACAATGCAATCGAAAATGCGAAAAGCATTTACCGAAAACAAAAAGTAAGCCCTACTGGTTAACAACAAACATCTTGATGGATTTACCTTCATTGGTTGGGAAGTTGACCCAATTGCAGAATAAGTGCGAAGTTGAGAAAAGTTAACATGCTCCTAAACAGACATCCACATCTCCAATTGGTCAACAATGGTCGACAAGCGGTTTTCGGGGAGTAATTTAAGAATGATAAGCAAACGGCCTAGGTTTGATGCCACCATGCTAAAGCAACGAGGATATCACATAAGAAGATCTAGCAATACTCTCTACATTCTCAGAAATGCAGACTTGGACTTCAAGTCTTACAATTGATCTCGATGAATATTGATTATTACAAAATGGTAATTGTGCAAATTTCCTGGTGATGATGCTACTTTGCTTCAAATACTATGCCTAAAAGCGAACCTAAATGTATGTGAAATAAGACACATTAGGCGGCAATATTTCCATAACATCGAAATCCAAGCACCCAACTTGACCAAAATAACAACCTTCCATAACGTCCCTACTTGTGTGATGATAGCCCCATATTTTGCCCAAATGAGGCTAAATGCATGAAAACGAAGCCTAATGCCCACTAATAACGATTTTTTAATCATTGCATCAAACTTGATCAAATCAATCCCTTTCATCACCTATCTCGTCCGTGACATCATCTCATATTTTCACCAAGGCGAGCTAGGCTGAACATGAAAACGAGGCAGGGAACTACACCTACTCCCCATATAACATCGAATTTTGAAATCAGCAAATCCGACTTGACCAACATCACTCACTTTCATAACATTCCTTGTTGAATGACGTTATACCCTTTTATACACAAAAACGACGGTAAATGCATGAAAACGAGGCAGACGGCCCCATTAATCCTTCGTATAATATCTATTTTTTAAATCAATACCTTTCATAAATTCCCAAGTTGGGCAACGATAACCCCCCCCCCGTCCTGTTCTCCTCCTGGACTACTATTGAATGAGCTAGGTTGAGCGTAATATCTAAAACTCATTAATAATTCATAAGCAAAACACAAAGGAAATCACCACCGTATCGTTGTCTTGATACCACGGTAATAAACACCCATAAATTAACTCGACTTTCGCGTTGAATTTCTCTTTAAATACTGGTTTGTTTGAGATGTTGTGTAAACAACTCGTTTCTCGTGTTTCATCAGGGGACCAAACACTCGAAAACAATAAAACACTCGCGCTTCGCGCTCGTGTTTCATACCGTTTTCTCGTGTTTGGATCCCCTGATGAAACACTCAAACTCGTTGTTTACATATAACATGAACAATAATCATCGCCTCAGCTTTCAGTTTCTGCAGATAACACAAACACAGGCTTTCATAAATTTTCATACCATGTATACGGACGCGCCACAAATTATATTAATTTATACGCTATTATAAGGACTGACCCAGTTGCGTCGAGCTATCTGCAACCAACTAAATTGAAATAATAAACAGCCAATCAAACAAAGTAGTCCAAATGCACTTCAATTGTAATTTATTTCACTTTTAACTTTTTTTCATTCATTTGTATTCCGTTTTCTAGATATTTAACGTATAATAATATTGAAAATATTAGGCCAGTATCCTTTAGTTGTTAGGAAATATTTGACTAAATTGTAAATGGATATTATGTGTATTTTACAAATATTCAATAAGAATAGAAAATATATATTTCTCGAATAGAAGCGGCATATAAACTCAACATTACATGTTTATTTCATTTCATCTCCTGAGTTTGAAATGTGTTACAATTCTGACCGCGGTTTTCTTATATAAAACATTTCTAATAATAACAATGATATTTTATACTGCAATCAGGAAACTGAAATCACTAAAAAAATATGATATTTCTGTAAGCATGGACTCTCATTGTATTATTTAAATCGTTAACTATTGTTCAAACGCCTGAATATATATAAATTTTAGACACTAGTCATTTCGAAAATCGCTTCAGAAAACGTCGGAACAGAGATCAGTACTGAAGTTCCCCCAAATAGGAAAGAAGTTCTGTGTTATCCCAGTAATTGTAGTTGTAATTTAATGTTTCTATATTAATTGGTCCGGCAGTAATTGGGTTACACTGATGCGGATTTCCGGTCATAAATTATGTGTGTTTTGAATCTCGTTTTTAAGAATTCCGGAAAATTTAATTGCAACAGATAAATGCATGCATAGACACAAGATTGTTGTATATCGTTTTATATACGTATCCAGTGTTTTCAATTGAGAGCAAGTGCTTATTTCCAAATGAGGTATAGGCCAAACAGGAGATTTTAACATTAACTTAATGTTACAGTACAAGTGATACTTAGTAGCTACTGACTCGACAGACCACAGTAATACACGGTGGGCATGTCCTTTAAGTGTCTATTTTGTTGTTCAGTGAGTTACAGTGACCCACTATAATGTATAAGGGGATTTTCTGCGTGATAGTGTCTGCCATTAAGGAGCAAAATAATGCAACTGTGCTTGCAACTGCGCATTTTTAAGCTGAGTATCTCTGCTTCATTATTTTCGTCTGTCGTACAGAAGATCATATTTGTTGTCAAGAGGAGATTTATTAATACTGGCTTAGGTATGAGTAGAAAAAAAGATGCCTGGGGCCTGGCGAACGAATCACGTTTGGGGGGGGGGGGGGGTGTTATGTCATTATGACCAACTTTTCCGATGAAAATGACCAACTTTTTTGTCTTTATATATACAAATTTTTGCATAAAAATTATAGCTAGGGGAAAACGCAAGAATTCATACAAACCTGAATAGTTGTTTGATCGGATATGAAAGGGACTCTGCTAAGCCAAGGCCTTTTTTAAGAAATGGTTAGGGGAGGCATCAACGAAAGGGACCTAACAAACCTGGTATATTGAAGGTTCGCGAACATGGCGAGAGGTCGGGGGGTCCTCCACTCCTCTCCCAGAAAATTTTCGTGTTCTTGAGTCTCTGTGGCTTGATTTCCTGCATTTTCAGAAACAATTTTTTATATATCCCATCGAAACGTACCAAGCTTTACAGGAGGGTTATTAAAAAGGGCCCTGTACTAAACCGATCTAACGTTTATTTGAACTACACAAATATCACTTCGACTCTGAAAGGGTTATAAATGTTACATTGCTAACAAGCATATTTAGCAATGACAATTTAACTATGAAATTTATTCTCAACCGGCCCAAACAGCTTTCAATTGCCTTTATTGCCCTTGTTTTTAATAAATGTTTCAAATGCAAGCATTTTTAAACTTTTATAAAATATAAAGGATCAAAGAATGATGTTGAGGCAATGCGTGTATGCTACACTCCAGTAATTCTGCACTAGTCTATTGCTCAACTGCTCACGTACTCAGGAGCGCATAATATTTGAATATTAGAACTTATTGTTTCTTATATATTTTAACCAACAACAAATGTTCTGCCAACTCTTTAATATTTAGAATTATTGTCCTTGCGTTGCACGTTTTATAATTTCAGCGCACAGTCTCAACGCATAATTTCTCAATATTTTTTAACCAACAACAAACCATTTTTTTATCAACTTTTTAATATTTAGAATCATTTGGGAGGCGTCACACTCCCCCACGCTCCCCGGTCGCCACGCCCCTTGGCATTTAATGTGTGATATGTGGCATTTGATTATGATGCAGACAAACATTGAACAAACACACCTACTACGCCTTGCAATATATTAGGTACTGATACACCTATATAATTTTAAATATGTTGTGATATACTTGCCAAAGCACACAATCAGTTATTACTATAGCACTCAGGAACGGTTGACATGATTTTACAATATAATATATAAATATACAACATAAATTATAATTTCCAACTGGCTGGCCAGCTTAATGAGTGTTATATCGGAGTAACACATTTCCAGAGTATAGATGTTGAAATAAATACAGAAAATATACTGTTACGAAAAACTGTCAAAAATAGGAAGCCTGCCCGCTTAAAATTTCCTTAACAGAAGTTGACTTCAAGGAAGCCAAATGATAAGGAATAAGACTCTTTAGATTGCTTGAAACTTGCTTAATTATATCAATATGAAGAGTGCACATATATGTAACAGTGTCAAGTATTTTGTTTCCATCGTTATATTATAATATTTACCTTTCACAAAGACAAAAGTCTGAAATGCATTGACCAAATCAGACAATTGATAATTTGATATTAGAATTCGTTGAGGAGTTAAAACGTATGAAAATAGAGAAAAAAGTAATTACTGCGTGGGGATAGAAACGACATGTAAAATAAATATATGTTTAACTCAATTCGTATACGAGGTGCTACTATTCCAAGAACGGATTTTTTTATAAAACAGTTTGTCAATAATGAAATCATGATATTCCTAACTTTTAATATTTCCTTTTAGGAATGTGGACGATAATAAACTTAAAACTATTCCAGAGAATATATTTCAAGGTCTCGTGTCCTTACGTATACTGTAAGTACCTTGTTCTCTATATAGTTTGATATTACTTCTGAACCTATTTTTCCTAAACAACTCTCTTAGACGCTTACCCAGTATACGCAATCCTTTCATGTGAGAGAATCCAGAGTAACTGAACAAAACCTTTTGCATTGCTTCCATCTTTTTACGCGACTATAAAACCACAGCGCGAATTTAAGCCAGCTAGGATTTCAGATGCAAGGCGCTTGCTCTGACTACAATGTACTTGCGAAGGTCGTCTCCATCGTGGGCGGTGAATACTTGCGCAAACTCTAGAATAGAAAGTGAAATCAAGAAAAATATTGACATTTCGGTTAATATAGACTCTCATTGTATTATGTGAATTGAAAACTACTATCTAAGCGCCAGATATTCGTTGTGTATATAGCTATTTTATGCACAATTCATTGATAAATTGCTAGAAAAAACATCAGAACTGAGATAAGTACTGAAGGTGCGCAAATTATTAATATGTTCTGAGCGAAGAATTCCCTCAAACCTATCTATTTCGACACAACTCACAAACGTGATTTATACAGGATGATAATCAATAAGAAAGCTATTTGTACGATAGCTTCTACTTGTCATGTATGTATTGTTGACTATACCACCAGATTTCAAACTTTCGGTCTTTTACATAGCTGATATTTCTTGCATGCAGAATATCTAGACATGATGCTTTTTGTAAAGTAACTCACGAATTATAGTTCACGTTGAGCGTTCTTACGTCAAACTATCCGCATTTCCTGACATACTAGATGCTCCACAGATAACAGCCCTAAGTTTCTCGTTCCGAAATGCAGAACCTGACTGTTAGGTTCAATAATTTGAATCTGGAGCCATCTCGGTGATTTAAGTCAATTGTGTTCAATATTTCGTCTCCGAACTCATGTTCTAATGTTGATGATCATCGCCGTTATAAAACTATTTTTCTAAAGTATAACTACGTCCATATAGTCTCACAACGTCATTATCGTGCTGCATGTACGTAACGAAATATACAGCTGTTAGTTGTTTAGTGTGTTATCACTCACTGACAATAATTGTAGTTCTAATTCAATATTTTCTTATCAATTCCAATTGGTCCAGCAGTAATTGGCTTACGCTGTTGCCGCGGACTTCCGGCTATAACTTTTGTATTTGTGCGTGGTTATGTAATACCGTAAATATGGCGAATTTGGTAAATAGATAAGTACATATTCTTGTTCGGTTTCGTGACGCATTAAAGGCAGAATGAAGTTTTTGATCTGTTTTGCATAAGACCAACTTGTACATTTGTTTCCAATATGTTGGCAAATTTTTATTATCATAGATAAATGTATAGAAACAAGGTTGTGATTGATTGAATCATTGAATGATTGGTAGATATATCCAGCGTTCTAAATATATTGGGAGGAAGTGCGCAATTCTTAAGGAGGCATATGGTGACACAGGTGATATTTACAGTAAATAAGCTTAACGTTGCAATACCACGGAGTGATACTTAGTACAGATTCCACAGTTATATATCTGATGACCCAGAGGAGGTATCGTCGATATACCGTGATGCATTGCGGTTTCGCACATATTAATACATGTTATCAATTCGCCGGAGCGAGTCGTTCATTCTTCGGTTGGCGCTGATGCAGTGACAACGTCTACACAGAAGTAAATTATAAACGATTATAAACGAACAGGCATTTTGATTTTTATTCCCAAGCTAAGGTAATAACATTTTAATAGTAACAATGCATATTATTTTCAATACCAGTTATAAATTATTTGATATATAAAAATTTAATATGAAATCAATCCAATTTTAATATTAAAGCCCAGGATTAGATACAATATTGTTTACAAACCAATCCACCCACATTATAGGCATAAAAGTTCCCCATCTGATATTTCAACAGACAACATTTATTTATGTCTCCGCCTTCCTAATTATTAATAAACTACGGAGATCCAATTAGCGTTGCATTAACTGAGCTATGTTTACTGGCGAACAATAAATTATGAAACGTTTTATGGGTAAATTTTGGCTATGAACAATTCATAGCCGCTTTATTTAAAATGATTATATAAAAATCAATAATAACATATTTAAATCATCAGAATAATACTAGAGTCCATGTTGATTATATATTGATGTTCATTTGCCAGTAAAGGTGGCAGGACTACACGCCTTAAAGATATAAGTATAAATAACAATATATATAAAATCTAACTATAGCTGGCAGGCCTGGCGGGAGGAGGTGGGACATTTCAAGTGCTTCGCTTTGATACAAGTCGTGTTGACTTATGAAAATACTTGCGCCATCTTCGTTTAAATGCCAAGAATCCGACCTTGATCTTGGCACTGTTACGTAGTTTTAGGCACTGACGTTTCCTGCCTCTTCAACCGGCGCGCCACGGATTAAGATAAGGCTATTATTTTATCCTATCTTGTTAATCCAGGCGTGACATAAAAATCCATATTCCCTGGGAAATATTTTTATTTATGTCTCCGCCTTCCTAATTATTAATAAACTACGGAGATCCAATTAGCGTTGCATTAACTGAGCTATGTTTACTGGCGAACAATAAATTGGGAAACGTTTTATGGGTAAATTTTGACTATGAACAATTCATAGCCGCTTTATTTAAAATGATTATATAAAAATCAATAATAACATATTTAAATCATCAGAATAATACTAGAGTCCATGTTGATTATTGCCCCCGCAGAGTTTTGGCCCCAGAGGGCCAAAACCCGAGGAGGCATATATTGAAGTCCCCGCACGGTAATATGATATACGCTAGGCAGATAAATTTAAGTTTTACAGTTTTTGCCCGCAAAGCATTGGTGGGTAATATCTCAAATTACTGCAAAAACAGCGGCATGCCTGCGTTCTCAAGTTACTCAAAGGCAGCGCCGTATCTGCGCAAGGTTTATCGGGAATGATTTTTACGTCATCGTGCCCGTGCCGGGGTATATATAAAGTAGATGTCCACGAGGTTCGGTCTCTTCTCCTCTGGCTGCTGGATCTTGGGTTACGCACAGTGAAAAGTTTATTTCAAATTTGAGACTTTGAGTGAATTTCTGAATTTCAAGACATCGACAGCAATTTCAAAGGTTAGTGGTTGTTCAGATTATATCATTATTACGTTTTTAAAAGTTCAAGTATTAAATACCCAGGCCAGACCCACGAATTTATGATTTCATCCTTGGGAATCAATTTTAAGACAAAGAGTCTTTGTTCGGGCGACATCATTTAAATATATATTTGCATTTCTAATAGTCACTTTGTATAAATTGTTTAAGGTCAAGCGCATAAATCGTTAAAGCTGCGAAGAGGCAATTCGTTTTAATAGTATAAAAGGTCACAAGTTTAAAAGGTGAGTGTTCAAATTTTATTACAGTATAGTATTCGTATGCCGTAGCTGTGCGAGGTTCAAAGGTTGCGTTATAATTCAGATCAAATATAAACGAAAAGGTTAAACAGTAACACAAGATTAAATTAAACTCCGTCGGTCTATCGAGTATTCGAGTATCAACTACGATTTGTCAGACACAAATCAAAACCGAAACCAAAAGACTTGGTTCACAACTTCACACCAAAAGACTTGGTTCACAATCAGTCAGTCTAAAACAGATACAAATATTAAAAATCGAGCGAAGTTTAACCAATATAAAAACCATAAAACAAGGCACACAACCCGTCACTATAAAACGTTTGTAACAGGGACTCATTGTTTGATTATATTGAAAAGTGCCAGGCTTCAGCCGGATGGACGCACAAGGGTCAAGTTACATGTGGTTACTGTTTGACTTTTAAAGTTCGTCCAATTTTACCAACCTTCTAAGTGTTTTTGAAAGAAAGGAGTCATAACATTTTGTGCAACTAATATAATTATTAGCTATGCGGCCAAAGGCAAAGGGCATTTCATTGCATTTCATGAATTCATTGCGGGAAAACCCAGGAATGTATTCATGTGCAATTGATTGCTTTTGGAGGTGTCAAGATATCTATTTCAGCCAGCATTGTTAAACTTGTCAGCTAGAACTGAATTCATAGACTTGTTACACAATGTTTTGTCAGAATATTCCAATTTATCGAGAGAGAAATGAAATAATTTGCCACAGATACGAGAACCAGTTTGGTATTACCTTACACAACATTGCAGCACATTGCTTCCTAGGGATAGTAATGCCAGTTTTAGTCAAATATTTGAGGAGCGAACCTTTGGCAAACTAAACCCAGAGGAAACTAATCTATTTATGACTCAGAGAACATTTGAATCTCATTGCCAGACATGTCAACAAACAGTGACTTCGAATATGAAGCTTTTCCTGATATATGTATCCAATGCTTCTTTGAAACAGACTGGTTTTGATATTGCATGTTGGCCATTGTCTGTGTCGCATATTTTCAAAAAGCCAAAAAAAATCATTTGTAAACACTGTTCAGACTGATCCTATTTGCACGTCTGCTGTCAATTCAAAATTTGTGTTTATTGAGTTTTCAAATGAAATAATGAATTGTATAACTATCCATGAGCAAGCGGAATTCAATAATAGTCCCTACACATTACAAGGTTTAGTGCGATGTTATGAAAGACATTTTACTTGTGCCGTTAAAATTGGAGACAAATGGGTCTACTTTGATGATATGTGTAGTACGGTACAAGAGTTTACTTCGTTGCATCAGCTGTTTTTTTACTATAGCAAAGGGTGGTTTTTTGCCATATACAAATTTAGTACGCCACTGGTATGTTGCAGTGGCAGTGCAAGTAAGGGCCGGTGTAAAACTGGTAAAAATAAAAAAAGCCTCCAACATAACCACTAAAAAACTAAAATTTCTCTTCTCCTTCTCTTTGAATCTTTGAATTGAAACTTATATATATGTTTATGCCTGCAATTTTTTTTTTTTTATCCAATTATAATTAATAATCTTCCAATCTTCAAGGGCCCAGGGCCCCAGGGAGGCTCATGGACAGGCCCTTAGGCCAGGGGCGGGTTCACACGCACACCCTGAGCCAGTAGTGCACGCCCTGGGTATGTTGAAAAACAAACAAGAAAACTATTTTACCAAAAAACACCCAGAAGAGCCTGTCAGTGCATCTACCTTTCATAACAGAAAACCAGACGTAACTAGCATGTCAAGTACTTCCCTGGTAAATGTGGAATGCAGAAAGTATGTACCGCTAAAAGAACCCATTTTATGAATTCTTTGTATAGTAAACCTGGGACTTTCTCGTGTGCAATTGATTGTTTTCTTGAGGTTTCAGCCTATCTATTTCTACCTTATTTTAAAACATTAATGGTACAAAGTGAATTTATTGAATTGCTCTGTTGTGCTATGAATGATTATTTTCAATCACAAAAACAGCAGTGTTTGCCACAGATACGAGAACCAGTTTGGTATTACCTTACACAAGTTTGCAGCACATTGCTTCCTAGGGATAGTAATGCCAGTTTTAGTCAAATTTTTGAGGAGCGAACCTTTGGCAAACTAACCCAGAGGAAATGAATTTATTTATGACTCAGAGAACATTTGAATCTCATTGCTAGACATGTCAACAAACAGTGACTTCGGATTTGAAGCTTTTCCTGATATATGTATCCAATGGTTCTTTGAAACAGACTGGTTTTGATATTGCATGTTGGCCATTGTCTGTGTCACATATTTTCAAAAAGCCAAAAAAAGTAATTTGTAAACACTGTTCAGAGAGTAATGTGTCTGATCCTATTTGTATGTCTGCTGTCAATTCAAAGTTTGTGTTTATTGAGTTTTCAAATGAAATAATGAATTGTTTAACCATCCAGGAGCAAGCTGAGTTTAATAATAGTCCCTACACATTACAAGGTTTAGTGCGATGTTATCAAAGACATTTTACTTGTGCCATTAAAATTGGAGACAAATGGGTCTACTTTGATGATATCTGTAGTACGGTACAAGAGTTTACTTCGTTGCATCAGCTAAAACAACGTTACCCAGTTGGATGGTTTTTCACTATTTTTCAACTAAGTGATGGAAACAACATTAATCCCAGCAGACTTTATTGCAATTTAGAAAGTGATAGAATACTAAGTCCTACTTTAAAGAGAAAAAGAAGTTGTGATGATATTTCAGGCTGTCCACAAAAACAATCAAAACTTGAGTTAGGCAATGACATAAAAGTGCACGATCAAAAACTGTACAGAAAACATGAAAAAGTTTCATAAAGCAATGCAGTTGTGTATATATCAATGTACTGTATGCCATGAAGCTTGGCCGTTGAAAACCAAACCAAAAGAGGTGTCTAAGTATGTTTGTGCCAGGTGTTCCCGTGATAAAAATAGTCCAAAAGTTTTCAATCGAGAACTCAATGATACCATCCCCAGTTCCAAAACAATTGCAAGGTTTAACTCAATTTGAAGAAATGTTAATTGCTAGAGCATTTCCAGTCATGCATGTATATACAAACCAAGGGGTGGTCAAAGCATACAAAGGTCATGTGATAACATTACCTCAAGATGTGCAACAACTAGCTGACGTATTACCAAGGTGCCCAAAGGATCTTCCAGTCATAGTTTTTACTGTAGCAGGAAAGAATAACAACTCTAAAGATTTTATAGTACGTAGAGAAAAGGTTGAGCAGGCTCTATTTTGGCTTACTGGTTTAGATAAAACTGGGAAACCTAATAATCATTTGTACCAAAATGTCACAATAGATCGCAATGCACTTGACTCATTACCTGAAAATGGTGTTCTCAATAATATGACAACGGTTGACTTAGAAAATGATCCTGCAGAAGGCCAAGAAGTCGACATTGACTTAGGTCCAAATAATCTTAATACTGATGATAAAGTTTATGATGAAAATAGTGAAATGAGTAGTTTTCTTCCAACAAATATTAATAGAAAAAAGGAGAAAGATGTTATTCATGATCAATTTCTTGACCAGACTAAAAACATGAATGGCATATAGGAATGAGCCACTAAATGAATTTACTGTACCATTTCTAGCAACAATGTGTTTTCCCACACTCTTTCCTGACGGAAAAGGAGATCCAACCAACAACGCTATTTTAATAGATACTGGAAATAATTTGACTGATGCATTTGCAAGCAAATTAAAACATTTAATTAAGTTTTCAGAAAGGATAAATGATAAGTGGATTTATCGATTTGCTGCACATCCTAGATTTGGGTATTGGGCTTATAACATATTATATCGCAGACGAATTTTAGGCCAAGGAAGTTATTTTTTGAAACAAAATCCTTCCGAAGCTAACTTAACTTTAGATAACTTAAAAGAAATGCTCCTTTCAAACTCGTATAACTCTCTAATGTCAAAACTCATGCATTATGGCAAAAATGTTAGTGGAACAAATGCTTATTGGAGTAAAGCGAGAGAGGATTTAAAAACAATAATTAATCAAAAGGGTCCACCAACAATATTCTGGACTTTATCTTGTGCTGATTTCCATTGGCCAGAATTCCATCAGCTGCTAAGAGGTGATGTTGACATAGAAAATACTGAGCGAAGGGGAAATGTAGTTAATAATCCCCACCTCTTAGATTGGTTATTTACTGAGCGAACTGAAAAATTTGTGAAGTATTGGCTCAAGGAAACCCTTGGTGCAACTTGGCACTGGTTTAGGTACGAGTATGCTGTCCAAAGAGGCTCAATTCATTGTCACGGGGTAGCAAAACTTGAGAATGATCCTAACTTATGTGAACTTTCGGAAAAAGCAGTAAAGGGTTATGTAACTGCAAAATCTCTTAGATTGTTACAGAACCTGTCAGAGGATAATTTGTCTGAAAAACAACTCATCATAAAAGAGGGACAGGAAGCAGAAACAGCTATTTGCCAATATATTGATTCGATTTTGACAACAGTAAATCCTTGCAATCCAGATATTGATAATAGTCATTGGGTAAAACCAGCAACCCACCCTTGCAAAAAACATTTTAAAGATATATCTAAAAGTGAATGGGATAAAGATTATGAAGATTTAGTAAATTTAGTACAGAGGCATTCGCAATGTTCATCAGCTTATTGTTTGCGTAAAAAAGGTGAAGATGAAAATTTATCTTGTCGTTTTAATTATCCAAAAGATTTAAGCGAAAAGACTCACTTGCAGTTTGAGGAGATTCGCTCCAAAGATGGCACTTTGCATTACAGAGTCAAAGTAAACACAAAACGTAATGATACCCGTATTAATAATCACAAACGAACGCAGTTGCAGGGGTGGAGAGCTAACTGTGACATCCAGGTTATCATTGATTATCACTCGTGTTTAGAATATATTGCTAAATATGCCTCTAAGTGTGAAAAGTTATCATCTGTTGCCAAAGAGGTTTTTACATCTGTGGTGAGTCAAAGTAATAGTGACAATAAAATGGCAATTAAAAAGTTAATGATGCGAGCCATTGGACAAAGAGATATGGGTATTCAAGAAGTAATGCACCAAATACTTTCAATAAAACTTTAAGCTCATCTTTTCAAGTCGTAACTGCATCCCTTAATGGATCACGCAACATAAAAGTCCAAAATGGCCAACTGCAAACAGAACCATCAATTCTTGACTTGTATGCCAAAAGGACCCAATTTGAGAATGATTTTCCTGGTGTATCAAAACTTAATTTTGTTCAATTTGCTTCGACATTCTCAAAAGCTAAATTAGGATAAAAACGAGATAAAAATGTTGTGGTAAAAACCTACCCTAATTTTTCTGCTAATCCCAAAGGACCTCTATATGCATCATTTTGTAAAAACCAGTTATTAAAATTCAAACCATGGCATAATTGCCTAGACAATGCCTGGGACAATCAGGAAAGTCATGATTCTGTTTATATTGAGAGCTGGAAGTCTTTTCTAAATAGCCCAGAGGGAAGAAAACTTGTACCTGATTGGTCTCAACAATTACAGTCTATTTCAGAGTATGCTCAATTAAGTGACCCAGATGATGTATGTCTTGATAAAATTGGAGAGAGAGAAGAGTGGATGTATTTAGCAGATCTCAACTTTGAGAATAATGAAAAATCAGATAAAACATGCTCATATCCTAAAGGATACTGGGAATTAGACAGGTTAAACTACAATCTAGAGCAAATTGGAGATATGCCTTACTGGATTAATACACAAAAAACAAGCTTTGTTCATAGTATAGGTACTACATCTGAGACAGTGATTAATGTGACTTCTTTAAACGAATGTCAACAAACTGCCTATGATATTGTTCAAAATCATTTTTCAAGTGAAACTAATGGCCAACTGCTAATGATGATCATTGGCTTAGCTGGCTCCGGTAAAAGTTATGTCATTGATGCAATTAGGTGTCTGCTTAACAACAGTTGTAAAGTATCTGCATACTTTGGAATTGCAGCATTTAATGTAAGTGGTACGACTTTGCATTCACTTTTACAATTGCCAATACGAGCTAAAAGGAATGGCCCATTGACATCCACTGCGTTGTCTAAATTGCAGGATGATTTAAATGGCATCAAATGCTTAATTATTGATGAGTATTCTGTTATTGGGCAAAAAATGTTTGGTTGGATTGACAGAAGATTAAGACAAGCTACAGGGTTAACTGCTATCCCCTTTGGAGGAATATCAATAATATTAGTAGGAGATGTTGCTCAGCTTCCTCCAGTTGGTGATAAAGTCTTGTACCACAACAAACCGCACAGTGATTTAGAAACTGAAGGATATTGCATGTATCGCAAGTTTGAAATAGTTATAAGGTTAGAAGTTAATGAGAGAGCGAAGGGTAGTGATCCACAACAAGAAATTTTTAGGCAGCTTCTACTGCGAGCACGAAATGGTGACTCGTCTTTGGATGACTGGAAATTATTATTAACACGACAACCTACTTGTGTTAAAAACATAGCTCACTTCGAAAAAAATGCTGTCAAATTGTCTTATAGCAATGAAAAAGTTGCGAAGGACAACTATATTGCCTTAGAACATTTAAACAACCCAGTAATTCAAATTAATGCACAACACGACAACACCCAGGCTAAAAATCTGAGTGCAGATGATATGGGAGGATTACAACCAACTTTATATATAGCTAAATCTGCTAGGGTTATGTTAACTCGCAACCTTTGGACTGCAGTTGGTCTCTGCAATGGAGCTGTTGGAACTGTACTTCACATAATTTATGCTGAAGGACAGTGTCCACCAGCATTGCCAATTGCCATTATAGTTCAATTTGATGAAAAAGATTATTCAGGACCGAGTTTTCCCCAACTCTTCGAAATTGTGTTCCGTTATATCCTGTAACAAGTAATTCTGAGACACATGGACAAAAATGTGAACGCCAACAGTACCCTCTCAAACTTGCATGGTCAATAACGATCCATAAAGCTCAGGGGCTAACTTTGAAAAATGTATGGGTTGATTTAGGTCCTCTGAGAAAGCTGCAGGTATGACATATGTTGCACTATCAAGAGCAAAAAATCTCAGACATAGTCATTCAACCGATGACTTTTGCTAGACTGAGTGCGGTGAAGAAGACCTCAAATTTTAAATATAGAATCCTAGAAGAAAACCGGCTATGCCAATTAGCAGAAAATACAATGCAAACGCCTGCAAATTCAACTCAACCCAAAATAACAACTAATTAGCAACACTGTAATGCTTTATACAGTATCCATTCCAAGTTACAATATTCATTTTTTATCTTTATGGTATTTTAAGCTGAATTTGTTTACAAAATTTTAGATGGAAAGCACAGCACCAGTATCCGATTTTATGTCAGATATGAAAAATGACAACTTGGATGCTCGCACTCTGGACAAAATTGACGCTTTCAGTGAGAACGTTATAAGTGAGGAAGCTCCAGGTGCATCAAAAGGGTAAGATAAAATCCTATTGTGATAAAATATATCACATGTTTAAATTAATTGCACTTTAATTACCATACTTACAGATTTATACACCAACCACACCAAGCCCTTCAAAAAGAATAAAGTATGGTGCACCCCTATCCTATACTCCATGTAGCCCACAATCTCCTTCCAGAACAAGTGAGTATTTTCTTGATTTTTCTTATTTGTTTGTCTGTCTGTCTGTATTTGAATGTTGCTGTATGTAGCTAGCATTGACAATCGATAATGTACAACATTTGGCTCATTAATTGCCCATGTTTTTTTTCCAACAGAGTACATTGGTTATGTACAAGACGTAACAAAGGTGCAACAGAGCCAAAGAAGCTCAAACCTCTACTACGACATTACCCTTCAGATGTCAGAAGCAGAGAGTAAAACTGTTAGAGTCATGCATCAGAGAGGGGACAGCAACAAAAGACAGTTCTTTGTGGATAAAATGGCTGCAGAACAACCAATACAATTATCAAACATGCCAATTTCGACAACTGGCACTGTCTTTTTGAACAAGGGAGCTGTTATCGAGGATGTACCACCTCATTTTCTTGACTTTCAATACCGCCAGTTACGAACTAAACAAGTAACAGCCATAAAAGAAGTTCAAAATTATTCAACGGGTACATTTCCGGTATCGGGACTTCTCCGGTGGTCTGGACCTCCCCAAAAGCCAAAAGAGGAATCTACCAAACTTGTTCGCGATGGAACCATTACAGACAGTACTGGAACAATCAAGATTTCCATTTGGGAAGACCATATTGAACAAATCGAAGAAGGAGAATTTTACACGATAACTGAGTGCAAACTCAGATTTTATTACGGCAAATGTCTTTCAACGTCTCGAACGACAACTGTCACCGAAGCAGCAAGCCAGACGGTAAACGATGTACCAAAAGCAAATCAAACAATTGTGTGCTGCCCAGAAATATTGAATGTATCAGTCAATATGTACCCAGTGTGCAACAACAAAGACTGCAGAAAGAAGATTAATGGCAACCCTGGCACTAAACTTGTTAAGTGCCTATCATGCAACAGGTCCATGCTCATGAAAAACTGTTACCTGGATATGAATGTTAACTTTCAGCTGCAGAAGGATGAACAACAATGTCTGTTACAGCATTTGGCAGAGTTCTATCAGCATTCCTGAACGAAGATGTATACGAATACAGAAACGACGTAGATGGACTAATTGAGAAACTTTAAGCTTGGAGTCTACAGACTTCCACTTGTCACAAAATGGAAGACTGGTTTCCAAAGTCCAGCCTCACTAGTGGCATTCCTTGGGCTATGATGAACAATTAGAATATCTTGCACAAGGAACAATACAATGCACATACTGTACAGGGTGTCTCAAAACCAGACCTTTACAAATTAGAGCCTTTAGAAATTTTGCTTTGTCTGGCATTTTTGCATGCAATTAGAAGCAATTTTAAATTCAAGTGTACAAAATCGAGGCTTTTTCTAAATGCTCTAATTTTTAAGGTCTGGTTTTTGTAGACATGCCTGTACATAACTTATGTGATACCTTCTTTGTTACTGTTATTGTTTTGTTTGTACATATATTATCAATACATCATTATTCATTGTACTGTGTTTTCGTTTTCTCATTGCCATTGGCTATAAACCTACGAATTATATCTGCCCGTTTCTTTGACTTTGCATCAACAACCAATCTCGTTCCCAGAGTATGTCTGTTTGCAGGCTGTCCAGTGGCATGACTGGGGAAATCGAATTGAATTTTTCAAAATTCAACCGATGAAATTCATCGTCTCATTCAGGACAACCAATGAAATTCATTATTTCATTCGATTTCTCCAGAGTCATGCCACAACCCGCGAACAGGCATACTCTGGGAACGAGATTGATTAGCAACCAAACAAAGACGTTTGTTTAAGCTTGTACAATCAATGTCAATGCGAAATCTTTGCAATAAAATATAGATTTTACAATAATTTTTAAAAACTGACCGCATGCATTTGGCCTGGGAGCCTCTCTCATAAAATGGAAACTTAGAAACATGATTATTTTCAATAACAGTACACTATAATCAGCCGGGGGCAGTTTTAGTGTAAACTATTTCTAGTATATTGATGTTCATTTGCCAGTAAAGGTGGCAGGACTACACGCCAAAGACTTTGCAATTCATTTCGTAATACACAAACGAAAGAAATGAATATAAGCAGCAAAGTCTCCCCACCCGAGGGAAATGCAACGCCAAGGACTATATTGATGTATCCAATTGTAAAATTAGTGATCGCATACTTTACAGTATTTTTAATATACACTATGGCATTTGATTTGAAAGAGACAGACGCCCCTGCGCACCGCCGAAATTGATATAGAGCGAAAATACATTTGAATATGACTGTTTCCAAATGCATTGAACGACCGCCCTTGCAAGCCGTTAGCAAACTTACGAATAGATTTTTTGTGTGTGAAAATTCTACCGTTTAAATACAGTGGCCCTTGCTCACCGTGCTTAACTTGACAAAATTTATGATCAAATATTAGATTGTAGTAGCAGTTGCCCCTGCTAACTGCTGAATATAGAAAAAAGTAAATATATATGTATATATTAAGCTACTTATATGTATTTGGGCAGAAATGATGTTATCCGCCCCAGCTGAATAACACCATAAGCCAATATTGCAACCCTTCTCTAGACATCACCCCGCCATGATGCTCAGAAGAGGGAGCTAAAAGAATACTAGAATCGTTAGGTTAGGTTGTTGTAAGCGTTGGAACTCGAATGTATTTGTGAAAAGCATTCGATTTCCAGCGTCCCAGAATGCGTATCTGCGCATCGGACACACCATGTTCTGCCGCAAATGATGCAGCGCCAATTCTGAAACTATGAGACTTGTAAACGGAAGGATTGAGATTACAAAATTTCAAACAATCATTCAGATGTTTAGCAAACATGTTCCTCGAAACTGCCGCCCCCGCAGTATGGAGCGTCATGGATGCCAAAATTCACTTTTAATATTATGATGTGTGAATTTCATTTTCTTTAGTGAATTTAGAGTTCTGATATACTCACCAAATGGAGTAAATGTCAAGTTCTGTTGTTGTTTTCGAATTATGATGCTGTTTTCGTATTATGATGTAGTTTTAATGTTTTATAATGATGCTGTTTTCGTGTTATGATGTAGGCCTAGTTTTCGTACTATGATGAGTTTTCGTATTATGATGCATGTAGTTTTCGTATTATGATGTAGTTTTCGTATTATGATGTAGTTTTCGTATTATGATGTTACCATGAATACTTGCGATCGTACTACTAGGCGTGAAAAGCATCATGGGAAAGAACATGAAAACATGTGACCAACGTTCCATAAACAAAATGGCGGGTTTATTAGATGAAATTTGTGGTGAATTGTCAAGGTTGTCAAACAATCTTTCCTCTGACTCTGTTGTTCTTAGTCATAGTGAAATGGATTTTTACATCTACAGACTCGAACAAATATGGAAAATTCTTTTCCAAATTTATTACGAATCTTCAGAAGAGAGTAATGCGTTCGACGACGGTTCAATTCTACTCTATATTAGAGATGCAATTTTGTGTTTACATGAATGTAACAGAGTCCTTGATTTATCATATCGATGCCCTGTAACATCGCTCTGGAAATGTGGGGCGACCACGGCTGTCGGTAACCAAGAGTCAGTTGGAATACTTGATTGATAATGACTTCGGTGCAAAGGACATCGCAAGAATGTTAAACATCTCTGTTCGAACTGTGCAACGTCGATTTCAAGAGTTTGAACTTTCAATTAGAGCATCCTACTCTTCCATCAGCGATTTAGATCTCGATGCTGTTGTTTTAGCGATTATTGAAGAATTTCCAAATATTGGGTATCGCAGAGTGCATGGAGAACTTGGAAGGAGAAAAATTAAAGTTACTCAACATAGAGTGCGGGATGCCATGCGTCGTGTTGATCCCAGCGGTGTTGCAATAAGATGGATGAACTCTATCCCTCGACGAACATACAATGTAACAGAGCCATTGGCATTATGGCATATTGATGGACACCACAAACTAATTAGGTAACTAGAATCAAGCAAAGATTTACTTTGAATTACAGACCCATGCATTAAGGCAAATATAATGATGATAAGAAAGGTTGCGTTACATTTACTGTAGTTCTGCAGCTAAATTAAATAAATCTACTATTTGATTTGATTTTGTTCATTAGGTGGAAGCTAGTCACACATGGAGGGATAGATGGATACACTCGAATCCCTGTGTACTTGAAGTGTTCGTCTAACAACAGAGCTGATACAGTACTAGAATGTTTTCAAGAAGCTGTAAACATATATGGTTTACCCTCCAGGGTGAGAGCAGATAGAGGGGGAGAGAATGTTGAAGTATCTTTATATATGCTTCAGCACCCAATGCGTGGACCTGGAAGGGGAAGCATGATTTGTGGATGCAGTGTCCACAACCAAAGAATAGAACGATTGTGGCGAGATGTATACATTGGTGTTGTTTCCCTCTATCGTGAAATATTTTATTATTTAGAGCAATGCCAAGAACTGGTCCCAATAAATAACACAGACTTGTACTGCCTGCATTATATTTTCATCCCAAGAATAAATGAGCACCTAAAAAAATGGCAGGACGGTTGGAATAGACATCACATTCGCACTGCTGGAAATAGAACCCCACTTCAATTGTACAGCATGGGACTTCTACGAGGTAATAGCTCAAGCTCCAGGTCTCAAATGGCACTTACAACATCCACAGAGGTTTGTATATTGGATTTTAAATCAAGTGGAATTTGTAACCTAATTAAAAACTACAGTCAGCTGACAATTTAAAAAAAGTGATCAATATACAAAATTCAACATATGAATGAGATTGGGATTTGTTTGTAACAACATTGGAAGCGTGAGCAGGGCTATTCATATGAATTTTTGAGACGTTCTATGATTAATATCTATTTTAACCCATTAACTGGCAATAGTGTTTTACCCTGTCTATAACAGTCAATTTTACTCGTCAGTGGCAAGATACTGGCAGTTAATAGGTTAACATGAGCTTTTGACTGCCAGTCTAGACCGGTAAAGCAAAAAAAGAATAGAACAAAGCCTAAGGACTGTGACTACAGTTTACAATTCCAGGTTACGTGAATGAGGACCTACAGTTATGCTGAATGACAATTTCATGTTTGACCAGACTGTACATATTCTGCTTTCAGGAGGATATGCATAGTTTTGGCATTGACTGGGATGGTCCTTTGCCAGAGGAAGCTGATTGTGATGAAACTGTCAATGTACCTGAGCTACCAATGTTATTAGACAATAATCAGTTACAATTCTTGCTCAATTATGTTGATCCTCTCAAACAATCGGAAGTTTATGGAATAGATCTTTACATTGAAACTAAACAAATTGTAAGTAATCTTTTACAATGAAATTATTGTTTTTGTTAAACAAACTCGTTTAATAAACTCTTAATAATTATATAATATCAATTAAAAATTACATTATATATGTGATCTATAATAAAGATAACAAATATCAACCTTGTGCACATTTGAAGCAGGCATTTATTTGCATTTGACAAAAATAGAAACATTCAGTCTTAAACTCAAATAGAGAAACAGTTAACATCGTATATCATCAGCTTAAAAAGCTGCAAGCAAGTGCAATTTAAAATCTTCCGTATCCTACTGCTTGTGCAGAAATGGTGACATCCATTTTCTGCTTAAATTCATCAAAAGTTGCAGCATCTATTGGGATTGAAAGTATGCCCAAACAGGCTTCTGGATCAGGGAGACCTTTCTCTATCCTGTTAAATTTGACATACACTGGTCTTGTTGGGTATTGAGGACTTCCAAAGACAAATAGAAGAAATCGTCCAGTAGTTGGAGAATGCTCTTCTTCTGAAGACACTATAGTAAATATATATATAATTAAATAAGTTTAATTGCCTTGTACGTATTTATCACAATGTAGTTTAACCTATTAAGGAGCAACATCTTCCTGTAGTTAGACAGATCTAAACAACATAGTAGGGCACATTATAGCTGAATCATTTACAAGAGACATGGGTAGATAGTCTGGACCCATTATTAACACCCAATTATTTATTCTTGAAGAGTAACATTGCCTGCTGTTAGATGGTGTAAAATACTTTAAGTGACAATTTCGATGGCTTTTTAACATCGCTTGTTACTATTGTAAAAAAGTCTGGTGACCAGTCCTCTCTTGTGTGACCTTTCCCATGGTGCAACAGGGCCCGTGGAGGAGGCAGTGTTATCATCAACTTCAATATATATGACTGTTTTGATTACCTGGAAGGGATGCCACATAATCTTTGCACCACTGAAACGACCGTACTTTGCTGTCATCCATATCACCTTCACCTATGCGCAGAGTAAGTTTCTTGACCAATACATCTGCTGGGACTTGGATATCATTAACTCGTGGGAAAATCTCCATCCACAACTCTTTCTGTTTTTTCAGTACAGACGCAAGTTGCACAATTTCCATGCCTCTTCTCATGTCATCCATCTCTAACTTTCTATTCATTAGAGAATAATGCATTATTAATTTCTCACAAGCAATTTATTTGTTGTCTTTAGTAAGATGCTTGTTCTCAAAACCAGCTGTAACCAGTGTGTTGATAACAGCTTCTTCTGAATTGAGGAGATCAAGATCATCAACTGTTTCTGCATTTCTTATCTGATAAAAAATAGAATTGAATAAATAGAGTCAAATATTATATAATTATTCAATAATTTATTTTCCCTTTATCAAAACTCAACTATGTAAGCAGAGTACCCCACAGTGCTGTCAAGAAAAGCTCCTCTTCCGAATGGCTTTATCTTCTCTGGTATTGGATAAATACTCATTTAGCTATATTACGCGCATTTTTTAACATTTTGTCAATTAATGTTGTATGAGAATGGGTGTGGAGAAGGGGGTGGTACCAACAAATAACGTCATCTTTCATTTGCCTTTATCTACTTACACTTTGCAAAATATTTCTTATTTCAAGATCTGGTATATCTTTAACTGTGAGGTATTGCACAGCCTCATCAAATGAGCTGGTAATAATATAAGCCACAGCTGCCTTAGACAATCCAACCAAGGGATACCCCTCATGTAAAACAGAATGGCTTATCATCAGACCAGCATAATAAAATAACAAGGAATCATAAGATTCTATGCAGTGGATTGGTACTAGGTGGTCTTTTTCACCCTCAAATAGATGAAGATTGGTATCTCCAGATGCAAGACCAGACTTAGACAAATAGAAGTATTCACGTGTAGGCCCAGAGGCATCACTCCCATCTTCTCCTATGAAGTCTACATCTGGAACTGCACGAACATTGAGTCCCTTTTTATGAAGTTTAAATATTTCACGAAGAAGTGTTGGAGACTTTCGGTCAATAAATATTTTCTGCTCAAGAATGGAATCACACCAATGTCGCCTAAAATCGGCAAGTGTCAATGCTGACGATTCTGCATTGAACACTGGCTTAGATAGCTCTTCTTCATCTTCTTCTTCTATATAAAAGTAAATTACAAATTAAAAAGTCTGCATGTCATCTTAAGGTGGCTCACCACAGTTTTAAGAATGGAAGATTTCTGATTTAGATCTCAATTTATTTTACCACTATCAATTGTTGAAAATCAAAAAGAGTATTACTACCTAAAGTTTTTGCAAAAAACTGCTGTAACTGCCATTGCTATGGCAACAATGACATTTCAGTATGGCAGATATTTGGGCTCTAAATGTATTTTAACTTGAAAATAACATTGGTGACCCATATTTTTTATTTAATGAAATGCTTCTTTTAGTATATTGAATTATTGGGTAACATTATTGGATAGAATTATTTTTTAAATCTGTAAAATAATTCAGTATACTAAAAAAACGCATTTTATGAAATAAAAAATGGGGGTCACCAATGTTATTTTGAGTTAAATCACTTTCAAGCCAGAATATAATTTATGAAAAAGGGCTTCAACTTGATATACTACTTCATTTTGTGGCTTTCTTACATAATATTGGAGCCTCCTGTCGGATGGCATAGTCATGGGTTGCACTGTGCATGCCACATCAACCAGGACATTGCACTATCAAGTCCCAGTGAGTCAGGGAACTTTTTCTTAATCTATTCATATCAGGCACTTCGATACTTTCCTTTCTTTTCTTGCATAAATACAGCAGAATTTTAATATCAAAGCATTGTTCTAGCACCGATGATTTAGAATGTGACATGAGCATAAGAAACCTTATTAACAATGTTCAATCATACCAAGAAGTGCTGAAATAGTTGCATCAACAGAGCCCTCTTTAGTCAACTTCTGTTGAACATCACTGTGCTTTTGTTGGGAAATATGGCCATGATTTGTGCCAACAAGGCATCAGGGTTCTAAAATTCAATGTGTAATATCATTGTTCGTGCTGATATCATTTTAAAATTCCAGTAGAATAGAATGAAATTGATCATTCCTTCCTTCACTTACAAGTAAAAGAATGGTAGATTTTGTATTAGAGGGTTTTGAAGGACATTAGCATAATTTTAAAATTAAAGGATCAATAAATCCAACCTGAATATATTTTTAATGCATAAATATTGATGGACATGCATATAAAGTTTTTATTTAAACATATTTGAAAAACGTTTACCCCAAGAGCTGATAAGCTCATCTAGGGGGCTTACGCCTATTTACATTCTTACATATTAGTTGTGTATTTTATAACTATAACATCAGTCAGGAGACAGCTGTATTAATTCATCACATTCATCTACATAAACATAGCCAACAAAACGTCTAGATTGCCTAATAAACTGTTGCACACTGGAGAAAATGTATCTATTTTGGACTAATGACAATTCATCTTCACCACTTAGAAGTATTCGTATTTTCGTTGAATCTGATTTCCTATACCAGCTGTCTCCTAAAATTTCTAGTGCAACTGAGAGCAGAATAATTCTAGGAGCGGCATATCTTGGACAATACAGAAATAATGAATTACCGATTCACAATGAAAACCGCATTTACAAACTGGTGACGGAATGCAGCCTATTTTAAATAAATGATAATTAAGAGCACAGCAGTTTAGACGGAGACGAGTATGTAAAATTGAGCTGTATCGATCAAGAGTAAAACTAAAATGTTTTTTATAATTTGAAATATAAAAAAAAAAAGTTATAACATGTAAAAGTATATTTATACCTTAATATCTGTTTCACTTTTGAGGTCAGCCTTGCCACATGATTCTTCTTCATGAGTAAGGTCAACAATGCCCAGTGAAGCTTCACCTGAGACTGGGGAAGGCCCTTTGTCATAGCTGTAAGTACAAACAAAAGTGCAAAATATATTATTGAAATTGCAGTTCATACTAATAAAAGTAAAAGGGCATCTACAGCTCTTTTGCTTGAACTGCAGCTTTCCATATTTGGTTAGAAGTTTGTCTTTTTGTTTCAAATTCGATTGATTATTCCTTGGCGCAGAGCATACAAAAAAATCAAACAATGCTTGACCTATTTCACATTGGCTTCACTGGGGAAGGATGGTGCATGAATGGGAAAGCCTACACAAAGTTGGACAAATGTGTAGGTCATAATCCCATGAAAAATGCGGTGATAAGAAATTTTTGCATAGCTATTTATTACAACTGGTCTACCTTTCACCGTCTTCACTTTCGTGATCACTCGCCAAACAAGTACGGGTGTGACTACGCAACACATTTATTGGAATCATATCACCACAAGTCAGACACCTCTCCTGTGGCCACTGTTTCTCATCCTACAAGTAAATCAGACAAGGATCAAATCTTACTATTTTTAACATTTGCTGCCAAGCGTAAGCAAGGCGAACACTATTCTGGACACATGTTGTAATCAATTTTGTGTCTGCAACACTTGTGACGTCAAATTATGACGTGGCAGTAAGGAATTTACATCATATGATACCCTAGGAGTTTACTATGTCAGTTCGATTACTAGTGATTACTTTGTTCGGAAATTTGGGTAAAAAGACGATGAATATTCGTTGATATTAATTTACAAGACGCATACTGTAGCTACATAACAAAAGAGCGTAAAAATCCGTACAAACAGTATTCGATGATTTCGATCTAATTTATAGCTTAGCAATCGTATAATAGATTTTGCGCATATTGTTTCATGAATACAGAACTCTAAAGCGGCTGTGTAATTCTATAGTCTGACAAGATAAAGTAATGAATAGAGGAAAAATTGTACCTTGGATATATCATAAAATATCACTTTTTCTAGGCTTGTGCTGCCTACAATGCTTTATACCATTAACATGAGCATAAATATATGTATTTAGTTGAGTTTCTTAGGCAATCCAAGCAATTTCTGAGTTGATATTGCGCAAATGTTTTCTGAATATTAATCCTTAAAACGGCGCATGTAATTCTATAGTTAGGTATATTCATCTTCAGTATATTGTATAATTGTTGGATTTTCCTGCCTTTTGCTATTATATTTATAATACTATATACCGCTGACATAGTCGAATATGGCTGCTCTTTGTGCAAATTGTTTCTGAAGTTTCTGGGTGAGCCAAGACGCGGTGTCATGCACAGAGGCGTCTAAAATGTGGCATGGTGTTGATGGCAGAGTTCGGCAGCACTTTCCTTGCGATAGTAACTCCTAGTTTTAAGACTGTAAATCTGACCTCTATTTTGCCCCCCTCTCATATATGCCCCTGCCAGTATATTACATATTCTGTGCCCCTTCTCTCCGATAAGCTCCGATAATTGAGTAGATTTATAAATTGGCCAGAAATTTCACGTGAATTTACTGCATTTCTCACTCACCGCATTCATACTGACTAAATATGCTAACCGGAAGTGAAAAAGTGGATTTAATACTTGAAATTCAGAGCATATTCCAGGAAGACGGAAGTAAAATCATTGCTTTCGGTTTGCAAATTTGGATGTTTTAGGAGGTTGTTATTTAACAATTATTCACAGAAAGCGAGGTGAATATCAGTGAACAAAAACCGAGACAAAGTCGAGGTTTTTATTGACTGATATTCACCGAGCCTGAAGTGAATAATTGTGATTATTTGGGAAAAAATAAAAAATGTACATTTCAAAAATATTTTAATTGAATATTTACGATAAAAGCGGCTTAAAAACACTTTAGGTGATTATCGCGTATTAACCCGAGGTAGTGCAACCAATCAGCGTTGAAAAGTTTCAATAATCACCTATGTAATTTTACTAAAGGTTGATATTACGAGTAAATAATATCAAAAATTGTAATACATGTTGAATGTTGAGTTATTCGTTTATATTTGGGGATGTATCGCCGATTACTCGATTGCCACATTTTGGCAAAATCAATAACCTGATCTTATCTAATTAGCTCCTCTCCCTCAAACATGGCTCGAATATATTAAAGCTTGCACTACTAAACTCACAACTTACATCGGAACTGACATCTTTTGCGGACAGCGGCTGAAGTGAAAGGTGCTTTTGGATTGGTCTCACATAGGCCTTGGCTTGTGACAAAACTGATTTTAAATACTGTACGCTGTACCCCCCAGGAGGTACGGGTAATTCCTCAAGGACTTTGCATGAGCCGGCCATCGTTCTCATAATTTCAAAACCACCACAACCTTTAAGAGCTGGGTATGATTCCTGCAGCTTTTTTTCGATATGCTCTGAGTTTCCATCTTTATCAAAAACGACATCTCGGTCACCAAGTCCTGCCAACCCATGCTGGACTTTTTCGCGCGAAGTTGGGACGTGTCTGCTGGTATTGCTTGCAAAGAGAAAAAACTTGTGGGTCCAGGTGTTGCGGACGGGGACAAATATTTTTCCACTTGCTGTTCTTTGTCTTTTTGCACCGGGTGGTCCGGGTCTGCTATAATAGGATGATCTAGGTGCAGAGCTTGTTGACGGTTTAAAGCCGAACAACTTCTGATGTTCCTCCAAGGCATTTAACTGATTTGTTTTCGGTAAAAGGTTTCTCTGATTTGTTTTCGTGATTTGCGTTACGTTTGGCGAAGAGGTTGAGGTGTATTTCTGTAGTGCCTCTGTGGCAGTGGCGAGACTCTTAACGCACTGTTTTAGTGATTCAAATTCAGAGACGTCCTTGCTTTGTTCCCCTTCGGCCGCCATTTTGTAAAAAGTGCGCACGGGTTTTTGTGTTCTTTCCCATGATGCTTTTCACGCCTAGTAGTACGATCGCAAGTATTCATGGTAACATCATAATACGAAAACTACATCATAATACGAAAACTACATGCATCATAATACGAAAACTCATCATAGTACGAAAACTACATCATAACACGAAAACTACATCATAACACGAAAACAGCATCATAATACGAAAACAACAACAGAACATGACATTTACTCCATTTGGTGAGTATATCAGAACTCTAAATTCACTAAAGAAAATGAAATTCACACATCATAATATTAAAAGTGAATTTTGGCATCCATGACGCTCCATACCCGCAGGAGTAATGAAAATAGGTCCAGAGGAATTGCCACGACAAGCTAAATAGCTACATAAAAGTTTTACCGGGCAGGGCCTATGACATGGTTGACGGTAAATGACAATGGAAAACGGTCGCTGTTTGTAATTATGTTTATAGTCTTAAAACCAATCACTTCACCGTCTCTTAAGAGTTTGGTGACCTGGTTTAAGCATAGTGGAATAGGAGACTGCTTTGATGTTGATGTTATTTCGCCAATACGTAGAAAGGCAAAAAATGCTAGACCACACACAGCCTGAAAGCGGCATTGGTCATATGAAGTACCAATACAGTGTGAAGCAGCCATTAGTAATCGGGTTAAAATTGGGAGTGTGATAGGTAACCGACTATCTAGGCGAAATCCAAGTTTTCCATAGCCTTTTAGCATTTGTATAATATAAAATACTTTAGTAGGGTCAACCAAGTTCAATAGTCTGTGTGAATAACCAAGAGCTGAAACATATGTGCTGACAGTTGCGGGTGCGTAATCTCGATCAAACATGTAAGGTATGAAAAATGCCAAAGTGTGAGGTGATATAGGCAAGTTGTAGGAAACTGTATCAAAAACATGAATATAGAATTGGTCGAAAATTCTCCACGCGCGCCTATAAGTAGCGAGAGAAGATTTCTGAAGGTTTGATTGGGTTAGGAGGGAAATTATATCTCCCAATTTTGTGGCTGCAGAACTAGAGGGATGTCCGTTGCGCAGGAATTCGTCGAGGCTTGTGCTTCGCGCTTGAAGGTTTGAACCTGTAGTGGCTGAGTGAGCAGAATGTAACGCTTGATCGACGACAGTATCACCAGGCAGTCGTGAAAGCGATGAGGATGCCACTGGAGTTGCCACTGGGGCTTCAACAACATCATCGGAAAGCTCTGGTTGCGAGAGTGGTGTAAGGCGTCGAGTGACTTCAGCTGTTACGGTCGACACGATTTGCTCGATTATCTCAGGCGAAATGGCTGAAGATGTTGCCAACGTCGATGATGTGGCGATGCGGACTGGAACAACTTCGGGCAAAGTGGAAACCGAATCAGCACTAGTACTGCTGGTGGCGAGGGCTGGTGCATGGACAGTAGCCGACGAACGACTCCTCCGAGGGCGCCTAAAGGGCGGTTGATTGGGCACAGAAGTTGTGGCTGCGCGTTTCGAACGTGTGTTGTGGTTTGACGGCATGAGTAGCTGAAAGAAATTACTTGAAAATTTATTAGAAAACACAGCCATGCTAAATTTTTGTCGAATATATATGTGTACGAGAATCAATAGATTGTAACATTAAATTGGCTGGGTCAAGCCTGGCCACACGAAGGTGACCGCATCACTGAGCCCAAAGTTGTACTTAAAAAATAGATATGACAAAATGGTCATAAATAATAACATTCAGCGAGAGCGAAGCCTCAAATAAAATCACAGCGAAGTGTGATTGATAATAACATAATAACATAAAGGGCGAAACCTCAATGCTTTATAAATGTAAAATATTAAAGTTGAGGGCGAAACCTCAAATTGTTTACCATGATTATAAGGGAGAATAACGCTCTGGTCAAATAGACCTTGAAAGTAATTGTATGGCTTTGAGTATGGCACCCCGGTAGCTACGGTACAAACGATATTGAGCTCTGCGCATAAAATGAACGCCATCGGGTAAAAACGGTGAAATAGATGGTCGAGTGAAACCTCTATGGCTCCAACAAAAAACGTTATGCATTCCTTCAAATACCACTTTTAGGTATTGATTCAGAATACTAACTTGCGTGTTAAACTCCGGGGAGGCGGCTCGATCAGACACCAAGCTAACACCGATAACTTGGACAGAAGTTACCCCAAGCAATAGATGAACCAAGTCGTCTATTCTAGAACCCACAGTTTCGGGTTTCATTGAAGACAAATCATTAGTGCCAACCTCTAAAATTACTATGTTTGGCTGGTACCTCTGAACGTACCCCAAATCGTACTTGATGAGTTTGTCCACCGTCCGCCCCCCAATACCAAGTAATTTAATGGAGACATCGGGTAAATTAAAATTTAAGGCAGCCCGACTATCGAATTTAGTCCTCAAATCCCGGTGCAAGCGCCTGACAAAAGAATGACCAAAAACAAGACCTTTGGGGTGGGGAAAAGCCATAACACAAATATTTATACTTTAAGTTACTTTAAATGAAAATATACTAACCTGAAAAGTATCCCAGAAAGAAGCTGAAGAAAATTTCAAGTGCTTCGCTTTGATACAAGTCGTGTGGACTTATGAAAATACTTGCGCTATCTTCGTTTAAATGCCAAGAATCCGACCTTGATCTTGGCACTGATACGTAGTTTTATATTAATATTAAACATGTTGTTGTCAATGTTGTGTGAATATTATATTTGTACTCTGTTGCATATAATTGCATTAATATAATTGCATTACAACCATCAGACAAAGGATATTTTCTATTTGGATTGGTTTACTGACAGTAAATAAAGCATAATATGTAAAACAATATATTAACTGTCTTATGTCTGTGTACTACACTATTGTTTTTCAAAAATATTCAAAATTGAGATTGATATTCATGAGGTAGTTGCATTGATGATAAATACATTCTAACAAGTATTTAAATGTTATGAACTTTAATTGTAGGAAGAAATTTCAAAGAAATGTGTACATCATGTATATTGTATGAATCTAAACGGTCACCCGGACAGATGCTTACAATACAAGTAATTCAATGAAAAATCCCTGGGCTAGCACATTACCAGCTGAGATGTAATGCTTTATGTTAGAAAGGAGCTAAATACATGAATATTTCCTGACAACGTGCATGGGCTATTTCAAGCCAGCCAAGTGACCTGAGATTGGTTTACGGTCATTATTGTTATGCAGATGAATGAACAGTTACTGAACATGATAGATTCACCCCAAGCCAAAATAGACATAAATTATTTTCAAAGATGAAATCTCATCCCTCATGAGATGGTTTACTTGAGGTTTAGTATCTCCGAGATGGACTAATTTATAAGGTTGAGGGTATTGGACAATAATCTAAGGAGTTGTGGATATTAATGTATTTACCTTAAAGCAAAACAAATTTGTTGCTAGAGGGCCAATTTTTATGTAAACATCATTATAGCACCAGAGTGCGTTGGGAAAAGCCCAGTGGGGTCCTGCTTGTAAGGCCCCTTTGGACCCTTGAAATGGGCTTTTACATACGACTCAAAAAGTACAGGACCCACTCTAGCCCAGACTCATCTGAGGTAGCCAGTCCGCCCCTGTCTATATGTGAACTGCTCGGTGAAGTTTGATATGCCGATTTTCTTACACAGATATATCTCATTTTTTCAGCTTTCATACTCAAAGTTACATAATGGTTGGTTTCTATTTAGTCGTAACTGTGAACATATCAAGATGGCCAATGTAACAGAGTGCGGATATACCTCTACTAGGTTTACATAGAGCACACAAAAGACAGGACAGATCCACATTATTTCTCATTTTCGAACATGACTTAGTCATAACAGTTACAGCCAAATGGTAAACAGCCCTAAAATGCAAACTGTCTATGGCATTGTAAAATTATAACAGTGCTTCAAAACTTTATAATAAAGCCAATTTATAGATCACAATGTATAAATTGAAGTTAATGAGACAACACATTAAATTGAGGTTTGTTTTGCTATCAAATTATTGCTGATCAAAGTTCAAAGTATGTCCAGACACGTGCATTATGAATACAATTTGCTCAGCCAATTGAATGACTCTACTGCCAATCATATTTCAATGACAATATATTATATACGTCTGCGAATTAGTGATAATATTCTTGTCCTGACTCCCGTCGTGTACCTGAATTTGAGTACTAGATCCTGATTGGCTCGCTGTTAAGTCCAAACTTAGATCAAATCTGATTGGATATCGCATGAACGTTTGAAAAATTGGCGTGTAACTTGCTTATTGCAATGCAAATCCAAATTTTACATACTTTATACTTGATTATGCTTTAGAATATATCATTTCTGTATGAATTATTCATGTATATTATGTTCACGAGATATTGTTAAACACAAGGAGAGATATCTTGTCGAAGGAAAAGGAAAATTTAATGTATTAGAGGCGTTAAAGGATCTCCCTTTTATTTTGAAAATTTCGAGTAGCTTTATATGTAAACAGTGTCTTTCTAAGCTGAAGAAACGTAAAGGACTGATTGATCAACTATCAGATATCGAAAGTGCGATTAAAAATGGATACAATTCCAAAGAAACGAGTAGTTCATCCGCCACGAAGAGACACGGCCAAGGCAGGCTGGGCAGCGAACTATCGTCATTCACAACACTGAAGAAACAGCGACCACTGTCTACAATTTCAACTCCAGTACGGGAAGCTAGACAGCGAAGTTCACAGTCTTTTGAGGTGCCAATTTCTCCAATGCGTGCACAGAATCCACAGAGAACGATCGCGACGGATGATGACGCAACAAACTTACAGCAACCAAATGAAGATGTTGATGTTACAATTAAAGTCAACTGGCCATCGCGAAATGCCGAGCGAAAGCTCCCAACTGACTTGAAATCGCTCGGGAAAATGCTTTTGAGAGGCACATATAAACAAATTGCCAATGCTGCCTGGAAAAATCCGTCTATTAAAAGCAACCTGACTGACTTGATGCTTAATGACATTGAAAGAGAGGCTACTAGCCTTTGTTCAAGAAAGAATCTATCTTGCCATAGGACAACTGACAAGAAAAGCATGATGGAAAAGGTATCGAATGAGATCAAAGAGAGAGTACCACTTTTTCATTCAGTTATATCTGCTGAAAGCATTAACAGATGCAGTAAAGCAATCAAGGAGAAGCCTTATTTTGCTGCAATAGCAATGGCAACTGCTATATGTTTGAAAAATAGATCAAGATACATGACTGCTGTGCAGCTACTAGTGAAAATATTTATTTATCACTCTAATTGGATGGTAGGTAGAATATTACATTATGGGGCATTGGGGATTAAGTAGAATTGCACTATTTGTTGTTACCGTAAAATCTCTAATAAGCCACTGCCCAATAAACCCTCCCAATAAGCCCTCTCTCTAATACCCCCCCCTTTAGATGAAAAAATGTATTAAGCACCCTTTTCTAATATGTCCCATCTAATAAGTGAGTAAGCCCCTGCCCCATTGTCTCTTTTCACATGCATGGTAATGTGATTGAACAAAATTATATAATATTACAGAAAATTATAAAAGGCACCCTTTTAAATATGCCCCATCCCACAAAGTGCCAGAAAAAATAGTGAGATTACGGGCCAGATGGGACAGTGCTGCCACTCAATGGATTGAGTTAATATTTTATATACTTGAACAATGATATTTGGTATATGATGACAATACATAATATGTAATCTAAAAATAGCAATTCTATTGACACCTATTTATATCCTTTTAGAATACACTAGCTAGACTAAGTCCTCTAAGAATAACAAGTCATACTTACGTATATAAGAAGCTTGGCGAGTTTGGTGAAGACTACAAGAAGAATATCTGTTAGTCTGCCCAGCAACAGGGGGAGTTGTTTAGCTGTTGGAGGAACTAATCCAATGGACGATATATTTATCTCTCATTAAATAGTTATTTTCATGCAGGGTAATCCAAGAGGAAGAAACCAACAATTCTATCGCTGGAAATGTTCTTGCTTTATTGTTATGCTGGATATGTTCTTGCTTTAGTTATGTTGGATAATTAACCCAAGAGGAAAAACCGAACAATTCTATTGCTGTGAATGATCATGTTGTATATATCTAAACTTGTTGATGTTGAATAAAGCTTTTGGTTCGAGGTTGAAGTGTTCCAAATGGTCAACTTCATTGCCCACAGACTCAGATTATTTCATGGAAATATGATCAGTCGAATCGTAAGGAATGTCCAGCAGGGGGATTATCACCCATTGGTTCAGGTAATATCAGAGGGGGTCGCTACCTTGATGACAGGGCTCGATCGGGGTTTTTACCCCTAGGGCATTCAGTCTCTCCTAGCGGGTCTCATGTATACCCCCGCGGGATGAAAAAATTAGGCTAGAATGAGTCTTTGGGTTGACCAGAGTATAAATATTGGTTCTCTTCAGTCTTCACCTCGAACCCGTTCTCCCACAAATTTGGTGTGTTTAATTATTTACCGGTGTATTTTAGTATATAATGTGCTTGGATCATTAATTCAAGGTTATCTAAGTTAGGTAATGCTAGATTAGTAATATAATAGTTTTCAGACAAGGAATGTTCTATCCCATAAACTTGACTTTTACCACTCCAGTAGTGCTTTGTCTACAATATAAGGAAAAGAGAAAAACATCTCAGTTGATATCCTTAGGTTAAAATTACTATTTTTTAACTACTTCAAACTCAATTCTAGTAGCTATGTAGTACTAGTAGCTAACTTTACATAGTAGCTATGTAATACGATTGACATTGTGCATTCCTGTGTATTGACCATAATAAAAACTTTTCTCTCCACTATTAATGGGTAATTCATATAAATTTTTGCTTGGAAACACTAGATTTATGTGCGTATGGTTTTTGAACAGATCACTAATCGAAGCAGAGCGATCTAATTGAGCATTTTTATTAGCAGCTTGAATGCCACAAAATACCCCATTTTCAAAATGTGATCCCTCGTTGGTTTGTGGAGGGTTTTTTATTTATTGGTATCGATGGATGGAGAAGCTCTTCATGAATACAGTGATGTAATTTTTATTAACCCTCCCCTAGAAAAAGTTTAAGAAACTCTAGCATATTTCAAAGCTATTTTCACACCTTGAGTAGTAACCCGATAATTAGGTCAATACATATGTAAATTAATATAACTAAAGCACATCGTAGAAAGAAAATAAAATTAAAACCGTGAAATATCATGTACATACTACAATAACTTCAACACGTACCTTTAAAATTAGTGGATTACAAAGAGAAAATACTAAGTAAAATTAGCAATTTTCTCGCCGTTCTTGCCGAAAATCTTGGTTTCGAAAAAAAATCCAGCGCAATGCATTGTGGTATACTGACGATTCCTCCTCACGTTCTTCTGGAAATGTCTTTTGTTAGGGTATTAATGGCCATTAATTGCCAACCGTTTCCTTTAAAGAGTAAATCGTCTCCCATTAGATAGGTACAAAACGATGATAAAGAGGGATATATATAGGTCCGTAACTCCAGATCCGTAACTAAATTCAAGCCTCCTGATTGGGTGCTTACGAGGTCCGTATCACACGATACGGACCTCTCGCGTTTTTGCGCGCTAAAATAAAAATAGGAGTGAAGACGCTTTAAAAATTAAAAAAATTCCAAAAAAGTTAGAAAATTTGTATAGGAAATAGCACGGTTCGAGAAGTATTAATGAAAAATTGCACGCGTGTTTGGCGAAATATTCGTAATACCGTAAGTGCGAAGCACGAGCGGTATTACGAATATTTCGCCAAACACAAGTGCAATTTTTCATTAATACTTCGAGAACAAGTGCTATTTCGTATTAATACTATTATTAACAATTTTTACTCAATTTTTACTCAATTTTTACTCAATTTTACTCAATTGACGTTGCTCAATTTTTACTAGGGGTATTTGGGAGAAAATACCACATGTGGTATTTTCTGCCAAATACCCATAGTAAAAAGAATTAAGAGAACATTTTGATGTTCTTAGCCAATCAGAAACGAGGAAAATTGTTAATAATGATATTAGCTATAAAATAGTGCAAATGGAAAAATAAAACTGACTTTACTTATATGAACTTCGTACTAAGCAGAAGGTACACTGGAATTAACGCTATTCTGAACGAAATGCGTAAAAAAGGACCAAATATTTGTACTGTATTTGTTTTGTTTTATAAAAACTCATGCAGTATTCAGCATTTCAGCTACGCTCAAAGTAGAAAAATAAACGTTCAGCATTTCAGATACCCTTAGAAGTAGAAAAATAAACGTTTAAACAGAAAGATTTGAACATGCAACTTTTCCTTAATCATCAAATTTTGAAAAAAACGCGTTCCACTACTGTACATTGATTTGTTGACTCATTTGTGTAATATATTTTTCATAAACAATGTGAACAAGAAAGTGTTTTCGCCAAGTTAAATTAATGCTGCGTGTTAAAAATATTAACGTAAAACAACAAGAAAAGTACAAAATTGTAATCAACATGCGTAGATGTAATCTTTTGAGTAGAAAAGCGTCGATTTAATTAAAACCAAATTATATTTTTGTGATGTTTTTGATCGGCAAAGGCAAGGCAAACCTTTTCTTGTCGGGAGACGTACATCCCAGGCGGAGAGTGAGGGTGCGCACGCGATCCGACATGGTCAGTTGAAATCTTTAGAATAAATTAGCTATGATCCACAATAAGTCTGAACATCTACCAATAATAATTTGTGCAGGCCATTTTTCAAAAAGGAATTTTCCCTCAGTGGTTTTCCCGGGCTTGTCCCTTAGCTTTATAGCGGAGGTAAAGCCTCTCAGAGATCTCGAGGGCCGAGGCTTCCTTCATTGCTGGCGTAGGCGCGGTGGAGATTTATAACGCCAATTTTCTGTTTACAAAATGTTCTGTAGTAACATAAGTCTTCCAGAAATTGGTTTCTACGAGAAATTGTTTGTTAAGGATATTGAAGTCCTAATATGTTGTTAGGATTTTTGATTGAAAAGGGCAGACTAGGTTATCTTTTTATAAAATTTCAAGAAGAATTTGATGGTGCTTTTGGATTTCTCATTTACTGTGAACAAAATTCTGTGCGCAGCATAAGAGCGACCAATTCTGCGATATTCAACATTCTATTGTCAGCCAGCGCATAAAACCCGCAATAAAATTTTTGCATTTTAAAATGAATAAGAGTGTCGAGTATGAAAAATAAGCGGAATTTTATGGTGAATGCAATGATATTTTCAGACTTTCCATTTATCGTGCACAAGATTATGCGCATAGTATGCGAAGGAAATTACTCAAAGTACTAAGAAATATGTCTCAACGCAATTACGCAAAATGTTATTGTTTTGTGTTCCCGGGCGGTTTATTCAGCTGTAAGTGTTCTTATATGATTTCAAAGGCTAAATAAAACGTAATAATGTGAATTACTAATATTTAATAGTATGACTAGTGTATTAATTTTTGCGACTTTTGCTATTATCAGCCAAGTGTCAGCTACGCTATTGTCAGCCAACTTCACGAGATTAAGGAAACGAAGGGATGAATGGGACTTTACGTTTGAGTTCCCTAAATCGTTCCACTGACCATGTTGAATCGCGTGCGCACCCTCTCTCTCCGCACGGGATGTAACATTTCCCTTTCTTGTCAAAGCCGCGATATTTGTAAAGCACCGAAACCCCAGGCCAAAACAATTGATTACCAGGCTTTGCAGCTACAATAATCCTGAAAAAGTTTGTGCATCTCTACCGAAGATACACGTTTTCTTTATGTTTTTTTTGTATGTTTTGACGTGCGAAAAGCAATTTCAATTTTTGTCAGCGATGCTTTGAGCCTTTGATTACGCAACGCCACTGATCTCAAACTTAGTTCGCAACACTGGAATTTTTCATGATTCAGTTTACTATGGAGCAAAAAAATAAATACGTTATTTACCGTTTGGGTCGGTTCGTACTTGAAAAATATTTTCCCTTGGTCTCAGAAGCGTCCCTCGACCTTCGGTCTCGGACCGCTTCTGATACCTCGGAAAACATTTTTGCAGTAAGGACCTCCCAGCCGGTAAATGACATATATATATATTGTCCAGTTTACTCTCCCTTCGGGGCTTTTCAGTGATCGATTACATCAAGTATCTCGCTTAAATATATTAACAACTAAGCCTACGCTAAATATATATTTTACAAAAATTGTGATATTACTTTCTTAATCTATATATTCTAACGCCCCCACCCTGTGGGAGGAAACCGGAGTGCCCGGAGAAAACCCACGAGATCATATTTATTATCAAGGGGAGATTCATTAATACTGCCATAAGAATGAGTCGAAGAAAGATGCTGGATTAGTTTGTCATTTCTTGGATCATATGTGGCATTTGATTATGATGCAAGCAAACATTGAACAAACACACTTGTTACGACTTATACACCTCTATAATTTTGAATATGTTGCGATATAGTTGCCAAAGCACACAAATAGTTCTTGCTATAGCACTCAGGAACGGTTGACATGATTCACAATATAATATTTACTTCACATATGTTTATGCAATAGACAACATCCCAACAGGTGGAAATTTTGCCTGCGCAGGTCAAAAAATTGCCGGCGCACGCAAAAAATTATTTCAAAATTTGTTAAAATGAGCAAAAACAAGTTTTCGAGTGTCTTTTTTGGCCTGAAAACAGTGGATTTATCAGTAATAAAATAATTTTCTGCAAAGTTTAAGACAAAATAAACAGGACGAAAGAAATTGGATTGAAATCAGGAAATTATAAAGGATGTTATTCTACGACGAAACATGAGCGAAATTTTACTTTGTTCGAAGATGCTAGTTGTTTTGGCTCCGTGAGCAGATAAAATTAAAAAGTTTGACTTATGGTGGGTTTGAATTTAATTTTTTACCCATTTTTCTCTACAAAAATTACGGAACTAATTTTCTTATTATCAAAACCTATGAGATTTGGTTGCGCCAAAATCGCCATTTTGCGAAAAATAGGAAAAAGCCAAATTTTCAACTGCAGATTGTAAAAAATCTAGCCGAGAGCCTCAAAACGAGACTATCCTGATACGATAGTTTGAAGCTTTCTTAATCTATTAATCAATATAAGATGGATATAAAAATTCGCGCTGATACCAATAACGGCGACACTGTTTATGTGATCTGTAATACTTTCCATAAATACCTTTGATAATCCTGCCAGAAATTCCATGTTTATACTATTCTTGCTCGTTAAAGCGAATCAGTTGAGAGATTAAAGCCCATTGATTCTAGAAATAGAGACGTCGACAGTTTTGATATCATGTGAATATGTTGCCCTTTCTCTCTAACATAATAAATAGTAATTGAAGGTGTGTAAATCAGCACAGTGAAAAGAAAAAGAAGTAAAATATTTGCAAATTTTCTCGAGAGCATCAAACCAAATATACTTTAAAATAATTCTAATAGCATATACTTTATATCCGGAGAAAATTTGTTTACCTCAAAATTGCGCAAGTAAGAATTTTGGGGATTTCCCGTCGAATTCCGCAAGCTTCCGATCTGTTCCGATTCTTAAAAAATGATTCTTTATGCAATTTTTAAATTTTCAAAAGTTATTTTGGTAGAAAAAACTAGGACAAAATCTGTAAATATCGTTCGGAAATTCAATAGCCGAGTTTACTCGCTCGATATCTCATTTCTAATAACCACGGGAATTCTAACGGATGCTCAAACAAAATTCCCACCCGTTCAACATCCCTGCAACAAAAATTGTAATTTCCAACCTGCCGCTGACTTCTCGTGGGCTGGCCAGATTAATGACTGTTGTATGAGCTTTATCATATAGGTGTTGAAATATAGAATATTACTGTAGATTTATGCCGAGTTGCCCTCCATGCACACAGCTGCATCTATGTAACACTGAAAAAAGGTGAATGTACACTCAAATTCAGTGTAAGTAAACACTATATCGGTTATATTGCGACTTATGGATTAACAAAGTAGACGGGAGACAAGGGCGCGCAGATATAATCTGGTTAACCTATTAAGACCATTAATTAACATAAGACACTTTTCCCCGTAGAAGGCTCTTTTTCTCATAGGTAAAATTGTCTGGCATTACAGAGTAAAGTTTGGGATACTTTACAATTTAATAGTTTTACGGGAGGTTCTTGATTATTTTCTTTAGTCGCTAACCGGATCGATCATATTGTTCGTCAAAGGGAGATTCGTGCCAATGAACAATTAAATTGACATACTGGCATACGAGAGAGTAAAACAAGTCGCATTAATTTGGAATGTTATTGGTTATTGTGTCAAAAGTCAATAGTGAATGGATTATGGTGCAAAGAAATATTGAACAACAGAACAACAAGGACTTGCAATATCAAGTAATACACTTAGAAAAGGACACAAGCATTTCTTGCTATAACACTCGGGGATTGTTAAGTACATGATGCTTCCTTGTTTTCCTACCTTGCATTGCTACGCCAATTTATCAGCTCTAGTTTCCGTAATAATTTCTCATATATCCCATCTAAACAGACTGAACTTTCAGTTAATTGATGACCCAAGCTGTTGCTATAAAAAACCATTCCCATAAAACGCAATTCAAATACAACATATATTTGTGGGAGAAAGGGTTCTGGGGTGTGAAGACTCATATTATGACAACCATCATCCCCACTCACGTCACACTTTAAGCTGCACTGATTCTGAAATGAATGCTCTGTACCTTGTCGCAGAGCCTTGCAAGGGGTAGCCAGTTCCAGCTGACGAACCTGAACCAAGAAACAACTGGACTGTCTTATATAGCGATTTACAGCCGTAAACGAGCTCTGGAAGTTGTCAATATTATATTACAGCAGTAAACTAGCTCTGGAAGTTGCTAATATTTATACATCCGTATTAAAACTCTGCAAGTTGTTAATAATTACAGCCGTAAATTCTGTAAGTTAATAACACTATGGAAATTCTTAATATTTAGAGCCTTAAACTCTTAAACAGCCGAAAACTAGCTCTGGAACTTTTGGTTTTCTTGTTTTGATTGTTCACTTGATGAAATACGGAAAATATAGCATTGATATTCGGAATAATAGCTTTAAATTGCTTTGAAATATAGCTTTAAACATTAAAGTAAATGCTATTTTCTTTTCAATCAATTTACAATATTCTACAACAAGATTTATAGTTTTAAATAAGAACGAGAACGAATTCTTTATATTATAACAACAAATATTTACCTTAAATCAAAAGGGCACCGTTGCACCCCTGCCCTCAGTTCCGGCGTCCCTGCATGATCGTATCTTGAACGAGGGATAGTCTATTTGGCGCGGGCGCGGGTCATCTTAGACTGGCGAGGATGCAAATAGAAATGCTAACTTGCAATTAGAAATTAGTCTGTCTCTTGCAACTTGTTCAAACCGGAAGCAAAAAGTGTGGATGTGGGGTGTACTGCGTGGGGCGGTGTAAGTTCGTAGGAGAGGTCCAAAAATAAGTAAGCCGAGGACTCTAGATTTAGAATTTTCTGGGGCGAACGCTAGTTGACAATTATTGCGCCTTCGGCTCTCAGCCTTCCCTTCCCACATTTCGCACCCTGGAGCTGACATTGATGGAAAAAATACACTCTATTCAAGTAATTTCTTTATATTATTGACAGAATTTTGGACAGAATCGATTTTTTGCAGTGATGAAAGCATCAGCGTTGGTTTTATATAATTGAAATATAGTTTATAAAACTGTAGTGAAAATGTATTAAATAAATCATCATACTGTTAGCTACGTCAGTCTCACCATGCATAATTGATTAACTTGCTGACAGCATAGAAGAATCTTCTTGACGCCTTCCTTGGAATATTCTAGATATAACAGTCGAAAAGAATTGACAGAATTTGGTCGTAGCTTCGCTTCATAATCAAATGGTTTTAATTTAAAAGATTTACATTTCTTTGATTTTCACTGGAAAATGTCATGGTATACGATAAACGTACCCGTGCTCCAGTATTAATAACCCGGGCCCTCGAATAAGTGTCCCGCGCCTTCGGAAGTTTTCCCGCGCCTGTTTTGTCGAACCCGCGCCACTTTTGTTGTATCAGCGCCTGTCTAAGATGACCCGCGACACGCGCCAAATAGACTATCCCATCTTGAATATATTTCTAAATTGTCTTTAAAGTGTTGTGTTTTCCAGGCCTTTATGCTAATAGTTATGTTTCACACCACTAAACGAGTGCAGACGTTTAACGCGTTACAGGCTATTCGTTACATTTAATTACATTTTTAAAAAGGAACGGAAAATGGTAATTATTAAATTACAAAACAAAGCAACGCATTCCTTTAGCATAGAAAAATTACAAATTCCTTTTCTGAAAACATTCGTCAATGGAATAAATGTTATTCACCATCGAGTAAAAGGTACGCCATAAAAATGCGAAAATAATAATCTCTGTGGCCATCTTTGTCTCAGCGCTTTCACCTTTCGGAATTAGTATTTACAACAGTTTACAATGCAAATTTCTCTGTGGAAGTAGAGATTTTGGTTAACGATTATTGAACCTGGCATATTTTTATTTCTGGTGTGAGACGTTTATTTGGCACCAGCTCCACATTACAAAATGTAATCTGCAATTAATTACTTTTTGAGGAGGTAATTTTGTAATGGTAATTAGTTACTTTTGAAAAGAGGTAATTGCAAGTAGGAATTAATTAATTAGCAGTAATTTTGAAGCACTGGGTACAGCATACTCGAATTATTAAGCAATTGCACGGCTTCTCCTTTGCGCAAAATGTTTCTGAAATGGTTTTTATGCGTTAGTTTCTTGTTTGCCCTCGATCGTCCTCGAGTTTGCCAAGACGCGGCGCACGCACAGCAATTGTGTTGATGCCTGGCTTCGGCAACACTTTGCTTGTGATAGTAACTTCTAGTATTAGAAGTTAACGGGAAATTAGAATTGATGGCTGTGCTGTATGTTTTAATTTTCGATCATGGTACATCTTAGGCTTTGCAACTTTATCATCATTGTAATTCATGCAACAAGATTTAGATGCAGCCAATTCGCTATAATAAAAAGATGGCGCCGCGTGTTGGATTACGGGTAGGTCGACATGTTTCAGATATTCTATCATTTCTGTGATTTTACGGGTGAGTTAAGTTTTGACAAAATACTTTGATAAAACACACCGGAAGCAAAACTAACGATAAAGGAAGAAGCCACGATATCTTTGCTGTCTTCTGACAACTTCTAGTGTGCTATAATGATTGAAAACAACCAACACGCATGCATTAACCCTTTTTCTTAAAACATGAAACTATTATGAATTGCACAAAAAAACGTAACACAAATAAAGAACAATAGCTTTACTATACTTTCAAGTACATTTTGTATGAATGCAGATGAAATCGTTGAATAAATACGTTGTTTGTCAAAATTTTCGCGGTGGTTTACATCTGCGTTTTCAGACTTGCTATTCGAAATAACTTCGGATATTCGGATTACTTCGGATTTTGCATTTCTTTTGTTTTGAGTTGGTAATGATCTGAATGAAATCCGAATATACACGAAGACATTCCGAATAACATCACCAGGAATCGCGGATGTAAACAGCGAAAATTTTTGACAAACAAAGTATTTATTCAAGGATGTGAACTACTTCTTCTGTAATTCCCAAAAGCTTTCACTGTTTTAAGCGAAAGATTGATTCATGCGTGTTACTAGTTGTTGTCTAAAGTTAGGAAACTTCTCGTTATTTTAGTTGTTTCTTAAACGTTTTAACACCCAAAAAGTATGTCAAAACATAGCAAAGCAATTGTTCTTTGTTTGGTTTGCGTTTTTTTGTGCGATTCATAATAGTTTTCTTGTTTTAAGCAAAAGTGTTAATGCATGTGTGTTATTTTTTTATGTTTTAGTTTTCAAGCATTATAGCACACAAGAAGTTGTCAGAAGACAGCTAAGATGTCGTCCCTTCATCATTTATCGTTAGTTTTGCTTTCGGTGTGTTCTTATGAAGACGATTATCAAGGTAACCCAGAGGTAGTTGCAAACAGAATAAACGAGGCCTTCTTACTACCCATGCATGCGTGAATATGAACCTCTGTCTAGCAACCCATTCAACAATGGTGAGTTTGATCCGGACCTAGAGTCGTTTGAATTGACTGAACTGGATGCATACAACCTACTTAAGAAAATTAATCCTCGAAAAGCTAGCGGGCCTGATAATATCCCAAACTGGTTGTGTAAAACGTATGCAGAGATACTTGCAAAACCAGTCTGTAATATTATTAATTCTTCCTTTAACGAGCAGAGATTACCATCAGTGTGGAAGCATGCTGACATCATTCCAGTCCCGAAGGTAAAACCAGCCACTGATGTCAATAAGCATTTTCGACCTATCTCCTTGACGCCATCAATCTCTAAAGTTGCTGAAGAATTTGTGATCACGAAGTATATAGCGCCTGCTATATTGAGAACGCTGGATCCGGACCAGTACGGGGCCATTCCAAAGTATTCCTCAGTGCTTGCCCTAATCTCAATGATCCATGAATGGTCCCAAGCTACAGATAAATCTGGCGCTACAGTCAGAGTAACTCTTTTTGATTCTCGAAAGGCTTTTGACTTAGTTGACCACTCCATTTTAATAAAGAAACTTCAATACCTGGCTGACGTTACCCCGAAAGGTGTGCTCCTGGATAACCGACTTTCTGTCCAACAGATACCAAAGAGTGAAGCTTGCCGACGCCTTTTCGTCATGGAGACATGTGCCCTCAGGAGTACCCCAAGGTACCAAATTAGGTCCATGGCTATTTCTCCTAATGGTGAATGACCTACGTGTGAGCAGCATGAGTACGTGGAAGTTTGTTGACGACACAACAATTTCGGAAATCATTTTAAAGAATTGCCTCACCCATAGTAATACTCAATCTGCTGCCACGTTGTTAAAAAATGGTCAGCAGACAACAAACTACACTTGAACGCAGGCAAATGCAAAGAGCTGCGGATCGACTTCAAACGTGTTCATCAGGAGTTTGACCCTATTAAAGTATACAACGTCCCACATGATATGTTCCATATACAGTTATATATGTACATAATTGATTAATATTATGAGGCGCCGTTATATTAGTTATGTTGGAACAGCATTAAATACTGTAACATGCCGTGTTGTGTATATACGTTCTTAAAGCAAGTCTTACACAGTGGAAATTGCGGAAAAAGCCGATGAACCCTATCTTTATACTTCATCTGTTCGGTTTCGTTTGCCCCTTGTTGAAAGATGAGATCATCAGAACAGTTCCGAACACTTATGTGACTGTGTCTGTTCCATCCCATGCATTTAATTAGTATTCCGCAAATCCGCAGTGTTCAACAGAAGTGAAATTAAGTAGCCTGTTCTTCAAAGATGCGGTAGTTGGAACAGTTAAGAATAGTCATGCGATCGTATGCTGCTTTATTCATTAATGTTCGGAAAACCTGGAGTATTTTAAAACAGTAAATAGAACCGCATGTAGATGTACAAACTTTTCATGTGTTATGGGTTATGACTGCATGATATTTGCTATCTATTGTCGTTGCTTTATAACTAGATTAATCGGTTCGTTAGTAGCGTCCAATCATGGGTTTGCGAGTGGAGAACTATAAGAAATATTGTGTTTCTTTTAAATATATTGAATTTGTGACTGCGTTTTCAACTCGAATTTCACCTAAAAACCGTTTCTGTTCAATTATAGATATCTTCAGAGGAACTCGATAGAGCGTCTTGACAATGGAATATTCTCTGGTCTTAAAGATTTGGAATATTTGTAAGTATATACAAGATATTTGATAGTTGCAGTAGCGACCGGTCATTATTTATGTCTACGGGTGGCATCAAAAATAATTGAGGTGGGTATAAACTCATTTATTCACCCACATAAAGACTGGGTAAAACAATTGGGAAATTTTCAAGAAGTACCAAGCATAGCTTGTTCATAAAGGTCGTATATAACTAGAAATACACTAATGCAGAATCCCCTCGCCTATTCGATTGTAACCATAGCAACACACAATTTTTTACTTTTGGTACAAAATGGTAAAATAGTAATATAAATATTTGTACTTTTAAGTATAAAATTATGAATTGCCCACTATATAAAGTAGATATGTTATTACGTACTCTTTTAGCTTTGGTTTGCTGTAAAATTTAACCTTAGACATTTCACAAAAACGTCAAAAATTTTCCGAAAACTTCAACTGTTTTTTGACAGTATAATTTTTTAAATTTATCTTTAAAATGAAGTTTTTTACATTACGTTGTTTCTTCAAAATTCAAATTTAAACTTGCTAAAATACCTTTTAGGTTTAATCGATATTATAATAACCTCACAGAGTGACATACGCTTTTGCAAATCCAGTAATCCACAAACTAGAATATGCAAAATAGACACTTACCCGTTTAAAACACTTCAAAAGTGTCCGTTTTTCAGCCACTCGACTGCTTCTCGTTTATCTTGTTTTGAAGACTCTTTTTATTGGTGTGTTTTTCCAATGCCCGAGTATTAAAAATCATTTTTGATGCATATTAACAAAATCTTTATCCGTAAATCTTTTTAAAAATGTTTATCCGTATGTTTCTCTCGACCTGAACTCGCGCATGCGTATAACGTAGAAAATCATGAACCGTCCATGGCATCGCGGCGGACGACTTTGGATTCCGCTATGTTTTCACATACCCGGGTGTAAATATCCGAGCGGAATTAGTACCCTCGCACGGCGCTTCGCGCCGGCTCGGGGATTATACCCTTCAGCTAGAATTCTGTTCAGAGAATAGTGGGTTAAACATAACTTTCAATCTTAATGACTTTTCCACACTTCAGAACGTGGTTACTACAACGATAATTGATGGGATGTATTTTTATTTCAATTCTTACACTTCAGGGGCTGGTTGTACAAATGTCGAGGACAGGCCTATCCAATGAGGGTAGCGATTCTTTTCAAACTTTGTAAAAATGCTGTAAGGATTTGAAACTACGGAAATAGAAGCAAAAATTTAAATATGAAAATAGCTTGAAAACTAATTTCTAAATCTCTAATCTTTGTTATACTATTCATGCATTCAGCATTTACAAAGTTAAAAACACGTTGGTTGCATTACCGGCTTGTCAACATAACGGACGTGAATTCTTATTGGACAAAACCTATCGCGTTGACCATATTTTTACGCGACCATAGAACCACAGCAAGAATTCGACCAAGCTAGGATTTCACACTACAGTGACATTTCGGCCTTTCCAGACTCTCATTGGATTATTTGAATCGACTAATCCCCTGACATTCGTTGGTATATAACTCAATTTAAACACAATTCGTACGCATTTTATATATATTATTTCTATGCGTATAAGCGATGAAATCTATTTCTTTTAATATCATATCTTTCAGAAAGAAATTTATTTTATGAACATCGATCGATCTCTTTTTTAAGATCTATCCTGAAATATTTTTCTTGAGAAAATCGTACAAAATATCAGAAAAATTCGTCAAAAACCCTATACTTCATAAAATTTCATTAACAAACTTTTTTATAATTCAAGCATATAGAATGCATTTTCTTTATTGTGCATGCAAAATTTTTGTAATGTGTACATGAAATTCTCTTTATATCTACCAATTTTGTTCCTACCTTTACTTCTCCCAAACACACTTATTCAAACACAATATACATGAATGCTGCAAGAACTGCGTGAATTTTAAATCGATAAAAGAAATATTGAACTACAGTCGAACCTCCCGTAAGCGGACACCCTCGGGACCACGACCTGGTGTCAGCTTACGGGAGGTGTCCGCTTATGAGAGGTTGGTTAATATTTAACTGATTACGTACGTAATTGCTGAAACATGATTCTTTTAATAATGATGTTAATATGACTATTGAATTAATAGTTTCCGTATCAATTCTGTCATCAGCTCATTCTAATAACACAATATAACAAACACATATGTTTCTATTCCAATACTGTATTAAGTCAACTAGGCGGCATAATGATTAATTTAACAGAAAATAAATCAAGTGCATGTGTCCGCTTAGAAGAGGTTATAATGTTGTTTGGGAAGGCTGTTTTGGTGTCCGCGTCCGCTTACGGGAGGTGTCCGCCCAGGAGTGGTTGTAAATATAGTAATATAATAGCGTATTGGCCGGGCCTCAAAAACAGTGTCCGCGTACAAGAGGTGTCCGCTTCCGGGAGGTGTCCGTAAGTAGAGGTTCGACTGTAAATAGTAATCAACGGGAAACACTGTAAGATAACAAAGATGGTGCGCGTTAGGATGCATTGCGGCCCAGTTTAACCGGTTAAGACCACGACAGTTTCACCTTCACAAGTAAGATCATCTGCGAAGTAGGGCGCTTTGTTGCTCAATGAGTTACAGTGATCCATTAATGTACAAGGGAATATGACATTGTCTGGCGTGCATTAAGGAGCAATATAATTCAACAGAATAAATTGGAGAATTTTAAAGCTTAATAGCGTTATATAGTTTAATAACCTCTGCTATATTATTATTTTCGTCAGTCGTACAGCAGATCATATTTGTTATCAAGGGAACATTCATTAATACTGCCATAAAAAAAGAGTCGAAGAAAGATGCTGGATTAGTTCCGCATTTCATGGGTCAGATGTGGTATTTGATTATGACGAAAGCAAACATTGAGCAAACACACCTGTTACGACGACTTGCAATATTAGGTATTGGTACACCTATATAATTTTGAACATGTTGTAATGTATTTGCCAAAGCTCTTGCAAATAGTTCTTGCTATAGCACTCCGGAAATTATGACATGATTTTACAATATAATATATACTTCCGATATGTTTATGCAATAGACAGCATTCCTGCAACATAAATTGTAATTTCCAAGCTGCCGCTGACTTCTTTCGGGCTCGCCAGCTTAATGACTGTTATATGAGTCAAGAAGTACCAAGTATAGCTTGCATGTACATAAAGGAGATGTGAACCAAAATCGTTGATATAATAATTATGTCATAGAATTATTTCAAAGAATATATAACTAGTGGTCTAAAGACAACTTTCAAAATGTTAACAGTTAGTGTAACTCCAAAAATATTCATTTTTTGCTGATTCATATTATGAGACCTTATATATCGCATTTACGAAATATTGAATTTAGTGAGGATTGGATTACAACCATGCATATACTAGAAAAGCTAGAAAAATAGTTATTTGATTTAGTATCGCGTGATAACTATAGGTATGTTTACTTCAGATACTAATTCCTATAACAGCAATGACTTTGACGTTATGACAAAGTACATATTATGTCATAAGTTTGGTTAAAATCAGCTTAGTTTAATGACAATTTCGAAATCAGCACATCCAACTTGACCAACATCACTAACTTTCATAACATTCCTTGTTGAATGACGTCACACCTATATATACACCAAAACGAGGGTAAATGCATGAAAACGAGGCAAACGACCCCACTGATTCTCCGTATCACATCGATTTTTGAAATGAACACATCAAACTTGACTAGAATCAATACTTTTCATAAATTCGCTGGTTGGGTGACGATATCACCATTAGGGATATGTTACCCTGTATGGAAAAAAAATTTTTCCAATACAACTATACAAGTATTAAAATTGTTTTTCCTGAAAAAATGTCTCTTACACTCTTCAAGATGTTCTGGCATTAATTGCTATAAAATCAACAAGATGCATGATAGATAGATAAATATCAAATTTGGCATCATGACATACCATGATTGACTAAATAGCATTTTTCAAGAGGTTTTAGGCGAAACCAGGATTATTCATACTAAGTTTTACGCTCTCTGGTTCAAAATTGGACACAGATCAACATTGGAATCCTGGCGCGCTTCTAACGCAAAAAAAATGCTATCTAGTTGCTATAATCATATATGTAGACAGATCTGACACTCTTTGTCATTCTATCTTCCTATCTGTATGTAATATATACAAACCGCACAAAAGGTCTTTATCAGATTTAAAACATCGAGGCGCAGCCGAGTGTTTTAGATCTGATAAAGGCCGAACTGTAAGGTTTGTATATTACTTCTAAAATGACTCGATTTGTACGCTCACTGGCGTTGGAATTTTGAAGATTGATGTTATCTACACTGTAAAATTTGAAGGAGAAAATTTGAACAAGTCTATATCAAATATATAGATCCGCTACGGGTCATGAGTTTCCTTTGTATTTTGCCTATGAATAATTAATGAATTTTAGAAATATATATATATAGTTTTAAACCGTTGTAATATTTCATTGTAACACACCCGTTGAAGGCTGCAGACATGCAGTCGAATGCTCCTAAAATTATTAAATATCTTGAACCAGACAGCGTCGAAAAACTTAATATAAATATAATTTATAAGAGATCGTTATTGATATAGACACAATGGGGTAGCAGAAAGCCAACTGAAGTTGAAGTATATGGGGTACTTTTTGGAGGTCTTGGACTTTGCAATGCCTCTTCCACGGTCCGTCATAGTACCATCAGTATAGCCATTTATTAACATAGCTCCCCTGTAATGGCTCGCCGATCCGCTGCAGAACGTTAGTCCAAACAACTGGTAACTGAGATAAAGTAGATAAATTTGTCTGTTTCACTTGAGATATAAAGTATTAAATGCAAAGGCAAAACCATTTAGCTGGTTGGACCGAAAATGCCGCAACTTAATGAAAGACGGCTAACTTCACTCGCAAACATTTGCCACTTCTACGTTCTGACAAAGCTGAGAGACATTTGTCTAGTTCAGTTTTGTTTGACAGTCAGTATTTTGTTTGTTTCACATATTGATTAACTAATATTTTTGTTGTTTACAAAAAAATGTTATAACAAAAGTTGATTTTACGATTAGAGCCTCATTTTCATCTGGTCGCATCTGCCATGACAAAGCAGAGATTATGCCCCCTAATACCAAATAGCCTATAAAACCTATTTTTTCTTGTGTGTGCTATATGCCATGGTAATAACTAAAGAGATTTATCCACAGTGTTACATCCGCCTGCACCTTGACATACTTGCAACTCTCATCCCAAATAGAAATTAGGCTTATCATAAAGTGCATGTTTTGCAGCACATCAGATTTCCTAGTTTTGTGCAAGCTAGTTTATGAACCATGTAAATTTAAAATTAAAGTTCTATTGTTGTTCTGTTTGCAGTTTGTTTCTGAAACGATTTTGTTTCTTTTTTTACTTTTTTTTGCGTGATTTTTTTTCTGTCCCCCCCCGATCACTTTTCTAATGGTCCATTCCTTATTTGTTTGCCTTCGTTTATTTAAGGTGGTCTTGAAAAAATTGTCTGTGTTTGTATTTTAAAATATATTTCGGATGAAAATAATAGGATGTAATAATTTCCTGGTACTAAATGCGGGAACTGCATATGTGCTGTTACCATGCTAACATGGAAACGCCCCCAGCAGTCTGATTAAGGGCGCTTGCTCGGGACAGAATAGCAAAAGAAGTGAAGAATAGAAAAACGTATAATCAAGTTTAAAGTGTAGCCAATAGGTATATCCAACATGTAAACATAAAAAATATAGATATTTATAGTTTATTATCTCCAACGTTTAATTTGTTTGAAACGATCGCAAAATGGATTCAATTAAATTCGCTTTACTACAAAATATATGTTGCTGTTATATGACTTTTGAGGTTTACATCATAGTTTTATTAGTAATTATACAACACAAAAATTTGTTGGCAGATTTATCCAGTATTAAAGTCGGTAGAGTGTTCGGCAACTTGTAAAATGATCAGCTGAAAAAACCGAGTTTAAAGTTTTTGCAAATATTAGAATAACTTAAATAAAACAATGTAATTGAAGAAAAGGACGATAGAATCAACCAACCACATAGCTACCATTATTTGCTTAGGGTAAAATCATGGTTTTACCCAAAGAAGATGCGCGTTAAGCTGTATATATCGGTCTTGCGTTTATTTTTGCGTTGAAAATTATACAGATATGAAAAGAAAGCGGTAACGAATGCATTTTTCCATTTTTTTAAAAATTGAAAAATATTCGATTTTTTGTCCAAGAACCCTGATAAAAGTAGAAATACACCCTTCAACCAAGTATAGCTCAGTTAATAATATCAGTTAAATATATGATTTTATTTGTATTCCGTTTTTTAGATATTTAACGTATAATAGCCTAATATTGAAAATATTAGACCAGGAGCTTTCGTTGTTAGGAAATATTTTATTAAGTTGTAAATGAATATTATGTGTATAACAATTCACAATTTTCACAATTTTATTAAATTTAAAGAAAAAGAAAACAAATATACAGTACTACACGCAAAATAGCAAAGCTAATCGAGGCGTGTAGTTACAATATCAAAATTATATGCTCATTATATTTATTATTAATGTAACAATGTAAGGTGTTACATGAATAATAACTGATCTTAATAATAAAAGTATACTTTTGGCATAGAATTATATACTAAATATCTAATATTTCCCATTTATAACAACCACTTAATAATTTCTTGAATACTATACTATAACAACTATATCATGGGAAACTTAGAATTATTTTCAATGCTTGACCATTTGTTGAACTATTGTGGGTACATCAACATAATCATCCTCAAGTTCAAGTATTGTTAAAAGGGTTTTCTTTATTATTTTATTGAAATTCGTTCTTCCCAATTCACGCACATCAGTGGAGATATTATTCCATACTTTTGCTCCAACTCTTGCGAATGATGAATTTGTTTTTGTAAGTCTTGCATATTCAATATAATAATTCTTAGATACGCAATGCCTAGTGTTATGGTTATGAATTTGTCTTGAGTGAATGAAGCAATTAGAAATTGAAGATGGGCAGGACTCGTTAGAAACATCGTGCATTAAATTGGAAACAGCTTTGATATAAAGCATATTTATGGGAAGTATTTTTGATTCAATAAAAAGTGGAATAGCATGTTCTCTGTATTTTTTGAAATAAATTAATCGTAATGCCCGTTTTTGTAAAATAAGTATCTTATTGACATACCTTTTTGATGCATGCCCCCATACAATTAAGCCATAAGTTATATATGGTAATATTAAACAACGATATATATTATGCAAAGTTGAAACAGGTACAAAGTGTCTCAGTCTAGCAATTACGCCGATAGCTTTACTTATTTTAGAGCTATTTGTATAATACAAATATTCAATAAGAATAGAAAAATATACATTTCCCGAATAAACTAAATTATTATATGTTCAACTCATTTCATATCTTGAGTTTGAAAGGTGTTACAATTCTGACCACGGTTTTCTTATATAAAACATTTCCAATAATAGCAATGATATTTTTATCTCGTAACCTTTTCGTTTTGCGATCTGTCAAACCATAGATCTAAAAATATTCCTGAAAATTCATTTTATGTTATCGTGTCTTTACGTTCCCTGTAAGTACCTCGTTTTCTATATAGTTTGATATCACTTTCGAATATGTTTCTTCTTAAACAAATCTATTGTAGATTCTTATACCCAGTATAGACTAGCCTTGTTTGGAAAACCGGAGTCACTGATAATCCGGAGTCATTGACAAATAATATTTTTGCGTTGGTGCATATGAAAGATCTGCAGATTATAATGGTAATTACACTAGAGATTACGTCATGCCTGCAGATAGGCCATGCCCTCGGCCAACCAAACAGATTACTGGCGAGATTACTGGCGAGAAACAGATTAATGTACTTTAAATAAAATTAATTAGACGTTTTAGTCTCAATATTTTATCGTACATATTCATTTATAATCGGTTTATTTTAGAGATTTGGATGGAAATGGAATTACAGAAATTGAGCCAGGAGCCTTTAACGGTTTGGGAAATTTATCTAAATTGTAAGTATGTATATAATTTAAACATAATTAAATAGAGAAAAATATACACCGCTAGTAGAACCAGGTATAAACTGAGGATATGTCCAAAACAGTTCATATCTTGAGTTTATAACGTGTTAATTTCGGAGTACAGTTTTCTTATATAGAATATTCGTCCATATTCACCACCAATGGGTAAGGCGCTTGCTCTGACTACAGTGTATTGGGCAAGGTCGACGCGATCGTGGGCGGTGAATACCTGCCATCACAAAACTAAAATCACGAGAAAATATGACATTTCATACTGTCATCATGACAAATATGACAATATGACATTTGCATTCCTTATAAGTTTGGTAACTTGGTTTTTGCATCTTTTATAAGCTTCATGATATGTAGCAGAATTTAATTTCACTGCTTTCTTTTTAAAATAATCTCTGTGAAAGCTTAATTTTTTAATTTCATTGTTCAGCCATGGGCAATATTCATTTCTCACTTTCCTAGATCTGTTTGGAGCATGAGCATCAGAAATCTTGAGAAAATTTCTTTCCACTCCTGCCATGCGATGTTCGGATCTGACTTATACGTGAAATATCTGAACCCTTGTGTTAAGTCATTTTAACATTCATGTTCATTCAAGTTTTTAAATTGCCTTGTTCCTATTATATTCGGCTTCTCTCTAAGGTATTCCTATTTTTCTATTTATGTAAGGAATGACATTCCTTAAATAAATAGCTACTCCTCCTCCATTTCGATTCCTATTATAAATCGTTAACTATTATCCAAACCCCTGAATATATATTCATTTTAGACACTAGTCATTTGGAAAATCGCTTCAGAAAATGTCGGAACTGAGATTAGTACTAAATTTCTCTCAAATAGGACAAATTTTCTGTGTTATCCCAGTTATTGTTGTTTTAATTTAATTTTTCTATATTAATTGTTCACGCAGTAATTGGCTTACGCTGTTGTGGATTTCCGGTCATAACTTATGTGCTTACACACAAGTTACATACAAGCAAAATACAGTAAATAGAGCGAATTTAAGTATTTTTTTTCGCTTTCGTGATCCAATAAACCGCGATTTGACCTTTATATAGCTCTTTGAATCTTGTTTTTCAGTATTCCGGAAAATTTCATTGCACAGGTAAATGCATGTATAGAAACAAGATTGTTATATATCGTTTGAAGTACATATCCCGTGTTTGCAATTTAGAGCAAGTGCTTATTTTCAAACGAGGTATATAGGCTAAACAGGGAATTTTAACATTAACTTAATGTTACAGTACCAGTGATACTTAGTTCTGACACCACAGTAATACACGGTGGGCTATGAATGTTCTCCTTGAAGTGTTTATTTTGTTGTTCAGTGAGTTACAGTGACCCACTATTATGTACAAGGGGATTTGATGCGTGATATTTTCTGGCGTTAAAGAGCAAAATAATACAACTGAGCTTGCAAATTGGGGAATTTTTAAGCTGAGTATAGCTTTGTCAGTCGTACAGCAGATAATATTTGCTGTCAAGGCGAGGTTTATTAATACTGGCATAAGCCGTAAGAGTCGAAGAAAGATGCTGGAATAGTTTGACATTTCATGGGCCATATAAATGTGGCATTTGATTATGATGAAGGCAAACATTGAACAAACACACCTGCTAAGCCTTGCAATATTTTCGGTACTGATACACCTATATAAGTTTGAATATGTTGTGATATACTTGCCAAAGCACTCAAGTAGTAATTCATACTATATAACTCTCAGAAACGGTTGACATGATTTTACAATATAATATTTACTTCACATATGTTTATGCAATAGACAACTTTCATAATTCAGATGAGTTTAAATATTCTTTTACGCGCATCTTAATAAGCCGCATTGACCTCGTTCAGGTTATTGAATTATATTCAGTTTCAGTCACAGAAACGAGGCTGATGAGGCTTATTAAGATGCACATAAAAGAACATTTAAACTCATCTGAATTATGAAAGTGGTCTATAGGCAGCATCTCTGCAACATAAATTGTAATTTCCAACTTCTCGCGGGCTGGCCAGCTTGATGACTGTTTATTTAGAGATCTCTATTTATAAGCAGGTTATTGGACGCGCAGTAACCCACTTGCGGAGTATAGATGTTGAAATAGATACAGAAAATATACAGAAAAACTGTCAAAAATAGTAAGCTTAACATTTCTTTAACAGAAGTTGACTTCAAGGAAGCCAAATGATAAGGAATAAGACTCTTTAGATTGCTTAAAACTGGCTTAATTATATCAATGCGAAGAGTGCACATATATAGTAGCACAAGGCTCAAAGCGGTAGCACAAGGCTCAAAGCGCAGTGCGCAAAACTAAAAATATTCAACTAAAAAAACGCCCATCAAGATCAGTCAGGACAAAAAAATCGAAGATAAGAGTTCAGAGAAGAAGATGAATGAAAGTTCGGGAAGTGAAGTGAAGCTAGAGGATATTTTTGACATGATAAGCGGTATGAGCAAGAAGCTGGATAAGTTGGATATCATCGAAGAAAAAATGGAAAATATTGAGACGGATTTAAAAGAGTTGAGGAAGTCACTTGAATACGCACATAGTGAGATTGAAGACCTAAAGACGGAGAATGAGAGAGAAGCGAAAGAACAAAAAGAAACCTTGGAACGCGTAAAAAAACTCGAAGCTGACAACGCTACGCTAATGAACAGTGTCGTTGACCTTAAAGCGAAGTCAATGCGCGACAATCTGTTGTTTTACAACATAAAAGAAGATATCGATCTATTGGAAAACAAGCTTGGTTTCAAGAACACTAGGAGCATTAAGATCGACCGCTCTCATCGCTTGGGAAAGAAGAGACGGGGAGACATCAAGCCGCGACCAATTGTCGTAAAGTTTAATTACCACCAAGATAAAGTGGCAATCTTGCAGAATGCAAAGAAATTAAAAGGTACGGTCATTGGAATTTCTGAGCAATTTCCCGAGGAAATTGCCAAAGAAAGGAAAAGGCTTTATCCAGAGTTGATAAATGCAAGACTTAATAATTTAAAAGCAAATCTTGTCAGAGACAAACTTTTCATCAATGGTGAATTGTTCAGGGGGTGACAAGTCTATTCATAATAATATAGTCTATAGATCGAATATCAGTACCACACATTTATATCTTTTATCTTTACTAACTTTTACATAACAATCTAAGTTCTTCTTGATAGACAACCATGTCTACTGAAAATTCAAAAGTAAACAATGCGATGAAAATATGCTCATCGTGTTCAAAATTAATCTCAAGTGAAATTAATATTTCCGAGTGCAACATATGTCATAAGTGGTTTCATGCTGTGAAAGAATGTCTGAAATCATTTGATACTATTGATATGTCTGATTCGCCGATAACTTCGTCTCAGAAAAATGATATTTTCCGTACTTGTTTCGAGTGTAATTTATCATTTCAATTCAATAACAAAAATATAGAAAAACTAAACGAATTGAAGTTTAACCCATTCCAGACAAATAATGATGTGGCATTCAGCCAACATAACGCAAATATTGATAAATGTTTCAACATTAATGAAATAGACTGCAACTATTATTTACCAGCGGAGTTTTTAGCTAAATATAAAAAACATCTCAATTCATCTAATATATTCTCTATAATGCACCTAAATATAAGAAGTATAAGAAACAAATTTGACAGCTTTAAATATTTAACTGAATCACTAACCAAAAATATAAATATAATAGGCTTAACTGAAACATAGCTAAGCAATAATGACTGTGAACAATATTATAGATTAGGAGGATATGACTTTGTAGGAATAAATAGGGAAAATAAAAAAGGAGGGGGAGTTGGAATATATATTAAAGAGCAATTAAACCAGAAAAAACGCGAGGACCTAACCACAAAATTGATGATATCATTGAAAGTGTTTTTATCGAAATATGCACAACCATAGGGAAAAATGTTATTATTGGAGTAATTTACAGACCACCAAATAGCAAAATTGAAATATTTGAAAATGCAATGAATGAATTATTGAATAAAATTGATCGAGAAAACAAAATCTGTTATCTTATGGGAGATTTCAATATAGACTTACTTCAATCAGATAACTGTGATATTGCTAATAGGTTTAGTGAGCAACTTTTTACCTCCTCGTTTTACCCAGTTATAACCAAACCAACCAGAATCACTGAACATACTGCTACTCTAATTGATAATATTTTCACTAATAATATAGAAAAAATAGACTCAAGTGTAAATGGAATTATTTTCAGTGACATCTCAGACCATCTGCCCATATTGCATGTGTGTGACCTCAATACAACCCATTTAAATAAATGTAACACAAAAATAATAGATACTAGAGACTTTAGCAATGTAAATATAAATGTTTTCAAGCAAACTGTTAATGAAATATCTTGGCCAAATGTTTTTTCTGATAACTCAAATCCAGAACTAAGTTTTTCCGAATTCACAGAAACATTCTTAAATGCCTATAATACAAGTTTCCCAATTAGAAAAAAGTCATTAAAAACGCTGTTGATAAAACAAAAGTCCTTGGATAACAAAAAGTGTTTTGAAATCAGTGAGAACAAAAAACAAGCTATATAAGGCTTACTTACTAAATAATAGTAAGAAAAATCAAAATTCATACAAAAAATATAAAAATAAGCTGAACCACGTAATCAAAGCAGCAAAGAAAATGCATTATGAAGAACAATTAATAAAATATAAACATGATGCTAAAATGATTTGGAAAACATTAAATAATATTCTGAACAAAAAAACAAAGAAAACAAATTTACCAAAGCAGTTTGCTGATAATACATCATCTAGCATTATAGATGATCCAATAAAAATCGCAAACAAATTTAATGACTATTTTGTAAATATAGGACCTAATCTAGCTAAGAAAATTAATAACAACAATACAACATTTGATAAATACCTTACAGACAGTATCCCTAACAGCTTATTTCTGGATCCAGTTACAGAACATGAAGTAAGAAATGAAATGGAAAAACTAAACACAACTAAAAGTCCTGGATATGATGGTCTTAGTGCAAAAATAATAAAACTTGTGACAAATGAAATCTCTAAACTAATTACACAAATATTTAATCAAACATTTTTCACTGGCAATATTCCCCAAGAACTCAAAATTGCGTTAGTAACACCAATTTATAAGTCAAACGAAGATAACAGATTTGAAAACTACAGACCTATTTCAGTTATAACTTGTTTTGCAAAAATGCTAGAGAAAATTATGTATAAACGTCTCATCAATTTTGTTGAAAAAAATAATATTCTTTCCGAGCACCAGTATGGGTTTCGTAAGAATAGATCAACTGAACTCGCTATAATTGAGTTTATAAAATAACAAAATCAATAGACAAAGGACAATATACAATTGGTATTTTCCTTGACTTGTCAAAAGCGTTTGATACTATTAATCATAGTATTCTGCTTAAGAAATTGGAATACTATGGAATTAGAGGTGTTACACTTAAATGGTTTGAGAACTACCTTTCCAATAGAAAACAAATTGTAAAATATAATGACACTAAGTCTGAAGCAATGACAATAACTAGTGGTGTCCCTCAAAGGTCGATATTGGGGCCACTTTTATTTTTATTATACATAAATGATATCCAAAATTGCAGCACACTAGTTTCCAAAATATTGTTTGCAGATGACACAAATATTTTCCACAGTCATTCTTGCTTAAAAGAATTAAATTTAATCATGCAAGATGAAATAAATAAAATAGCTGATTGGATTAGCAGCAATAAATTATCACTGAATGCATCTAAAACAAAATTTATTCTATTTAGATCATCAAATATAAAGATTAAACACAATATAACAATTTCTATAAATGGACAACCAATTAAGCAAGTTAAAAATACAACTTTCCTTGGTGTTATTATTGATGAACACCTAACTTGGAATGATCACATTGATTTAATTGTGAAAAAAGTTATAAAATCTACGGGAATAATATCCAAAATTCGACATTTCACAAATTTTAATACTCTCAAACTAGTCTATTATGCTTTAGTTTATCCTTATTTAATATATGGAAATCTAATATGGGGAAATACATATAAGAAACGATTACAAAAATTAATAAACATCCAAAAGAAAATAATTCGATTAATGATGTTCAAATCGTATTCTGAGCACTCTGAACCACTATTTAATAAATCAAACATTCTGAATATTACAAAAATTAATGATTTTCTAACTAGTTTATTCATGTTTCGATATCACTACCTGGAAAATTTACCAAAATACTTTAGCAATTATTATGTAACTAACAACAAAATACATGAACACAACACAAGGAACGCATCTAAACTTCATAAATCATACTCAAGAACTAATTTTGTCAAACATTCACTTTACAATAAAGGTGTGAATATCTGGAATGAGTTAAAGTCTGAATTAAAAAATATTAAATCTTATAACATATTCAAGAAAAAATCAAAAAAATTATTTCTTGCTGTTGCATTCGGAAACATAAATTTTATATATCTCTCATCTATCTCTTGTAAATTATATATGTCTTCTAACTTTTCCTAATTTGTATATATCCTTATCATTATTTTGAAATATTGTAAAAATATCTCAAACTCATCTTTTTTTCTATAATAACATTAAATTACCTTAAGTTCTGATCATCAATGTAATTAATTGTAAATAATTAACCTAGGGGTCTTAATCAAAAGCCTTTTGTGGTTTCTAGTAGACCTCTAGCCCTATAATTCTGTAACCTGTATTTTATTTTAAACTATGTATGTATGTATGGGCAAACTTTAATAAATAAATAAATAAAATATGTAACCGTGTCAAGTACTTTGTTTCCATGGTTATATTATAATTCTTAACTTTCACAAGGACAAAAGTTTGAAATGCATTGACCAAAATCAGACAATTGCTAATTTGATATTAGAATTAGTTGAGGTGTTAAAACTTATATGAAAATGGAGAAAAAAGTAATTACTGCGTAGGGAAAGAAACGACAAGTAATATAATCATATGTTTAACTCAATTCGCATACAAGGTGTTACCATTTCAAGTACGGATTTTTATATAAAATAGTTTGTCAATAATGAAACCATGATATTCCTAACTTTTTGTTTTCCTTTTAGGTATCTCTACAACAATAAACTTAAAACTATTCCAGAGAATGTATTTCAAGGTCTCGTGTCCTTACGTATACTGTAAGTACCTTGTTTTCTATATAGTTTGATATTACTTCCTAACCTATTTTTGCTAAACAACTCTCTTAGACTCGTAGCCAGTATAAGCAATCCTTGTGAGAGAATCGAGAGTAACTGGACAAAACCTATTGCGTTGATTCCATCTTTTTACGCGACTATAAAACCACATCGAGAATTTAAGCCAGCTAGGATTTCAGAGGTGCAAGGCTCTTGCTCTGACTACAGTCTGGCCAAGGTCGTCGCCATCGTGGACGGTGAATACTTACGCGAACTCTAGAATAGAAAGTGAAATCAAGAAAAAATATTGACATTTCCGTTAATATAGACTCACATTGTATTATTTAAATTGAAAACCTCTATTTAACCCTCAGATATTCATGGTATATATTTTATGCACAATTCATTGACAAATTGCTTCAGAAAACATCAGAACTGAGATCAGTACTGAAGTTGCCCAAATTCAAAAATATGTTCTGAGCGAAGAATTCCGCCAAACCTATCTATTTCCACACAAATCACAAACGTGATTACTATACGATGATAATCAATAAGAAAGGCTTTTGTACGATATCTCGAACGTGCGGTGCCAGTGTGGCTAGAGTATAGCAAATACGGCGGTTGGCTGCTGTGTAAAACTACCTGAAAATACAATAAGAACATCGACATTTCGAGCGAAGGCACTTCGTCTGGAAGTTAGTAGAATGGGTCTGGGAAAAAACATGTGCTTTTATAGTGAATACAATAGCTTCTATATTGTTCACTATACCACCAGATTTGAAACTTTCGGTCTTTTACATATCTGATATTGGCATGCAAAATACCTAGACATGATGCCCTTTGTAAAGTAACTCACGAATAATAGTTAACTTTCAGTCTTCCTACGTCAAACAATTCGCATTCCCTGACGTACTAGAAGCTCCACAGATAAACTGCCCAAAGTTTCTCGTTTCGAAATGCACAACGGTAAGGTCTCAAAAGTCCTTCATGACAAGAATAATTCGAATGTGTCGAGCCATCTCGGTGATGAATTGAATTTACCAACGCACAATCGTTCTTCATTTTAACTCAATTATGTTCAATATTGCGTCTCCGAACTCACGTTCTAATGTTGATGATCATCGTAGTTATAAAACATTTTTTCTAAAGTATAACTACGTCCATATAATCTCACAACGTCATTATCGTGCTGTATGTACGTAACGAAATATACAGCTGTTAGTTGTTTAGTGTGTTATCACTCACTGACAATAATTGTAGTTCTAATTCAATATTTTTATATCAATTGCCAATTGGTCCAGCAGTAATTGGGTTATGCTGCTGCTGCGGATTCCCGGCTATAAATTTTGTATTTGTGTGTATTTGGTAAATAGATAAGTACATATTGTTGTTCGGATTTGTGACTCATTAAAGGGGAGAATGAAGTTTATAATCTGTTTGAATCTGCTTTGCTTAAGACCAACTTCAACATTTGTTTCCCATATTGTGGAATTTTTGTATTATTATAGATAAATGTATAGAAACAAAGTTGTGATTGATTGATTGAAACATTGAATAATTGGTTAATTGATATATCCAGTGCTCTAAATTGAGAGGAAGTGCGCAATTCTTAAGGAGGCAAATGGTGAACAGGTGATATTTACAGTAAATAGCCTTAACGCTGCAATGCCACGGAGTGATACTTAGTACAGATTCCACAGGTATACATGATGATCCAGAGGAGGTATTTTCGATATACCGTGATGCAATGCGCCGGAGCGAGTCGTTGATTCTTCGGTTGGCGCTGTCGCAGTGACAACGTCAACACAGAAGTAAATTATAAACGATTATAAACGTACAGGCATTTTTTCTTTTTATTCCCAAGCTAAGGTAATTAAAATTTTACTAGTAACAATCCATATTATTTTCAATACCAGTTATAAATTATTTGATATTTAAAAATTTAACATGAAGTCAATCCAAATTCAATATTATAGCCCAGCATTAGATACAATATTCTTTACAAAACCAACCCATCCACATTTTAGACATGAAAGTTCCCCATGTGATATTTCAACAGACAACATTTCTATTAATATTAAAAGAGTTGCTGTCAATGTTGTGTGAATATTGTATTAAATTATTTTGTTACCTGTTGCATATAATTGCATTAAAATAATTGCATTATAACTGTCAGACAAAGGATATTTTCTGTTTGGACTGGTTTACTGACAGTAAATAAAGCATATGTAATACAATGTATTAACTGTTTTATGAAATATTCAAAATATATAAAAAATATTCAAAATTGATATTGATATTCATAAGGTAGTTGCATTGATGATACATACATTCTAACAAGGATTTAAATGTTATGATCTTTAATTGTAGGAAGAAATGTCAAAGAAATGTGTACATCATGTATATTGTGTGAATCTAAACGGACAGCCGGACAGATGCTTGCAATACAATTATTCAATGAAAAATCCCTGGGCTAGCACACTACCACCTGAGATATAATGCTTTATGTTACAAAGGAGCTAATTACATGAATATTTCCTGAGAACATGCATGGACTATTTCAAGCCAGCCAAGCTACCTGAGATTGGTTTACGGTCATTATTGTTATGCAGATGAATGAACATCGAAAGTTACTGAACTTGACAGATTCTCCCCAAGCCAAAATAGACATAAATTATTTTGAAATATAAAATCTCATAATTATACAACATAATTTTTTAAATATACAATAAAATAGGTGGGTTTTAACTAAGTCTATTATATTGTCCTAAATGCTAATGTGGTGGTCAATTTCAGATGTACGAGAGCAAGCTAGGAACTGATGTCTAACAACTACTGTACATTACATGTACTTGCTACCAAACACATGACCAATATGTATCTCAATCAGCTACCATAATTATGCTGCCCTGTTGCACTTAATGAACACACCCATAAAAACAACCAGCAACAATATTAAATTACACGCTACCACAGTGTACTTGACTATTCATAAAATATTGTTGTTAGAGGGCCAATTTTTATGAAAACATCACTATAGCACCAGAGTGCATTGGGAAAAGCCCAGTGGGCACCTGCTTGTGAGGCCCCTTTGGGCCTCTTGAAATGGGCTTTTACATACGACACGAAAAGTACAGCCCCCTCCCCCTCTATCCCCGACCCATCTGAGGTAGCCAGTCGCACCTGTCTATATGTGAACTGCTCGGTGAAGTGTGATATGCCGATTTTCTTACGCAGATATATCTCATTTTTTCAACTTTCATACTCAAAGTTACAAAATGGCTGGTCTCTATTTAGTCTTAACTGTGAACATATCAAGATGGCCAATGTAACAGAGTGTGGACATATATTTACCAGGTAGAATAAAAACTGGTTTACATAGAGCACACAAAAGATAAGACAGGGACAAGACTTAGTCATAACAGTTACAACCAAATGGAAATCAGGCCGAAAATACAAACTCTCTATGGCACTGCAAAATGATAACAGTGCTTCAAAACTTTTTTATTAAGCCAATTTATAGATCACCATGTATAAATTTAAGTTAATGAGATAACACATTAAATTGAGGTTTGTTTTACTGTACAACAAGTGGGAAAAGCCTACCAATACCCACCAAAATTACAAGAAAATATTTCTGATCAAAGTTCAAAGTATGTCCAGACACGTGCAATACGAATGCAATTTGCTCAGCCAAGCGAATGTCTCTACTGCCAATCATATTTCAATGACAATAGGAAAAGCGCGCTATATAACGTCAAGCGTGTCAATTTGTAGCCTGCGCCGCAGACTTATATTATATCCGTCTGCGAATTAGTGATAATATTCTTGTCCTGACTCTCGTCGTGTACCTGAGTTTGAGTACTAGATCCTGATTGGCTCGCTGTTCAGTCCAAACTGAGTTCAAATCTGATTGGATATCGCGTGAACGTTTGAATACCAGCCTGTTCGCAGGTTTCAGGAAAATTGGCCCGTAAATTGCGAATTGCAATGCAAATTTTACATACTAGTTGATTATGGTATTAGAATATACCATTTCTGTATGCATTATTCATGTGTATTATATTCACGAAATATTGTTAAACACGAGAAGAGATATCTTTTCGAAGGTAAAGGAAAATTTAATGTATTAGAGGCGTTAAATAATCTCCCTTTTATTGTGCAGATTTCGAGCGGCTTTATATGTAAACAGTGTCTTTCTCAGCTGAAGAAACGTAAAGGAGTGATTGATCAACTATGAGATATCGAAAGCGCGATTCAAAAAACATACAATTCCAAATAAACGAGTAGTTCATCAGACACGAAGAGACGCGGTGAGGACAGGCTGCACAGCGAGCTATCGTCGTTCACAACACCGACGAAACAGCGTCCACTGCCTAAAATTTCAACTCCAGTACGGGAAAATATACAGCGTAGTTCACAGCCTTTTGAGGTGCCAATTTCTCCACTGCGTGCACAGAATCCACAGAGAACGGTCGCGACGGATGATGACGCAACAAACCTAGAGCAACCAAATAAAGATGTTGATGTTACAATTAAAGTCAACTGGCCATCGCGAAATGCCGAGCGAAAGCTCCCAACTGACTTGGAATCGCTCGGTAAAATGCTTTTGAGAAGCACATATAAACAAATTGCCATGGCTGCCTGGAAAAACCCGTCTATTAAAAGCAACCTGACTGACTTGATGCTTAAGGACATTGAAAGAGAGGCTACTGGCCTTTGTTCAAGAAAGAATCCATCTTGCCTTAGGACAACTGACAAGAAAAGCATGATGTTATTTTCAATGGAAAAGGTATCGAATGAGATCAAAGAGAGAGCACCACTTCTTCATTCAGTTATATCTGCTGCAAGCATTAACATATGCAGTAAAGCAACCAAAGGGAAGCCTCATGTTTGAAAAATCGATCAAGATACATGACTACTGTGCAGCTACTGGTGACAATATTTATTTATCACTCTAATTGGATGGTAGGTAGAATATTACATTATGGGGCATTGGGGATTAAGTAGCATTGCACTCTATGTTGTTACCGTAAAATCTCTAATAAGCCAACCCCCAATATGCTCCCAAATAAGCCCCCCTGCCAATAAGCCCCCCCTCTAATACCCTTCCCCCTTTAGATGAAAAAATGTATTAAGCACGCTTTTCTAATATGTCCCATCTAATAAGTGAGTAAACCCCTGCCCCATTGTCTCTTTTCACATGCATGGTAATGTGATTGAACAAAATTATGTAATATTACAGAAAATTATAAAAGGGACCCTTTTAAATATGCCCCGTCCCACAAAGTACCAGAAAAATAGTGAGATTACGGGCCAGATGGGACAGTGCTGCCACTTAATGGATTGAATATAAAGTTGGTATTGTATATTCTTGTACAATCATATTTGGTATATGATGACAATACATAATATGTAATCTAAATATAGAAATTCTATTGACACTTGCCTATTTATATCCTTATAGAATACACTAGTAAACTAAGTCCTCTAGGAATAACAAGTCATACTTATGTATATAAGAAACTTGGCGAGTTTGGTGAAGACTACAATAAGAATATCTGTTAGTCTGCCCAGCAACAGGGGGAGTTGTTTACCTTTTGGAGGAACTAATCCAATGGACGATATATTTATATATCTCATTATATAGTTATTTTCATGCAGGGTAATCCAAGAGGAACAAACGAGCAATTCTATCGCTGGAATGTTCTTGCTTTATTGTTATGCTGGATATATGTTCTTACTTTATTTATGCTGGATAATTAATCCAAGAGGAAAAAACGAACAATTTTATTGCTGTGAATGATCATGTTGTATATATCTAAACTTGTTGATGTTGAATAAAGCTTTTGGTTCGGGGGATGATGTGTTCCAAATGGTCAACTTCATTGCCCATAGACTCAGATTATAATATGCAAATATGATCAGTCGAATCGTAAGGACTGTCCAGGGATTATCATCCATTGGTTCAGGTAATGTCGGAGGGGGTCGCTAACTTGATGACAGGGCTCTTTCGGGGTTTTTACCCCACGGCATTCAGTCTCTCCTAGCGGGTCTCACGTATACCCCGGCAGGATGAAAATATAAGGTTGACCAGAGTATAAATATTGGTTCTCTTCAGTCTTCATCTCAAACCCGTTCTCCCACAAATTTGGTGTGTGTTTAATTTATTTACCGGTGTATTTTAGTATATAATCTGCTTGGATCATTAATTAAAGGTTAGCTAAATTAGGTAATGCTAGATTAGTAATATAATAGATCAACATTGGAATCCTGGTGCGCTTCTAACGCAAAAAAATGCTATCTTGTTACTATAATCATATATGTAGACAGATCTGACACTATTTGTCATTCTATATTCCTGTCTGTATATATATAGTTTAAAATGTTGTAATGTTTCATTGTAACGCATCCGTTAAAGGCTGCAGACAGGCAGTTAAATGCTCCTAAAATTATTAAATATCTTGAACCAGAGAGCGCCGAAAAACTTAATATAAATAGTATTTATAAGAGATCGTTATTGACATAGACACAATGGAATAGCAGAAAGCCAACTGAAGTTGAAGGATATGGGGTACTTTTTAGAGGCCTTGGCCTTTGCAGTTCGTCGCCCACAGTCTGTCATAATACCATCAGTATAGCCATTTGTTAACATAGCTCCCCTGTAATGGCTCGCCGATCCGCTGCAGAACGTTAGTCCAAACAACTGGTAACTGAAATAAAGTAGATAAATTTGTTTGTTTTCACTTGAGATATAAAGTATTAAATACAAAGGCAAAACCAATCAGCTGGTTGGACCGAAAATGCCGCAACTTAATGAAAATTTCGCTTGTGTTTGGTAGGTCTGAAGCCTATTTCGAACAGTGAATGTATCGAGCAGATTGAAGATATAAAAACTTTTCACATGTAACTGGTTAAGTCTAGTTCTTTGCAAGGAAAAAACCCCCTGAAACTTGAGAAGAAAACTAGGGAATGTTGTGTTTCTTTTTGCGACGATGAAAACTTAGTTTTTCCTTTGTGTATGCTTTGTAGTTTTCACTCCTATAGTTAAATTCTATATAGTGGATTTATAAGGGCATATATAAAATGGGGACATGATTCGTGATCAAGTACTATACTACGCATTTTATATTTATTGTTTATATGCGTATAAGCAATGAAATATATTTCTTCTAACAGCAAACAATCAGCTAGTATCATATCTTTCAGAAAGAAACTTATTTTATGGACATCCCTTTTTTAAAATCTATCTTGAAATCTATTTCTTGAGAAAATTGTACAAAACTAATTTTTGTTTTGTTGACGAAAGCTTCGTAAGAAGAATTTTTATAAGAAGAAATTCCTATTTCAATCAAATTGGGCGAATACATTTTCTAAATATGAGAAAATTCGTGAAAAACCCCTATACTTCACAAAATTTAACAAACTTTTCTAAAATTCAAGCATATGCAATGCATTTTCTTTATTGTTCATGCAAAATTTTCTTAATGTACATGAAATTCTCCTTATGTCTACCAATTTTGTTTCTACCTTTACTTATCCCCAACACATTTATTCAGACACAATATACAAATGCTGCAAGAACTGCGTGAATTTTTAATCGATAAAATAAATATTCAACTAAATAGTAATCAACGTGAAACACTGTATAAGATAACAAATATGGTGCGTTAAGGTGCATTACGACCAAAAAGGATTAATAGACAAGAAATATGAGGAAGTAATCTAGTTTAACCGGTTAAGACCACGACAGGTTCACCTTGACAAAGAAGATAATCTGCGAAGTAGGGCGCTTTGTTGGTCAATGAGTTACAGTGACCCATTAATGTACAAGGATATATAAAGCGTGACATTGTCTGGCATGCATTAAGGAGAAATATAATTCAACAGAGCAAATTGGGGAATTTTTAAGCTTAATAGCGTTACAAAGCTTAATAAGCTCTGCTTCATTATTTTCGTTAGTATAACAGCAGATCATATTTGTTATCAAGGAAAGATTCATTAATACTCCCATAAAAAAGTGTCGAGGAAAGATGCTGGATTAGTTTCGCATTTCATGGGTCGTATGTGGCATTTAATTATGATGCAAGCAAACATTGAACAAACACACCTGCTACGCCTTGCAATATTAGGTACTGATACACCTATATGAATATGTTGTAATATACTTGCTAAAGGACACAAATAGTTCTTGCTATAGCACTCAGGAGCGGTTGACATGATTTTACAAAGTAATATATACTTCAGATTTGTTTATGCAATGACAGCATTCCTGCAACATATATTGTAATTTCCAAACTGCCGCTAACTTCTCGCGGGCTCGCCTGCTTGATGACTATTATATGAGCTTGATAATTTTGGGACCGCTATTTATAAACAGGATATAGGAAGCGGAGTAGCCCAGTTCCAGAGAATAGATGTTGAAATATAGAATATTAGTGTAGATTTATGCTGAGTTGGTGTCCACATTGCTGCAAGATGCATTTACACCAAAGCAGTGTAGAAAGATCTTCAGAGGTGTTAGGTCAGTTATTGTAAAACCTTGTGTACACTTGAACAAAATTAGAACGTCAAGATATTCCTGCCAATGGCTCAGTGGTAACATTTTTAAACTTACTAGTCTCGATTCACATGAGATTTCACTTTTGAATGGCAAAGCCAGAATGTATTTGGTTGCCCTTCTTTGAATCGCCGCGACGTTTCCTTCTTTTTAAGCACATGCAATATTTCGGCAGTAAGCCATGGAGGGTTATGTCTTGGTTTGATGGTTTTCTGAGGGATGTCATCGTTCGCAATTGTGAAAAAACTGTCTCTCCAAGAAATTCGATAATCGTTGATATTAGATGTAGAGTCATTTGTCATCCAATCAAACTCTAACGTTTCCAGAGTCCGGTTCATTCCTTAAAAGTTCGCACGTTTGTAATCATCAATTGTTCTCCGAATTTTGTGAGAAGTTGTTACTTTTTCCGCGATGACATAAAAAAGTACGCATTTGTGATCGGAGAACAAGTTGTATTTGGTGGAATCATTGATTTCAATATTAGCAATGTTGTCCGGGATAGTTCTAATAAGAAGATGAAGAATGTTCTGTTCTCTTGTTGGAACGTAAATCAGTTAACTGAAATGTAGGTCGGATATAGAGATACTAGGGAACTTTAGATTTGACGACGGCTACGAGAACGAATACGAGATTTTCCCGTTAAATATCTGCTAATACAAACTTGTTATTATCCTCTTTTTGGCACAGCACATCTTTTAGAACAACAGTTGAGCCAAAGCGAGTACAACTTTTCGTTCTCGTAGCCGTCGTCAAATCTAAAGTTCCCTATTCACGTTCCCCGGATGGTATCACAGCGTTTGCAGATCATGAGATTCTAGGAAAGTGAAAGTCACCTTGTTTACCTTGAATCCTGTTTACATTAGATGTTTGGGATAAATTCGATCTTTGTCAGACTTTGGAAAGTTTGTGGTTTCTTTGGACTATTTTCTCCTGAACTAGTTGGTCCCGGATTCCGTTCTACATTGAACGAGGCGTCGGTGTTTGCGTGGTATCTAAATTTTGCTGCCAGGAACTTGTTTCCCGTTTCATTTTTAAGTAAGGAGGTGTGATGTTCTACGAAGATGCCGATCTCACCAGACACGAGTTTTTTTGTTGGTTATACGCAAGGTGTTATGAAGTTGCTTTATGTTGCAGTAGAGCTCGTTTTTGTTGCCATTCTAAAGTTCCGTCAATCGCCCAAATGAATTATCCATGAGAGTTCTTTAGTGCTACGGCAGAATTGTCGTATACCAAAACGATGTAACAAATTTGGCAAGAAATCATGATTTATTGTTATCGGTATATAATTGAGCTGAATGTATATATAAACTGATAATATAATTTGAACGTAAATAAGCTAATTATCAAGCTTAAATCAATTCTAATTAAATTTGATCGTTCTTGTGGTGACGTATGTTAGTGTCGCGTGTGCCATATGCTTGCGTGATAATTAAATATTTCCAATCAAAATTTCAAAAGCGAATCATCAAAATCGTAGCCACAAAATAAATTATTTCAACAAAAATCCATTAAATTCCGTTTATAATTTACAGATCCTTACGCATTCCAGTTAGATCTATTCATTACGGACAGCCCGATACAGTTTCACGTCCAAATTTACAAAAGGAGCGGTTGGAAATTTGCATTAAACGCGGAGCGGCAAACCTGGCACCAGAACGAGTCACGAATTGTTAGGTGTAAACTTCTAAGGGCAGAAAACCATGCAGAAGTTGAAAGAAAGGAATTGGCGCATCTGCTGGAGCAGCGTTTGCCCAAGCAAATGCACTTCAAGGCCAATCAGAGACGACGAGATAAAAAGTGACGATGATGACATAATTAACAATTCGAGACAACGAAGCCGAGTTGTCTAATTGTATTTGTATAAATCCATTAATATACTTCAAGCTGAAGGAATAAAATAGGAACGTTTTAGCGAAATTTAAGAGCATTCGGGAGCATTTAGGTGGCTTCCTTCGACTTTCGCGGTGGCTTCTTGTGTGCAAAACGGCGAACGCACGAGTAAAAATGCACTAAAAATACACGACTTGTGAGTTTAAATAAAAAAAAAATCAGACCCTATAACAACCATTATATGGAATGAAAGTTTCAAGTCATATTTGGCTAAAAAGAATAAAGAGAAATGGTTTGAAAAGACCAAACTGTAAACAATATGGCACATGCATAAAGATATCATTTAAACGGAGAGATAGGCGTTCAATTAACGATACAAGACATCGATATTGCTCATCGCGTGCCTACGAGGAAGACAAATAACCATTATCCAAATCCCATTATTTGTAAATTCAGTCGACGTCTTGCTCGAGAGCAAGTGATGGCTGTGAGGCAAGACGTAAGGAAATTAGATCCAGTCAGTAATCTCAGTATTGATCTATCTCCCGAAGCATCGCTTTTGAATGCTGGCATCTATGACCATGCACTTAACACCACGCATTCAGCAACTGTATAGAGAGGCTAAGTAATTCAAAGATGATCATAACTCTAAATTTTGTTGGACTAAGAACAGCTCGATATATATTCGAAAACATGAAGACACAAATTCTATAAGAATAAACCATCAGCGCGATTTGATGAACATACCAACTGGAAACTGAAAGAATCCAAGGACGTATACCACAGTCAGTTAAGTTGTCTATCTAACACTTATCTACATGGCTACTAATCTTTATAGCACAATTAATTCAAACTATAATCCTCTTCGAGAGTTACCTTTTTCTGGTGTAAACAATGCTCAATTTCATCGTTTATTTAAAACTAGCACAGTAGGCTCTTTACCATCCAAAAATGATCTCGAGCGTTTAACTAGTATTCATGACTTAGATATTTTTAGTCTAAACACGGGAATTTCAGACAAAAACTCTAACGTTGAGCCTTTCTCTCAACCTATTCGCAGTAATTATTATTCGCCTCATAGTGTTAGTAGATTAATTCAATCGGGAATTAAATCGCAATTCTCATTATTTCACAACAACGTAATGAGCTTGGAAAGAAATTTAGAAAATTTTCAAACACATCTCTTGGATGAACTCAACTATCACTTTAGTGTGATTGGAATTACTGAAACTAAAATTAATTCCGCAGTTATTTGTGACTTTGATCCTTCATTACCAAATTATAATTTTGAATTTGTACCAACGCCTGTAGCTGCTGGAGGAGTTGGAATGTATATTGACAACGCTTTGAATATAGCATAATTGAAAAATGTGCTAATGAAGCTTTTCAGACTCTTTGGATTGAAATCCATCAACCGAAAAATGCTAATATTATATTTTATTTATTTTATTTTACTTGCTTTGCCATATTTAAACAACAAATCACAATACAATACAATACAATACAATACAATACAATACAATACAATACAATACAATACAATACAATACAATACAATACAATACAATACAATACAATACAACACAACACAGACGTCGACATACACAACACAACTGGCAGGGCAACCGCAACAGCTTACGCCAATTACTGCGGTCCCACATTAACACGAAGTATTAAATTACAAACTTAAGGTACGTCTGCACATTGCGACCCTTGATCTTATTTTGCGAGTTAGAATATCAGTAACTTTTAATACACCTATATTACGTCAAATTAGTCAACAAATCGCAACATACAGACGCACTAATCAATAGCAACATGAAATAGCTCGTGTTAGACCACGCGCTTGATTACATTTCATGCAAATTGACTTCCATGTTCGAGGATCGTTAACATCATAGCACCGTTCTAGAGCTACTTTGTAGTTAAATAGTTCCTTTTCCAACTCTTTCAAAGTTATTGATTTTAAAGTCAAATTTCTTGGTAACGCATTCCAAACCCTAGTTGTTCTTAATAAAAACGATTTCTGAAAAGTTGTTGTTTTACATCTCCTGGTCTGATAGTGAAGACAGTTCGCGTTTGCTGATCGGGTTGGTCTGTTTGAGTCTTGAGGTTGTGGTAATACATCACTTCTTAGGTTAATAATATTGCAATTTGATTTGAAAAGGAACAATATGTCCAGATACTCGTGCCAATAACACAGAGGAAGTAGGTTTAACGATTGGAGACGATGGTTGTAGTCGATGTCACAGAAGAAGGGTAGATTCATTATATATTTTGACGCACGTCTTTGGACACGTTCTATACGTTTGACAAGATCTACAGTCTGTGGAGCCCAAACTTGGGACGCATAACCGAGATGAGAACGTACGAGAGCCAAATATAAAGTGCGACGAACAGAGACATTCCTGATTTTTAACGTGGACCGCCGTATATAGCCTAAGGATTTGTTGGCTTTAGCGCATTGATAGAGGACATGTTTGGACCAGGTAAGGGTGGAAGAGGTCCAGATACCGAGGTCACGTTCACTATCTGTCGTTTTCAAGATGGTATTGTTTAGCATATAAGGATACTCGATTTTGTTGTGCTTTCTGGTGATTCTTAGCGTCTTGCATTTATTTTTGTTGAGGAGGAGATTGGCTTCGGCGGAGCATTTTTGGAAAGTTGTAAGATCATTCTGCATGGAAGATGCATCCGACTCCGAATTTATCACTTTGTAAATCTTTGTATCATCAGCAAAGGTCGCAATCTTTGAATGGTTGATTGATTTTGAAAGATTGTTCTGGTACAGTAAGAACAACATTGGACCAAGAATTGAGCCTTGTGGCACTCCGCATTATATATGCGGGGTAATATATAATAAAACTTATGCGGAGTAATAAAACTTCTCCTACCTGCATTATATCTGAGAACGTTCCAGTAAACGACCCTCAATCCATCGCAACAATCATGAACAATTACTTTTCATCTATAGGAACCACGCTTGCGAGTAAAATTAAAGAATTATATAAACCATTACTACCAAATTCTACCACTACACCATCTCACTCATTTCAGTTTGAAGACGTTGACGACATGACCGTATTTCAAGAACTTAGTAAATTAAGAACTAACAAAGCTACTGGTCTAGATAGAATTAGTGCCAAACTACTCAAAGATTCCGCTAATATAATTGCGCCAACCTTAACAAAGATTTTCAACCTCTCCTTACATTACGGTTAATTTCCTGATATCTGGAAGAAAGGTAATGTAACTCCGATTTTCAAATCTGGAACCCAACTTCATCCAATAACTACCGACCTATCACCATTCTACCAACGTTGAGCAAAGTATTAGAACGCCTCGTCCACATTCAAGTTTACAATTATCTACAGGAACACACGTTACTAGCTTCCCAACAATTCGGTTTTCGCTCCAAACTCTCCACTACTATTGCTCTGGCACATTTTACTGAACAGATACTTGACAATCTCGACAACAAAAAGATCACTGGCGCCGTTTCTATAGACTTAAGGAAAGCATTTGACACAGTCGACCACACAATTTTACTAGTAAAATTAAAAGCGATTGGTTTTTCCTCACATGTCATTGATTGGTTCTGCTCATATCTATCAAACCGTACTCAAGTAACAATGATCAATAACTCAATGTCTCAGCCCAAGCCAGTCGCTGTTGGAGTTCCGCAGGGAAGTATTCTTGGACCTCTTCTTTTCCTTATTTACATTAACGACCTACCTGTATCAGTGGCGAAGCCAGCGGTCATGCAGGTCATGCAGTGCATGACTAAAACTTTCCCCCAAAATGTTTAAAAATCAGTTCAATAAAATTGTCTCAAATAGAATTACGCTTTATCTTTGCCTTTATACGTTCAGCTGCTTTATGCTATATTTTTAAACTTAAATCAATGGTCTTTACGCGATATTTTCGCTGAATATTCTCGTATGTTTTTGATTTCGGCTTTGTTGCCTTGGCAACTGAGTAGGGCATGCATATTTTCCATAATATTTTCACATGCATGACCGGTTGCGTAATACGAGTGGAAAACGAGTGCGTGGAATTGCTGCGTGGTTACCCGCTGCGTGTTTTGGTCATGCATTTTCAGAATTGCATGACTAGCTAATATTATTTTATATTAGGTTTCTTGTTTTCTGATTGGCTTACGATGTTTGCGCACGGGCAATGCGGTTGTTTTTGAAGCAATGGTCATGCAATTTTCGATTTGCATGACTAACGGGCAGCCCAACCTGATCACAGCCTCTTTGCTCGAAGCTTTCCGCCTGAATGAACATGGCTTCAAGTCATTCAGGCATTTCGAGTTCTTCTTCACTCAAAGTTAACGATATTGTTTCGGAGTTGGTGAGAAAATCCTTTTCTGCTTGGGCTACTGCAGTACTGCTGAACAACCTCGAACTCAGGGCCCCCGTGTGTTAAGGTTCTGGCGTACGCGTAGGGGACCCTGGCAAACTCGGATGTCGTGACGTCAGAAATCTTGGAGATACGTAATTTGTAACTTTCTGATCCGGGGGGCGATGCTCTCTGTGATGGAGGCGCAAGCGAGCTTCGCGAAGGCATAGAAAACAAAATACATAAATACAATGAATCTTCGCATGATTTGGATTAATAATCTGGTCGATATACGTTTTAACTCTCCTACTGGCAGCGACAGTCTACGTGATTTTGCCAATCAAGGCAATAGTTCTCTACTACATGCGTTTATCGAAGATTTATGGCAAGAAAAGATTATTAAAAACACGAACCTAATCACCTATAAACACAAAGATTGTTGATATATTACACAGTTTATGTATGTTATGACAGACCTTCATCTACCAGATAAAATAATGGACTTTGATTGTTATTTCCCATTGTATGGGCACGAATCCTTTTATACATTCATTATTGGACGAAAAATATAAAGAACAGAACCTGGTTGGCTAGTTTCTACATTCAGTGTATTAATAATAAATTGTATGTATATAAACAGAACCTGGTTGGCTAGTTTCTACATTCAGTGTATTATAAATTGTATGTATTTTTTAAGCATTAAACCTTTAATATCCTGATGATGATCTTTGAAAAGATCACTTCTAAAGCACATGTCAATGTTAATATGGTGGTGGGATTTGGCACATGTCAATGTTAATATGGTGGTGGGATTTGGCCATGTATAAAATTTTGAGATGTATGAAATTTGACATGTATAAAATTTTGAGTCCATAATTATGATGTGTCTGTAAAATCCCCACAATGTTAGCAGTCGTTACGAAATTGTCAAATGCCACATGACCCCTGCCGATTGTGGGTTAGATAAAACCAGTTATTATGTACACAAGCTCTGGATATGAGATATTCTTCAATCTGATTGGTTCTCTACTAGCAGGATATTAGCTCATATCCTACTAGTAGAGAAAAGTAGAAAAATGGCTGGCAGATTTGGACAATTAAATGAAGAGGAAATTCAAGTTTTATTTGAAAAAAGTACACCAAAATGTTCTGTTCATATCCAGAGCTTGTGTACATAATAAAACAGTTATTCTACTCACTCTTGTTGTATATGACTGATAGCCGACTTGGTGCTATCGCACCTCGTCGGCTATCAGCTCATATACGACTTGAGTTCGTAGAATAACTGTTAATTATGGCCCATCTAGCGACATGTCACACCTCCACTGACATTGTACAATGTTGCTTGATATCATTTCTATCCACCCAGGTCTTGGATATTTTGCTGCCCCTCTCCTCTTGCCAGCATTGTCTCTGCCTTGCCGACACAATATGTGTACATTAAGGGTATTAACCCATTAAGCCACAAGAGCCTTCCCTTGACAAGTAAAATCATTTGACATAGGAAAATAACCAGACAAATGTTAGACATAGTAAAACAACCAGACAAATAACAATGGAGGGATGCACTGCGTCTTAACCCATTAAGTCGCAATGTTCCCCAGTGTGCCCTACTTTGTTATTTTACTCTGTCTATCACCAAACAATTTTACTTGTCAAGGGAAGGGTCTTGTTGCTTAAAGGGTTAACCATACAGGTGAAAACGTGATACATCCCTTGCTCTCACACAAACTTGAATGAGTGCTAAACTAGCACAAAACTGTACTATTTTTTTCTACAAGAGTAACAGAGTATAGAAAGTGTACCTATTTCCCACAAACGTCAGTAATGATCTTAAAAAATGACTGCGCATGCTGTATGTCCCAAATTTCAAAGCTTACAAACATGTCTTCAGATGACTTAATATGGTCACATTTTGAAACAACTGACTCAATGAGTTCTAATGTAACACCGGTACGTGTGTCAATACCTCCGATATGATGACCAGTTTTTCCTAAGTTTAGCCTATATGTCTTCATTCGCTTTCTTATTTTAGCCCGCTGGGCATCAGTGACATTGCGTTGCGGAGGTTCTTGAGGTTTATCATCTTCTTGACAAACGTTAGGTAGTTCCATTGCATCAACTTGGCAAGACAGGCACTTGCACATTCTCGAGCAGTTGCTACAGCAAGAGTGTTGCTCCATACACTTCACTGGAAACAATGCCAAAGGTGATTCCAAGTAGTCCAAGACTATCTTTCTTAAACATTTGTCATCTTGGGAACAAAAACCGCGCATTGGAGACGTCATCCCAGGTTTGTTTTTTGAAATATCGTGGCCATTGTAATAAAGGGAGGCCTTTGCTGGTTTCCCATCTCTTCCAGCGCGACCTATTTCTTGATAATATGACTCAATCGTTCCTGGCACTGAAATATGAATGACATGCTTAATATCGAGAATATTAACACCGATTCCTATTGCAACCGTTGCAAAAACAACACGAATAGATCTCGATTTGTCTGGACCTTGCAATTGCTTCATTATTTCATTCTTCATTAGTTCAGTTTGAGGAGAATGAAATTGGGCAAAAAGGCAATTCTCAGGCTTTCTGTCTCCTGGAGGAAAATAACTTTTTTCACCCAGTATATCGGAGAATAGCTTAAACGCGTAACCACACCACTTTAGTGGCAAATATATTAATGTGAGAGGATACTTTCTTAAACGATTCTTTAAATCATTCGCAATGGGAACAAGGATTGCTTTAAAACTCTCTTCCCCTGCAGATGCTGGTAGTCGTTTCTCCTTGTGTATAAAAATGTCAATCGATCTAAATTAGCAACCACCACTCTCGGATTACTGAGCAAAAGGGAGTTTGTTAGCGCTTCTCGTACATGTTTAGGTGCCGATCCTAGTTGGGATAGTTTTGCAAAATCTTTACGAAACTATACTCCCCATTCTTCAACAAGGTGTCCTTCGTCAATGACACATGCTACTACGTTCTGTTGCAATACGCTTGACATAAGAAGTCTTCTCCCTTCTTTACAGGAAATAAAGGCTTCTGGATGAGTGAAAATAATTTTGAACATTCCTTGTTTGATGTTCTTTTTAGTTGTAATGTCAAGTGAAAGATCTGCCAATGCAAGATTTTCTTCACCATCATCAGCTGTAACAATCTCCAATTCTTCATTGTCACTTTCATTTGCGATGTGGCCCTTGCTAACCGTTTTTAAAACAGTTGCTTCAATCCCATGTTCTTGCAAAATTGAAATCTGGTTATCGATTAAAGCGTTCAGTGGCGTAACGATCAGGACAATACTACCACCTTTTGTATTTCCTTCCGTAACGTCTATGCTTTTGTTAAGATAGTCAGCTACGTATGGGAGAAGATGGAATATGACTGATTTGCCATAGCCAGTTGGAAGTATTCCGGTGGTGTCTCTCTTCTTCAGTATAATTGATTCCAATATTTGGTATTGTTTCACTTTAAGAAATAGATTGCTGTAATTTGTTACGCGTAAAGCGTAGTTTATAGCGTTAAAAAATTCATTAAATGAATACATATTGTTTTAGCTTTGCTTATAAAGTTGGAAATGAATGCAATCACATTGAAGTTTTATTGGGATTATACCTATAGTGAACATTCATCTCTATATATATATACTTAGCGAGTCCTTCATCTCTATATATATACCTACAATCCTGGCCAAAACCATCGACTACACTCTAATAAATATGTCCCTTTTGACGTTCCTAACTATAAAACGTCTAGGTTTTCTCATCTAATGGCCCCCCTCGCCCCCAAAACAATGTTGATTCTATGCTAAATGCTTTAAATATGTTATGGGGCACCACTCAACATTGTTCGGAGGGGGTAAGGGGGAGGTCCTCTAATTTAGTTGCGAGGCAACTGAATATGACGAAATAACTGTAAGTGTCGTCGATGTTTTGACCAGGATTGTCTGAATATGACCAAAGTTCATACACCTTTTGTTTCATTACACCTTTTGCAAGTTTTGGCACTAGGAAGTTCATCATCATTTGTTTGTGCACACAATGACGTCACATAGTAATTATCCAATTAAATACGTCACCAATATGCTAATATTTTATCTGAGTTAATGATGTGTGGTGAGATTTATCGCGGTATCATATTAACGGTGTACCGCAACGCGCGTAAGAAAACGTTTCATATCGTCCTGAAGTATGAAGGTAATTATTGTAAACAAAACGGTCTTGAAAGTATTTACAAGGCTTGTAATTGTGAAATACTTTTTGCAATATATACTGCAATATTTTACCAAATCTCAACGGTGTACCATTTCTGACACAAAGTAATGCTATAATTATATCTTCCTAAGTATGTGCGGTTCCGTTGATCACGTGCATGAATTTAATATATAGTTCAATATTTGACAGTTCGTTAATTGAAACAATACACGCGGCTAATAAACGCCTTAATTTACCAAGTATTTGCATAAAATAAGCACACACAATACGTGCAGTATAAGGGAACCAGGTGTAGAAATTAATGGAATAATTCCTTAGCTTTATAGCTATATTTCTTACATTAATTTGTTGTCTTAATTTATGCTATATATGCGAGAGAATTTGCACATTATACTGTACTATCCTTAAATGTGTTCATTACACACTAGCAAGCAAAGCAACGCGGGCAAGGTTTTATGTCCATCTGCCGATCCTCTGATATTTGCTGCGTGAGTGTGAATACATTCCAACGAACGGACATCATCTCGGTCTCGCGCTCATCGACTGTCCCACCTTTGACGTAGGCCAATCTATATTTGCTTGTCGCAAATACTGGCGTGTCAGCATGTAATAAAATATCTTCGGCGAAGTGAGTTTTAGTTGCTGGAAAGTGTACAGGTTCGCCTTCGAGCAATAACAGGAGATCATGCCAAGGAATTATTTTGTCATTCCATCGGAAATCGTATGTATATTTTGTCAAGTATACACCACGGATCTTCGTAATTCAATAGTAAATATATTTAGAGGGAAATCAACTGAATACGTTTTCTTCGTTCTCAGCGGAATACAGGTGTTTTTTTACAGGTGTCATAAGTGGTAAAAACATTAGTGACTCGCCGCGCCTGTTCTGACTGACGTTATGAAGTCATGAGAATCTATGAATTAATACTAGAACAGATAACGGTAAATCTGCTTTTTATTTTACTGTTGTCTGTTCATTCAAAAAGGCACGCCCTTGGAAAGATCATTTTATCCCTGCAAGCAAATCTTCAAAAATACAAAATTTCCTGCAAGTTTCTATAATTCGTGGACGTCATAACGTGAAAGAACAAAAAGGTGACCGACGAGCCAAGTTCTCCTACCAATTATCACGTTGACGTCATTTGTGCATCAATCATGAGATATGTCAGTTTTATATAATAAAAGGTTTAAGAAAAGAAACACCTAAATTCAGCTTAAATGATAAAAGCATTCAGTAGAATTTCCCTGCAAAAATCGTGAGGTATTAAAAACGCATATTTTAAAATATGGGTATTGACCGAATCAGTTGAAGGTTCTTTAAGTGCAGAAGACCAGATTAAGCTTCACGAAGCGATAGACACTGGATTACCATCAAATATAACCACCGCAGTCGCATCAATTGATTCTTTGACAGGTAGCTTCAAGGAATACATTCTTCATGAACTTGACAAAGAGTGTATAATACTCTGTACGAAAGGCGAACCATCTGAACTGCGGAAAAATAGTTTCGGCGATATGGCTGCATTTGACTGGGAAAAACTTGCATCGGAGATGTCAAGTCGTTGTCCATTTTTGCTCGATTTGCTCCTTGCAGTCATGAAGAAGACGAAGGAAAACCTGAGTGACATCCTCCCAAGACTTGGTCTTTGTTATTCCATTCTAATGCAAACAAGGAATCGCGAGCTTAGTTTGGTGCAACGGCTAAACACTGTATTGATGACGAACGGAAACGCAAAGAAAGAGGTATATAAGTATATATTGGAATATATTGTATACAGCTAATTCAATTAAGGTTGTCCTTCAAAAAACGTAAACCTTGAATGCGCAAGGAATGATGGGTTATTGCTTATTTAGACTCTTACACCCGGAGTTAATTAGCCTTGCAATAATACGTATGGCATATGGAAAACTTACTTGCTACAAAGGCAATTTTCTCAGTTTCAGTGTCTAAATAAGCAATTACCTATCATCCATTGCGCGCTCAGAGTTTAAAGTTTAAGTTTATTGAAGGACAATTGAATTAGCTGTATACACATGCTTGTAAATAAAAAAAATGTAAAAAATAACATCTTGAGAAATCAAAGATACTGTATGTGAAATCCAAGACATATATATATATTGGATTCTCAAGATGTTATTTTTCGGACTTTGTTTTGTTATTTATTTTGTAAAACTGTCTGCTGGTTTATAGTACCTTGCCTGGTCTAAACACATGTTTGTCATTAGCTTATTTCAATCAAACAAACATTTGTTTACGCTAACTTGTCAAAGACATTTATTTAAACAAATATCACATGTCCATTCTATCAATCACCCATAATAGTTCAGTACGTATTACATGTAAGATGCGTTCAAGTTGTTCTTAAAAGCTAATGACGTCACTTGCTGTAGCTGTATACGAAAATTTAGCTATTTGGCCGAACTTACAGCAAACGAACTTTACCCATGCTGAGTTGCATGAAGTACAGGCCAATGAAGGTGAATGTTTATTTGTAATTTTATTATAGCTCTTCAGACAATGTCAAAAAATGGGTTTCTCGTTATCGCATCAGAGCAAGACCAATCTTTTAGACACCATTGGCAACCACTTTTCAGACAGTATCGTTAAAGCTATTAAGGATGGTATAATTTGCAAGGAACTGGCGATAACTGGGACATGAAGATTCACGTTCATGATATGCAATCCTCTCATCAAAATCAAGATCTTCATTATTTTGCCTCCAACCTGATTGCTGAAAGAGTGCCATGCCAAAATCTTTCAACAACTGCACCTCGAAGGGATATCAAAACACTCCCGAATTCAGTTTTCCTACTTGGTGATGAAGAAGAAATTAAGTTACGGGAAGATTTTAAAGTTTTGGTTGGAAGAGTCCTTGTCGCTGGTATCAAAAGTTTATCGTTCTTGAAGAGTGTTATACCTGAACATATTACTCATAAATACCAGGAAGAGATGTCGGAAAAATCCATCATTGTTCCTCTGCCCATGCAGCTGAAAGATGAGAAGAAGTATAGCGATGTTGTTGACATCCTTGATTATTATGAGAATGAGCTTGAGGACATTTACACCAAAGCAGGAGTTATCGAGAAACCAGCCAAGAAAACGGAACAACAACCTGCATCAATTGAAGGGCAGTCATCATTACCAGATCAACCGAGGGCACATTTTAATAGGGTGGATGAAAGTGACCATATGAAAGTCATTTCAGTTCCATTTGGAGGCGATCAAAAGACCCAAGTCAGGTTTGCTGGTGCAAAGGACTTGCGAGCTGGATCACATACAGCCAAAGAAAGACTGGATCACTGCAGTCCATTTGTCTCAGAGTTATTCCACACTAAGATGTCCTACCTACAGGTATTAAAAATAGATAATAAGGCTGTAAATATCCAATGGCTAATGTGATGAAAGTAATTAAAATTGACTACAGTTGGTGCAAGATTTGATTAAGGTGCAATGCACCCCAGTGCACCCTACTTTGTTATTTTACTGTGCCAAATGCCAAACAATTTTACTCTGTCTAACCCCAGACGATTTTACTCCTCCAGAGAATCCCCTTGCACCTTAATGGGTTAAAATTCAATATGGACTGTCTGACTGTATATCAACAGACCACCCCCTGCCAAACACAAGACCCCCTCCCCTTGATGAGTAAAATTGTCTGGGGTTAGACAGAGTAAAAGAATAAAACACAAAGTATACTATACACAGGTATGTTACTTTACTATTTTACATCTTTAGTTTGTTTACAACTTGCTCCACAAGGCTGGATCAGTTAGAGAAGTGGGCACATTGAAGTTCTTCCGAGAAAAATATAATCGACGGAATGTAACTCCAGAAAAGGTGACCAATTCATATGAAGGCTCAGAACAGTTCCTGTTAAGCGTGGGGAAAGCTTACATTCTAGAAGCTGCAATGGAGTTTTGGGGATTGCAAAGTGTCATTGATTATCCGACAAAACATGCGCCACCACATGGAATCATCCACATGGATAAAGAAACAAAGTTGGAATATTTCAACACAGTTGTTGGTGAATTTGTCGATGAATTTGTCATCCCAGATCCGGACAATGAAAACCCCATTACTCATCAACCAGAAAATGAAGATCTAGATGACGATTTGGAAGAACACAGTGAAGAATGTCACAGTGAACCAGACAGAATCAGGTAGAAGCCATTAAGTTTGAATATGCCCTACCTTGTTGTTTCACCCTGTCTAATGCCAGTCTTGCTAGATAAACTAGTCAAAGAGAAAGAGCTTGCCTGGTTTTAATGGGTTAACCAGACTATTTGCAGAGCCATGTCTCTTAAGTTGTTAAACCAATTAAGATGCAATTTGCACTGTTTGTCATTTATTATATTATATTATATGGCTTTATGAAATCCACGGTTCTGATTGGCTAGCGAGCGGTCCGATAAGCGGTCCGATTGGTCCGATTGGCTAGCGAGCTGCCCGGATTAAAAAATTAAAAATTTAAATATAAAAAAATATATATTTAAAAATATTTTTTTTAAATATTTTAAAAATGAGGAAGCATTTCATGTCTCAACATGAACGGTGGCGAAAAATTCTTGTTTATGCCTTAATTAATTTAAGAATCAATCTCAAGAGCCATATAATAAACAATTTATTTACCTCGCTTGTTCGGTCTGTACAGTGAAATATCGGACCTCTGTTTTTTAGTATGGACCGCGTTCGCTGCGCTCGCTTGGTCCGTACTAAAAAACCTCGGTCCGATATTTCACTGAACAGACCTCACGCTCGGTCAATAACCTATTAATATTTTACTCATCTAAGGGAAAGTGTTTGCTATTAAAGAGTCAATTCTAGTATCGATCAATTGTAGTATTGTTTATATCTGGTATAATGTAATTTATTTCTAGTAGAATTTTAGTTTTCAATTCGGCTGATATGTAGTTTAAAGAATAATTATAGTGTAAATAGTGTTTTGAAACAACAATCTATATAAGAATCTTATTTTGACAGGTTCTATGGTTTAAACATGATAGAGCTAGTTGTGTTCTTGATGCAACTGATTGATACGTGCAAAGAAGGAGATGGCTTGAGAAACAACATCAACAAGAAGAGACTCCTCTTGTACTTCAAGTCATCAAATTCTTTCCACAACTACTCGCTTGAAATGTTCACAACATTGCACAGATCGAAGCTCTTGCATCAGAGGAAATGGCTCATAGGCTCACATGGGGCAGATTTGTGAACTGGCATGGCGGGAAAGGAAGAAATATTGCTTGTGACATGGCACAAGAGATTTGCAACCGGGTTAGCAAAGATGTGGTTAAAGCGATGGGGCCAAATAAAACACAGAAGGCAATGGAAAGAGCATCCAAAGCAGCAGCTGGAGTTCAGCAGATTGTAAAGAGAGTGAATGAGGTATCGGATGTGAAAAGAGTATCACAAGCACACACTCACAAAAGCGTCACAGAAGATGAAACAATGATGGTAAAGGATTTGAGAAAGATAAAGCCTTTCAAGAGGATGCCTGGAAGAAAACATGCCCAGTTTGAGAAGATTCAAGTCTCACCAACTAGTGGACTAAACATGAAAAGCCTTTTCATTTGGCTTGAAAAGCATAAGAAGCAAATTGCAATGGGAAAGAATAATTTGTAGATCAAAAGAAACTAGTGAGTATCAGACAGTACAATATATAGCGGTGTTTACCTGTATTATAGCCTGTATTTTAATACATTCCATCACTCCATCAGTTCAAATTCATTGTAAAATTCACACGACTTTCATCTCCAACATGTTATTTATGCGATCAAAAGTTCATAGGTCGCACCACACTCCAATATATTGTTTAAGATATAAACACCCGGTCCAATTAATATCATTTTAAACATCCAAAGTCGATAAAAACTTGTCTATTTGTGAAATATTTTTAGTTTTGATTCTTCAATTTATCCCCCCCGGTATGCCATTGCTCAATAAGGCCAGGTTACAAAATAATCCAAGATTTTTGGATTATTTGGTAACCTGGCAATCCGAGTTTGCCAGGGCCCCCTACGCGTACGCCAGAACCTTAACACACGGGGGCCCTGGGTTCGAGGTTGAAAATACTGCAGTACTGCTGAACAGAATATTATTGTTAAGCAGCGACCAACGCCAGATCTTTCGTCAAGAAAATACTATTTCAATTTGACCGGTAGGGGACATATCTTCGGTTCGGTGCATGCTATGTAGATGGCAATACCACCGTTCGATTCAGCGTTTTACGATCTCTTTAGAGAAGTAAATTGTGTTTGTTTACAACGCTATGCGGCCAATTTAGCCGCTTTTAAACACTCTGAATTTTGTTTTGTTTACAAATTAGCAATAATATAAACTAATTAAATATTCATTTCGCTTTCCTACCTTTCGTTTACACGGTAGAAACCCCCATTCGACGGGTCTTTGTGATATCTTTGAAATGAATCCATTTTTATTACAATACGACATAATCTAGCCCTTTTATGGCAATTCTCGTGAAAATGCTTTCTTTGTTGCGAAGCCGGTATTGTCGAGTGAGCGAAACAGTCAAAATTTAGATATTATTCTGAATGGGTTTTCCTATTTTTGTGTTTACCTTCATTATTGTTCTCTGAAATATGCAAAATTCTCAACATTTTTTCCTTTATTAGGTCAAGCTATTCGTAGAAGTTGATGCCCAGATTGCTGCATATGGCAATTCTGGGAGTCAATATTTCAAAATTTTCCCGGGGGTGCATGCCCCCGGACCCCCCTAGCAGGTCTCGCGCCTTCGGCGCTTGTTGCATGACCACTCACATCGGACTGGCTTCGCCACTGACCTGTATGCCTGAAGCACTGCAAGTCAATACTTTATGCTGATGATACATTCCTTTACTACTCCAGTCAAAATTCAACGCAGATCTACAATCCCTTTCTATTTACCTAAACAACAACCTCCTCACACTGAACCATGACAAGACAGCGAAAGTTTATTATATTCGCGGCAAGACAGCGCTTGAGCTCAATCTCCAATATCAACATCTCCATTTACAATCGTTCAATTAATCAAGAACATTCGTTAGAATATCTGGGCATCACCATCAGCGAAAACCTTACTTGGCATCAACATATTGAGAACATGATACGCAAAATCAATCAAAGATTAGGATTGCTCCGCCGTGTCAAATCATTTTTACCACTGCATGCAAGACTAACCTTTTATACTTCTACGATACTACCGTTATTCGATTACGCAGATATTATTTGGGGAGACAAAAACAACTCTGGACTCATGAACTCTCTGCAAACCTTGGAAAATAAAGCAGCTAAATTTATTCTAAATCTTCCTCCTCTTTCCTCAGCAACCGAAGCTCTCGCAACCCTTCACTGGTTACCTCTCGCATCCCGCAGATATAAACACCGCTGTATCTTCATATATATATAAATGTACTAATGAACTAATCGACTTCGACTTCAAACTAACAACTAACAACCGTATTCATTCCTACAACACAAGATCCTGCAACAACCTCCACCTACCGAAAGCTAACACGAACTCATGGGGTAAATGTAAACCCTCGTATTACGCTTCTAAAGACTTCAACGATTTGGACAGCTCATTTAAAAACATCGATTCGCTAATTAAATGTAATTTTTCACTAAGTTTATCGTCTATTAACCTTTCTTAGTTCCATACTTAGTAATATGCCTAGTATAATCTCATTTTTGTTGTCATAAAATGTTGTCTATTATTGTTGTATATAAATATCATATTTCATATACTGTTTTTGTAAGATGCAGGACCTCACTGAAAAACACGTCAGTGATGTGGGTATCCTGGATAAATATAAATATAAATATAAATAAAAATAAATATAGACAACACAATTCGCCCGAGCGTTTCCCAGCGTTTTTGAAGAAACTATTGAAAGGTTGAGTGCGTCTGGTAAACCTATTTATCTAATGGGCGATATTAACATAAATTTCCTCCGTGTCGATACACGTAAGTATGCACAAAACTTTCTTCTTTCCTTACAGAGTTTTAACTTACTCCCGACTATTGATAAACCAATTCTTGTATACAATAACTCAGCAACTTTAATTGCTTATATCTTCGCCAATAATCTAGATAACAACATTATTAGTGGAAATATATAGTATCTGATATAAGCGATCATTTTTCGCAGTTTTGTATCATTTCCTCAAAGCAAAGCATTAATTATAATAAAGGATACAGAAATTTGATAAGAAATTACTCACATTTTTCTAACGCTAACTTTAATGATGAACTTTCTGAATTGGATTTAAATGCTGCTATGTTAGCGAGCGATAATCCAAGTAAATCTTTCTCGATATTTTATAACAAACTGAATAAATTAATTAATAAACATGCGCCATTAAAACCTGTCTCTAAACGTAAAGCGAAACAATTCTCAAAACCATGGATAACAAAAGGCATAAGAAAATCAATTAAAATTAAGAATTCGCTCTTATATATTTGGGAAATTTAGCTAAATATAAATACTACAGAAACAAGATATTGACGCTTACTCGCATAAGACAATTTTAGCAATATGAAAAAAAAATGGGAAAGTATTAACAGTCTCATCACTAACAATAAAAAGAAAAATTGTGAATCTATAAAATAATTATCTTAAATGCAAAAAGAACAATGTCAATATCATAACTTCTAACGCTGATGAAATACCAAACATTCTAAACAAACATTTTGCATCTGTGGGCTATGACCTAGCCTCTAAAATGCAAAACTCGTCAGCTTCTTTTACTGATTATTTACCAAAACTAAATTATCCATGTTCTTTCGCTTTTAATTTGGTTTCTCATCAGGAAATTGAGGCTGTGGCAAATTTAAGAAGACATTACATCAAATATTATTTTCCATACTTGCCGAGGAGGAGGATTATGTTGATCTCAGCTCATTGATGAAGAAAATTGAAAAACATTAGAATTGAAAAACATTATAATAAAATTTAAGCATCATTACCATTGTCTCTCTGTATTTTTCTTCTTGTTTTGTCAACATTATAATTTATCAGTTGTTTCATATTTTTTACTTTTGTTGTTAACTGTAACTCTAAAACTGTAATTCTCAATAATCTGTAAATTTTAGTTCTGTAAGCTGTAATTTTCTTTTGTATTCTGTAATTCTATGTATCTATAATTATAGGTGTTCGCCTCGACCAGCTTTTGCTATTTGTGAACAGCTATTATCTCTGTAAAAAAATTATTATTTTGAAATTTTGAAATTTTGTAAACTATACGAGTAAAAGATCAAAATTTTCCCTTTTTTGCAAGCAGTTTCGAAGATTACTGTACTTGTTAGCTTTATTCCAGAATAAAAACAGCACATTTTATCAAGGTATTTTTCTTAAAAAAGCAAGTTATTCACAAGTTTTTCTCTCGCTCTTCGCTACTAGTAGGCTAATGCCTGCTGGCCCTCTAGTAGAGTAGCTAATCAGAATGCTGGATTTGCATTAGGTTACTAGTAGGTTTATGCTAATACGCCTTAGTGTTTGCCAGTTTTGTGACATTCTCGATCATTTCTCTATATTATTCCATTATTGCCAATGCTGATTGTTCCATAACTGTGAAACGCATCTATAGAATAGCTGTCTATACTGCAATTGCTGCGCATTTTTTTATTTTCTGGGCGAGAGTTTTGGGATAATTTTATAATATATGATTTCGTGGAAGCGAAATAATACGGAATAAGTGACTTTCGATTGCTTTAAACTGGCTTAATTATATCAGTTTAAAGGGTCCACATATATGGTGCGGTGTCAGGTATTTTGTTTCCACGGTTTCACTATAAATTATCAGCTTTCACAATGAAAAAAATATGAAATGCACTAACAAAGGTCACACAATTTCCAATTTGATATTAGAATTAGTTGAGAAGTTAACTCGTATGAAAATAGAGAAAAAACATGTACTGCGTGGGGATAGAAACGACATGTAAAATAAAGATATGGTTAACTCAATTCATACACAACGTGTTACTATTCCAAGTACAGATTTTTATATAAAATAGTTTCTCAATATGAAACCATGATATTGCTAACTTTTCATCATTCCTTTTAGGGATCTATTAAGTACCTCGTTTTCTATATAGCTTGATATTACTTCTTATTGACTCTTACCGAATATAAACAATCCTTGTGAGAGAATCCAGAGTAACTGGAAAAAACCTATCGCGTTGACTTCATATTTTTACGCGACTATAAAACTATAGGGCGAATTTAAGCCAGCTGGATTTCAGAGGTGCAAGGCGCTCGCTCTGGCTACAGTATGTTATTCAAGGTTGTCGCCATCGTAGGTGGTTAATACCTCTAAAATAGAAACTGAAATCAAGAAAATATTGACATTTCGGCCATCGTAGGTGGTTAATAACTCTAAAATAGAAACTGAAATCAAGAAAATATTGACATTTCGGCTAATATAGACCTCAATGTCATATTTGAATTAAAAACTACTATCAAAACCGCAGACATTTGTTGTGTATATAGTCAGTTTATACCCAAGTCATTGGTAAGTTGCTGGAAAACATCGGAACTGAGATCAGCAATGCATGAGGTTCCCCAATTTAATAATATGTTCTGAGGGAAGAATTCAGCCAAACCTACCTATTTCCACACACTTGGATCACAAACGTGATTACGACGATGATAATCAACAAGAAAGGCCTTTGTACGATAGCTTTCTACTTGTCATACTGTATATGTATTGTTGACTATACCACCATGGCCATATTTCAAACCTTCGTTTCTTATAAATCTGCTCTAATTGGCATGCAAGAATATCAACTTTCCTTACGTCCAACTATCCGCATTACCTGACTTGCTATATGCTTCACAGACAACAGCTCGAAGTTCCTCGTTGCGAAATGCAGAACTGCAACGTATCAAAGTTCGAGCCATCTCGGTGATGAATTGAATTTACAAACGCACAATCGTTCTTCATTTTAAGTCAATAATCTTCAATATTTCGTCTCCAAATTCACGTTTTAATGTTGATGATCCTCGTAGATATAAAAATATTTTTCTAAAGTGTAACTATGTCCATAGTCTCACAACGTTATTATCGTGCTATTTTGTATTTGTGTGTGGTTATGTAATACTGTAAATATGGGGCCCCATGTTGGCCCCCAGTAAGCTATTTTTGCCCCTCCAGTGAAGGTCCCTTTTGTCCAAAGTATAAGCCAAAAAGGGAGAAAAATTAGAGGAAAGTTATTGTATTCTCACAACAAAACCTGGCTCCGTTTAGATGGGATATATCAAAAATTGTCTCTGAAAATGCAGGAAATCAAGCCACAGAGACTCAAGAATACAAAAATTTTTTGGGGGAGTACCCCCAGACCCCCTTTCACCTTCCCACACCTGTAATACACCACCTACTTGTTACGTCCCCTTTCAATGATATCGATGGGCCCTCCACTGACGATTTCTTAAAAAAGGCCCTGACGTTCTCCTGTAATTGTCTTTTATTATTGCTATAGTATTAATGGCCATATTAATGGCCACATACTTCTGCACAAACCCACTGAACAGAAACAGATATTTTTATTAACTTTTATATTTAAATAGTTTTAAACTAAATAGAGGACCTCATTGAAAACCACTTTTAATGTAAAATAGTCTTCCTCTTAAAAGATTATGTTTTATTATTATTATTTAATAGGTAAATGGTCTGTCATTAGATAGGTAAAAAATTATGCATGATGAAGAGGGGTACATACATACATACGTTATTCAGCTACTCCCCGTTGAAGCTTTTCAGTGACCGATTACGTCAAGTATCACGCTTATCAATATTAAGGTCCTTAGCCTACACTTTAAATTCTAACACACCCTGTCTACTTTTCCTGTAGGAGGGAACGGCAGTGCCCAGAGAAAATTAACCCACGCCTCGCCAGAGGGATGTCTAACTCTCTTTTTCCACGATAGAGTCCTCTCATTGAGAATTGAACCCGCGACTCAGAGGTAAAGGCTGTTTAATAATTTTCCTTCTACCCTTACTTATCCCGAACAAATTCATCCAAACACAACATACAAATACTACAAGAAGTGCGTGAATTTGAAATCGATATAAGATTGAACTAACGTAAAACACTTTAAGATAACAAAGATGTTGCGCTAGGATGCATTGCAACCAAACGGATTAATAGACAAGAGACAGGTGGATGTAATATATAATTTAACCGTTAAGTGCATTAACAAACGAGACTTACCCTTGACAAGAAACGTCATCTGCAAAGTTGGGCGCTTTGTAGCTCAATGAGTTACAGTGACCCATTAATCTACAAGTTTATTTGATGGATGACATTGTCTCACATAAAACAGCATTGAGATCAAATTTGCTCACTTTCAAGCTTATAATGACGTTACAGGCTCTGCTTTATTATATTCTTCATTCGTACACCAGGCAAACTTTGAACAAACACAAATGCTAGGACTTGTAAATTATAGGTACTGGTACACCAATATAATTTGAATACATTGTAATATACTTAACAAAGCAAGCAAGCAGTTCTTGCTTTAGAACTCAGGGGCGGTTGACGTGGTGGTGACATTTTCTTCTACACTGCAATTGCTGCACTATTTTTTTATTTTCTGTGGTACAGTTATAAGCTTGGAAACAAAAATTGGGATAATTTTACAATATAATATATACGTTAGACATTTTAATGGAGTAGAAAGCATGCCCTCCAACATATATTATATTTTCCAACCTAGCTGACTTCCTGGGCTGGCTAGCTTAATGATTGTAAACAAGTAAATCGAACCAAATCTTATGGCACATTATGATATAATTAATATATATGACGACCTTGATATAGAACCGCGCTTGGGAGAACATAAGAACAGCTTCAAAAGCATACAATTTTGTTTGGGTACGTTACTTGTCTTTTGATAAAAACTGTTTAGAATGATTTTGTAATTTAAAAGCAAATAGAAAGGTAACAAAATTTAGCAAGTGTTTCGAACTATGATTCGTAAAGGCTCACTCCTCGCAATAGAAGTGTAAAGTTCTTAAGTGGAAGCATGAAATATGATACATTTCCCTCACCTCCTCAGGCAATAAATTTTTGAAGAGACACGTGACCAGCGGCAACCAGGATTTTTCCTCCCCAGGAGGGTAAAGCCTGGGTACGAGGTTGCGTTTACACCAGAGTAAACTGGCACGCAATTGGCATCTACGCAGCTGTATTTAATATAGATCAATGTATTGCGACAGTGCAAGTTAACACCGAGTTGGTTTCTACACTGCTGCAATCTGATTACTCCAAAACAGTGCAGAAAAACCTTCAGATGTGTTACGCTCATAGTGTGTATTTACACTATATACCACAGTAGGTGCCCATATCGCTAGAAGTATTCACACCGATTTTGGTGTTGTGGCAACACTCTCAGATTTACATGTAGCGTTAGACAGAGTAAAAAGCAAAAAAGTATGTTACGACCTATCGGTTAACAAAATAGACAAGAGACAGGAGCAGATAATCTGGTTAATCCACTAAGACCATTAACATACGACACTTACTGCTTGTTATAAGAAAGCTCATCTGTAAAGTAAGACGCTTTGTGGCTCAGTGAGTTACAGTGACCCGTTATTGCATAAGGCCATTCTTTGATTGGTAAAATTGTTTGACATTACAGAGTAAAGTTTGTAATACTTTACAGTTTAATAGCATTACCGGGGCCCTTCTTGATAAGTTTCTTCTGTCTTTCATGGCAACGTGGTGCGGGGGAGGGAGATACGGGCTTGGGGGTGGGCAGGGGGGGTTGTCCCCAGTCATTATATGTGAAAAAGGTCTTGTTTCGTAGATTTCTTACTTACTTGGCTTTTACATCTATGTAACACTGAAAAGGGAAAATGTACCAAATTCAGTGTAAGTAAACACCATATCGGTGTCCATATTGCTGTGTCCCTATTGCTACACCAATTTTCGTGTTGTGACAACACTCCCTAGTTCACATGGTACGACCTATTGGTTAGCAAAATAGACAAGAAACAGGGGCAGATAACGTGGTTAACCCATTAACACCATTAGCATACGACACTTTCATCTGTAAAGTAAGGCGCTTTGTGGCTCAGTGAGTTACAGTGACCCGTTAATGGAGAAGGCCCTTCTTTGATTGGTAAAATTATCGGACGGGCCCTTTACGGGCCCTTCTTGATGAATTTCTTCCGTCTTACTAGGTAACATGTGGCTGGGGGGCAACATGAGGCTTTGAGTCCGACGGGGGCTTGCCTTCAGTTTATATGTGAAACAAGGTCCTGTTTTGTACCGATTTTATATATACCAACTAATGCTTTACAAAACTATATTTTATATAGAATTATATTAAATTGATAAATATTATAAGGCGGGTAGTTACGTTGCACGGAAAACCATTAAATAATGTAAAATGCTGTATTATAATTATATACATTCATAGTTATAGCAAATCACGCACCGTGGAAACTGAGGTAGATACAGCCGACGCCGTCTTTATATTTACGTTTCCTTTGTTCTGTTCTAGCTTCCCATAATTGAAAGATGGGGGTAATCAGAACAGTTCGGAAAGGTCTCCTGACCGTGTTCGATTCCATTCCATTCCATTAGTGTTCCGAAAATCTGGAATACTGCGAACTGAAAATGAAGCAGCCTGTTACCCAAAAGTCGGGGTTGTCAGAACAGTTCAAAACAGTTATGTGATTCAGAATGTGATTGTGTGCTGATGCATTTCATTAGTGTTCGAGAAGTCTGAGTACAGTATTTCAAACAGTGAATGGAGTATATGGAGTATTACACCCGATCATCTATATATACTGAACTTACGGTTACAGCTCAGCAACTGGCCTTTGTAGCTCAGTTGGTTAGAGCAATCGCAGGGCCGTGGGTTCAATTCCTGCCAGAGGATCTAGTGTTGCATTTTTCGCTACCGTTCCTGGTTAGGTCTTAAATTGTGTATATATCTACTCACTTGGATTATTCACCTACCCAGTATTCTAGTTCAACCAAGTGAAGTGCAAAAAATCTTTGAAGTTTACCTTATCACAACCCGCACACCCAATAACCTATATATACTGAACTTTCGGTCACAGCTCAGCAACTGGCCTCTGTAGCTCAGTTGGTTAGAGCGCTGCACCGGAATCGCAGGGCCGTGGGTTCAATTCCTGCCAGAGGATCTAGTGTTGCCTTTTTCGCAACCGTTCCTGGTTAGGTCTTAAATTGTGTATATATCTACTCACTTGGATTATTCACCTACCCAGTATTCTAGGTATATTATAGTTGATTAGCAGCGTCCAACCATAGATTTGAGAGGAAAAATACCCTGGAACCTGAGTAGCAAAATAAGGAATATGGTGTTTCTTTGATTTATATTTGTGACTGAATTTTCAACTCCACTTAGAAAATTTCGGCGGAGCTCGATACGCCGTTTTGACGTCGAATTTTTTCTGGACTTAAGAATCTACAATATTTGTAAATCTACAGGCGTGTCATCGACGAGAAATGGAGTGGGCAACTCATCTATTTACCCACTCAAAGGTTGGGCAGAAATGATGGGGAATTTTCAAGAAGTACCATGTATAGCTTGCATGTACATAAAGGAGATGTAAACCAAAATTGTTGATGTAGTAATTATGCCTTGAATTCCTTTCAGAGAACAACTATAGTTTTCTAAGGACTACTTTTAAAATATTAACTGTTAGTGTGAACTCAAGCACAAAACTATAATTCTATAACTCCAAAAATATAATAATTCATCATCTTAACACCTTTGCCATTTTTTAGATCATTCAAAATTCAACTAGTATTTTATACTAACTTGCATAATTCTGCGTTTTGATAATTGGCTATGAATACAATACAATACAATACAATCTTTATTTAACTCTCCCCAAAGAGGCTTTTCAGAGTCAATTACAAACATACAGTATATAGTTACATTACATTACTTTATAATATCCCTACCCCTACCTCTATATATAACTTTTACAAACGTTGCTAAGATATTATTATTATTTTTTTTTTATTTTTTTTTTTAAATTTAAATTCGACGGGTGTATCACTTCAGAGACAAAAATTTAAAAAACGAAAGAGGAGAAATTTAAACCGAAAATACTAGAGACTAAGGATCTGGTTGAAACTGTTAATTGACCAAAGATTAAGAAAATAATACTTTGGTTTTAACTGACGCACTAAAGTTTAGTGATATGCCTGTCGAAGTAATTAGTAATTAGTAATTAAAAATTATGACCTATGTATCATGTGCAGTCGCGGATATGTCTTTCTAACAGATACTTGAGTACTTTATGCTTAAAAATATTGACAGACGTAGAAGTTTATATTTCCTCTTGAAGTTCGTTCCACAGAGAGATAGCGCGATAGATAAATGTTCGTTGTCCAGTAGCACTTTTATACAGGGGAATGTTGAATAACTCGCAATGGCTGGTACAACGACCACTTATGTCTGATCTTTTGACAAAATGGCGGGAAAGATAGTGAGGTGCTGCTCCAACCACACATTTGAAGGTCATAACTGCATCGCGGTACTTCAAGAACAGCCTAACAGGAAGCCAGTGTAATTCATTCATCAATGGGGTAATGTGGTCGAATGTTCTTCGGTTGGTGATGATTCGAATAGCAAAGTTCTGAACTGCTTGAAGTCTTCGGATGTTAATTTCAGTGGTGTTAGCCCAGACGGATGAGCAATAGTAGAGTTTGCTGAAGACTAAACTTCGAATGACGAGAATGAGCAAATCTTTACTCAAAACATGCTTCACGCGGTTGATCTGTGCCAAACTCGACATGCACGAGGAGACAGATTTGACAGTGTGGTCATCAAAGGAAAGGCTTGAATCAAGTATAACTCCAAGATCTTTTGCGGATTTGACTGGCATCAGGTCTTTGCCCATCAACGACAAGCGAAAATCAGGGACCTTCGCAATCATCTGACGGCTTCCCAAAACCATAAGTTTGGTCTTCGATGCGTTGAGAAGAGGTCGATTATCAAAACACCAGCTGCAGATTCTATCTAGGCCGATGTCTGACAGTTTTAAGAGAATAATTTTATGGTCAATGCTGTCGAAGGCTCTACTCATATCTAGAAGAACAACAGCGGTTATCTTCTTCTCATTAATGGCGCTTAATATTGAATCAGTGGTCTCAATCAGTGAAGTTTCCGTCGAATGAAAATAATGAATACAATGAGACCTTATATAACGCTAGCCTCCTCCGCAGGCATCTCTTGGATCCCCGGGGTAGGTTGCCTCACGGTAGAAAGTCGAGGAGATGCCTGCCAAAACCCGACATGGTTGAGCCGTTTTGCGCATCTTGTTTGCGCAGCGATTTTTGTCTTCATGGTAGGTACGTGGGGAGGATTTTGAAATTCAAAATGGCGGGATTGCATGGAGTGGAGAATTTATTTTATCTTTAAGTTCACCTTTTTTGACAATTTAAGCATGTATAAAAGACTTGGTTGAGGTTTTAAAGGTTTTAGGATGTTTATCGGGAATTTTTATTTGATGCTGTAAATCTTTTAACAAGCATAAAGGTAGATTTGGTATTTCTATACAAATATGAAAACCATTAAATTTTATGAATCACATAATTATATAGTTTGTGCCATATATATTAAAAACTCTACTCTGTCAGTCTGTCTACTCTGATTGCTTCATATACATAGAAACGAATTCTAACCACAAGGGGATTTTCTATTTTTCTTTCTTTCTATTTTCATGGCAGGCACAATTTCGTAATATAGTATCATTTGCTATGTACAGTTTTTGGTTTCTAAGAAGATGGAAAGTGGGTTAATTCATGATTAAAATGAAAGTATCATAGTACAACTGTACAACTCAATATAATGTATGCCTGATTTACCATTAGAGGACAGTTTCCAAATGTAAGAAATGAGGACAAAATTGTGCTATCTACTGTAGCATATCAATTTTAATAACAAGAAATCGATTCAAATAAAAAATATATTTTTGACAACAAATAAGGCAAGAGCCATAATACCAGCAGAGAAAAACCTTGTCTGGTAGTTGTTGCCAAAATAGCTAAATCTGGCAAGTAGTGAAGCAAGATCCTAGCCAACATTGCCATAATGAAATAATCATGTATCCTTTCTAACTTGTTGCTGCCTGAACAGTTTCAATTTTCTGTTCAGCACATAGCCTGCACCATATTTTAACACATGGGCATGCAACCATTGAAATTGAAAACATTGATCTAGCTATTATAAACAGCCAGCTGGGTATAAAAGTTGTATGACCTACCTTACAACAGGCAGTACTAAATTAATGGTAAGCTTTAATTGGGTCTTTAGGATTAAACTACCAATTTTTAGCCATTTATCTGGAAGTTAGTGAGATTCATCTAGAAGTTAATAGTCACTAACTTCCATGCAAACAGCCTTCCCTTGCAATGTTGAATTTCTTGTTGCATTTTTCAGGTAGTTTGATCATAAACACTTACTTGCACCACATGTTCAGAGTTTGATAAAACATTCGCATCCGATCTTTATCTGATATACAAACGCTCACCTTTTGCTCGAGTTTCTATATCAGATAAAGATTGACTGCTCATGTTTTATCTATAACATAGAAGACTATTTTCTGAAAGTAGGCACATCCAGTCCAAACATGCATTTGATTATACATGCCATAGAATAATTTTGATTGTAACATGCTAATATATTACAGTGGCTCTATTTATAATCATTGAACACTTCCCGATATTAGGCAAATTTTGCATCACAACACCACATGGTGGCAGAAGTTATGGAGGTTGACGACTCCATAGTCTACAAGGCTAACTCCAAATTGAAAATGTGCACTTCAAAACTTAGGTAAATTATTAAGAATTCTGGAGTTACAAGCCAATTTGCAAAAAAATTAGATTCGCTTGCTAACAACTAGAATTTGAGCCAGGTTGAAGAGGAATCTGCCCTTTGAGCCGCACCCATTCTCGTCCTCAGCCCCACAGCTGTGCCGGCATAAGCCTAGCTCCATTTGGAGATTGGCTACATATCTGCCGGCATGCAGGTGATGGAGCACTGAGCGCTCAAGCAGTACACAGTCATGCATAAGTACTCAAGTACAGTATAAAAACATAGCATAGTAAATTTTAAGTGTGTTCTTGGCTGAAATATCTCAAACAAAATTGTAAACAAACCAAACCAGTTACAAATTATCCTTTGTCTCATCAAGTAAAATGAGTATTATATTCCACCAGCATCAATTATATCTTGCACTTGAAACTTCGACATTTTACTATGCTTGTACCTTCTAACCTTCTAGAGTACATTGTTTCCCAAAACAATTTATACTGTTCCAGTTCAACGCTATTTGTGTGTTAGCTATACTCATATAGTCATATATTAAGTTATATTTTCCATTCGAGCTCGGCGCTCACAACTCTTCATACTTTATAAGTGGTTTGAACATGTTTACTCCGTCGAACTAAGACCATTAGGGAAATCATTTAATACACATTCTCCGTTTATTAAACGCTTAGCTTTAGCAGCATCAAACGACGTAGTGTAGAAGCCAAGTCAGAAGTTTTTTTTGTCTGTCGAAACTTGATTAAAGCCATTCGACTTCTATTTTCATGACTTCGATCCACATGCTTTATCTTTAAATATGTCCGCAACTATTCTGTAGCTTTTAAAGCGCAAGATACTAAATACTTTTTTAATATTTGTAACATAAAATGTTACAGTATTCCGGCGAACGTTTATCAGTATAATTTTGCAGTTGTTTTTATGAACAAATAATTATCCCGTGAGAGTGAGGGTAACACAGCTTTTGACATTTCTCTTTAGTTTTAATATATTAACAAAATATCCCGTGGGGGTGGGGGTAACATGACCGGTCCATAAGGGTAACATGACCGGTCCAAAGTCTTCGGCTTTTGGCAGGCATCGACACTAATTTGTTTTTCCAGCAAATAATTTCTGCCCGCCAATTTTAAGGCGATGCCTGCGGAGGAGGCTAATATAACGCATTGATGCAATCTTGAATTTAGTGAGGATTGTGTTACAACTCATGCACATACTAAATGCTAGTAAAATTTGATTTAATATCGCATGAGAACCAATACGTTCTCAAAACACTTTCTATAATAAATGTAAAAGAGCATTGAAAATATATAGCAATCTAGCAATAGGTATATGTTTTCTTCAGACACTAATTCCTATATAACAAACAGAAATGACTTTGACATTATGACTAAATACATGTTATGCCGTAAGCTTAGCGGTTAAAATCAGTTTAGTTTTATGAACATTTCGAAACGTTGTACGTCACGTCTAAGGTTGAACTTTACATTAATCCGAAGATTATGGAAATTAATGCATAATATGACATACCTACATCATTTATATATCAGAGATTGCATGATATTTCTATAGTTAAGTGCTAATCTTTAAAGTATTTTTCCCTTTTGTAGTGTACAAAAATGTAAATATATTAATTTATTAGCCGTGCTGCCATGATTACCAATTCTAGCGAACCAGCGGTCAGTCGGATAACGCATCTTATAATAAATCCTTGGCGAAAAGTGAAGCGGGAAGTCATGCTGCCGCCACCCGACTCAAAGGTCCCAGTTTACTATGGATTTGTTTTACAGAATCATAGTTTTCGCGTTTATTTTCCTTTTACACGTTTCTGATTGGACCAATTTTCCTATCACATGGATAGAAGTACACGAGAAGTATTTTAAGAAGTATTTTGGCTTCATAACGTTGGAAAATGGGATTTGAAAGTTCGAATGAGTGAACATCCACTGCTTATGTTAGCTTTGATAAACAACTTGTTCATGGCTTCTAATTGCAAGTCTAACAACAGTGTTTGCAACCACTGGTTTGCAACAGATACTGCGTTTAAGTGGATTAAAGCACATCAAAAACATTTTTAAAATAAGGTGTGTTATTTCAATGCTTACAACTGATGCAAAAGAATGGAGTGCAAATTCAACATTTCATTCTTCAACAACAGGTTTTCCTAAAATCTAAATATCTTTGACAGTTACAATAAAAACTCACTGATGGTGCAGCATACTGCTCAATTAATCCACATTTAGTGATTTACACATATTTATCATTAAGACATTATTCAGAATTAACATAGAATGATATTGACAAACAGTAAAATACACTATGATATGGCCTGGAATATCTTATTTAGATATAATGCCTGACACTGAGTATCTGAGTTAATATATTTTTATGTTTTTTCAACATTTCTTTTCTCTTCAAATGGTCCATATTTTAAAATTATCTATAAAACAAAACAAATATACTGTAGAGCAATTTTAACATTAATTATCTCAAAAATTCCCAATCGTTATCAAGGTCAGACAGCGGGGAGGGGGGAAGGGCAGAAGGGGCTAATTGTTCGATTCATCTTCTCTTGACGTCTGATTGGGATAGATTTATTATACAAGACATCAACTACGAGCAGACGTTTATTTTATTTTTCTCTTTAACACAACGTACAAGCACATGGAGATAAAACCTTCCCATCATGGTATAGTTACAGAGTATGATAATTATGACGTAATGAGAACATCGTGCAACACCCCCACTTGTTCTCATGAACTAAAACTAATAACATTTTTTACTTTTAACATCAAGTAATTTCAACTAGTGTCAATAACGAACTATATACATTTTTAACTTCCAAAAAGGAATCTCTTGAACTTTGCTATTTTAACTTTTGTAGCTGGTTTTGTAAAAATGTCAGCTGCCATATCTTCAGTAGGACAATATACAATATCTATTTTACCATTTGCTAATACATCGCGTGTGAAATGATGTTTGACATCAATATGCTTAGATCTCTGCCTGTTTACAGGGTTCTTACTTAGGGCTATAGCCCCTTGGTTATCTTCGTATAGCTTTGTGCATTTATAAGATTTTTCATCCATACCATTTAGTAACTGAGTTAGATACAAGCTCTCCTGAGTTGTGGTTGCTAAACCTACATACTCGGCTTCACACGTAGATAGAGCGACAGTAGGTTGCTTCCTTGATTTCCAAGATATAAGAGGGCCTTCTTCACATAAACTAAAACAGTACCCTGTGGTGCTGCGCCTATCTTCTATTGAAGATGCCCAATCAGAATCACTATAAGCAACCAGGTTCAACGCGTTATTACACTTCTTATAACATAATTCATAATCTGCAGTGCCTCTTAGATATCTTAAAACATGCTTGGCAGCTACCATGTCTTCCATTTTTGGATTGGACAATTTTTGTGATAATTTACTGACAATCCAACTAATATCCGGTCTGGTGCAGGTCATGGCATAAATCAAACTTCCTACGATCTCACGATACATTTTGTTGTCAACTGGTTCATTACTGTTACACTCTAGATTTTGCTCGCAGGGGGTTGTCCTAGGCTTACAGTTGTCCATCCCAAATCGTTCAAGCATTTTATTTATGTATCTCCTTTGACTCATCTTAATCAACCCATCCGTTTGCTTGAAATCAATGCCTAAGAAGTATGAAACTTTACCTAGATCCTTCATTTTAAATTTGAGATTCATGTTTTTCTTGAATTCACACATTAAATCCATATTGCTTGCAGCTATGATTAAGTCATCTATCCAAATAATCACAATGATTATTTCCTCATCGATTTGTTTCCTGTAAACACAATGGTCTACTGGGTTTCTAACAAAATCACTAGCTTCCAAGTGCTCATGCAAAACTTTATTCCAATTTCTGCCTGACTGTTTCAAGCCATAGAGAGATTTCTTTAGCTTATAGACTAATTTATCACCATTTTCTGACACTTCTTCAAAACCATCTGGCTGATCCATATATATTTCATAGTCTATTGGGGCGTGTAAATATGCGGTCTTCACATCCATTTGGTGGACAATGAGGTTGTTTTGTGCTGCTAGTTGCATAAGTGCTCTAATTGAGGTAATGTTAGCTGTGGGGGCAAATGTCTCCTGATAGTCTATTCCCTCTACTTGGCTATATCCCTTGGCTACGTACCTAGCTTTAAATGTTTCATGACCCTCTGCACTTTGTTTTATTGTATATACCCACTTCCCTCCTACTGAATTTTTACCTTCAGGTAAAATGCTTAATTCGTATGTGTAATTTTCCTTAAGTGAATCAATTTCCTCTCTCATGGCCTGTTCCCACCCTGCAGCTTCAGAAGAGTTTGTGGCTTCTACATATGTTTGTGGCATTCCACATGTTTTGAAACAATAATCAGTGTTTGTATAAGTTGAATGGTCAGTATTTAAGTACTGTGGGGGTTTCCTCTCCCTTTGGGGGTACCTTTTTGTCTGATCTTGGCTTTCCTCAAAATGTGCATTGTTTCCATCAGTTTGGCCATTTGTACCCTGCTCATCACTTTCAGTATCTGTGATTGGTTGTTCACATTTTGGCAAGATTGGATCACTATGGGTTTCATTGAAACTACTAGACTGAGTTTCATTTGGTTTTCTACCTAAGTTCTGATCGTCACAGTTTGAAGTATCAGTCTGTGTGCATTGTTCTACATGTTTGGTTTTAATGAATTTTACAAGGCGATATTTCATGACTTTACCACTATCTGGATGGTAAATCAGATAGGCGGGGATACTCTTGTCATGGCCCATAAATACTCCCTTCAAGCATCTTGGGTCCAATTTCGTTTGGTCGTGTTTGTATGCATAACATTCTGATCCAAACACCCACATTTTGGAGATGTCAGGTTTTCGTCCTGTTAATGCGAAATATGGTGTACCCTTTAATCTATTACTATAACAACTATTCCTAATGTGGGCTGCACTTTGAACGGCATATGGCCACATAGCTTTGGGCAATCCCTTTTGGAGTAGTAAGCACCTTCCCATCTCAAACAGGGTTCTCCAGTACCTTTCAGCGGTACCGTTTTGATGGGGAGAGTAAGGAGCGGAAGTCTCATGTTTTATGCCTCTCTCTCTTAGAAGTGCTTGAAAATCGTTATTCATGAACTCTGACCCATTGTCAGATCTTAAACGCTTTACGTGACCATAGGGAGAACAGTCAGCCAGAAATCTCTCTGTTGCTATGATAGAGTCACTCTTTTTCTTAAGAAAGTATGCAAATACTGATCCGGAAAAATCATCAGTAAAAGAGATACAATATTTAAAACCCTCCCTCGATTCTGGGGTGACAGGACCGGCTAAATCTGTATGCACCATTTCTAAAGGCTTGGTAGCTCTAGCATCTGGCCTCCTACTCCTACTATTTACACACTTTCCTTCAGTGCATGTATTGCACTCTAACTTGGATTTATCAACTTTGCCTGATATTGTCATGCCCTCAACTACATTCTCTAACTTTACAATATCTTCGAAATTACAATGGCCTAATATTTCATGCCATGTGTTGATATCATAAGCGACGCTTACCTTATCGTTATTTTTATCAGTAATATGATTACTGTCATTCTCGCAATGCTCAAGAGTGTGCAAATAATACAACCGTCCATGATGTTCGATGGCAAAAGTGGTGCCATCTTTATGTATAAGTTCACTTTGGTCTTGATGGAATTTCAACTCGGCTCCATGTGATGTGGCAGCTTTCACAGAGAATATGTCCTGAGGGAATGATGGTATGAATAACGCATCTTTAAGTACGGTATTTACATATCTCCCATTCACATCTTTTAGTACAACCTCGGCATCGCCACCCTGGACTGCAATGTTGTTTGTCCGCGTACCATCTGCCAATTCCATGTAATGTTTCTCCGGTTTAAAAGCTTTGTCGACTCTCACTAAAATGTCGGTTGTAACGATGTGGGTTGTAGCTCCGGTGTCCACTAACATTCCTTTAGATTTGATACGTTTGGTTGTATGCTCGTTAACTTGGAAAATGAAGGAATGTTCATCGTTGGTTGTTTCTGGTGGCTCATCACAAGCGGCTTGCTTTGCTTTGTCTTTACGTTGTTGCTGTCTCCTGCAGGTGCTGTCGTTGTGCGTTGTGCTCTTGTGATAGTTGCACGATCTATTTCTTGCTTCAGATTTGTCGGGGCAATCTTTGACAATGTGTCCTTTACGCCCGCAACCGTAGCACGTGGGAGATGTAAATGATTCAAATTTCATCGCCTGATCTTCTTTTGGTTTTGCATTGAATTTTTCTGTCTCTTCGAAACTTCTCAATTGGGATTTAAACTCGGCGAAGGTTACTTCACTTGAACTTTGAGTAACATGGATGGTGAATGGTTTGTACGACTCCGGGAGTCTTTCAAGATCATTGCGATAACGAGTCCGTCGCTGAGTGTTTCTTTGGCGTTTCCGAGAGCTGTGATAACTTTTTCAGCCCTTATCAAGTAATCTGTAGCTGTCTCATTAGCTTCCTTTACAAGTGATGTTAACTTGCTGTACAGTGTTATGATTCTTGGCTTCCCCTCACTTGCGTAATGTTCACGTAGCATTTTCAAAGCCTTTCTGCCATCATCGGCGGCGTCTCTCATCACCAGTGAAAGACTTTTGTCGTCCAAGAATTGTATTAGTTCTGCATAGCATTCTTCATTCTTCGCTGCGTTTGGTTCGGTCTCGGATGGTAGGATTCTGACTTTCAATTTTAGTATTCTCAAGTGACCGAGGAATTTTGCTTCCCATAGTTCATAATTGTTTTCATTTCCGTCAAACGTTAACCTACCCCATCTCGTGTCGGTCCTGGGCCCATAACCTGTTCGATTAATCTTCTCTTGACGTCTGATTGGGATAGATTTATTATACAAGACATCAACTACGAGCAGACGTTTATTTTATTTTTCTCTTTAACACAACGTACAAGCACATGGATATAAAACCTTCCCATCATGCTATAGTTACAGAGTATGATAATTATGACGTAATGAGAACATCGTTCAACACTAATAACCCAGTGCCACTGCACAGGGATGTTAAATGGGGCCAGGAAAAGTTGGGTAAGAATGTGTTCATATTAAAGTGTGGGTGGCACAAGGGTTACAGGAAAGTTACTAGGCTCAGACACTGGGCTCAGATTCCAGCCATTGGGGTTCTTGGCACACGCATTGTTGGGGATTGAGTGTACAGAACCCCAACAACTGATCCTAAAAATCTACCAGCCAATATAATATAGGACATATCATGGTTTCTTGGAATGTTTGGAAATCTTTGGAGCAGAGGTGAAGCTGAATTTATTTAATTAATGAGTTGCATTCAAAAAATGTTGGGCCATAAGAAAGCTTTGATTGTGAATAAGCAACCGTGACGGGAACCTCCGGGTTCTGGCTGAAGATCATATTCATGATGTCAGTTGATCACATTCACAACTTGGTTATAAATGGATTGACAAGTGTCGTTGCAAGGCGAGTCTATATTGTCTGGGCAAAGAAGCCTGAAGCCACACAAGACCTCTGTTGCAACAAACTAAGAAGGAAATCCAATAAACCTCTTTAATGATTTACAATACAAGTCATCAGTAGTACATGGTTAACTTAGTTTACTTAGATGGACTAAACTTAAAAAATCTATTTGATTACCATGCACCACATTACCAAATCTATATGCATACGAATATCTGGAAATCAATGAAGCACCATGAAAAATTTGAAGATGTACTTTCAAGAATTACCACAATTTCGCTATTGTTCACAGTGTAGTTGGTTCATTTAATCTAACTTCCAGACTACTTTATTTGTGTAGGAGTTACTCCATGTCTTGAGTGGATTTTGAATGAGAATGTCATGTTATCTGTTTCAGAACAACCTTGTTTATCAAAGCTAAGCAATGGAAGTTCACTCCTTCGAACTTTCAAATCCCGTTTTCCAACGTTATGAAGCCAACACAACCGGACTTTTTTTGCTCAAAATACTTCTCGTGTAATTCTATCCATATGATAAGAAAATTGGTCCGTTCGGAAACGCGTAAAAGGAAAAAAAATGCGAAAACTATGATTCTGTATACAAATCTGTAATAAACTGGGACATTTGAGTCGGATGGCGGCAATTCACTTCCGGCTTCACTTTTCAACTATAGATGCGTTATCCAGTTATATCCAGATCAGTGGTTCAAACAAGCAACACTGGCATAGAGTAAAGGCTGATTCCATTCAGTGCAATATGTCCCGCAATCGACCTTTTGCGATCGTTTTCTTTTGAATTATGAGCCCATGAATAGAGAGACAGGCCCTTTGATCTTTTTGGGACCACCGACAGCGACGGCCATTAATCTGGCCAGAAGATTTGAAAATTCGTATTAGAAAATATATGGGGAATTTGCATTCTTGCCTGCTAAATCGCGTTTTTTAGCGAATTCTTTTCATAATTCCATCTTTTGAACTCGGAAATACAAATGAAAAAGGTAAGAAAGTATTTTTAACGTTTAAATTGCTAAGGAAAACATATTTATCGGCCGATATTCGCTACTCGAAGGAGTGACAGGAGCGAGACTACGAGGGGACACGTTTATTATTTATGAATAACGTTCAATAAACTTCAAGAAAGACTTTTGATGTAAACATACCTCTTTGGTATGACAGTACCAAGAGTATTAAAGTTATTTGGTAATATATAATATATAGTTTGCAAAATATATGGACAGTATAGATGGGAGCATACATACAGTATATACAGTACTCTAGCCTGCGTAGCAGGCGTTTGAAAGGGGGGGGACGGAGGGGAGGGGGGAGAAACGGAGAAGCGAAACGAGAAGAATCGGGGGGAGGAAGGGGAGGAAACGCCTGCCGTGAAGGCCTATGTATTTGCATTTCTACGGCCGCTGGCGGCCGTAAAAATCCGATTGGCTGACACCGGTCATTAGTATTCAGGGGTTTCCTGATACTATCAATGCAAGATGGCGCGCTTCGAAGGCGAACATACTGACAATCTTCTTTCGAATTTTAAAAATGTTGTTGATGAAATCGTCGTTTTCGTTTAGTGATGTTGTTTCAGCCTCGTCCAAAACTAGTGGTGTTGTGTCAATGCTAGCGCTATCCGGGTCTTCTGAACAGTCAGAAAATAGAGTCTTGCGGCATGTACTGTCACGAGTATTGCTGTTGGTTTCTTTTAAATCGTTTTCGTTCTCTCTTTGATGAAATTTCTTCGCTAAATCTCTCTCTGGGGTTACTGTGCTCGGAAGCTGTCTCTTGCTTCTTTCAGCGTCATCAACATATGCAGCGACGGTGTTTTCTTCTTGCGCTTTTGTCGAAGAAACTGCCTCCTTTACAAAGCTATACAGCTCAGCAGCGTTTCTGATTTTTCTTCCACAAGGCCTGCACACTCTCCCGGACAAACTTTCACTTGCAGCTAGCTTAAATCCAATGGATTCGCATGCGTCTGCGAGAATCAAATTAAGGCTTTCTTGTCTGCGCGATGGCTCGAACAAATTTTCAAATGTGGCATTATTTCCACCAACAGACGTTAGCCTGCTTTCACAGAACCTACAATTATCGTTAACGCTTGCTTCTTTCTGCTGTCGTCCTCGTTTTTTTACTACTTTTTTCGGAGTTTCAGTTTGAGACATGAATATATATGAGAACTGCGACAAATAATTGTTATTCGAGACATAAACAAATCTCGCCACTCGTGCGTGAAATTCACAGGGAAAACCCGCGCTGATCACTGATTGATCTTTTTGACAGCTGGGTAATTAGCGCTGATAGTGGGCGGAAATGCAAATACATAGGCCTTCACGGCAGGCGTTTCCTCACCTTCTCCCCCCTTTTCCTTCTCCGTTTCTTCTCCCCTCCTCCGTTTCTCCCCCTCCGTTTCTCCCCCCCCCTGCTCCGTTTCTTCCCCCCCCCTCGTCCCCTTCCGCCCACCCTCCCCTTTCAAACGCCTGCTATGCAGGCTAACAGTACCCAGCATAGTGAAGTTTTATACATACTTATACAATATTTATATGGGGGTTGTTTTACTGTATTTGTAGGCGACTTGCTGGAATACTACAGACATTGCATTCTATGTCTTCCAAGCTTGAATGACTATGACTATATCAATTATAAATTGTTCCCTTCAAGTGGTGGAATTCCACATCAATGATGAATTGGTTTTGTGAAGTTCTTTGGTTTTATGCAACATTTATTATTCAACACATTCCACCTTTGAAAACTTTTCTGTTGATATCACTAATACTATTTGTTTTAACCCATTGAGTAGCAATGCACTCCAGTGCACGCTACTTTATGTGCCCTGTCTAACATGGCATTTTAAAAAGGGAGACCTTAGCACCTTAATTACAAAAATTATCAGTTATCAGGAGTTGGCATATCTCTTTGAAAAGACCTGGGAAATAATAAAGAACCACTTTTTAAAATGAGGAATTTCAAGGGCTCGTTTCTTTTTTGATTACTCAATAAGGTCCCACCTGAAAATTGATGCCACTCCTGTTAACTGTGCATGTGTCAAGTCATAGTCAAGTAGTTAATTTTTCAATTGTTTTTGCATGTATAGAAGCATAATGGTATGCACATGTAGTAGGTGGTAGTATTTAACTGGATATGGCCATATGGGAGTGCACCATATTCTTTTTTGTAACATGCATTTAAAATAAAATGTATATACTAAACTTACTGGGTTTTTTTAATATCACGTACAGTTTCTCCAAGTATTACCAGTTTAGAAGTATTACCTAACAACACTAATCATGATAAAATTGTACGGCACAATGCATGTAGGGGACATGCAATTATTCAATTCATTTAAGAACAGTCTTTGGAAGTGTCATTTTGATGTTTGCAAAATGTTAAACTAACAGACGTGTCTTGCACGCAGTTACTAGAAAATGCCATTCACATTTATTCCCGAGCCGGTGCGAAGCGCCGTGCGATATTACTCCCGGGTATGTGAAAACACAGTGGAAAAGTCGTCCGCCGCGATGTCATGGACGGTTCAGGGTTTTCTACGTTATACGCATGCGCGAATTCAGGTCGAGGGAAACGTACGGATAAACATTTTTAAAAGATTTACGTATAAAGATTTTGTTATTCATCAAAAATGATTTTTAATACTCGGGCTATTGGAAAAACATACCGATAACAGAGTCTTCAAGACAAAATAAACGAGAAAGAGTCGAATGGGTGAAAAGAGGACACTTTTGAAGTGTTTTAAACGGGTAAGTGTCTATTTTTCATATTTTAGTTTGTGGATTTGCAAAAGCGTATTTCACTCTGTGTGGTTATTATAATATCGATTAAACCTAAAAGGTATTTTAGCAAGTTTAAATTTGAATTTTGAAGAAACGCCGTAATGTCAAAAACTTCATTTTAAAGATAAATTTAAAAAAATATACTGTCAAGGTTAAATTTTACAACAACCAAAGCTAAAAGAGTACGTAATAACGTATCCACTTTATATATTGGGGCAATTCATAATTTTATAGTTAAAAGTAAAAATATTTATATTACTCTTTTATCATTTTGTACCAAGTAAAAAAATTGTGTGTTGCTATGGTTACAATGATTGACCGAATACTTCATGTTACAATAAATTTTGGGAAGTATAATTCCTGAGTTCGAATAGGCGAGGGGATTCTGCATGAGTGTATTTCTAGTGTTTATACTTATGACAAGAAAAAGAACTTAGCTATTCCTGTTAGAATTACACAGAGACAAAATTACCACCACTGTAATTCTAATAATACCCCAAACATTAACTCAAAGAGACGAAGTAACTTGGTACCTATTAATTTAACATCCACAAGAAAGGTTCCTTCGAGAGAGTCGGGTTTTGCTGTTCCTAAGTTTATGTTCATCAATATATGTAGTTTGGCAAAAACAAAAAATCGAGTACGAGCTGTAGTTGCACTGGAGGCAGACTTGGTCAATAACGATATAGATGTATGTGTGGTGAGCGAGAGTCACCTGAAACCTGAAATGCCAGATGCTGTGGTGACCTTTCACAATTATTCAATATTTAGAAGAGATAGAAGTTGGGAAGGACGGGATATGAGAGCAAAAGGAGGGGTAGCAATATATGTTCGGAACAACTTAAAAGTTATTGATATTTATCGATCCAGTTTGTACGAACTTATTGGTGTCACACTTCTGTTACCTACAGGAAATCGCATGTTGATATATGGCCTTTATCACCCGCCTAGGCACAATTATCTGGAGAGCGACTTATTGGATTATTTGATAAGTATTTCTGACGACGTTCTGGACAAATATCCAGACACTGTAATTGTTTGTGGAGGGGATTTGAACAGTTTGGACATAAAACACCTTGAGGAACTATCAGGATGGGTTGCAATGGTCGACTTTTCAACAAGGGGTAACGCATGTTTGGATAACTGCCTTACAAATAGAATAGATTTGTTCTCAAAATGTTATCCTTTCCATATGTTAACTAAAACCGACCACTTAGCGGTTATTTTACCAGCAGGAACGAAACTAAAACCTATGCGCCGAAAGGTTGAATTTCGGGATTGTAGAAAGCATCGAAAGGAGGATTTCCACAAAGCTTTAGCAGAAGAAGATTGGGAGGATGTATCGCAGTCCACGAATGTAAATGACGCTGTGAATTGTCTTGAACGTAAGATCATGGATCATATGAATAAATGTATGCCCACAAAAACAGTCTCAATTTCCTCACGGGATCCTTACTGGATGAGTCCTTTAATGAAATCTTTGCTAAAAGCTAAATCCAGAATTGCTCGGTCGCAAAAGGATAGACTGATGTCATTTGTCTAAACAGAAGAAGTTTTAGGGCCTTGGTGGGAAGTAGAACTTGGTGGAGAAAGACGAATGATATTTCTCAGCGAAATGCATCGTCATCAAGAGTTACTTTAGATAATGCATCACTTACAAGATTAAATCGCTACTTTGGCGAACTCTGCCACGATGATAGTTATGTCGAACCGACGCTCTCAATTATTGGTGATGAAGTAGATATTCCTAGCTTCACGGAACAGCAGGTTTGGAATGCCTTGAAAAGAATAAAGAGGACAGCAACAGGTCCCGATTATATTCCCTATTGGGTTTGGAATGATCATGCGGAAATTCTAACCGAAGTTATAACTAACGTCTGGAATTTGTCCCTTTCATCACATACTTGGCCAGATTCATGGAAAAGAGCGAATATTAACCCTCTTGCAAAGGTTGATTTACCAAAGGAAGATGGTGACTTTCGTGGAATAAATATTACACCTGTAATTGCGAGGACCTTCGAAAAGCTCGTTTATAATAGTCAGGTCAAGTCGACAATTGAGGAAATTTTATCCCCAACGCAATTTGCGTACAGGCAGGGGGGAAGTTGTACAAACGCTCTGTTGACTATTCAGAACAAAGTACTCAGCTTCTTAGATAGAGCGGACTGCAAAGCAGTTAGACTGTTTTCTATGGATTTTAGCAAGGCCTTCGACTCGTGAAACATTCACTCCTCTCGGAAAAGTTAAAAATGTGCCACTCAACCCTTATATCATAAATTGGTATTTAAATTTTCTAAAGAATAGAAAGCAAAGAGTCGTTTGTAACGATTTTTGTGGAGAATGGATGGATGTTAATAAGGGTACAACACAGGGGAGCGTAAGTGGCCCCTACCTTTTAATATTTTCCTGAATGATTTAGAGGTGGACATAGACGGCGAGAACGCTCTTTTTAAATATGCGGACGATTCAAATATAATAGTGCCAGTTTGGAGTGACGGTCCTGATATAGCAACAGATACAGTTGGACAATTCCTGAGCTGGTCTGACGATAATTTTATGACTTGTAACCCTGGTAAATGTAAAGAGCTTATCATCCGGAAGAAAGGATATAATGATCAACTTGACAATGTTTATAATATACCCCAATGCAAGGAACTTCCCATTTTAGGCATTACTTTTCAAGACAATCTCAAGTTTACCAGTCATGTGCGAGGTAAATTGGTCAAAGCAAACAAATGCTTGTACGTTATACGAACACTCAGGGCAGAAGGCTATAGCCAATGTGAGATAGATTATCTATTTAAGACCTTAGTAATATCTACTATAACGTTTGGCCTGTCCGTTTACGGTTCTTCTCCAGCCGAACTCAGTACTATACAACGGTTTCTTGACAGATGTTTTAAGCGAAAGTATATATCAGAACCTGTAAATATTAGATATCTTTTAGAAATACACGACAGAAATATATTTAAGGCTTCTGTAAATCAGAAGAGTGCCATAGTCGACTTGATACCAAGAAAAAAATCCACAAGCTACTCTCTGAGGACAGAGTTTAGTCAGTATCCAAGAGTGAACACGGAACGTTTTAAATTGTCGTTTGTAAATAGATTAATTTTTAACTATAACCTATTCATATGATGTAAACTTTACTAATGTATTCTTAATATTTACTTGTAACATAAGATATGTATTTTTATCTTTTGATCTAATAAAAAGACTTTTGAATTGAATTGAATTGTTATAATTTTAAGTTACACTTACGCTTAGCAGATTTAGCTAGAAAGTGTAAACTATTAGAGCCTTAATACTCTTGGTACTGTCATACCAAAGAGGTATGTTTACATTAAAAGTCTTTCTTGAAGTTTATTGAACGTTATTCATAAATATATAAACGTGTGCCCTCGTAGTCTCGCTCCTGTCACTCCTTCGAGTGGCGAATATCGGCCGATAAAGATGTTTTCCTTAGCAATTTAAACGTTAAAAATACTTTCTTACCTTTCTCATTTGTATTTCCGAGTTCAAAGATGGAATTATGAAAAACGCGATTTAGTAGGCAAAGAATGCAAATTCCCCATATATTTTCTAATACGAATTTGCAAATCTTCTGGCCAGATTAATGGCCGCCGCCAACCGGAAGTCGCTGTCGGTGGTCCCAAAAAGATCAAAGGACCTGTCTCTCTATTCACTCCTTACTCTATGACACTGGAACTAAATATCAAACTTGCAATGTAACATGGACGTGAATGGAGGAAGGATAAGACTTTGCGTCCCAATTGACACTTTACCCCTATGCCCCTATCAATTAGTACAAATATTTAAACTAATAACTATAAACTATATATAATATAAAGTTAAGTACAGCTAGGAGGGCTATATGATTGCAACTTAGCATTATAGAATTTATGCAGATTGGTTCTGAATATGGATATACTAAAGTCGTTTTGAGATTTCAGTTCAGATGGAAGACTGTTCCACAGATCTGCCGACCTTCAATAAAACGAAATTCTAATGTAGTCCGGTTTATGTTTTATCAGAAAGTTTAAATTGTTTTAATCGTAATTGCGTAGTGATTTATAGCTTGGATCATAGGTGAATAAATAGTTATTGGCATCCATAGATATTTGTCCGTTATTAGATTTAAAAATTAGTAACAAGTCGGAGAACTCTCGGCGGCATTCCAGTGGAAGGTGGCTCGCTTTAATCAGCCTCTCTGTATACGACATTTCGTTGGGGTAGTTCAACATAAACTTGGTCGCTCGCCGCTGAACATTAGTTCAATTATTGACCGATGTTTGATGGTGTTTGGTGACCAGACATTACTGACGTATTCCAACTTGGGCCTAACGAGGGTGCAGTACAGGAGCTATCTCCTTGTGGCGATGTCGCTTATGTCCCAACATATCCTTTTAATGAGGCCAAGAGTCTTATTGGCTTTCGCTGCGGTGACTTCGTTATGCCTTGCCATGATAGTAGGATAGGATAGGATAACTTTATTTACCCACGGTAGACTCATCAGAATAACTATATATAAGTTTTTACTAAATTATTCACACTGAACTATATTACAATTATTTAGATGTATGATATTTAAAATTTTAAAAAATAGTAAATCTGCTTCACATGAATGTCGTGCTAAAGATTAAAGAATTATATTAATAGAGAATAAAATCTGCTGCAGGTGCAAGGCCATTAATTCATTTGTATACCATAATAGCTTTATGAATTTGACGTTGTGTTTCAAGTTTTTCCCATACAAGTTCATTAAGAAGACGATCAGCACCAGTATCATGGCTTGAAAATGTTAAAACTCGAGCTGCACGATTTTGTAATTTTTGAAGTTTATCAGTAAGAGTTTTATGGCAATTCCCACACACAACACTACAATAATCAAAACGCGGTTGAATTGACGAGTTAAAAATTAACAACAGTTTTTTATGGGGAACAAAAGGTCTAACACGCTTCAGCGCACCGTTGCCAGAGGCAGTTTTCTTAGAAATGGCCTCAACGTGAACAGTCCATGAAAGATTCTGATCAATATGAAGACCCAGGGACTTAGATGAATGTAATTGTTTTAAAGCAGTCCCATTTAAAGAAATCGTAGGAGCATGGTCAAATGTATTAAGTTTATGTCTTGATCCAATCAACATGAATTCGGTTTTGGACATATTCAATGTTAATTTGTTAACAACAAGCCATTTATGAACACCCATGAGATCTCGGTTAAGATTAGGTTCTAAATTTAAAACATCGTTATCCGAATATATCAAGTGAGTGCCATCTAAATATGCGAGGCCACGAATACTGTATCCAATTTGTTAAATCATTAATCCCCGATCCGGCGCCAAGCGCCGTGCGAGGGTACTAATTCCGCTCGGAGATTTACACCCGGGTATGTGAAAACATTGTGGAATGCAAAGTCGTCCGCCATTTTTTTTTGTCATGGACTGGACCTTTTCGTAAGTTATGCGCATGCGCATGTTCAAGCCGAGAGAAGACTTCCATTTTGCAAACTTTTCTCAAAAATAGTTTTTCACTCATTTTATAAGTAAGTCTCAATGTAAGTAAGTTTCTATGTTAAGTCTCCAAAACAAGATAAATGAAAATTATTTAGAAGATAAATTAACAAGAGGAAAAGCAGTCGAAAGACCGAGAAAGGAGCGTTTTAAACAGGCAAGTGTCTATTTTGCATGCTTGCTTTGCCCGATTTTTTAACATAGCATGCAGTATAGTTTGTGAATTTGAAAATGTGTAGATCATTCTGTGTGGGCAATATAACATTGATTGATCTTTAAGAGTATTTTAGTATTGACTCAAATATGTTATAGAAAAATAAAAAAACATTAAATATCAAAAACTTCATTGCAAAAGCAAGTGCGAAGTATAAAAATACTCCTCGAAAACAGTTGAAGTTTTTTGAAAATTTCGAAACGTTTTGTGAACGTCTAAGGTTGAATGTTACAGTAAATCAAAGCTAAAAGAGTACATAATAGCATACTCACTTTATATAGTTGGGCAATTGATAATTTTATAGTTAAAAACAAAATAATATTTGTACAAATTAAAATATAATAAATATACAATGTTGCGTGTTACCATGGTTACATTCGTCGACTCAGTACTAAATGTTAAAATAACTTTTGGGGAGTAAATTGTTTGGTTTACATGGGCGAGGGGATTCTGCATGCATGTATTTCTAGTTTTACAAAAATAATAGGGGTCCATGGATTGTCCATTGGGGAATGCCACAAGGTAATAAGCGATTTTCCGATTGATGCCAATGACGACCTTTCAAGATGACTTAAACCATTCATTTTCAGTATCTCTAATTCCATGCATGCCAAGCTTTGATAATAAAATATCATGCTCCAGCGTATCAAATGCCTTTTTAAGATCACTGGATACAGTTATACCAAGATCTCTGATGTGCGTAATTTGCTCGAGCGGTTGACCATCGAGATTATACTTTTTCGATAGATAGTTTAATTAACATTAAGAACTTGCAGCCTTTACAGCTGAATTATGCCTATGCTTTACAATTAGAAGAATATTAAATATCAGATAACTATGTACAAAAGGTGTAAAATCGTATCCATTATATCAAATATTTACTCGAATTTTGCATGATAAAACTGTCTCTGAACCTATTTGTCATACACACTGGAAGTTTAAAGTTTCTATGTTGTCTTAAGAAGGGTTGACCAGTATTTTCATTTACAGGAGGTAGTAAGCCTTTAGCTTATGATTAGGGTTGCTTACTATTTCATTGAATAGCTTGATAGTTAGTTGTTGTCTTCGATCAAAGAGTGACGAAATGTTCATTGTTTCCAATACTTCTTGATATTGCAGTTCAGGGAAGATTATGCGGAAGGCACGCTTTTGAAGTCTTTCCAGATCATTGGACAGGTACTGCGGAAGTGAGTCATGAAATGCTTCACAAGCATACTCGATAACAGGGCGAATACATGTAACATAAAACTGAATTAAATCATTTGGTGGCAGTCTACCACGCTTTCGGTGTCTTAGGTAATATAGCCGTGAAAATACCTTTTTACAAGAATTTGTTATATTGGTGTTCCATTTGAGATCATCAGAAAGAGTTAGGCCCAATAATTTCGTAGAGGCCACCACATTAACATTATTATTGTTAATAACTATTGGGTCGAATACTTTGTTGGATGTCGAGAAGCTTATTCTTAACTCTTTGCATTTGGTTTCCTTCAGCTCCATGCCATTTGCTATTGACTTTCTGGCAAAAACGTTTACGTGATCTTGAAGTATGCTTAAATCGTTTTTTGCGACAGATTCAGACATGGTTGAATCATCGACATATTTCCAGAAATCATCCACCCGGGTACATTAATATCATCAATCATTATCGCAAATAGCCAGGGACCCAATTTGGTGCCTTGTGGGACGCCTGCATGAACATTACTCCACTATGAAAAACAGTCATTGCTCAATTTTACTCGTTGTTTACGGTTACTTAGAAAGTCAAAAATCCAGTACTTAATGGTTTCAGGGATGTTATAAGTTATCAGCTTTTTCGATAAGATGTTGTGATCGATCAGATCAAAAGCTTTGCGGAAATCGAATAACATGACTCTGGTGGTGGAGCCATTCCCATCGGTATTTTTTATCCAAGTATGTAGCATAGATATAAGTGCATGGGTGGTACAAGAGTTTGGCACAGTTCCAAATTGTCTTTTATCGATCCTGCGCATAACAGCGGGTTTCAAAAAACGATTCACAACAAACTCCTCACCAAGTTTTGACAAAATGGATGTTAGTGAGATGGGATGCGAGTGATTGTTAATATCTTGAATCGACTTTTCTTTAGGGATTGCAACCACGTCCGCTTTCTTCCATGATGGAGGTAAATGGCATTCTTGGTAGGAGCAATTCAGAATATCCGTGACCGGGCCAGAGAATAGGTCGACATTTTCTTTAAGTAGCCAAGTCGGTATACCGTCGGACCGTATGCCTTTTTTGGATTGAGATTTATCAGCTTTTCAAAGACGTCTGCAGGTGTCACAGTAAGTACTTCATCACACGCGACTGGAAGATGGTGATAATCGAAGCGAAGAGGTTCAAAGACAGACATGTGAGACAGGAAAGGGTTATTGATCTCATTTGCTAGAGCATTTTTCGTTGCACTGGATGGAGTTTCATTAGGTCGTAAAGCTTTCACTATTTTATCAGTATTCTTATCAACTACTTTCATACCACTCAGACTCTTTACTTCACTCCACCATGTTGAAGGTTTGCATTGTTTTAAGTGTTGAACACTAGTTTCGTAATACTTAGCACGGCAAATTTTTCTTTGGCGATTGACTTGGTTCCTTAAGCGTTTAAAATCCTCAAGATTTCCTTGGTTAAGAGGTTTTTGTCGATTTCTAATAAGGTTTGATAGTGTCGAGTTCATCCACGGTGGGTCGTTAGTTTTACTTTTTTGCGACGTAGCGGGAGAATAGAGTCCATACCAGTGTTAACAATAGTTTCTAATAAAACAGTTTTTTCATCACAAGAATGCACTCTACTAAGCATGTCAACTAGCTCCAGGTATTGACGTATTGCGAAACGGGAGCTTGGTCTTAAGTCTCTCACCTCCACATTTAACTTCTCTTGAATTTTACCACGTGCAATAGGATTTATCTCGATAGACATGTGGTCCGACAACCCGAAAGGAGCACGCTTAATAGGTTGGTCAAAGGAGGCACTAAGATTCGTTAATACAATGTCAAGAGTATTGTTTCCACGAGTAGGGAATTAACGAGCTGTTTTAAATCATAACCAGTTCTTAGACGTGTTGTGTTCAGTTTATTAAAGTATCCAAGAAGTATAAAACCACATTTAGGAAAACGTGATTCCATTAATGATGGGCAGTTAAACAAATAATTCAACATATTTGTATTATTCGCACTTGGAGGGTGATATACTGTTCCTACGATCAAATTTGTAATTCCTCTAATTAATCTGGTTCGACACATGTTAATCCATAGCACTTCAAACGAGCTATCAGATAATTCGTCTAACCGTGAGAATTGAATGGTATCTTCAATGTATATACAAACACCTCCATGTATTCGATCATACCTGTCTCTACGAATAAGGTTATACCCCTGTATGTCTACAACGTTATCATGGATATGCTCTTGTAGCCAGGTCTCAACTAAACTTACAAAGTCGTAATTTCCATGGTGTACGACGTTTTGCACTTCGTCCATTTTAGGGGCTAAAGACATCACATTTGAAAGAAAGAAAGCAGGGACGTATGCAAATTTGGACCCAACATTTGCCAGTTTAACAGACGGTTTTAAGGGAATGTTGATAAGGTTGTTCGGGTTTCTTCGACAACGTTTACTTATACGAGTGTTTCCACTTGATTCAGCGTTTGTGGGCGCAACAGGGATTTGGCATCGGCATACGATGCTCTGTAGTATGGGTGATCGCGGAAGGCATATGGGAGTGAAGGTTGAAAAGGGATTTCCATTAGAGGTTTCGGGTGAGATTGGAAAAACCCCGATCTCCGGTGGTAACTTTGAGGACACGGATTGACACCTATCCCATGTGTTTTTACTTGCGAGACCATAGGCGGTCGATGGTAGGAAAAAAAAGGAGGACAGGGGTAGTTGTTAACAGGCCTTGATGACAGTATATTATGAGGAAAATTGGCATTATGGGAAAAATCACACCTAATACCCTTAAGGCAAAAGCCTCGCTTTTGTAAAAAGGGACATGGCACCAAATGTTTCTGTTCATCACGCGGATGTTTGAAATCGCATCGGCTTCCCTTAACACACCACCCTCGACGCTTTAGAAATGGACAGGGGGTAGTGCCCTTTGTGGAATTAAGGTGTCGATTCTTTCCAGGGTTACTATTCTCATTTTCAGATGGTGAATTTAATACTTTATTTTCATTCCTCCGTATGTTAATCCCTTCTTTCGGCTTGGCAGTTAAATCTATTTTCACGTGCTGATTTTCACGGGGATCCGAAACTTGTACATTATTGAGCAATGAAAAATCCTCTTTAGTTGAAATTTCAATAGAACTCAGATTGTTAGTATTCAAATTAGTCGATTGGTCAATAACATGAGATGTACATTGGTCATTAATATGAATTACACTAGCCGACTCATTAACATGTTTATTGTTCATATGGTCATAATTCATAGGTTCATAATTATGGTCATAGATTTCCAATAGAAGATAGTTTAGACTTTAAAATTAAATTGTCTTCAGAAAGTTTGGAAATTACATCATCCTGATGTCGGATAACACCTTCCAATTCCTTCAATTTCATTTGGAGCGAGCCAAAGTCTGACTTACTCTCTCTTGTGGCATCGAGTAGCCGGGCTTCCAAGATTGACATATCAAGTTTTATACCCTCTATATCTGCAGTAATAACACTGCTACAACTAGATACCTCGTTTCCATTGATGCATATCGAACCTCGATCAATATTCTCTTCAATGTTGAGATCGCTATTATTGGCTTCTACTGCGTCGTCTGACTTTGAAAGAACACCATTTATTCGTTCCACCAAATCTCCAGCTTTAGCTCCATCGAAATATATTGCTTGACTCTTCGTTTGCCACGTAACTTCAAGTTCTTCGCTAGTGAAACACTAATTTCCACCGCTTGGTGATCGCCAGATTGCACTTTCTGCAGCTTTTTTATCGATTATTGTTAAAACAAATGCTTTCAGGTCTTTCAGAGTTCCACACCATATTAATTTACTTTTCTTTTGGCCGAAAAAAACAAATAAGGCTCCAATTTCTTCTTTCTCGAGATGTGCATTACCTTGCATTGTTTGGGTTGAACTCCATTTTCATATCAACACTCCATTTCTGGATGTTGTTAAGATCGTCCTCAAGCGAGATTGTAGAGTTATGATGTACAAGAGGTCTGTATAGTTTGGAATCGTCCGCAAAGAGCGCGAGCCTTGATTTAGCCTGAATATAAGGAAAGACACTTTAATCCCTGAATTCTGGAGTTTATGCAAGAGCAGGTTGTGTGGTACTTTATCAAAGGCTTTCGATAGATCGAGAACGGCATAGCTCGGTAAAAACATTTTCCATCCCGCGGACCTTTATTCCACGTCTCCCAGTCGGAGTACAAGCCATTTTCATAAATATTTATGAGATTTTTAAGTAAATTTCGCTGCAAAACGTTGAATAATTTATATGAAAATTTATATATTTCGCACTAGTCGAGAATGCTTGTTTGCCCTCTGGCGATCACAAAATGCATTGTGAAATCGCGCGGGAACTGGGAAGCGGCAACATATACATTGGCTTATGCTGTAGCGGATTTCCGGTCATAAATTATGTGTTTGTGTATTATTATGTAATACTGTAAATAGAGCGAATTTCATAAATAGATTAATAGGTAAATATTTTTGTTCGTTTTCGCGACAATACCGCAACATGAATTGAATTTTTTTTGGAATTGAATTTATTTGATTTGACACCGCAATAACATAAAGGTTACAACACAACAAATATTCATAAATTAATTTTAATTATCATGTTGGTGACAAGGAAGCCCAAAATGAAACCACAAGGCTTATATAAATTTAGGCTCCCTTATAAATGTACATCACATATATATAAACAAAATTAATCTATTACAAAGTGCAGACGTGTTTGTACTTAAACTTAAAATTTACAAGATAATTTTTAATAATTTAAACACAAATATATTTTTAATTTCTTCTTGAATAAAATAAAAGAGACTATGTTCACCAAATCACAAGGAAGAGAGTTGAAAAATTTTGGACATTGAAAGCGTACTGAAAATAGCCTGATATTTGTTCTACATGAAGGTACATAATACTTGGAAGAGTTTCTCGTGTTGAAAGTGTGGGTTTGATTATTTTTTAAAAACACATTATCAAATTGTTCTGGCAAAAGAGAAAATTTATGATGAAACATAAATTGTCCAAGTTGTAGCATACAAATATCATTGAATTTCAATAAACCAAGTTTCTTAAATACAGGACTAGTATGTGCATCAAAAGCACTTCAGTATTCTAATTACACGTTTCTGAAGTAATTCAATACGACGAATATTAGTAGGATATGTTAGTCGCCAAACAATAACGCAATATCCAAGATAGGGATAAATCATCGAATAATACAATGTACGCAAAGACACTAGTGGCAGACAAAAACTAGGTTTAAAAATTACACCAATTGATTTCGATATTTTATTTGCAATGTGGGATAAATGTGATTTCCAACTCAAATTTTCATCCAAAATAACTCCCAAAAACACAGTTTCCTTGGCTTGTTCAATACACTTGTTCTTGATAAATAATTGTATATCCAAGCAGTATTGTTGACTTGGTTTAAAAACCACAAATTTCGTGTTTTCCACATTAAGCAACAATTTGTTTGCTTGAAACCAATCAGACAGGTTTTTCAATTCGTTATTCAATGTATCGATAACATATTGTGGGTCTTTATGTGAGAAAAAAATATTTGTATCGTCAGCAAATAAAATTGTTTCAACTAACTGTGATACATTGCAAATATCATTAATATAAAGTAAAAAGAACGAAGGACCAAGAATATAACCCTGAGGTACCCCACAACAAATCGCTCTATGAGATGAGTGACAATCATGAAATTGAACAAATTGAAATCTATTGGTAAAGTAACTTTTTATCCATTGCAATGGTAAGCCGCGAATTCCGTAATGTTCCAACTTATCAAATAGAATCTCATGATTCACGGTATCAAAACCTTTAGATAAGTCCAGGAAAATCCCCGCAGAAGTTTCCTTTCTGTCGATCGCGCGTGAAATTTTGTCATATAAATCATCTCTTTATGGTTTGAGGGTATCAATTCTAAGACGATATCGTCCTTTATTTTCACTAACTTTGCAGTTTTCATATTTTCGGTTCAGTGCATGCTATGTAGATGACAATACCACCGTTCGATTTAGCATTTTACGATCTCTTTTGAGAAGTAAATTGTGTTTGTTTACAACGCTACGCGGCCGATTTAGCCCCTTTCAAACACCTCTGTAGTTGTATTTGTTTACAAATTAACAATAATACAAACTAATTATATATTCACTTCGCTTTACTACCTTTCGTTTACACACTACAAACTCGTAAATACTACCAATCGACCGGGAGTTCCAATCCCTTTAGTTTGATACATTTGTGTAATCATAGGACATAATCTAGCCCTTTTACGGCAATTCTCGTTTATATTGTGTATTTATTGTGAAAGCCGGTTTTGTCGGTGCAACTTCGGAACCTAAAATCTCTGCGACTTTGCACCCTAGCGTATTGAAAGTACCGGCAATCGATTCCTCGTGATGTCATTGCCTAGATGGCGGATTTTGATTGGTTTATAGCAATCGACACTGACCTTATATGGCATTTCGTAATTTATTACGCGTGAGGGAATCAAATTTTAAAGATCTCGGCATTTTGTATGCGACTTTCAAAAAAAAAACAATAATACTTTTACTTCTTCAAATGCAATGAAACTTTCCAATAATATTCCTTTTTAAATGAGCTATAATTTCTGTATTAACATTTGCTCGAAAATAATAAGTCTTGCTCTGACATTACAATTCCGATTTATTTCAACAATAATTGTAAAATTTTTAGATAATTTATGAACATGTATGCAAATTAATTTGGATATGTAATATGAACCGGGACAAACTAAATGTCATGTTAAAGAGGAAGTCATAAGCTATCGAATGACGCGTGTCCTGTTGCCAGAGAATAAACACGTCTGGAGATATTTACATTTGAAACAACCGATCGTAATTACGGCGCAAGCGACGTCGAACGAGAATGAGTAATGCAAGTGAAGTTGAATAATTTCTACGAAATCCATATTGATTATCATATAATATCTTAAATTTATCCAGATAAGCCAATAAACGATTATACATAACCCTTTCAAGAAACTTCGAAAAACATGGGAATATGGATACTGGTCTGTAATTTGAGAATATTGCACGATCACCTGCTTTAAATAAGGGAATTACACATGCAATTTTCATATCATCAGGGACAATGCCACTAGCAATGGATAAATTAAGTATATGAGAGAGCGGTTCTGCAATGATATTGATAAACTGTTTAATTATTGACATAGGAATTTTGTCTTAACCTGCAGCTTTATTTGAATGAAACAATTTAGAAGTTTCAACAATTTCAGCGGATGTCACACCATAAAAAAAAACAGACTGAGAATAACATCCAGAAAGAAACTGACGATGTGACTGAGACGAAGATTTTATTTTCTTAGCAAGATTTGGGCCAATATTAGTAAAATAATTAAAATCGGATCATAGGTTTCCGTGTTGTCACTCGTTTTAAATAGTATTGTAGGCTTTGAAGTTTTCTTTTTATTAATAACCTCATTGAGAACCTTCCAAGTAGATTTCATATCAGATTTCATATTTTGCAATTTCCTAGCATAATATGATGATTTGGCAATTTTTATAGAATGATTCAGTTTATTCTTATACCTTTTGTAGTACAATTCATCTTCATGCAGGTGTAGGGTTAAGTAAATAACGTCTATATAATTTTTTTTTTTTTTTATAGATCTTAAAATGCGTTTTGACAACCATGGTTTACTAGAAAAATGATGTTTTCTTTTTATTTGCTTCATTGGAAAACACATGTTATATATTTTAGTAAATTCGGAATGGAATGCTTTATATGATTGATTTGGATCATCGAATCCTTCAAGTTCAGACCAATTAACCCCGGACAAATGCTCACTAAACTTATTTAAGTTGTACTCATTTTTTTCACGAATAGTGATTGTTTCATTTTTTCTATTTACTGTCTGATTGTTTTCAAAGCAAATACAAAAACTTGGAAGATGATCCGAAATATCGGTAAACAACAAGCCACTTTTCATGTTACTATGCAATTGATTGGTAAATATATTATCAATTAGCGTAGCCGAATGAGATGTTATTCTTGATGGACGAAGTGTTAAAGGAAGAATGTATTAGAGTACATTTGCTCCAAGAACTCACCAGTCAGCGAGTGTTGCTGGAAGTTTAATAAGTTTAAATTAAAATCCCCCGTTATACAACAAATCTTGTTTTCCTTTGAAATTTTACTAAGCAATTTATTGTGCATGACTGATCAAAAAACTGCCAACATCTTGGTTAGGAGGTCTATAAATTACCCCCACTATAGTATTCTTACCAATGGGATTATTTATTTCAATAAATAAAGACTCAGCTATTTCTTCATTGTCATAACACAAATCGTCACGAATTTTCAAATCATAATTTTCAGATAAATACAAACCAACACCTCCACCAACTCAATTTGATCGATGCTTGTGAAAAAAACTAAAACTATCTATATCCACTGAATGACTCGCATTTTGCAACCAAGTTTCAGTAATATGATTTTAGATTATGCAGTAAGTTTGTTAATTTATTTAAATTTCGAACCAAACTGCGAATGTTCAAATGAATAATAGAAAATTGTCTGGAACAATCAAATTCATTTTTAATTAACTTATTGAATTGATCCGCAATTAAATAATCACAAAAATAATTTAAATCACAATTGAAAGGCGAATCAGGATCCAAATCATTGGCGAGGCTAAGATGTTGATTTGCATTCGCAAACAAGGGATTGTAACTCAAACTCGCCAAACTATCTGTATTAAAGTAAACTGGCCCAGTATTTAGCTCAAATATTTCTAAATTAAAACTGTCATCATCTAAGCCGTAAAATGGCAAGACTTCGCTTTGTGGTAGAGCCATTATTTAGGCATTAATAATAATAATAATATGAGAAATGTACGTATACTTAGCTTATAGATAGTTCGTCTTAAACTGATCAAATGAGGTTGATCTAGCATCATCATCTTTTTTCAAAAAAGATTTCCATTCTTAATCCAGGCATATTTGAAATGATGAGCTCTTTTAAATTCTCTCACATTAAAGTATAACTCTTTGGCTCGTGGGGTCAAACTTTCATTGATATATAGTTTGTATTCTGTATTGACATATCCGATGTCAGACGAGTTAATGGATCTCAACTTTCCCTTGCTTTGATAAATACTTTCTTTTGCACGTCGTTTAGTAAATTTTGCGATAATAGGTGGAGTTATTCCTCTTCTAGATGGCAAACGATGGGAGATAGATATGTCGTACGGATTAATTTCGACACCCACTAAGGCTACGTTTACACGGTAAAAAATATAGCACAAGTAGCCCATTTTAAAGCCGCGATTACTCGTCGATTTGAGGAGGTAATCTTTGTTTTAAAGTATCAATAGAAAGAGCAACTCTTCCTCAATTCAATGCTTTGATTTGTATTACTTTTCCTTGTAACAGAAATTATTACCTGATGCATATTTCAAAGCTATATGTGCCCTGACCCGTAACAAGGGTTAATACAATGCGTGATTAGCATAACTAAAACAAGCTAAATAAATAAAAAAAGACAAAAACCGTTAAATTAGATTCATTGAGAAAACAATTATTAAAACATACCTTCAAAAATACGAAAAATTCCAAGGTAAAACTCGCAATATTTCTGCACAATGTTTCACCAAACTTTTGTCGGAAATTTTAATTTTGAATAATAATCAACGCAATGCATTCTGGTATACTCACCATTCCTCCTCTGAATCGAACGGTGGTATTGCCATCTACATAGCATGCACCGAACCGAAGATATGAACCTGCAAAGTCATATTTCACTGGGACAATACCGACATTAGAGACCGGTCGAGAAAGAGTTAAATAAAGTTTACAACACAATACAATACAATACAATACAATACAATACAATACAATACAATACAATACAATACAATACAATACAATACAATACAATACAATACAATACAATACAATACAATACAATACAATACAATACAATACAATACAATACAATACAATACAATACAATACAATACAATACAATACAATACAATACAATACAATACAATACAATACAATACAATACAATACAATACAATACAATACAATACAATACAATACAATACAATACAATATTTTGCCAGGTATCTCAGACGTTCATATTACACTCCGTCTAAGGACGTCGCGAGCGTGGGGATGAAATCCTCCACCAACTCTTAAATTGAAAATTTAATCAAGAAAAGGTTTTTTAATACCGGACGATAAAAGCACCCCCTTCTGTTATATATTGGTCATTGGATAATATGGGTAAAATATTCTTACCAATTACATGTCTTGCGTTCAGATGCTATAAATTATTGTAGGCCAGCAGTCCATCAAACTGAGTACTGGCAAGAAATAGACTAATTGGCTTAGACTAATATTTTCTTCTCTTTCATTTTTAAACTCTTTCCGAAAGTTTCGAGACAAAAGGCAGGTTGCTTACTGGTCGTAAGTTCCTAAAAATAAGATCGAGACCAACGCCTCCTTACAAAAAACATATATTGTTGTTGGTATTATTGTGTATAATATAGGATTAATTACGATATTATATATATATAATTACTGACGGTCATAATAACCTATTGTTCTCTCTCTGCATTATACCAGCGAATTCAGAGTGCGCTTTGCTGGCACACAACATTATTAATAATAATGCAGCCTGCACACAGCAATATTAAAAATATTGCAGCCTGCACACAGCAATATTAAAAATAATGCAGCCTGCTCACAGCATTATTAAGAATAATGCTGCCAGCATGGCGCTCTTCGAGCAAGCTAAATACCCCTCAACCACTACCAGACGTTCGTCAGGAAGAAGTGCCTATCATCGGGTGCCTCAAGCTTTGCCACCTCAATGTGAACTGAATCCCTCATTTCAATCTGTTGAATTTATACAGCAATAGTCTACCTTGCGCTTGTGGTATTTTATCGAACATCTGCACATGCGCAAAACACATTAAAAAGTTTTTATTCGTGTCTTATTCTGTTTAATTAATTCTGCACTTAGAATTAGTGCACCTCTGCATTGCTCTGTTCTGTTCTGTTGCTTTTCCGTTTTTAATGAAGATTGCGTCATAACTTTCGTCTGGAGTCGCCGCACAAGACATGTCGCAGCAAGCGTTTGCTCTAACATGCGCATATTCAGCTGTTGTATTTATGCTGCAATTTCTTGGCTTGCGCTTGTAGGATTTGAAAGAACACGCGCTCATTGTGATTCAGTCCAACAAGCAGCACCCTAATCTTAGAACCTTACCTAAAACAATTGCTTTTGATTCGGGGTCGATGCCTAAAATCACTGCGATCGTAAAGAGAAGGAACAATAGATAGTTACTTTGACCAAACGGCATTCTTGAATATATTGCAGCCAGCTTCCGCCTTCGGCCTCAGCTGGCTGCAATATATTCAAGAATGCCGTTGACCTCAGTAATTATCTATTAAATATTTGCCGTTTGTAACAGTGTTTCTATGTTTTTTTTTGCGTGAGGTAAGATATACAGTTCTTAAAGTCGTTTGACTTAAGATCTAATGTGCCAAGCACATCGTGGGTTCGATTCTAACTCCTAGCAAATAATGGGTAAACCATTAGTTGAGCACCACAATAATACGCCTACTTTGCAGACGAGTTTAAAACCATGAATATAACGTGTGAGTATAACTCATGCGAGGATCGACGTATAACTTTTTAGCTCCCTCGTGTATAATATGACTGCTTCTCTCCTACGAGACTTTATAGATTTTGACACATTCTTTCCATCAAACACATCCTGACCACATCAACACCTTTTGCCCCTTGTTTTAATAGGGGAACAGCAAATCTAGCAAGACAAAAAATTCCGCCGACATCATATCCCCTTTGAAAACGTGCATCACGATACCCAACTATATTTCCACTACGTTGTTGTCACAAGTCAATAGTTTAACGTTTGGCATGAGCACACCTCTAGACATGTTTTTGTCTACAGTGTAATGGCACGATTGACTTACCGAACTCAAATGAGACGAAAATGCTTTACTCGCGTATTTTATTCAGGCGCATAAAATTTTCTTCCATTTGTATAAACATCCATTATTTCTTCACAATGACAATGTGAACAACATGCAATCACATGTGAAGTCACCTTTGTACAGTCTAAAATTACAAGTCACAAAGTGACACCCTGTACTGCTTCGGTAAAAATCTGTCCATGCTAAATCGTGCATGTACCCAAATGGGAAATGTATAAGTAATTTTTACAATTGTTACAACTTGTTTCAATATCTTCGGACTGTGTCTCTTCAGATTGTGACTGTTCAGACTGTGACTCCGTCCATATGGCTCGTGCTCCATGCGCGCTAGCATTGTAAGGACCCGTCCATTTATGATTAGATTTTTATCAATTCCCAGTGCTGCAATTAATGCCTTAACAAATATTTTCAATCTCTAAGGTTCTGGTATATCTGGATTATAAGGCATCACACAATATTTCAAAATGTCGGCAATATCAATTCCACGTATATCCTGGCCTTCGTAGATGAATATCCATATAATTAAGAATGTCTTGAAGTCGCCACTGTTCAGGCGATGGTCTTTTGTTGCTACCCATGATTGGAATCAGGAGACGAATTTAATGCTGGTACTTTTAAACTAATTCTGCCAGTCCTTCTAAGAGTTGAGCAAGTATCAGTCCTAGAAAGCCGCTCCCTCGCTGAGGCAGTATTAAGAAAAGCTTGCTAGTTCTTGAAGTGGATGGGATTGACATAAAAGCTTGAGAAACGGCGTATGCTTCATGATGTTACCCGTTTAACAGTTATAATCGAAATAAGTGTCATTGGATAAACTATATTCTAATATACAATATTATTCTTTCCAAATACAAATGTAAACCATTTGTTATTGGTAAACAGCCATAGTTATCATGCATATGGACGATAGTCATCACAGTTATGTGCTATAGTCATTATAGTCATGGCCAATAGTCATTATAGTTATGGCCTATAGTCATCCTATTCATGGATTATTGTCATTCTAGTCATGGACTATAGTCGTCGTAGTCACGGACTACAGTCATCATATTCATGGACTCTAGCCATCCTAGCCATGGACTATAGTCATAATAGTGATGGACAATAGTCATCATACGCATCAGTGGTCAGAACGCTGCACTGGAATCGCAGGGCCGCAGGTTCAATTCCTGTCGGAGGACTTAGAGTTGCATTTTTCGCAACCGTTCCCGTTCAGGTCTAAAATATTGTATATAATATTTCACTCGAAATACCCATCCACCTAAACCTTCTACATCAATTTCAATCGAGTGAGATGCAGAAAAACACAAAACATCATACGCATGGACTGTATTAATCGCCATGGATATAAGTGTGACCCATCACAATTTGTTAAATCATTCTACATTGACTCTTGAGAAGTAAGGATGTCCTTTCAGTGCGATTTTTGTGGTAAAACGCTGGCAAATGCAAGTAATCGCCTTCGCTTTAAGAAGACTGTCCACGCATATCAAAATCGTAATCTTAGACAACAAAACCTTAATGGTCAATTGAGCTACAATCATGAAACACCCCTTTACTTGTATCGTGGCGGGCTGTACACAAAATGGTAAAACTGTATGGGTGAAAACTCTCTTGGAAAATTCACAAAAAACTATCAGTCTACCTCCCCAACATATCATCTGGTGCTACGGACAGTTTTTTGCATCCTGTATGCCCATCCATATCAATAATTCCTACTACTCTGCGTAGACACTCCATTAATGTGCCGAACTTGCTTATTGTGCAGACAGTTAGAAAATAATGAAGTCAGCAACTATTCTTTTTGTTCCTGAAATTGTTGCGTATAATAATTATTTTTACATAGCTCATTTAGCAAAATCGCTTCAGAAAACGTCAGAAATATCACTACTGAAGTTCCTCAAAATTGAATATGTAGTGAGCGAAGGATACAACCATACCTTCCTCTTCTTTCGTACCTCAGAAAGGTGATTACAATAATCAATGGCAAAGGTCTATATTTCAAACTTTATATACACTTCAACTCTTAATCGTTAGGCCCCAATGATCTTAGGTCGATTTCGACCTAAGATTTTGCAAATTCATATCTTCGGTTCAGTGCATGGTATGTAGATGATAATACCACCGTTCGATTCAGCGTTTTACGATCTCTTTAGAGAAGTAAATTGTTTTTGGTTTACAACGCTATGAGGCCGATGTTATACGTTTGTAAGATATTTAACAATTACATGAGGCTAAACATAATTAACAAGATCATCGAGAACGAAGATTGTGTTTTCTTTTAATCTCCATTTAAATTGCGGAATATAGCCGTCCATTTTGATATCGTACACCTAATAGCTATTGCAAACATAAAATATCCTCAAAACGTTCTTCAAGCACGCGCGTGGTAAAACTTCGTTGTAATGTTGGATCGCGTTTCTCAGAGGTAATTTCAATGGAGAAATTAGGAAACATTTTCAATCTCTTTGACTAACGCATAATAGAAGCACCCTCTTCATTTATAGATAACTCAGTGGATAATATGTGGTAATATCTGTAGCAATTAGGTCATGCCAACGGATACTGCGAATTATATGTAGGCCAACAGCCAATCAGATACGCTATTCATGAGGACTACACTACTTCTTATTTATGAGATGTTTTACTCAGAATATTTTCTTCTATTTTATTTTTAATCTGTTTATTTCAGATACTTAACGGCTAATAATATTGAAGAAATTGAGCCTGGAGCTTTTAATGATTTGGGAACCTTGACAAAATTGTAAGTACGCAGAAATAATATGTATAATATAAGTATTCATATCATAGAGAAAAAATACTCCGGGAATAGATGCGACATGCAAACGCAAGATATGTTCAATTCGATCCATATCTCATCAGGAGTTTAAAAGTTGTTACACCAGGAGTACGAGTTTTCAATACAAAATATTTGTACGCAATACAACAGTGATAATCTTTATCCTATTATCTTTCCTTTAGGGATCTGTCAAACCATAAACTTCAAAATATTTCTGGCAATTCATTTCAAGGTCTCGTTGCCTTACGTTACCTGTAAGTACCTCGTTTTCTTTATAGTTTGATAATACTTCCTCCTGTAATTTTCCATCATCCGAGTATAAACTTTCGTTGTGCGAGAGAAACAGAAGTAGTAATATGCGCAGTTTTTAACCCCCTTTTCTTTTTTGGGGGGTGGTGCAAGGGGGAGCATCATTAAATATTGAAACATCATTAGCATATGAGGGTGAGCATTATCTTAACATAATATGGGGTTGAGTACATAATTAACTATACAACTGTCGGATTTTGCTGTGTTCAGCGTATCTTGTGTCCAGAAATACGGCTTTATTGTCCTAAATATTTCGTATATAAGCTCCTTATTAGTAATAAATACATTCTCGTATCTAGTGAAGTGTTATACAACGTAATAACAAACAGCTTTCTTAGACAACCAATATATTGCGACTCTTGATCTAGTAAATTATTATTACCAAAATAACGACGCTTAACCTAATAGGTTTACAAAGATAACGAGCAAGCATATTTCGGATATACTTGTTAACTAATCCAATTTCTATGAGTATTATCATTTGACTATTTAACAATTAGTCGCAAAGGGCGAGGTGATTACAAGCCTATAGTCACTGAGCCGAAGGCGAAGTGACTATAGGCTTGTAATCACCGAGCATGAGGCGATTAATTGCTTTAGTAGAAATTTCAAAGAGAAAAACAAACACAGAAAGTTATGAGGTCAGTTGAAAAGGCTATAGGACAAAATTCAGCGCTTTTCTCAGCGGCCGGTTATTAGAAACATGCCGGCAAAAGACGAGTGTAAAAAATATATCGAAGCGAAACAAAAACAAACAATTTCGTGAGAAAAATACTTTGGAAGGGCTCAAATACAAAGTAGAATGGTTTTAAAAATATATCACAGCTAGGTTTTTGCTGAATATAACGATATAAATGAGGATAAAACGAATAATTTTCAAAATAAACGCTTGAGTGGTTGAGCCGTACGGAAAAAGTTTTATACATTTCAACAGCGAGAAAACGCTGCCTTTCATGGAAGAAAAATAGTGTATTTGTTATCGCTTACCTTTTAAAATGTCAAAAATATATAATCCTTTAATTTAGCGGCAGTTTTTTTCATTTAAAACTTTGAATCAGGCTCAAAAAACGATTTTTGTTTTAAATTCGGCAGCTTGCAATGAAGCCATTTTTTAAAAAAGTGATAGTCACTGACCAGTGACTATCACTTTTTAGAGGCTCAATTTGGACCAATCAGAATGCAGGAAAAGCAATAGACACCTCACAATTTCTACTAAATGACTATATGACTATATGACTATATGACTATATGACTATATGGCTATATGACTATATGGCTATATGACTATATGACTATATGACTATATGACTATATGACTATATGATTATATGACTATATGACTATATGACTATATGACTATATGACTATATGACTATATGACTATATGACTATATGACTATATGACTATATGACTATATGACTATATGACTATATGACTATATGACTATATGACTATATGACTATATGACTTTAGTAGAAATTTCCAGGTGACTATCGATTTTCCTGCATGCTGATTGGTCCAAATTGAGCCTCTAAAAAGTGATAGTCACTGGTCAGTGACTATCACTTTTTTTTTCAAAATGGCTTCTTCGCAAGCTGCCGAATTTAAAACAAAAATCGTTTTTTTGAGCCTTATTCAAAGTTTTAAATGAAAAAAACTGCCGCTAAATTAAAGGAGGATATATTTTTGACATTTTTAAAGGTAAGCGATAACAAATACACTATTTTTCTTCCATGAAAGGCAACGTTTTCTCGCTGTTGAAATGAACATGTATAAAACTTTTTCCGTACGGCTCAACCACTCATGCAAGTGTTTATTTTGAAAATTATTCGTTTTATCCTCATTTATATCGTTATATTCAGCAAAAACCTAGCTGTGATATATTTTTAAAACCATTCTACTTTGTATTTGAGCCTTTCCAAAGTATTTTTCTCATGAAATTGTTTGTTTTTGCTTCGATATGTTTTTGACACTCGTCTTTGCCGGCATGTTTTTAATAACCGGCCTCTGAGAAAAGCGCTGAATTTTGTCCTATAGCCTTTTCAACTGACCTCATAACTTTCTGTGTTTGTTTTTCTCTTTGAAATTTCTACTAAAACAATTAGTCGCCTCAGGCTCGGTGATTACAAGCCTATAGTCACTTCGCCTTCGGCTCAGTGACTATAGGCTTGTAATCACCTCGCCTTCGGCGACTAATTGTTAAATATGACTATATGACTATATGACTATATGACTATATGACTATATGACTATATGACTATATGACTATATGACTATATGACTATATGACTATATGACTATATGACTATATGACTATATGACTATATGACTATATGACTATATGACTATATGACTATATGACTATATGACTATATGACTATATGACTATATGACTATATGACTATATGACTATATGACTATATGACTATATGACTATATGACTATATGACTATATGACTATATGACTATATGACTATATTACTATATGATTATATGACTATATGACTATATGACTATATGACTATATGACTATATGACTATATGACTATATGACTATATGTCTATATGACTATATGACTATATGACTATATGACTATATGACTATATGACTATATGACTATATGACTATATGACTATATGACTATATGACTATATGACTATATGACTATATGACTATATGACTATATGACTATATGACTATATGACTATATGACTATATGACTATATGACTATATGACTATATGACTATATGACTATATGACTATATGACTATATGACTATATGACTATATGACTATATGACTATTTGACTATATGACTATATGACTATATGACTATATGACTATATGACTATATGACTATATGACTACATGACTATATGACTATATGACTATATGACTATATGACTATATGACTATATGACTATATGACTATATGACTATAAGTAATATATACAAACCGCGCGAGAGGTCTTTATCTGATTTAAAACATCGAGGCGGAGCCGAGTGTTTTAGATCTGATAAAGGCCGAACTGCAAGGTTTGTATATGACTTCTAAAATGGCTCGTTTTGTATACGCTCACTGGCGTTGAATTTTGAAGATTGATGTTATCTACGCTGTAAAAATTGAAGGAGAAAATTTGAGCTAGTCTATATCAAACCGCTACGGGTCATGAGTTTCTTTTGTATTTTGCTTATGAATAATTAATGAATTTTGGAAGAATATATATATGACTATATGACTATATGATCATATCACAATATGACTTAGACTATATGACTATGACTATGACTATAATCCATGTCTATAGTCCATGATTACGACTATGACCATAGCCTATGTCAAGCAAGCTCTAAGATTGAATCTCAAGATTAAATAATTAAATCCTAAGATTGAATCATTGAATCCTAAGATTGAATAATTGAATCCTAAGAGTGAATTATTGAATCCTAAGATTGAATAATTGAATCCTAAGAATGAATAATTTAATCCTAAGATTGCATCATTGGTCCCTACGAGTGAATAATTGAATCCTGAAATTAAATCATTGAATCCAATAGAGTGAATCATTTAATCCTAAGATTGAGTCAGTGAATATTTGAACGTAAGCAATCGATAAATAGTGAGATACATTGCGAATCTATTCTGTTGACGTTTGATGATAGTAGGTGAACATGTCATATCCTTGTGGGATTTGTCGAAAGTCATTCGCAACATCAAGTAATCGTGCGCGTCACAAATAATCCTTTAATGATGGGCGTATGGATGCAGGAATACCATCGTTGACAAATATACTACAGTTCTGCAACACCCCTCTATGCGTATTGTAGCGGGATGTACACAATGTGGCAAGACTGTATGGGTTTAGACTCTGCATGAGAATTCTCAGAAAACTAAAAGTCCGCCTCCTCAGCGTATCAATTAGTGCTATGGTCAATGACAGCCATCCTATTTTGATATGATGAGAACAATGCCTGGAATAGAATTCAATGAAGGAATACCTGAAGATGTCGACAAAGCAGATTACCTAGATGTGTCTCAACGGAATTTGATCGTACTGGACGATCTTATGGCGCAATCTGGCGAAGACAAGCGTAGAGCTGACCTTTTTATAAAAAGCAGTCATCACAGAAATGTGTCCATCATCTACATTGTCCAAAATATATATATATCAGGACAAAGAAATGAGAGATATTAATTCAACGCTCATTATCTCGTGCTTTTTAAGTCACCAAAAATAAGCAACAAATCTTTATGCTTGCAAGACATATTCATCCCGGCAGAATGCGAGAGTTTATGAGTAGTTAAGGAGAAGCCACGAGTCGTCCTCATGGGAATTTTATGTGGGATTTAAAACCTACAACAGATGATCAACAACGACTCAAAACAAATATATTGCCAGGCAAGGTTAAGGCTTTATGCGAATATATATGGAAACAGTCCTATCACCAACCACCCCTAGCATATGCAATGTATAACACCGAGCAGCTTATACAAGAGATCATTGAAGAACCACAGCTTACCGCGGTTGAGAAAAGAAAGCTTTATTCTGACCAACTTAATCGGTTTCTTACTTTTAAAAACAAGATGGATTTTCCGGTATACCGTCCTGGAATTGTTGAAACCCCAGACATTGTTGAAGATGCTTGTCCTGAACCTATGGACATAACAATACCGCTGCCTGCCACTCCTAAACCTGGTTTTCTCGCACCATCACCAACAGAAGAAGAACGGCCCAAACTCAAACACAACCATTTCCACAATTGAGTAGACTCCTCAGATTGGAGACCTATAGATTTAGCAATGATGACGCCAGAGTAACGAGAAAGTTACGAACAAAGACTACTTCACGAGAGACCAAAATATATTCCTATCGAAGCTGAGGATATTGCAAGATTATCACCTGAAGACAGACAAGAATATGAGAATTCTTTAAAGATAAAAAGAAGCTTAAACGATACGCTCTTAGGAGGAGATTTAATCAATAAATGTGTTTAATATTAAAAATTAATTCTGTGTGTGCTGACTAACAATGCACATGGTATAATATTTCACAGTCCTATAATTACATATTTTGTCCTTATTCATATCCGACAGTTAATTTATCGGTAATTACCTGACAACGCACAGCTAGCGGTTTATATGCACAGTTTGTATATGCTTGTAAAATTTGTTGAAATCTCGCCTGTATACACTTTACTATGCATATGAACGCTTGCAACTTTGTAACTTATTAGATCGATATATTGGCCGTCTCAGAAAATAAACACTCCACTAGATACGAGAGTATATTAAATTCAAAATTGTACGACAACAAAGCCCACAAATATGTTGAACTTAGCAATAATTCGCCGTGCCTTGTGACGTCATATTAATGAGGGTTGACAGGTCTCAAAGGAGTGGGACAGAGTTGCATAATTAATGAGATATCAAGGGGGTGATCCTACCCTTGCTCCATTCCATCTGACCACTGCCCCCCTTCCCCCCTCATAATTATTAATGAATATTTATATTTATGTTTAATTTAATTACGTAATGCGTCCCCCTCATGCTAATGATGTTAGAATATTTAATGAAGCTCCTCCTTACTCCCCCCTAAAAAGGGGGGTTAAAAACAACATATGTTACTACTAACAGTGTAAACGGAGAAAACCTATAGCTTTGGCTATATTTTACGTGATTCTTTAGATGCTGCAGCGAGAATGTAACTCATGCATGCAGGAAGTCAGACGTGCGAGGAACTTGAGATCGTGCTAGGGGGGGGAGGGGTGGTTGATACCTGCATGACTGCATCAACTCAAAACGAGAAGGTAAAATCAAGGAAATGTTTGATATTTCTTGTAATATTCTGGAAAATCCCCACTCATTGGACTACTCGAATCGAACTACTATCTAACTCCCTCAAATTGTTGCGTATAATCATTTTAGGCATAATTCACCTGCAAAATCGCTTCCAAAGATGTCATAAAGACGTTTTAGTCTGAATATTTTCTTCTCTTTCATTTTCATCCCTTTGTTGTAGAGGCTTAGCGAATAATAATATTAAAAAGATTGGGCGAGGAGCCTTTAATGATTTGGGGAATTTGATCAAAGTGTAAGTATGGATATTATGTGTCTAATAATGCATAAAATAACAGTTTCAACAAATATTCAATAGATTTAAAAAAATATATTCTTCGCGAAGAGAAATTACATGGAACCTCCAGGTATGTTAAATTGAATTCATACATATCTTCAGTTTGTTACTGTTCCGAATGGGGTTTTCTTATATAGTATACTCGCCCATAATACAATGTCAAACCGCAAACTGTCCTTACGTCACTTGTAAATACCTCGTTTTCTATATAGTTTGATAATATTTCTTAAAATCTTTTTTCCTAAACAACTCTCTGCTCCTTGTAGGAGAAAGTTGGAGTAGCCGGAGAAAACTGATCGATCGCGTCCACTATATATTTTTACGTAACTATAGAATCCAGATCGATCCAACATTTGACCCAGGATCTCAAACATTCAAGGCGCCTTCTCTAACTACAGTGCATCCTAGGTCGTCGTGAGCGTGGGAATAATCCCTCCATCAACTGTCATTGGGAACGTTTTGACATTTTGACATATATTGCACTACACCATAATCGAAAATTACTGTGTATGGTCATTTTAGTAGTAATTCCTTTGCAGGAATTGAGATCAGTACCAATCAAGCTTCCCAAAATTTAATATTTTAATCGAAGAATACCACCACACCTTCCTATTTACCCACACCAAATCTTATATTTATACAACGCCGGTTAAAAATAGAAAAATCTCTTGAAATCTACTAAGCAAATTATGCATAATAGATTGTTATATATTTGCATAATATTTAAGAACTATTTGACGTGGCTAAGGGTGATTATTAAAACTATCCAGGGCAAAAGTTCTGTTATCTTGTCCTAGATTGTGGAATGCCGGTTCATCAATCTTAGATCTATATTAGTATCTTGTAAACATAAACACTTTTCTGAAAACGTTATTTATTAAACATGCTGGTGTGAAAACTTCATAGGATATTTGAATCGCGGTTTGAAAAAATTAACCAGTTGCATCTCAAAGGCCAAAATCTGCCATATTTTGGCTTCACTTACTTACGTCGAGCCTACTAATGCTACAGATTATCTGAAGACCAACAACCAATCAAACTGCGTATTGCCGAGAAATTCACTCAACTTATCTATTTTTAGTCACTATATTTAATTTCATTACGTTTTAGTCAAAATAATTTATACTCTTTCAATTCTAATCCGTTTCTTTTAGAGACTTAACGAATAATGGTATTGAAGACATTGAGCAAGGAGCCTTGAACGACTTGAAAATTTTGACCGAGTTGTAAGTATGGGTGAAATTATATTTGTAGTACAAAAATGTTCATAGAAGACAAAGAAGCGACATCTGGACCTAAGATATGCTAAATTCAATTCATATCTTTAGTTTACAAGGTGTTAGTATTCTGATAACGGTTTTATTTTGTCCATTATACAACAATGACATTTTTATCTTTTAATCTTTTCTTTTAGGGATCTATCGAACCAAAAACTTCAAAAAATTGCTGAGAAAGTGTTTCAAGGCCTCGTGTCCTTACGTAAGCTGTAAGTACGGCGTTTTTTATATAGTTTGATATTACTTCCTATTCTATTTTCTGAAACAACCCTCTTGGACTCTTACCCGGCATACACTACCTTGTGAACCAGAGTAGCCAAAGAAAAGCTATCGCGTTCATATACTTTTATGGGCTTATAGAAGCGACAGCGAGTATTTAACCTAAGGCCTCAGATGTACAATGCGCTTTCTATGACTACAGTGCGTCAAAGGACAAAGGTGGTCGCGAGCTAAAGTGGGGGTGAATACCTGCACCAAATTCAATGGAGAAATAGGATCAAAAACATGTTTTTACTATTTGGCTTAAAGTCTTGAAGATATACTCTCAGTGTATTATCTGAATCGATAACTACTGTTGGGCTCCTGAAATTTCTTGTTTTCAGTCTTCTTAGACACATTAATCTTGTAAAATAGCTTCAGATAAAAAGCCGAGTCTAAAACTGTAACGAGGAACTGCTAGGGCCATTAGGACCACTAGGGGCTCACGTGACTAACCAAGATGGCGACTATAGCGTTTTAGTTTATTTGTTTATTTTGTATTTTAATCAATAAAAACTCATTTCTAAAAGTATGACATGGTGTCAGGAGAAACCAAAATGAAAGCGAAGTCATTTGGGGACAGTTTTGACGTTATAAACATACAGAAAAGAAGAATTTGTAGAAATATGACTAAATTTTGTATAAGAGTGTATTCATATTTGTTATAACATAACAACATGGCAAGCTTTCATATTCCTCCCCCTGGAAGTTCTGGAGTTAAACGACGGATGTTACGCCGCAAGTTAGCATGAATGGAAATCGGCTTGGAGAAATTACACTCTTGAAAGAAATTTAGATAAAGAAGGAGAAGAAAGACAGGTAGCAACAGTGTTGTCAGTAATAGGAAAGGAGGCAAATGAGGTTTTCCGCATATTTGTTTGGTCTAATGAAGGCGACTGTAAGAAAATTGATGCAGTCCTAAAGCAACTTGAAGATTATTGTATTCGAAGGCAGAATGTTACTAATGAACTTTTCCGTTTATTTACGCGTGAGCAAACAGTAACAGAAACCATGCATACATGACAGAGCATCGATAAATTGCACTGCAGCGTACAGCTGTGATTTAGAATCGCGTAAACTAAGATCAGTTACTTCGTGACCGCCTGATTACCGGTATTCGAGACGTAAAGGTACGTGCAAGGCGTTTTCGAGACAATAACCTTACCCGTGAGAAAGCACTAGATATAGCAAGAGATGCTGAGAGCACAGCCACCTAAATGAAAGAGATAGATTTGGAAGCTGGAGTGCATGCTGTTCGAGAGAAACAATACAAAGATAACTAAAAGGAAGACGAGTAACAACACAAAGATGGCCGCCATTCGACTCAAATAAACGATTGTTAATACAGTGGTCGTAATCACCACAGGTATGCAGGAAATGTGGTGTAAAAAATAATTTTGCTCTTAAGGAGGCTCCCTACAGTAATAGTCGAGAGGATCGCGAGACGAGAGTCAAAAACGCGTGGTAAGTTCGTGGAATTTCCCACGCAAATTCGACGAAGATTGGTCCGGTTTAAAAAAATCATTTTTACTATTCTGAAAGATTTGTAATAAAAAACCCTTTGAATAATCCTTAGTTTAATGTGACAAAGCAGCAAACACTGAGGAGCGATTTTAACTGTGATACAAATATTGCTTGGACAAAAAAATCCTGACAGTAATAAAGCAAATTTTTAAGAAACCTTTTTAATGTTCACTAAAAGTTTCTAAAACATTTATTAACTATTGTATAAAAGTAGTTTAGTAATAATTGCATGTTTTTTATAAGGTAAACAGTAAAAATATCACAGTTCTATGGCAAAATACCGACTTGTTCATCTTGAGCAAAATTGCAAAACAAAGCAAAAATATATCCAGCCGTACGGTAGGCTGTTAAAACTCGTGAATTGAGTAAATGGCAGCAGGGGTTGAAATAATCAGATCTTTTGCAAAGGTCGCCCTTGTGGCGACTGAGCAAAAAATATTTATGTTAAGATATACCTGTGACAGAAGTTTATAGTCAGAAAATTTAAATTTCCCAAAGACTTTCCTAATATCCCGTTTGAAATAACCAATTATAAATGTTCAACAAACGTCAATCCGACTCCAACAACATTGTTTACATTGAGGTTTACATTATAATTATGTCGTATATTCTTTACAATATTTTAATCATTCTGCTTTGCCAATGATTTGCCACATATGAAACGGCTGTTTCTTTTTACTTTTATTATATACAAAGATAATAAATACCTCATTATCTACCTATGAATGAGAAATATTCATGCATTGTTTTTATACTCAGAAAGGTCAACTGTCAAATAGCCCACTGTCATATATCGGCTGTGACAGCTATATTTTTATTCACACTCGTGAAAAACCGGTAATAAATCGAGACAATAATGTTTATCTTAGAAACGTAAAGTAGTGTCTTGTCTTGTCTTGTCTTATCTTGTCTGACAACAATGAACATGATATAATTATTGCGGAAATATCAAATGATACATAGATTTATTGATCAATAAGCCTTCATTGATATAGGGCGACCTGGTATTAAATTTTAGACTTAAATTGATCACTTCACTGTATTTCTTGGCTGTCCATGGCTCTCAAATATATTGAATAAACGTCACTAGTGAATGGAGCAGCTTGAAGATATAAAATCCTTCACGTGTAACTGGTTATGTCTGGTTGTTGCAAGGAAAAATTTACCTTGAAACTTGAAGTTGTGTTTCTTTTTGCGACGATGATAACTTAGTTTTTGCTTTGTGTATACTTTGTAGTTTTCACTCCTAATTAAATTCAATATGCTATTTTTATATATGGGAACGGATGCATGGGAAAAAGTGGAGACATGCATTCTATATCTATTATTTCTATGCGTATAAGCGATGAAATCTATTTCTTTTCATAGCAAACAATTATGAACACCCTTTTTTTAAATCCATCTTGAATATTTTTCTTGAGAAAATCGTACAAAACTGATTTTTCTTTTGTTGACGAAAGCTTCGTAAGAAGAATTCTTGTGAGAAAAAATCCCTCTTTCAATAAAATCGGGCGAATACATTTTCTAAATATGAGAAAAATTCGTCAAAAACCCCATTCTTCATAAAATTTAACAAACTTTTCCATAATTCAAGCTTATGCAATGCATTTTCTTTATTATGCATGCAAAATTTTCCTAATGTACATGAAATTTCCTTATGTCAACCAATTTTGTTTCTACCATTACTTATCCCAAACACATTTATCTAAATACAATATACAAATGCTGCAAGAACTGTGTGAATTTGAAATCGATAAAAGAGATATTGAACTAAATAATAATCAACGTGAAACACTGTAAGATAACAAAGATGCTGCATTGCAACGAAACGGATTAATAGACAAGAGACATGGAGAGGTAATCTAGTTTACCCGTTAAGTAGGCCTACATTTAATTTAACACACTTATCCCTGGACAAGAAAAATCATCAACAAAATAGAGCGCTTTGTAGCTCAATGAGTTACAGTGACCCATTACTGTATACAACGATATTTGATGCGTGACATTGTCTGAAGTAAAACCCCAAAGCAAATTGGCGCACTTTAAAGCTTAATGGCGTTACAGGCTCTCCTTTATGATTTGCTTCATTCATACACCAGATCATATTAATCATCAAGGGGAGACTCATTAATATTGCCATTAATACTGCCATAAGAAAGGGTAGAAAAAGTATGCTGGAGTATTTTGGTATTTCATGGGCGATATGTCAAAATGGATAATTCATCATGATGCAGGCAAACATTGAACAAACACACCTATATTTTCAATATGTAGTAATATATTTGCCAACACACACAAGTAGTTCTTGCTATAGCACTCAGGGGTGGTTGACATGTATAATGCAGACTTTTCCCTCTATACCTTGCATGCATTGCTGCGCCAATTTGCCATTTTCTGTGGTACAGTAATTGGCTGCGAAACAAAAAAAGTGATAACTTTTCAACATAATATATACTTCAGATATGTTCATCAGCATGCAGTAGAAAGCAAGGCCTGCAACATAAGATATAATTCCGACCTATAGCTGACTTCTCGGACTTGCCAGCTTGATGATTTCTTATATGAGCCTGATAATTTTGGGATCCCCATTTATAAGTAGGATATAAGAAGTGGAGTAGGCCAGTTCCAGAGTAAATGTTGAAATTTAGAAAAAACAGTAGTTAGGAATGGATGTCAATAATAGTAAACCTGCCCGCTGAACATTTCCTTCACAGAAGATGACTTCATGGAAACGAAATGTTTTGGCCTAATTATGTACAGTAATTAACAGTAGTCAATGTGAAACACTTTTCCCTTGACAAGAAACTTTTCAAAAAGGTTAGTTTTGATTTGTCTCAATAAGTGATTGTGATACGGTACTTTCCTCGTCAGCCTTATTAATCCGTCAAGCTTATGGGTAGCCTTCATTTTCCCTGTCTAATGACGGACAATTTTCTCTAAGCTTCAAGGGAAAGTGTTGGCAATTAATATTTCCAAACGAATAATTACACGAGAACATTCATGGACCACAATATACTGCTGTGTCGTATATCGACTGTCAAAGAAGATTCTGTTCTTTAGATATCATTTAGCAATAAGCTGAATTATTTGAGTGTGAACGAGAGCAGGTTTTAATCAATCAAAATGTGTAATACAGTTTGTTAATTCTACTTTAGTTTTCTATATTAACTTCATCGTCTTACCTTACGTTAGTACAATTTATTACTGCTTTCTTGTGCACACAACTTAAAGCAGCAGAAACACCACCAGGATTTTACACTGCATTGGTATATATTCAATATAAATTCCTAGAGACCAATTTTGGTATACTTTTATACCTGAGTAAACTGGCACCCAATTGGCCGCTACGCAGTTGTATTTAATATACATCAATGCAGTGTAATAGTGTAGCACCGAGCTGGTGTCTACAATGCTGCAATCTGATTTACGCCAAAAGAGTGTAGGAGGACCATTAGATCTGTTAATTTACGCTCATAGTGCATATTTGCACCGAGTTGGTGTCCATCCTGCTGCAATCTGATTTACGCCAAAGTGGTGTAGAAAGACCTTCAGAGGTGTTAGTTTGTGCTCATATAGTGTAGATTACACTTACTTGGCTTTTACATCTATGTAACACTGAAAAGGACAAATGTACCAAATTCAGTGTAAGTAAACACCATATCGGTGTCCATATTGCTGTGTCCATATATTGCTACACCGATTTTCGTGTTGTGGGAACAGTTTACATATAGCGTTAGAAAGAGTAAAAAGCAACAATGTATGGTACAACATATGGGTTAGCAAAATAGACAAGAAACAGGGGCAGATACTCTGGTTAACCTATTAAGACCATTAACATACGGCAGTTTCATCTGTAAAGTAAGGCGCTTTGTGGCTCAGTGAGTTACAGTGAGTTACAGTGAGTTACAGTGAGTTTCAGTGACCCGTTATTGCATAAGACCCTTCTTTGATTGGTAAATAATTTAATAGCTTTACGGGCCCTTCTTGATAAGTTTCTTCCGTCTTGCAAGGTAATATGGGACTGGGGGGGCCACATGGGGCTTTGGGTTCGACGTGGGGCTTGCTTTCGTTTATATGAGAAATAACGTCCTGTTTTGTACCGATTTTATATATACCACCTAATGCTTTACAAAACTATATTTCATATACAATTATATTAAATTGATAATTATTATAAGGCGGTTAGTTACGTTGCATGGAGAAGCATTAAATACTGTAACATGCTGTACTATATATACATACATTCATAGTTATAGCAAATCACGCACGGTGGAAACTGAGGTAGAAACAGCCGACGCCGTGAACTCCGAACAGTTCAGAAAAGTCATGTGATTCTGAATGTGATTGTGTGCTGACGCATTTAATTAGTCTTCAGAAAGTTTGAAGTACACTATTTCAAACAGTGAATGGAGTATAGCCACGTGTAAATGGCTATGTCTGGTTGTTGATAATCAATTGTTGTTACATCATATAGGTATATTATAGTTTATTAGTAGAGTCCAACCATAGATTTTCGAGGAAAACAAATCCCGGAACCCGAGTAGCCAAATAAGGAATAATGTGTTTCTTTGATTTGAATTTTTGAATGAATTTTGAACTCCAATTAATTTCACCTTGAAATCGTTTTTGTTAAATTTAGAAAACTTTTGTGGAATTCGATACGCGCTTTTGACGGCGAATTTTCTTTGGACTTATGTCCTAGAACTCCTTTCGAACAACTTTGAAAATGTTAACAGTTAGTGAGAACTCAATCACAAAACTATAATTCTATAACTTCAAAAATTATATTAATTCATCATCTTAACACCTTTGCAATTTTTTAAATTGATCAAAATTTAACTAGTATTTTACACTAACTTGCAAAATTCTGCGTTTTGATAATTGGCTATGATATATTTATTACTTAAATGAGACCTTATAAAACGCATTGATAGAATCTTTAATTTAGTGAGGATTGTGTTACAATTCCTGCACATACTAAAATGCTGGAAAAATAATTATTTGATTTATTATCGCATGAGAACCAACACAGTACGTTCTCAAAATACTTTCTATAATAAATGTAAAAGAGCTTTGAAAATACATGGCAATCTAGCAATAGGTATATGTTTTCTTCAGACACTAATTCCTATAACAGGAATGACTTTGACGTTATGACCAAATACCTGTTATGTCATAAGCTTATCGGTTACAATCAGTTTAGTTTTATGAACATTTTGAACCGTTTTTCGTCACGTCTAAAGTTGAATAAATTATTTTACATTAATCCGAAGATGATGGAAATGAATGCATAATATAACATACCTACATCATTTATATATTAGAGATTGCATGATATTTCTATATTTAACTGCTAACCTTTAAAGCATTTTTCCCTTTTGTAGTACTGTACAAAAAATATGAATATATTCAACAATTTATTGTGCTGCCCGATTACCAATTCTAGCGAACCAACGTGCAATCACCGCAACGACAGCTAGTTAACAATTATTGAAGTTGAGCATAATATGAAGAATAATCAACGCTTCAGCTTTCAGCTTCTGCAGATAACACAAACACAGGCTTTGAAAATTCTTCATACCATGCTAAAAACGAGATCAATAATTGTTCATTACATATTTAAAAGGTATAAAAGACAATAGTCATGCGCACATGTTCTTTTTGCCATTTGCGGCCGGGAAATATGTGCTTCTTTTTTTCAAATATGAGTAAAAATAGTTCAGAGCTTATCGTCGTTTTACTTTGTTTTCTATTCATTCTTTATTTTTCAAATTATCTGCTCTTAAATCTGCGAACTACCGAATTCGACACCATAAGTCTAGCATGTTTTAATCTTGCGCACGCACAGACAGTAATAGTTTAAGCGCGCAAACGGAGATGAGGTGTATATGGACGCGTCAGCAATTATATGCATACGCTATTATAATGACTGATCATGCAGTGGCGTCATCAAAGACCAAAACCCTCGCATCTGTTTTCCTTCGCTTTTTTTAACTGATAAAAGTAAGAATGCCCCCTACAGCTAAGTATGAGGCAATATGTGAAGCAATTACGTCATGCTTACTGAGGCCACAACCAATCTGCAACCAAATAAATTGAAATAATAAACAGCCAATCAAACAAAGTAGTCCAGATGCACTTCAATTGTAAATTATTTCACTTTTAGCCTTTTTTCATTTCATTTTTATTCCGTTATCTAGATATTTAACGTAAAATAATATTGAAAATATTCGGCCAGGATCTTTTGGTGGATAGGAAATATTTGACTAAGTTGTTCAATTCATTTCATATGTTGAGTTTGAAAGACGTCTCAATTCTGACCACGTTTTTCTTGTATAAAACATTTCCAATAATAGCAATAATATTTTTATCTCGTAACCTTTTCGTTTTGGGATCTGTCAAACCATAGATTTCAAAATATTCCTGAAAATTCACTTCCTTTTATACTTCCTACCTCGTTTTCTTTATAGTTTGATATCACTTCCGAATATGTTACTTTTTAAACAAATATATTATAGATTCGTATACCCAGTATAGACAATCCTTATTTTGAAAAACCGGAGTCACTGGAGAAAACCTATCGCATTGACTAATAATATTTTTTGCGCTACTGCATTTGAAAGATCTGCAGATAATAATTGTAATGACTCTAGAGATTACGTCATGCCTGCAGATAAGCCATGCCCACGAGTAGTAGGGTAACACCGATTCTGACGCATTTTTAAAATGTATACAAATATTTCAAGACCTCCCACAACCTCAACTAAATCCCAAGGCTCGCTAGCGCTCGCGACTTGGGAGCCAACGTGTTACACGAATTTACAACAAATCTTACTGTCACGAACACGAACCTTTAGAGCAAGACTCGCTTGGGGACACGAACACAAACCTTTACTAACACGCACACTTGCACGCAAAGACACACACACATTCACATACGATCAGTTTAAAGGATTGTATAAAAATTATACTAATAAAGAGGAAACATGTCATTTAAAGAATTAAGTGAAGTTAAATTTGAACACAATGAAGCATTCACATGGGGGGTGAAGGAAGACAAGTTTAGCGGTTATGTCATTCCAACGATTATACCTAAAAATGTTGAAGACAAAATTAAAAGTCTAGCATATGAACATGGTACAAAAACACAACTGTATGTCAACCTGTTGTACTTAAAAACAAAAATGTTATCAGCTAAGCAAGAAAGTGAGCTGTTAAATAAAAAACAAATGAATATCACAATACATTTTAAAATTACAGGTGTATACACAAAAAGCGTTGAGGAAGGTCTTAGTAAATACCTTGTCTTCAAAGTAACTAAGCTAAAAAAAATAGGTAAGCCAGAGGTTAACGATGAGTGTCCTGAAGACTAAGCTAACATAACATAGCATTACAATTTCAAAGATCATTTAAGACCTTTGAAATTAATTGACTTACTTGCTAACACGTTCGTTTGAGGCTTACTTTATAAATTTATTTTATAATTTTCAAAGATCATATGACCTTTGAAAATATTTTGCTTATTCAGGTTTACTTTAAGTTTTTTTTCATCTCTTGTAATGAATATGTTATTTCATCTATTGTTATCTCCTTTCCTAGGTAGTAAGATATTAGACCTGGGTTAACTCCCATCTTTTTTGCCGCTTGGAAGATGGTTGGGAATCTGTATTGCTTTCCTGTTTTTGTGTTTGTGAGGACATACTTATTAAATTTTGTGATCTTAACCTTTAGTCTTTTACAAAGATCCTCCGCACTCATTCTTGTGTAGTATTTAACCTTTTGTTTTTTTGCTAAGGCTTTTAACTCTGCAACGCTTGTGATTATAGGTTTTACATCGTTTTCCACTTCACTGTCTTCATCACTACTACTGCTGTACTCGCTATCCTCCTCACTATCAATGGTGAGCATGGTGTTTCTACCTTTACAAATTTTATCCATAAAGAGGTATCCACAACCAAAGCACCACACACAGTTATTCATCTCTAATCTTTTATGATCATCATGATTACATTTGTTTTCATCTGATGTTGCACATCTATGATTCCAATCCCTTACTCGTTTAATAATCTTATCTGTGACGAGTGAGCGGTCACAACTTACACACCGTGCACAAGCCTCACAACATGTTTTGTTTTCACTTTTCTTTGTTTTTTTTATTGCTTACTTTTCTTTCATTTTTAAAGTGGTGTTGACTAAACTTGTTTTCGTATGTGACTTCATCATCGTCCTCAATCCCACAACTTGTACAGAACATTAATCGATTATCACCCCTACACTTATTAAGGTGATTGCAGTCATCTTCATACGAGTCATTGTACTTGCTGTCGCTGTTATCGCTGTCATAACTTAATTTGCTTTCTTTGAAATTACAAACGTTCATTGTCTCTTTATTAGTATACTAGTATACAACCCTTTAAACTATTAATTTCTTAGAAACATTGTAGGGTGTCTAAGAAATCTTACTTTGTTTACTACCTACGATGCTCTGGAAGTAGGTGACGATGGTTGTTTGGTATTTTTGAAAGTCTAACACCACACTTTTGTATGATGTCTTTTCTAACTTGTTCACACTCAGGATGTTTATTTTCACTAACTTTATAAAACTCACCCTCTTCTCTTAACTTAAAATTATATCTGATACAGTCGAAGATGAGGTCCTTAATTACAGGTTCATGTGGATAGAACCTTTTATATATGCTTGCAGCACGTTTATATAGCTTTTCTTTTTGAGTTCTTATATTTGTAACTTTAAAGTACTTGTCATCACAGAAACACATTCTTTATTAGTAACTAGTATACAATCCTTTAAAAACATTTCAAAGACTATAAAGCCTTTGAAATTGTAAGTGGTTATTAATTATCAAGCATATTATTCTGATCCGTATTAACAATTGCTGAGTACATCATAGAGTGTTCTTTTGTTTTAAAAGACCACCTTCTAGTTAATTTAGGTTTTTCAAAGCGTACTAATGATTTAATGTTAATATTGTTTAGTGGTATTATTGGTTCACTGTTGTTTAAATGATTTTTATAAGAACTACATAATGTGTGATTTAAATTTTCAAATTGTTTACCATCAGACTTAATAGAAAAATTGTGACCATATCCAATTCCACACCTTAAAAACATGTCTCCAAAAGAACTTATTGATCTTAAAGCATTAGCTTTTGGGAGATACATGAAGAGTCCTCCTTGACGGCATAAACCTTTTGGTACCTTAATAATAAGATCCATTCCAGGTTTTTGTAAATCCTGTTCTAGAGGTGTATACCATATCATGTTAGCTTTTGTAGATGGTAAGTTTGATCTTTGACTTAGTTCATAAACATGCTCAGAAATGTGTTCATGCATCATTTTAACTGTTTTCAACATCATTAAATAATGATGAAAAACATCATACATGGCGTGAACAAGAAAATTTCGTTGTGGGTGTTTTTGCATGACTTCAACAAATGCATACATCTTATTAAGATACTTTTGTGGGATAAAAACCTTACCACAGACATTCATTTTAAAGTCTTGTTTGCTCGGCATTTGATCTTGACACATTAAACTTTGAAGTTTAATAACTAGTTTTTTACTTTTAACATCCATCTCCTTTATTAGTATGTTTTTTGTATACGATCCTTTAAAATATCAATTTGTATACACCCCAACCACCAAGCAGTCCAGCTAGTCCAATAACGATGTCTTGATACTCTTTCATTTCATCAGATGGAGTGTAGTAGTCTGAGATATGAGGCTCTCTTGTAAATGTTTTGTCCTCGTAGGTAATCTTTTGTAAGTTGTCTAATGCTTTGTTTGTTGCTATGATGTCTGCATTAGCATCAGATAATTGTTGACGTAGTAAAGCTATTTTGTTTTTCTTCTCTACTTGGTTTTCGAACCATTTGTTTTTCGCCGCCGTTGCTTTTTCCATAGCTAGGTTATGTCTTTTCATTTCCTTCTCATATTTATTTTTATCGAGCGACTTAAATAGAAACCCGGCACCTGCGAATGCTAACGCATTAAATGATCCTGATGCTAAAACACTTACCATTTATTTATTCATTCTTTTTTTGTTTGTAGCGTTTATGTCTGCATTTGCATCAGATAACTGTTGACGTAGTAAATCCATTTTGTTCTTATACCATTTTTCTTTAACCCTTGATAGGTTTTCCATTGCCAGGTTGTGTCTTCTTATTTCTTTTTCATATTCTCCCTCAGCAATATCCTTATATTTCATCTTGAACAGCAGATAACTGGCACCTGCTAATGCTATTGCTAATGATACACTTGTCATTTATTTGTGTTTGTTTACTTCGTTCACTTTGGTTCACTTCGTTTACTCCTTAAATGGGTTGTCTGGAAGATACTTTTTGTTTTGAAGTACTTTTACTCCAACAGTGCTTAGACCAAAAACTACGGAAAGTTTAGCAGCACCAACTAATGTTGCCGGGAGACCAAGTGAGTCCTTTGCAAACTTTTTACCAAAGTACGAAATCCCCATTGCACCTGCTGTAATAACAGCTGCGGTGTACAATTCATTTAATACATCCTTTTGTGCAGTTGCCATTTATTATACATAAAAAAATTCCTTAGACAACAAAGTCTAAGGAATCTTATGCTAGCTGCGTTCGCTTTCTTACCAGTCGGCAGGAATGTCGTTAGGATCAGGAATGTCGTGGATACAATACTGCTCACCACACTCACACCTAGACAAACTAAATTCTATTACTTCCTCCTCTCTATGTTTTATATAGTCGTTGTGGTTAGGTGTTACATATTCGCAATGTGGACACTGAAATTTAACCACCCCGTTTATGTGAGGGTGTTTGTTTTTAACATGTGTAGTTATTTCATTTGAACTTCCTATATGATCACAAATGTTACACATATACTTAAATGAAGGTTTAACACCGTTAGTGGTACACTCGTCGACGGTTAAGTTAATTTTCACACACATTTCTTTATTATAATAATTTGTATATAACCCATTAAACTAACTTTTCGATTGAATCCTTTTACTTTTTCGGTAGTCTTTGTACTCGCTGTAAACAAAGTATGTTAATGCTAAGGCTAACATCCACAAATTTGATCCCAACCACTTAAGCCCGTCAGCTACTATCCTTATAATGCTTGCGATAATACTTCCAACCGCACCTATTATAGGACCAAACTTTGTAGCCATATTTTTAACAGCGTTTGCAAACTTTTTAGCAGCGTTTGCTCCCTTGTTTACGATATTTCTTCCGCCTCTAATGATTGATGTTATTATACCTGCAATACCTATTGACACCGCAGACAATCCTACGATATTCTTCCTCGCCCATTTCTTGAATTTTTCAAACCTGGTTAAGTCATTAACGTCAGCCTCCTCATTAACCATGTTTATCACTTCCTCACTTTCTGGTCTTAGGTTAAGTCTTAACCTAATATCATCCATTTTTAATTCAACAACGTCAGCTACCGCATCATATAATTTTGACTTTAAATCGTTACCCTTAGCTTTTTCCTTCTCCGCTTCCTTTCTCCAGTGGTCTCTTTCAACCTTTAAAGCCTCTAGCTTTTCCTCACCCGAGCTACCTCTTACGTTAAGAATACCTCTTAGCTCTCTTAACTCATTTTGTGTAATTTCTGTGTTAGCTGTGATTTCATCAATCCTTTCGTTAATTTCAGACTCTATTCTTTCACTCACGTTGCTCACGATGTCATCCATGACGTCTTGAGTGATGTCAACGTTAATATGTTTCTCCACCATTGCAGCAGGAGTTTTTTGATGCTCTTTGTCGGCCTTCTTGAGCAGCTCTTTAAACTCGTTGACGTACGGTGTTTTAGTTTTATCTGTGGAGTACTCCATCTTACCATTCCTTAAGAGCAGTATTTTTTTGCCTTTGTATTTTACCCCATTAATTTTATTAGTTTTTTTCAGAGAAGGTGGTTTTTAACTCGTCGTATAGCGTTGTTGAGCTTGGACCATCACCTTTGTTCACAGTGATACCAAGCCCAGTTTTAAGGAACTGTTTTTTGTCGTGAATGATGTGACGTCTTATAACACCTTCATCACGACGTTGATCTCTTTCTCCAACTTTTTTAAGTCTAGATTCTATATCGTAGTCTTCTTCAGGTCTCACAAACACAGGGTTTGATCCATCAAAAACAAGAACGCTCTTGTCGCCAGGTCTCGCATCTACGAAGCTTGTTTCATCCTCCTCACCAGCTTCTGCTTGTTCTTCTTGTTGTTCGCGACGTCTTTCATTTAACTCTACCGTTACAACACGACCATCTGTAGTCTCAGCTTGCATTATTTATTAATAGCTTTTTCAGACACCCACGAGTTGTGTTTGTTGTCGTACCCCTTCCACTTTACCAGCACTTGTCCCTTTCTTTTTTTTTTAAATTTTTCTATCTTGTACATGTGCGGATCCTCATTCACAGGACTCATCTCCTCTTCGTAAAACTTACCAATGATTGGTTCTGCTTCGCTGTCCACTATCTCATACATGTTTGGATCACCTCTAAAGATCCGCTAACCTTAAATTTTTCCTCCGTGAAGTTTGCCTCGTACCCCTTTTTGAAAATGTTTTTGTACTTACTTATTCTAACGATGTCACCAACTTTAAACTTTGGTAATGGAAACTTTCCTAATCCATAACCGTACAGCGTGATCCATACCTGGTTCTTATTAGACTTATTTACATCAACCGGCTTCATTAGTATACTACTATGTTTGGTATGGTTATAGTTGTATGTAAGTTTGTCCAACACGTTGATCCAGTTGAAAGTATCCTCTTTGTGAAAATACTTCCACATGGGTGTTTTTAACGTACGGTTGAATCTTTCAACTATGGCAGCCTTCCTGTCTGAGTTTGTAGAGAAGTACTTAATGTCGTGCTCTTTTAACAATTTTTTTTACACCAACGTTGTAGAACTCTTTTCCATCGTCAAACTGAGCAGTCTTTGGATACTGTCCAAACCTTTCCTTAAACTTTTCTAGTAGCACATCCACCGCAGCCGTCATATTTTTGGTGTCCTTCCTATAAACCGGTATTGTGAAAGCATAACGGCTTAGGATCTCAACAGCTGTTAAAATCCAGTAGAAGCCCTTGTTTTGGTTCTTGTATTTACCCATATCTACAAGATCCATCTGTACTTGGTTGGCTAAGTCGTTGACGAACGTTCTTTGAAATTTATGTTTTGTTATGATGGGTTTGTGTATTGTGTAGGTGTTTTGAGTTTTTAACCAGTCTTTTACAATCTTACGACTAACATTTACCCCCTCCACTTCGTTCACCTTTTGATACAACCTTTCTATAGACTGAAAACCCGTGCTTGGGTTATAGTAAATGTCTCGCAGTTTTTGTTCAATAATGAACTCCTTATCGTTTATGCTTTGCTTATTGCTTTCGATCACCTTGCTTTGCTCACTTTGTTCGCTATTCATTTATTTTTACAGTTGTCATTCAGCCTCAACACGTCATCAGCTTACAGTTTGAACCTGCCTGCTTCACTTCGGTCTGGGGTCACCACCCGGGGTCACTTGAACGTCACTTGCCCGGTACTGTTCGGAATGCCGTGCTCAGGACTCAATGTCGTGAGTAGTAAGTCCATGTCACTTCTTTCCGCCTCAACCTTCTTTTCAATGTTTGTGCTAACACTAAAAAACAACCTGTTAAAACAACCGTTGTTAATTATAGCTTTGCTATTAATGTTTTTGAAAAATGTTACCGAGGAGTTTAAAATTTGCTCTGATGTTATTGGTAGCGTGGAAAGCGTGATACTTCTTTCACCGCGCGTGTTAAAGTTCATCGACCCGTCCACGATGTCGCAGTCGATGCTGATGTGTGAAAGATCCTGGTTGATGTTTACGACGTTAGGTGAGTTAACCCAAATGACGGTGTCTCCAGTGGTATCATTAATAATTTGCTTCTTTGGAAAGCCAAGTAGCGGTGCGAAGTTGTCAAGGTCTAACAAATGATTTTTTGAGGATATCTTACACGTGTTGTTGTAAGGAATTTTTTCCAACGTTATGTCGTATTCTTTCAGCTTGTCTTTGATCATATCGAACGTCCAATACCCCTCTCCAAACATAATCTTTTGACTGGAAGCACCTACGCTTACGGCTGCTCCGTATAGAATGAAGTCGTTGACGCCGGAGATGACGTTTTTAAACTTCCAAAAGACCGCCGCGTTCTTTAAAGTCATCGTTGACTTGTTGTGTATGTTTTCGATGTTTGCGTCAAGGTAGATCTCTTTATCATTATCCTTTATAAACACTGTTACCTTCTTCATTTATTTTAGTGTAAAATAAATGGCAAGCGAAGCAGATAAAAGAATAATAGCCTTCTACGGAGCCGATAATCTCGTCAAGGTAAAGAGGAATTTGAAAGAAGGACCTGAGGAAGCAAAGAAGAGATTTTTAGTAAAATATCCAAATGCTGTCACGTCTAAGTTTAGTTTTGAAGTGGACCTGAAGGAAAACGGAGACATTGACAAATACACTACATATTACAAAATTAGTGACGACACCTCGTACGATATTACTTCTGACACCTTTTTAAACAATAAGGAGTGGTCAAAGAATTTGTACTGGCAAGAGCCATGGGGTGCTAATGGGGCCGTACAACCATTTATCAAAAATTCATTAAAAGAGAAAGTAAACTCTTTTAAGATTTATGTTACAGATGACTTGTTCTTCGATACAAACAATCTTCCAGACTTTGATATAAAGAACAACGAGAATTCAAATGACTATAAGGAGAATACATACATAGCCGCTCTTTTTGCTGCTTATATAGAAACATACTCCTGCGGAATTAGCACAGAACACTTTACCGGTCCAAAGATTATTACAAGTATCGCAAGGTATCACCTATACTATCACATGAGAAGATTCATCACCCAACCAAACAAGATGACTAAATTTATAACACAACAAATGAAAACCATTATCATGAAACATAAGCCTACTAAAACAATATGGAAGGATGAGTTCGATCAGGGTTCCACCGAAATTAATCTCTGGCATAGTAAAAAGGTTAGAGATAAGATTAGGGTAAAAGATTATAGATACGCGCTCAACAGTAATGGGTATGTTGCTGGGATTAAGTATAAGAAGTATGACAAAACAACCATCGTAGGTCTAGATGATTACAAAAATTTCATAGCCACTAAATCTAACGGGTTAACAAAAACAGGTCAGCTGTTATTTCAACAAAGCGTAGAAAGCTACGTTTATTGCGTATTAGGTGCGCAAGCAAAAACTAGATGGCCTATAGTTGGTAAAGGTGCTATGTCGTTACAGACACAGGAAGTATTTCGAAAGTTAGTTAATGACTCGATCATTCAGGACGATCAAACAGTTACCGTGGCGAACATGAGAAAAGCTATAAAAGATACAAATGTTGTGTTGAACATGGCTATCACACCAGGAATTACACTAATTCCGTCTTACATGATCATACTTGACGAGATGATAGTTGGATATAACAACATTTTAAAAATGGCTGAGAAGGGAATGATGTTTGGTAAGAACGACGGAGTTAACTACGACGCAGATGAACCCGTGGCGAACGCAAGTAGCCCCGTAGCGAAACCAACTGCGCTTCCTATGCGTAAGCCTAGCGTCCAAAGCGGACCAAGCATGTATGGGGAGGAGCTAACTCTTTTCGCTGTCACGTTAATTGGCGGTATATTAATCTCAAGGTTTGTAATTTAAGACACAACAAAATTTAACAGACTTTCAACAAAAACATAACAAAACTTTTTTACTGTAGTTTTGCTATGAACTTGCTAAGAACTGTTGACAACAAAATTTAACAGACTTTCAACAAAAACATAACAAAAGGGTATAATAAATGAGTAACGAGCAAATTACGATGGTGCAAAAAGAAAAGAACCCTGAAAGAGTAAAAGCTGGTAAAAAACTTTCTGACTATAACAAATTAGCAAAGGCAGGTCAAACAACGCAGAAGCTTACACCAATAGAAGAGTATAGCGAAGCCGGCGAAACCAGCGAAACCCAAAGCGGAATTAGTATTATGTCGATCCTAACGGGGGTTGGCATAATTACAGGTGTGGTTTGTCTTTACTTCACCTACAAACAAGACAAAAGAGCCGAGGCACTTGTACCCCCTAAAGACACTAACAACACTCCTCAAGACGTTAAAGAACCAAACACAAAAATGCGTAGCTTTAACAACAACAACAACTAAAACATACTAATAAAGAGAGAATGACTACTTACAAGATGGAACAACTACTTCCAGGTTACGAAAGAATTAAGGACGCCCAAATTATGGGAAAAAGAACGTTTAATAGCGTTACATTTAATCCTACCAAGGCAAGTCCTGGGGATGAGTTTTACATCCCTCTTCCAAGTTTAGGAGCTAACGTGTGTTTAGTTCCAAACTCGCTCTTCTTAGTTGCAAAATTTAAAAGCAATAGTACAAAGTCGTGGTTTTTAAATAACTTAGGTAAACTCTTAGCAAGCAGTCAAGAGATAACAGTAGATGGCACAGTCGTTTACGAGAACATCAACGAAAGCATTTACACCGTTTACAAAGACTTATGGCTTCCAAAAAAGCAAAGAGCAAACATGATTGACGAGGGTGTTATGAACGAGAACTCTCGAAAGCTCGTGTCAAAAGATGACACAGGTGATAGCTCTATTGCCAACGTTGAGTTCATGGTAAAAGTGTACAACGACCGTGTAAGAATTAAGCTTGGAAAAATTCTAAACGACCATGGATTGTACGCTCCATATGGAATGAAAAGTAAAATTCGTTATAGAATAAGGTTTCCGTTTGCACGTGAAATTATGGTTGCACAAAGTGGTTCAAGTGTTGTTGATTACAGCTTGGAGGATATTAAACTAGAGTATGTAACGATAGAAGACACCAATACATACAACTCAGCCTTATCTAGTTACCAGGTTGGTAGATCTTTAATCTACGAACACATAACTATGATGAAAAAATGTATTTGGGACAAAGGATCAACGCTTATCAACGAAAATGTTAACCTCCCAAGACAAAGCATGAAGTACATCGTCATGTTATTCAAAAACAAAATACTAACAAACAGCGAGGAGTACGTGTACCCAAACATCAAAAACGTACAAGTTGCGATAGAAGGCATTCCAAACTCTGTCTATAGTCAAGGTATGGATAGATCAAGACTCTTCATAGAGGCAAAGAAGGTGTTCCTAAACCGAAAGAGTGACACTCTACCAGTCTCGGAGTTCTTCCCCGACAATAAGTTCGCATTATGCATCGATCTTAGAACTTTTAACGACAACAACGTCTCGGGTAACGGAAGAAAAATTCTAAACACACAGTCTGGTGTGTTGTTAGAGATAACAAAAGAAGTAACCGCAAAAGATCTTACATGTTACATCTTTGTGGTGTCCGAAGGTATTGTAAACATCACAAACAACTCTTTACAAGGCGTTGAGTACTAATTAACCAAAAAAAAATTTCCTAATCCAAACAAGTTTAGGAAATGAAAATAAATGACATTAGAGACACCATTCAACATGATAATAGTTGGGATGACGGGGTGTGGTAAGACCTACTACCTTCTTAAAATGTTAGAGAACGAGTACAAAGGTCACTTCGAGTACATCTTTTTAATTTGTCCAACCTATTTGTATAATCAAACATATCAAAATTGGGAGTATAAGAACGACGACAAGTTTTTCCGCGTGCCGTGTGATCAAGATGATGTAGAAGGTTTTTTAAAGTACATCACTAAGATGTATAGTGGTACAAATAGTCTTATTATTTTAGATTACTGTGCAAGTAGTTTGACAGTTAAAAACAGAACAAGTGAGATGGTAAGACTCGCATTCTCCGCAAGACATTACAACCTAAGCACAATTGTTATTACACAGCAGCTGACGTCTATCTCAAAACCTTATAGAGACAACACATCTAAGATGGTTACGTTCTACAACCCAACTAAAAAAGACATGCAGTTGTTCTTAGAAGAGTCTCTTAACGTAACTAAGGATCAAGAGCATGATATTATAGAAAAGTTAAAAATAAATAAATATGCCAGACTTGAAGTACTACGTCGACATCCTTTCACACATAGCGTTGTCTATTCAACGTAAACCACTTCAGTCCGCAATTTGTTTCACCTTGCTCGCAATAGGATTTGTCTTGTTTGCAATAGGAGTCATCTTGTTCGCAATTGGTGGTGCTTTGTTCGCTGTGTATACGCAGCCTATTATAATAAATGAGCGAAGAAGAGACATTCCCTAATTCAAAAACAGAAGCTGAAGTAGTTGATCATAGTAACGTACGCGAGGAGCTGCTTACATTATCTGAGAGGGGTGAAATTAAGCATACGGAAAAGTACCTTAAAAAAGCTAACCAAGAGACATTAGAAAAAATTAAAAAAGAATACGATAGGAAGCAACTGGATGAAACCAACGAGTTCATCTCAGAAAGTTTAATATCAAAGTTTTCAGGTCTAATGGAAAGTCTAAATATGATTGATGACAAAGACAATATGGTGGATGAGCTAAAGAACAACCATTTGATAAAAAAAGACTTAAAAAGCATCCTAAGTCATATAACACCATACCTCCCATACATTGGCTTACTTTGTGGTGGGTTAGTCGTTGGAAAGCACGTGTTGAATAAACGTAAAGACACACCTAAACAGGAGGACACAAAGGATCCACAAGTTTAAACCAAACCGTATTTTTTCATTTACTAAATGTAAATGAAAAATTTAAGACACTTTACAATCCCGGGTAAAGTGGTGGTGCCGTTGGTTGATTACTTTGGACGAACTCTCTTACCACCTTTCTTTTCGTAAGCTCGGACTCTACCTCTTTTAAATCCACCTTCCCCTCCTTTCTTTTCATGTTCTCACGTTTAACCTTTTTCAACGCCTTAACCGAACCTCTACTCCCATCTAATATTGCAACAACGCCTCCAAGGGCTGCAAGTACAATAGCAGAAGGAAAAATTATTGCAACGGCCACACCTCCAACTACGAGGGTTAGTTTTAGTAGTGTCTTACCTACTAGTTTTGTTTTCTTTTTAAACAATATTTTTTTCATTTGAGAAAGTTTGGTCACTACTTCGTCTCTCACATCTGTAAGCTCTCCCTCTGTAAGGGTTTTAATTTGATCCATCTTATTTATTATAATAAAAGATTAATGGCAACAATAATTGGATTTGGAATTGGATTGTACATTTAAAAAAATATTTTTAGCTCGCCTCATCCGCAGGGAGTACAAGGCATTCAAGGTCTACAAGGCATTCAAGGTCCACAAGGACTAAGAGGTTCACAAGGCATTCAAGGTCCACAAGGACTAAGAGGGCAACATAGTCTGCATCGTAAAACTGAAGTAGTTCAAAAATATGGTAGTGTCCTAAAGGATGTAATAGCTAATAAAATTTTTAAAAAATAAAGGAGGTATAGATTACGTATGTTTTAAGACATACGCAAACTCATCAAGTTAAAAGTCGACCAAAATATTCATACAAGACTCGTTACCATAAGACGTACCAATTTGTTTAAGGTAAATTGTAAAACCTGCCAACATCGTGTGGTCAGAGGCTACATCTTTAAATTTAAACTCTTTACCTAAGAAGAACACGTTACCAACTACTATTGGCGTGTCTGAGTATTTAATAACTCCAAGGTCTATGTCTTTCTCCGTTCCATCAAGTTTGTATGCATGAAAAATGCACTTAATTTTTAACGTTGTTATTGTTTCGTCTTTGTCAAATGTATGGTTAACTATCACAAATCTAGCGTCATCGTTAGAACTTATGCAAAACATAACGGGGGATGGCCACCCAGAGTTTAAGCTGAATGGATTAGTGAATGAAGAGCTGGATAACGCAGCGTAATATAAATTATAGTTCATCGTTCTTAGACTTGGTTTAGGACTTTTTGGTGGAGTGGGTTCGATCCTTTTATTTTTCTCATTTGAGTAACCATAGTTTAGACTCATTTATTTAAGAGCATTAAGGGCTATCAAGCATAACGTGTTTGCCTTTGGGATCGCAATTGTTTTTGGCAGCACAACTCCACTTTTTGGTAACACCCTCCAATGTCCAATCGATATTGTTTCCACCTCACCCTCGCAAATCACTCTCTTATCATCATTTGCACTCAAAGCCACCTTGTTAATAGTCTCTGTGTAAATCACGTGTGAGCGGCTCCTAAACGTGTTCATACTTCTGTACTGCTTCTCCCCGCTAAACAAACACCGCTTGTAGTCTTTAAACGTGATGTTGTTCTGAATGACACATTTCTTCACACCTTTACACTTCTTAACCGCGACCTTATCACGATCCATCTCGTACGCATACAGCTTGCTTCTTAACCCTATAAACTCTGATATCTGCCTCCCACCACACTCATCCTTCATCATTCCCATTACTTTTTTGTTAACCCCAGTGGGTATATTGCTAGGGTGGTCTTTGTCAAAGTTACTGGTATCGAAGTGTGTTTGAACATCCTTAGAAATGTCTTTGTAAAAGTCGTCTGTCTTGATCTCGTAACATAAGCTGTCTGTGTCTGTGAACAGTAGCTGTGCTTTGCCGTCATACTTAGCTTTAACATATCCATAATGAAAGTCGTACATTAACGTCTTACTCAGGTCTAAAATGCTCATCCCTAAGTAGATGGGTTTGTTTAATTTGATGGTGGTTCTATTCATGTGAACCGCCACTAGGTTTTCGGTGAACGTGTTCACTCCTTGAAAGTTAGGCTTCTTAGCTAGCTTTTGAAGTTGTTTAGGTCTAGTAACTAGCCTAACGTCCACCCGGTTACGAACGTTCTCCATCGTCTTTCCGAAGACGGAGTTGTTCATTAACTTAAAGAAGTCCTTTTCGAAGTCTGTGGTACCTTTTGTCCTAAGGTCTGTGTTAAGCTGAATATACTCTTTTAACCACATGCTTTCGTTAAATTTAATGCCTCTGTGGATTCTGGTTAGCTTCAAGCCAAGCTTAATGTACTGCTTTAAGCTCTCATGATGTAGTACGTACTTGGTCTTATGGTTAAGGTTGGGGATAAGCTTATCTACCTTATTCACCGTTATTCTCTCGGGAGCTAGTGGGTACTCGTTGTGAAGGTTGTGTAAATGGTTGGGGTACTCAAGGTCTACTTCTAAAATACAACATTTACCTTCCTCGTATGAGTTCCACTGCGTTAGTTCCTCCTTACTCATCCATTTAAACTCGTCTACGGGTAATGGCCTGCTCATTGCCCATCCATACAAATTGTTTGCATCCAAGTATGGAATGTATACAGACTCTTCTTCGGTGTTATGTCTTTTCATATACTTGTTGTTAGCCTTTGCGTGTCTCTTCGTAATGGTGCTAACCCCACCTCTAATGCCTTGTTCCACCATCAAGTACATGTCCGGGTCTGTTAGTAGCTCAAGGTTAACTTTAGGTGCGTGTTTGAAGTCCTTGTCTGTTATGTCAACACCATTAAGCTCACTATGAAATGCCGACATAGATGGTAATTTGGTCTCACTCAGCTTGTCGAAGCCGGTCATGTACTCGTACGGGTACACACCTTTCTTCTTTAAAAGCTCACTTGTGCCAAGAACCTTCTCAAGAGTCTTAAACTTATCTTTGCCAAGAGCATTCACAAGGCTATTTAATGACTTAAGAGTAAACTTAAATGAGTCTAGAAACCTAACCTCAAGGGTCTTTTGACGTTCGCAGCCCTCCTTGTCAGTGTATGTTTCCATAACAACGTCTTTACTAAATGAGATATACTTCTCATCAGTCTTTGGAATGCATTTAATATCACCCTCTGTAAATCCAAGACTTTTTACGAACAGGTGGGAGTCGTACCCTTCCAGATTGTGGAATAGGACTGGCACAAACTTTGGGGCTCTCATCTTAAGGTTACACTTGTTATGAGCAGCTCCGCGATACCTTCCAGTAAGATGACAGTGATCTCTAACACGATCATCGCCTAACCCTAATCCGCATGCGTAGCAGTCGCTCGCGTGAAAAAAGTCATAATCATCTCGTTGAGTCATCCTAATGGGGGTAGTCTTACTCATTATTTTATAAACATCTTTCAAAGGCGTCTCTAACGAGTCTACAAACTTTTTACCAATATCCTCACCTTCCTCTTGAATGGTATACCTCACCTTTTTCAAAGGGTATATATCCTCATCAATACACTTAATGGTATAACAATAGCCGCTTGGGTCGTGTCTGTTTGTCTTCATCGTGAAGCTTTTGTGAGGGTCGTTATTAACGGTGCTTATGGGGGGTAAGAATGACTCAAAGTCGGCGTAAACTACAAAGGGGACCTTATGTATCTTATGATACTGTTTAAATGACACATGACTTCCCTCGGGCGGGTAAACATGTCTTTGATGATCATGGTTCTCGCACAGGTCGTTGTGTTTGTCTAATAATTCTGACGTACCAAAGTTGTTCAAACATCTAAGACAGATGTGTTTCTTATGACCATAATTGCTAAGCTGTGAGGATAACAACCTGCTAATATCTTTCACAACACTATAATGCTCATCAAGTAAAAATAAGTTAACATGCTTTGTATTACAAGCCTTACTTAGTCTTAATGTGTACACGCTCTTAGTCTCATCGTCGTAGCTAAACACATTAACGTTAACATCGTTGTTGGTCTCAAATTTGCTAATGTCATTAAAGGTTATTGAGAACTTAAAGTGCCTATGCAACGAAATTTTTGCCTGATTTTTTATTGTTTTGTTAAAAAGTACACCTCGAATGATGAAGAATGACGTTTACAGTTTATTCATATCTCATCTCATTCCCAAGTTATCGCACTTTGTACATTTTGATTTGTGACGTCACTGGTGGTGTTTGAGATAGTGGCAATAACAAGAAAGTCTGATATCTTGGTGATGATTTAGTAGAATTCAATGAAACTTGGCACACTTAGTTGGTGCACCTAAGTGACCATTTTGGGTTGTTTGTATGGTTGTCATGGCAATGCACTAGTCCCTTCTCGAGTTCTCGTGCATTTGCTATATGATCTGTCTCCAACGAAATCAAAACCAATTTCTGCAATTTGCGCTTATTACTATAGTATGTACTGGTGTTGTGACAAGTTTAAACCCATGAAATAAGCAAACGTCCTCTGCACGAAGTTTAGAGGAGGAAATTTGGAAAAAGGAAGTGAAGAGACTGGGGACTAGTGTGTTGCCATGACAACCAAATGACCACTCCAAAATACTCATGTGGGTGCACCCACTGAGTGTGCCAAGTTTCATTGAATTTTATTAAATCATCACTAAGATATCAGATTTTCTTGTTATTGCCACTATCTCAAGCACAACTAGTGACGTCACAAATCAAAATATACAAAGTGCGATAACTTGGGAATGAGATGAGATACGAATAAACTGTAAACGCCATTCTTCATCATTGGAGCTGTAATGTTTAACAAAACAATAAAAAATGAGGCAAAAATTTCGTTGCATAGGCACTTTAAGACCCGACCAGTTAAGTCTCTCCGCCTGTACTTTAAGAATCCCTGTAACGCGCTCCGCGTCGCGCTTAACAGGATTCAAAGCTCTAGTTACCGCCCACTTAAAACATTGGTTGTCATCGTTTTCCATGTTAATGATAGCCTTTTTGTTTTTAATTATACTTGGTAATGGTTTGTAACTACTGCCTTCTAAGGGCGTAAACTTGGTAATGAAAATCTCAAGCTCCTCTACGGATAAAAACATCCACCCGCTCTTCTCCTTTTGAAACTTAGCAAGATTCTCTAACATCTCCTCCTTCATAATTTTATACTCCGTGATGGTATCCTCTGTGCTAATGATGCTGTCAGTCTTAATTCTAAGGTGTGAGATGGTTATTTCAATCTCACCTGTCTTTGAATCTAATTTCATCATCCTACACAGTAAAACTGTGTTTACCTTCTTACCCACGCTGTCGATGCTGTTAAATAATTTCTCCACTTCAAAAGTAGTGACTGTTAAAAACACCTTTGGGTCTTTAAAGTTCCCACCACTAATTGACCACTTGCTAGTCATCTTATTGATAGACTCTGTAATTAGTCTTGGTTTTAGGTTCTTCCCAAACTCGTAAATTTTTTGTAGTTTACTCCTCAGTGTATTCCTGTTCTTAATAAGCCTCTTTTTTGTACCCTTCCACCTAATGTCATCGTACACTTTGGTTTGTCTCTCCTCCTCTTTTTTAATCTCACGTTCCCACTGCTTTTGATCTTCCATGCTTTGCTTCTTAAACCCTCTAGTCTTTAATCGATCAAATCTGTCTTCTGCTTTCTTCCTTGTTCTCATCTCAACCTGTATCTCACGATCCCACTTAGCGGTCTCCTTCTTAAGTATTTGTTGTTGTCTTTTAAGTTCCTTCGCGTTCGCTCTTCGAACCTCACGCTCCCACTGTTGTCTTTTGATGGTGCTCTCATTTTCAAAATGTTTTTCAAACATTTCACTTACATGTTTTTCGGTCTTCTGTAACGCTGTGTTTCTTCTAGTTTTTTCCTCTTGCTTAAAGACCTTAAGAGGCTGTCTCTGTAAAAACCACCCACTGAATTTCAATGCAAAATTAGATTTTTCTTATAAGCTCAGTTTTTTTTACTTTAGCCATAACTATTACAAAAACGAGTTGCATTTCATTCGTAAGTCGATTTTGACATTTTCAGGATAGATACTAAGATAGGAGTAGGCAAGTTCAATTATCACAGTTGAAAATCGGAAATATGACTGATATTCTCGTAGCTGTAAAACAAGCGGATTTCAATTTAAAACCTTAGTTTTTGTACAGTTTATAGATTTTGCATAGCTGAGTATCTGGACGTATTATTGTTCAAAATGCGCCTGAGAATTCTTCAGAACCAGCTATAAACTTACAACATGTAAACTGGTTTTCGACAAATCGCAAAAATATGACTACTTCAAGAGCGAATTTTAAAAGTGTGGCACCTATCTGAAACGCCTGAATTATATAAATGGAAACAATAAATAACGTGTAACTCAAAACAAGAATCACAATTTTCTGCATGCGACGTTAGGGAAAATAACAGTCGCCTACAAATCACAAAATTTTCAAAATGCAGTGCCAACCGACAGAGTATGGCCGTCGCAAAGTACTATGTAATTCGATCACTAAATCTCTTACCTAGCCATAACGGCCCATAAGTTGAGAGTTCTGATCTTCGTGTGACATTTTAAATCCAAGATAATGTCACATAAACTGAAATTTTATCCACTGGCGTGAAGTTTGTAAATAACTATTCAACGAAGCTCATTACTTTATGCAGTAAAATACTGAATCCATCGAACGCGGTAGAACTCGCATGTATTTTGTTGGTCACAACGAGCTTGCTTGCTTGATTCTGACGGAAAATGAAGCCAAAGACATCAGGTATAACCACAATAAATTTATCTAAGGTCCTAAACACGTATCAATTACAAATTAATTGCATCAAACGGCTTGGAATATGGAAAGCGGAAGTAAAGTTAACAATAATGTTTTGTTTACTTTTGCGATTCGTTCCCAGGCCTTTAGTGAATTTATTTGAAGTTTGAATTACAGTTATGGAGCCAATCTGTTCTTTCTCTGAGCTTGCAAAGTCATCTTGTGGAGAATTTCGTAAATCGCCGAATATAGTGCGTAAATTACTTGAATGTAAAGATGACATAACAGGTCATTTGCAAGCATGTCGCCTTTCCAGGCTAGTTGGAAAAATCGAGGAATATGAGCTAATCCTTGTAAGGGCGGGAGTATTTGATTTCCCGCCAAACCAGCTGGAAAAGATGTGGATTTGTCCGAAGCACCGGTACAACTTGGGTCGTAATTGGCGTCCTCTAAGAACGTGTCAGTATCCTCTACACTCTGGTGCTAAAAAAGCGCTGAAGAATATCGACGTCGTAACTCTGCAGATGTCTAGGCATGCGCAAAAAATTTTTGGCATAACGGTTCCAATAGGTTCAGGTAAAATTAATGTGGGTGATGTTCTGAGATGTTTATTAATCTATTTTAATGTATAGTGGGTATATTAATGTTTATGACCCCATGGTAAAAAGACAGAGAGATCTTGCCTAAGGCGCTATAGCCCCATGCACGTGCATGTTTGAAGATTTCTTTCAGCGCGTTTTGGACAATGTTGCAATAGAAGGAAATGTGTAATTATGTATTTTCTTCTGTACAGCTGTTTGTTCTTCTTGTCTTAAAAAACATACGAAGAAGTTCGAGGAAAACCAAGGATGGATAGAATTAGAAAATCAAGAAAAAGATAAGATGGCAGCAGCTTGTCTTAACGACCAATCACGGTGAGACGTGCTTCACTTGAATAAAACCTCTCTCTGAATAATTGGAACAATAATTTCACTTAACTTAAACAAGCAAGTTACGTTTTTATTTCATAAACATAAATGTATGTACATTTGGTTTCTTAGGCTTGCTAAAAAAGTCGCTGAAATGACCATGAACAACGTCAAACACTGGGAAGGCACCCCAGTTGCACCAAAGACTATGCCTGTACCAGCTGACTGGACTCCAGGACAATGGACGGGCGAAGAAGAAGATTCTGAAGAAGAATGCCGCCCAGGTGGAGAAGAGAACGATTCGTTGGTGTTCCAATACAATGAAGCATTATCTTGTTTGTCGGAGAAAGTCAAAGTTGGAAATTTCACCCCTTTGACATTTCAATTAAATACAACGTGGGAGGAAGCAACACTGGAGGAAAGGAAATGTGCATTGATAAAGCCATGGAAGGATGCAAGATCGTATGTGAAGTAATAGCACCAAAGGCTGGAGATGAACTTTTGCAATCGTGTGTGCAGTTACCCGACCAAGAGACTCAAACTGTTTCAGATGAGCTGATTACCCTTATGCAAGCGCACAAAAATGCTCCAACCAGAAATTTAAAAACACAAATTTTGAGTCTTTATGCTTACCAGTATTCCGCGAAAAAACTGAAAAAGCTACATGAACCGTACGAACGCATAACTGATTGGCAAATCAAGAGAGCACGAGCTCACGCCCGTGAATGTGGACCAGGTTTTGCCGTTGAGAAGTCCACATCTCATCGTGTACGACTGAACAAAGTTCAAGTAGACCACTTTATTGATTTCATCAACAGACCTTACTTTTACCAAGATGTGGCATACGGAACAAGAACATTAAAGATGGATAGTGGTGCAAAGTTAAAGATGCCTAATGTAATCCGCACTGTAACTCGCTCAACCATGATTAACCAGTATTTGATGTTCTGCAAAGAAGAGATGGTAGAGCCACTGGGTCGCGCGACGTTGTTTCGGATCCTCCAAGTAAGAGAAGCCTCCCAGCAAAAGTCGTTGTGTGGTGTTGACAATACAGCAGCGGATGGCTCAGCTGGTTTTGAGAAACTTTGTAAAATTGTGGATGATCTACAGGAACTAGGGCAAGATGATAATTGGTCAAAAGCTATAAAGAAGTCTCTCCTAGACGGCAAACGTTATTTAAAGACGCAATACCGTAATCACTGCCAAGAATCCGAGAGCCCTTGTCCTGATCATTGCTTGAAGTTCGGGCTTAGTGATCCCAAAAATGCAGAGTTGAATGAAACCTGCGCACATGAACATACAACACGTTGTAACCAATGTGATAACATTTCTACATGCATCAACAAAATAGAGCGAGCTATCAAACATGAAGGCCTCGCGTTTTACAGTAAGGAGCAACAAGAAGACATCGTTTATGATTTTTGAGCAAGCTGTAAAAGCTATCAAACAGTGGAAAGCACACGTCATGCGGACAACAAATCAAGAACGCGCTAAACAAGATGTCCTTGCAAAGCTTGACTCCAGTTCACGGTTGGTCGTCATGGATTGGGCGATGAAGTTTCTACAGTTGCGCTACCGTCAAAAGCAAAGCGATTGGTATGGGAAAAGACGACTTAGCTGGCATGTTAGTAGCGTTGTATCACGGGATGAGTTAACTAAGAAATTGCAAGTCACCACGTACGCGCACTTATTCGACCAATGTACGCAAGATTCGTTCGCGGTGGCGTCAATTATTGAGCACCTGCTAACGCATTTGAAAGCTAAACATCCCTCGCTTGATAGTGTCTATTTTCGATCTGATGAGGCAGGGTGTTATCACAATAACTTGTTGGTTGCTGCAGTGAGAGATATTGGAGAGAGAGTTGGAATAACTGTTAAAAACTATGATTTTTCCGAGCCCCAAAGTGGAAAGGACATATGCGACAGGATTCTTTGCCCGCTAAAGGCGTCCATTCGCGAACACTGTTCTGAGGGTCATGATATTTTGACAGCATCAGACATGAAAGAAGCTTTGAAGCAACATCCTGTAAGTGGGACGTCGGCCTCAGTAAACGTAGTTGACAAGTCAAGGGAAAGTCTCGAAGTGAACAAACTTGACAATTTCGGTGCGTTCCATAATTTCCATTTTGAAAGTTCAGGAATTCGGGCATGGAAAGCTTACGGTATTGGTTCAGGAAAGCTTTTTCCGTATAAAGCGCTGTATGTGAAGCATCAGGGTCCAACTATGCTTCAAACTGAGGGTAATGATGCAGAGCATTGGTTTTACTCGGTCAAAGAAAGAGATTTGAATTCAGAGCGAAAGAAACAACCAACCGCGCGCGAATCACTTTTCGAGTGTTCTGTGTCAGGATGTACCCAAGCTTTTGCATTGTTCTCCGAGCTAGAGTCGCACCTTAATGTTGGCCAACACACGAGAATCCAAGCTACAAGTGAAAGCTTTTATGATAAAGTGAGAAAAGATTGGGCAGGAAAATTTGCTTCAGTTGATGTAGCGTCTCAAACAAAGTGTTATAGTCTAGGACCTGTATAGGAGTTTGTATGCATTTCATTTAGCACAGGCAATCTCAACTGTTTTAGGGTAAAATGACCATGGCGGTCAACATGGCATATGTGCCAAAACCTGAATCCGGGACGAAAGTCCTGAAAATGACCCCGCCCTGAAACGGCAGTGCCGACATAGCTCTACCTTCCGAAAAGCAAAAGCGACAGCCTTTCTGAAGTGCTTATAGTGTTTAGAAGGGTTGCTTTTAGGGGTGTTATTGGAAGGAAAAATTTGTCTAAGTATAATATTTTACAAGAAAATGACCATGCACCACCCCAGGTCAACTGCTAATTATGCATGAAATAACTCATATACCTGGCAGAGTTTAAATTTTCTTATTTCCTAAACATTTTTATCATGGGATGAAAAACTATGCTTAATTTAATATAATTATTGTAGATTTCATAAGGATTGACATTGTTTTGTTTAAATATGATACATTTTATTTCACTTACCCCCACCAAAACACGATTTCAGCCATATTTTGCCGTCTTGTTTGCTTTTTATCGCCGAGTCTTGCAAGTGTCATCCAATTGTTGTACTTTTACATATTGATAGATGGCTAAAGAAGATTTCAACCAAGTTTCGTCAAGTTTGGAAGCAGTGCAGTGTATTTTATCTTCGATGTTGTGTCCTTCGATATTTCGTCAAATATGCCGCCATTGCAAGCCTCGCAGCTTCTCTGCCCAATAAATGCCACTTCTTCGTCTTCATATGTATTTAGATTACAGTATTTTGCCGTATTTTCTATTGTTTTTATCATAAATCATAAAAATACAATAAATATAATATATTTACTTGGGTTCTGTGGTGGCGAACAAACGTTTCGTGAAAATATCCCCCCCCTGTTAAGTAGCACACGAGGAGTTTTCGCGAAGATTGCGCGTGACTTTCAAATTATTTTTAAACTTGTGTTCTTGATTCTGGTCCTAAATGTGTTATGGGAGGTTTTTGCCTTTCAAGTGCAACTAATGTTTTCAATTTTTCAATTGGGACTATTCTACAATGAAGTACTCTTGGATACTGTAATCTAAATACATATGAAGACGAAGAAGTGGCATTTATCGGGAAGAGAAGCGGCGAGGCATTGCAATGGCCGCTATTTGACGAAATATCGAAGGACACAATATCGAAAATAAAATACACAGCACTGCTTCAAAACTTGACGAAACTTGGTTGAAATCTTCTTTAGCCATCTATCAATATGTAAAAGTACAACAATTGGATGATACTTGCAAGACTCGGCGATAAAAAGCAAACAAGACGGCAAAACATGGCTGAAATCGTGTTTTGGTGGGGGGTAAGTGAAATAAAATGTATCATATTTAAACAAAACAATGTCAATCCTTATGAAATCTACAATAATTATATTAAATTAAGCATAGTTTTTCATCCCATGATAAAAATTTTTAGGAAATAAGAAAATTTAATCTCTGCCAGTTATATGAGTTTTTTCATGCATAATTAGCAGTTGGCCTGGGTGGTGCATGGTCATTTTCTTGTAAAATATTATACTTAGACAAATTTTTCCTTCCAATAACACCCCTAAAAGCAACCCTTCTAAACACTATAAGCACTTCAGAAAGGCTGTCGCTTTTGCTTTTCGGAAGGTAGAGCTATGTCGGCACTGCCGTTTCAGGGCGGGTCATTTTCAGGACTTTCGTCCCGGATTCAGGTTTTGGCACATATGCCATGTTGACCGCCATGGTCATTTTACCCTAAAACAGTTGAGATTGCCTGTGCTAAATGAAACGCATACAAACAACTATACAGGTCCTAGACTATTATGCAATTTCGACCTCAGCCACGTCCTCATCTCTGGCAACGTCTTTATCTACCGTCATCAACGATACACCTCTGACCATGGGATGGGCAATCAACAAGACCACAAGCTCCACTCGATTTCCGCAAAAGGTCAAGGACTATCTGACAGCAAGATTTTTAATTGGCGAAAAAACTGGCTGTAAAGCTGATCCAAACCAGGTTGAGAAGGATATGAGAACATCTAGAAAGCCATCAAATGAGCGCAAGTTTAATTGCAAAGAATGGCTAACGAAGACACAGATAAAGGGCTTCTTCTCTCGCTTAGCAGCTTCTCGTCGCAAAGAAAACGGTTTGGTAGGCATGTCATTGGAACGTGAGGAAGATATAGAGTGCCTGGTGAAGGATTCCGAACGACAAGAATTAATCGAGAGCATCACTCATGAACTTGGCTTGAAGCACCCTATTACGTTCGACACGTATGATCTTTGTGAATATTATCACAGAAAAAAGCTTTCCGATTTTAATGTTCCAATGCTTAAAAACATTCTTTGTCATCTTGAAATTAACTTTAAGTCGAAGGACAAGAAGCAAATTCTCGTAGACAAACTCAAAAACGTTATCGGCGAGTGCGAATGTGACACCATGGTCATGCCCAGCACCTAACCTGCGAACGGGCATACTCTGGGTACGAGATTGCAAACAAGTGGAAAGTTTGTTCATCAAGAATTTACTCACAAATTTTCGCGGAAGTAAAAGTGAAAAAAAACCGCGAGTTATTAGAAAACCTACAAAATTCATCGCAGCTGGTTTGGTGGAAAACGCGGACTGCGGACTGCGGACTGCGGACTGCGGACTTATTTATAGAAAATATTTTGCCTTCGGGTTGTGGGAGAAATATTGTCGCACTACTGCGCATGCCCATCTCGAAGTTTATGCGGATATTTATAGAAAATATTTTGCGGTTGGGTTGTGGGAGAAATATTGTCGCACTACTGCGCATGCCCATCTCGAAGTTTATGAAAAATACGATATTGTTATTAAATAATTTATAATAAAAGCTATAAATGTTCAACCTTCCATTAGCTCTCTCTTCAAATCGCTGGTGCGCTAGTGTAGTTGTCTATACACTCGCTTTTTATACTATATACCACATATCTTAACCTAACATATGCACGCAACTTACTGATTGACGATTGTGTTGTTGTTCTTTACCCATTATATGCTTTTGTTGATCTGTAGTGAACAAATACGTTGAATTACCCTGCGATTAACATTTTGAAAAACATGATGGCAAGAACGCAATCAACGTCATTTTTAAATGTTTATTGTTCAAAGTTTGTCTGATGTTTATTGTTCAAATGTTTGCTCGGGAATGCTCCTTTTTACGCGTTATGATAAAATTTGTAAAAACACATGTCAAATGAATTATAAGCACACCGATAAAGAAAGAACATCTTCTCTGAGATTGGGATGTTTAAATACACGATGTTTTTCTTTAACAATCATGTTTTTCTACATGGATATTGTGAAAAATATAAAATTTCAATGAACATATATCTTAACATGTACTATTATGCAGTGGCGGAAGAATATGCAGGTTGCTGGCGTAGCTGTTGCGCGAAGCCGTTGTTTGCTATGTAAGAATTATGTGTAATTATAGGACAATGGCAATGCTGTGGCGTTGGTTGAGGCTGTAACGGTTGTAGTGCAACTCTCTGCGGTGCCGCGGTGGCTGAAACTGTACTGCTCAGTGCTCCCTGTACAGATGGTGGTATTGGTTGTAAAAATTGTGCTGGTAATTGTGATAAAACACCACACATTTAAAAATGACGTTGATTGCGTTCAAGAGTACATGTTAAGAAAGTAAAAACTCTTGCCATCATGTTTTTCAAAATGTTAATCGCATGGTAATTCAACGTATTTGTTCACTACAGATCAACAAAAGCATATAATGGGCAGTCCTTGAAACTCAGGTCGGCATTCGGCAATGCCGACCTAAATGCCGACCTGCAAAGCGATATGTGTAGATTTAGGTCGGCAAAATTTTGCCGACCTACTTTCAAATACGTCTCGGCATCTTTCACATACGCATTTTCAACGATGATGTTTTAATTATCAGGTTTTGATCATTAGCTTGCGTATCAAAATACGCTTTGCGAGTATCAAATTTAATTAAATCACCATTGATTGACATGTTTACGCACAAGCAAATACATATTTTCGTGCATGGGTTTTCCCAGTGGGTTTTCCCCATTTTCAGCGCAACTGTTTTTGCGTAACTGTTATAGGCTACAGGTTTAAAATAAGCATTGTTTTAGGGGGAAAATGCTTAATTGTAGTGTCTAGTGAGTATCTTGTTACTGCAAGTGTATGAGTAGCGTGCAAGATTTTCCAGACATTGGCAATTGACACCTGAAGTATTATGTAAAAGTACTGTAATCTTAACATGTAATGACTAAATATACAACAACAAGACCTTACACACCTTAGCTAGCATGACTCCCGTGAATAGGCAAATATTTTAGCGCTCACGATCTTGTCATTGGCTGTCAATGGAATTTGCTTGCTCATGGTCATGCTATAATTATGTACATGCACTGTTCGATTGGAGTTCATACATTTTGTTAGTTGTTTTGTTTCCTATTGGCATTGATTGCAATTAATTGCGGTTTATAAATACGCGTATTATTTGTTTGGATTATTATACGTTTGGATTATTGTCTATTTGTTTTCGGAAAATATTTGCCGACCTAGATTGAGAATTATCGCTTTCGGGAGTTTCAAGGACTGAATGGGTAAAGAACAACAACACAATCGTCAATCAGTAAGTTGCGTGCATATGTTAGGTTAAGACATGTGGGTATAGAGTATAAAAAGCGAGTGTATAGACAACTACACTAGCGTACCGGCGATTTGAAGAGAGAGCTAATGAAAGGTTGAACATTTAAAGCTTTTATTATAAATTATTTAATAACAATATCGTATTTTTCATAAACTTCGAGATGGGCATGCGCAGTAGTGCGACAATATTTCTCCCACAACCCAAAGGCAAAATATTTTCTATAAATGAAGAGGCAGTGCGCAGTGCGCAGTGCGCAGTCCGCTTTCCGCAGTCCGCAGTCCGCAGTCCGCAGTCCGCAGTCCGCAGTCCGCAGTCCGCAGTCCGCAGTCCGCAGTCCGCAGTCCGCAGTCCGCAGTCCGCAGTCCGCAGTCCGCAGTCCGCAGTCCGCAGTCCGCAGTCCGCAGTCCGCGTTTTCCACCAAACCATCGCAGCTAAATATTTTAGGTCTTCTATTAAAGCTCTAGCTATGGGATTTTATTGCAATGTTTCCAATAATTCTTTTTTTCTCATTTCCACCTCGTTTGCAATCTGCACCCGGTGACTGGGAACGAATCGCAAAAGTAAACAAAACATTATTGTTAACTTTACTTCCGCTTTCCATATTCCAAGCCGTTTGATGCAATTAATTTGTAATTGATACGTGTTTAGGACCTTAGATAAATTTATTGTGGTTATACCTGATGTCTTTGGCTTCATTTTCCGTCAGAATCAAGCAAGCAAGCTCGTTGTGACCAACAAAATACATGCGAGTTCTACCGCGTTCGATGGATTCAGTATTTTACTGCATAAAGTAATGAGCTTCGTTGAATAGTTATTTACAAACTTCACGCCAGTGGATAAAATTTCAGTTTATGTGACATTATCTTGGATTTAAAATGTCACACGAAGATCAGAACTCTCAACTTATGGGCCGTTATGGCTAGGTAAGAGATTTAGTGATCGAATTACATAGTACTTTGCGACGGCCATACTCTGTCGGTTGGCACTGCATTTTGAAAATTTTGTGATTTGTAGGCGACTGTTATTTTCCCTAACGTCGCATGCAGAAAAATTTGATTCTTGTTTTGAGTTACACGTTATTTATTGTTTCCATTTATATAATTCAGGCGTTTCAGATAGGTGCCACACTTTTAAAATTCGCTCTTGAAGTAGTCATATTTTTGCGATTTGTCGAAAACCAGTTTACATGTTGTAAGTTTATAGCTGGTTCTGAAGAATTCTCATGTGCATTTTGAACAATAATACGTCCAGATACTCAGCTATGCCAAATCTATAAACTGTACAAAAACTAAGGTTTTAACTTGAAATCCGCTTGTTTTACAGCTACGAGAATATCAGTCATATTTCCGATTTTCAACTGTGATAATTGAACTTGCCTACTCCTATCTTAGTATCTATCCTGAAAATGTCAAAATCGACTTACGAATGAAATGCAACTCGTTTTTGTAATAGTTATGGCTAAAGTAAAAAAAACTGAGCTTATAAGAAAAATCTAATTTTGCATTGAAATTCAGTGGGTGGTTTTTACCGAGACAGCCTCTTAAGAGTCTCACGTTCTTTGTCGGTGTTTTTCCCCTGTTGCTCCTTTTGTTGAATCTTTTGTTCACGCTTAAGAGTTTCAGCCCAAACTTTGTCAATGATGTTATACTCTTTCCTCTTCGCTTTGTCTTGGTGTGCCTGGACATTTTTATTAAGTTTTTCCTTGCGTTGTGTTTGCTGAAGTTTAATTTTATTTAACTTTAAAACATTCATCACTCCTTTATTATAATGTTCTAGTATATAATCCTTTAAACTAACTTCTTGATTTTTAAAGGCTTTAACCTTTAAGAATGAAAGTGAATTTTTAACATGTTTTACACCACAACTGTTTTACACAACTGTTTTACACAACTGTTTTACACAGCTTGGTTACATCAAAAATAAGGTGACGGCTGTTGTCATCTCTTGTGTCTACGCCTATGATTTTAAAGTGTATTGTAACACTCATTGGACATTTGTGTAGTAGATCACCCATTTGTTTATCAGTTAAGCACACTAAGTCCAGGTCTAGAAACAAAAGGTCATAGTAAAGCGGGCTTTTTGTGTTATATTTTTTAACCAAGCTTTCTATAATACATCTGGTGGAAGTAATTTCATCGCCGACAACTACAGAGATATAATAACCATCAACCGTGGAGGTGAAAAGACCATTACCACCGTTTAACTTTTGAACCTTACACATAATCACTTTTTCAAGTTTAAACTCAAAAATTTCTTTAACTTCACTTAATTATTTAAATAACATGTTTCCTCTTTATTAGTATAATTTTTAGACAATCCTTTAAACTGATCGTATGTGAATGTGTATGTGTCTTTGCGTGCAAGTGTGCGTGTTAGTAAAGGTTTGTGTTCGTGTCCCCAAGCGAGTCTTGCTCTAAAGGTTCGTGTTCGTGACAGTAAGATTTGTTGTAAATTCGTGTAACACGTTGGCTCCCAAGTCGCGAGCGCTAGCGAGCCTTGGGATTTAGTTGAGGTTGTGGGAGGTCTTGAAATATTTGTATACATTTTAAAAATGCGTCATAATCGGTGTTACCCTACTACTCCCACGGCCAACCAAACAGATTACTGGCGAGAAATGTACTGTAAATCAAATTAATTAGACGTTTTAATCTCAGTATTTTATCGTACATATTCATTTCTAATCGGTTTATTTTAGATCTTTGAATGGAAATGGAATTACAGAAATTGAGCCAGGAGCGTTTAACGGTTTGGGAAATTTAGCTGAATTGTAAGTATGTATATAATTTAAATAGATTTAATTAGGGAAAAATATAAACCGCAAGTAGAAACGAGGTGTAAACTCTGGATATGTTCAAAACAATTCATATAAAGTGTTACTTTCGGAGTACAGTTTTCTTACATAAAATATTTGTCCATATATTCACCACCAAATGGTATGCAAGGCGCTTGCTCTGACTACAGTGTACTGGACAAGGTCGACGCGATCGTGGGCGGTGAATACCTGCAATCACGAAACTGAAATCACGAAAAAATATGACAGTTCTGTAAGCATGGACTCTCATTGTACTATTTGAATCGTTAACTATTATCCAAACCCCTGAATATATATTCATTTTAGACACTAGTCATTTGCAAAATCGTTTCAGAAAACTTCGGAACTGGGATCGGTACTGAAGTTTCCCCAAATAAGAAAAATGTTTTGTGTTATATATCCCAGTAATTGTAGTTGTAATTTAATGTTTCTATATTAATTGGTACTGCAGTAATTGGCTTACGCTGTTGTGGATTTCCGGTCATAAATTAAGTGTTTGTGTATTGTTATGTAATACTGTAAATAGTAACAATATCTTTGAACAGTTTTTCTGTCAGTTCCTGTCTTCTGTCATTCAGAGTTTGAAGACCTGCAGTGGATAAGGCGTCGTTATATGATACCCAAGGGAAGATGATTCTCATGGCTCTTTTTTGTATCATCTCTAAGTAATTTGATAAATAATTTGTCAGGCTGTCATGAAACACCCGATACGTGTACTCGGTAATAGGTCTGATACAGGTGGTGTAAAACTGGACAAGTTCTCTTGTATCCAAATGGGATATTTTCAGCTGTGATAGGAAATACAGTCTCTTCCTTGCCTTCTTAATAATTTCAGACACATGTTCGTTCCACTTGAGATCGTGTGAGATAATTAAACCCAGTATCTTCGCGCAGTTTACTACCTCCAAGGGAATATCATTAATTTTGATTGGCTCAAAATATGTACTCAATTTACTAAAACCTACCCGCAATTATTTGCATTTACTTTGATTCAGTTGGAATTTATTGGCCAATGCTTGTTCGGTCAAGTCATCAACGGCATCTTGAATTGAGCTTGCACTTGCTTTCTCGATAGTTTCAGCCATACTCGTATCGTCCACATATTTCCACATTGCATAAGCAGCAATTTCCCAGTCATTGATCATGATTACGAATAGCCAAGGACCTAGTTTTGTTCCGTGGGGAACTCCTGCCTGCACTGATTCCCACTCTGAATAACAGTCCTGACTGAGTTTAACTCTTAGCTTTGCTTTCTACACGACAAGAAGACTGTGATCCACATAATGATATGTTGGGGTATGTCATAGGTTGCCAACTTGCTAAGAAGTAGATAATGATCAATCAGGTCAAAGGCTTTCTTGAAGTCGAACAACACAATTCTAGTCGTTGCACCGTTTCCATCTGTTGAACCATTCCACGAATGAAGCATGCTTACGAGGGTTGTGTGGTACTTGATTTAGGGACTGTACCGTATTGGTTAGATTCGATTCTCTGAAGCACGGCAGGTTTAACAAAAATACTAACGACATAGTCTTCGGCGTTTTTAGATATAATTGGTGTTAGAGATATTGGGCGCAAATGTTTATTCACGTCTCTTATTGGTTTCTCTTTTGGGATTGGAATAATATTCGTCTGCTTCCATGACTGGGGAACATGAGCTTCATTAAATGTACTGTTCAAAATATCTGATATAGGAGAAGCCAGAATATCTGCGTTTTCCTTAAGCACCCAACTAGGGATGCCATCGGGTCCACCAGCCTTACTTGGATTTAACGTTGCCAGTTTGCTAAAAACAGAAAATTCGGTAATTCGAAAATCAAGTGATTCCCCGTTAATTGCGATTTGCGGATTGGTTGAAGGTAAAGAATTGAAATTGTTCATAGGTGTAAGAAACGCCTGGTTAATTAGGTTAGCGAGGCTGGAAGATGCTGAATCAGGAATGTTCTCGATGTTACTCAACTTTGCAATCGTGTCCTCACGTCCTGACACCTGCTCTGACATGCCAGACAAGCGTTTTACTTCTCTCCACCATGTTGCTGGCGCACAGGATCTTAAATGCTTAACCTTTGCCTCGTAGAATTTGGCACGCAATGATTTTCTTTCGCGGTTCACCTGGTTCCTTAGACTTCTAAACGTCATTAGGTCGCCATCATTGTTGCGCGGTTCTGGACGTCAGGTTCAGTCCCCTATTTTTGTTGCGCGGTTCTGGACGTCAGTTTCAGTCTCCCACAGCTTATTTACTGCGCGGTGCGTACGTAAACTCTATTTTTGTGTTATTTTTTTGAAAAAAACAACAGTTTTTTTGCAAATCGAAGTAGTTTCCCCTTTGTAACTGGCTAAAAAAGATTACAGAAGGAAAACTAGGAGGAAAACATATCTTTGTCAATGAAGTAAGTTAATTAAAGCAAGTTTTCTCAGTGTTTTTGTTCAAACAGCGAAAATATTTTTTTTTCTGTCAGTCGTACAAGGCGTATAAGCTAGTTTGTGCAAAAAGTTTATGAAAGCCATGAAAATATGGGATAAGATAAGCTATCGTGCAGGTTTTAACAGATATTCAAGGTTTTTTTCTATTTTCGTGAACTTATTTTGAACTTTGGCCGTTGTGAAATCAATCACGTTTGATGGCGTAGGCACTGTTATTTTGGCTTCACTTTTCACCCGCTAGTTATCGTTCCAGGTTAACAAATTGAGTTCACTGGGTCGGAGAGGCCAAACGATGGCAGTTTGATTGGATCCCCGTAAAAACTGTCCATATTCGTCAGGATTAGATCCAGGGTGTTTCGACCACGTGTAGGGAATTTGATTATTTGCTTTAATTTAAAACCATTTCGAAGTCTAGAAGTATTTAGCTTATTAAAATCTCCGAGTAAGATTATACCACTGTTAGGAAATTCCGCTTCAATTATAGTTAGGCATTCGTACAAATAATTTATCATGGACAAGTTATCTGCTCCTGGCGGATGGTAGTAGCTTAACCGGTCAATATAGCACCGGAAATGATTAGTATTCAAACTAAGGTAAAACAAATGGTTAAAAATTATTTGTGTGATATATTTACAAATATTAGTATTACTACGACCATAACACAAGACAATCGAGCCAATTTGACATTACTAAACCAAGAAGAAGCAAACAATATGAAAAATGCATTCTCAAAATGCATTCTCATAGTCTGGCGGAAGTCTTCTTCATCACAAAGTCCTCGGAAACTATTGCTAATGCTAAATCTATTTATAAAACGTGCATGTTAATATTAGAAGTATCATATTATCATTCCCTTTGTTGTTATCTACCAGGTTATAATAACCTTCTTGTAAATATCGTGAATTCATATTTTTACTAGTGTAGCACGGCCAGTTGGAAGAATGCCTTTTCTTTCTTTTTGTATATAATTATTTTATAAGGAGGAGTGTACCGTGTTGAAGCCATAGTTCATAATAATAATAATAATAACCAACTTCACTTTTCATTTAAAAACATAAAAAAACCTGATTATTTGTGATTATTTGTGTGATATATTTACAAATATTACGTACAATAACACACAATACAACACAAGCCAATCAGCCACTACCTAAAACCAAAAAACTAAAAAAAAAACAATGAAAAATATAGAGGGCATATAGGGAAAGGGTAACCTCTTCTTCTTCTTCAAGTCCTCGAAACTTATGCTAATTTATAATTAAAATTAAATAAAACGTAATGTTAATATTATCATATTCATTTTTTTTCCCCTTTATGTTATCTATAGTTATAATAACTCTTGTAATATCGTAATCTATATTTTTTTTTAGTGTAAAACGGGCCGTGTGGGAAGATCATTTTTTTTTTTTTCTTTGTATATAATTATTTTATAAGGTGAAATTGTACCGTGTTGAAATATAGTTCATAATAATAATAATAATAATAACCCGAAGTGACGTCATAAGCCTATCTGGCGTCGGATCGTCACGCATTCGGAAATGGTCGGAAGAAGTGACGTCATGTAACTATACCCCCAGTACGTACCCCTTTAAAAATCTTTCTAAAATATTGTTAAATCGTTCACATATTTGTACTAAAAGTGGGTGCCGCGCCACGTTATGTATGTTACGAGACACATATATCGATCATAACTTATATTCTTTTTATTATGTGGTGGCTCTTAAAAGAGCCGGTTTATTTTGACTTCTTTTATAGTCCAATCCAAAGACAACCACACCAGGTAGCTTGTCCACACTCTAACGTGAATTCAGAGGATAGTATTAATGAGAGCACTATTCGTAGGTTTTCTATGCAGGTTGCTTGTACTGTAGAACGGCAACAGTTCGTTTCCATAAGATGTTCGTTGTCCGTCTTTTTCTTTAAACATAGAAAGCTTAACTCTTTATATGGATACACCGTTCTACAATAGGCACAACGCACCGTTTCGTCGTCAACGTTAATAGATGTCGTCGCCCATGTTTTGAGACACTCACAATGAATGAAGTGATCACAGCATGGTGTCTTTGTGCTAAGAGGCTCGTTATCCTTCACAGCCGCTAAAAAAAAGTGACAATCTTCTTCCTCGACGGTACGTTCTTCCTCGTCCCACTCACGAATTGTAGAGAGTATTCCGCACAGAGATATTATTTTCGTTGAAAGTGAACAGCTCGGTTCCAGTAGAACTCCGATAGATTCCATCGTGTATTTAGTATTCAGACGAGTGAATGTTGTATATTTATAAGGTTAGGGTTACGTACCCTTTAGTAATAAGGGGGTTACGTACCCTTTGAATAATAATGAGGTTACGTACCCTTTGAATAATTAAAACTCGTTGTAGATATTTTGTATTCTTTCAATGAAGACAAAATAAAAACAATCTTCCAGACCGGTGACCTAAGAATATCAAGCGCAACATTCCCCTAAATGATATTCATTCATCATGGATAAGAGACAGCGTGCAGCGAAAAAGTCATGGAATTTTAGAAGAAAGAGGAAAGGTGAATTTGACGAATACAAAGCACTCTACGAATACGTATCTGAAGAACACCTTGAAGTAATGAAAAAGTTTAAAGAAAAACATCAAAAAAGTTCACTTCAAGTCATACCAACACCGGAAGACAATCGTTCTCCTCCTCAGTGAACGTTGCCAGACAACTTTTCTCCCCCAAATCAGCCAACGTTCCAAGACAACAGTTCACCTTCTGCTCAAGTCATGCCTTTACTTGATTTTTCCTACAACCTTTCTCCCCCTCCTCAGCCAGCGCTCCAAGACAGCCTTTCTCATCCTCTCCTCCAAGACAACCTTTCTCAGCCGACGTCTCCTATCAACATCTTTCTTCAGCCAACGCTGCAAGACGACCCTCCTCCCGATGATCTCATAGACCAATTTTACTCTACTCCTCCACAGTCAACACTAGATGACGACCTTTTCATCCTCTCCTCCAAGACAGCTTTCCCCCCCACAGTTTCAAGACATTCCCCATCTGTTCTGGACGGATGAGCCTCCAAACCTGGATCTGTCTCTACTCATGTAAATAATTCAAAACAAACCGGCTCTTTTAAGAGCCACCACATAATAAAAAGAATCTGAGCGAAATGTTCGATCCAGATTTTATTTCTACGCATACACATGCAAAGATAAACATGAGTGTTCGTGCAGAAAAAGTTTATAGGCAACCAAACCAGTTTCAATGAATGCAAATTTAGCGTTTTGCAGAAGAAATCTTTCAGCTTAGATCCGTAAGTCCGTGAACTTAAAACCATCCTTCGTTTATGTCCAAATTTATATTTTACTAAAAAAATTATGACCATATAAAACTTTGAAAACTTTGAAAAATAAGCAAATACGTACTCATTTTTTAGAGCGATATATCGTTGCTAGGATACCGCATTGCACACGTCCGCAGTATGACCAGATTTTTTCAGCGGTCATTACCAAAGATGGAGCCTAAATTTTGCCAAATTACATTTATATTTTAAATAAACACGTTTTGACTTTTTGTAATCAGTTTGTCTATGCTTGTGTGCAGAATGGAAGTGATTCTTGATGAGCTTCAGTGGCTTCAGGTGGCGCTTCGGTGGCGCGGTCGTCAGGGCAAGCGCCTTTCACCTCTGAGTTCGTGGGTTCGATTCTCGCAACGGACTGATGTGAAAAGAGTCGGTCATGTTAATCGTTAATAACGTAGACATTGATATGAAGACCTTATCACATCACATAAACCAGTGTCTTAACCATTACAACTCTACATTTCAAGAGTTCCTTGCAAAATATCTCGATCTGACAATTATATTTTATAAGATCGATGTTAACAGTTTTGGTCGCGCTAAATCTTACTTAACCTTGGTCTACTTGTCCAAAGACTCCGAGGAAGTTACGCGTAGAGCTGTAGAATTAGTTGCTACGCCTCTTAAAAGCTTTGATTTCACAAAGTTTAAGATTGAGGAAAGTTTTTTCCGTAAAATGATTTCTCTTGCCAAGCGTATTTTTTCGCTATAAAGTACACGAGCATGTGAAATAAAACTCATTGTGTGTTTTGCCTCTGAACACTATGGATGTGAGATTTAAAGCACCTGCAAATTTTTATATTTGTGGACAGACTCAAAGTGGAAAATCACATTTAGTTCGTTCTATGCTACGTCATTTAGAAGAACTGTTTAATCCCGTTCCAACCAAAATAATATACTGTAATGGAGAGTATCAAAAAGAATTTGATGAGTTATCAAGAACGCTACCTAGCGTTGAATTGATGGAAGGTTTTCCAAACAACTTATATGACATGACAGACGCGCATGACATCTCCCTGGTGATTTTAGATGATTTAATGTCGCAATGCTCTAATGATCAACGCATGGTGAACCTTTTTACTCGCGGAAGTCATCATAGAGGGATGACAATCCTATTTCTCACGCAAAATCTATTTCCACCATGGTAAACTTTCGCGAACTATCAGCTTGAATTCTCACTACATGCTGATATTCCTAAATCCGCGCGATTCTCTTGGGATTTCAACATTGGCCAAGCAAATGTTTCCTAAACATACCAACTACCTTATGGAATCGTTTCAAGATGCTACAAGTAAACCCTATGGATATTTAATGATTGACTGTCATCAGTTGACACCGGAAAACATGCGTTTGAGAACCAACATTTTACCTGGGGAGAGACAAATTCGAGTGTACGTGAAGCGTACTTAAGCTGCGTGTGTTGCTTAAATCCGTCATTTGCAAGATGTCCAAGCGCATGAGAGGAAGTCTTCCTTATCTTCAGGTGATAGTGAAATCTAAACCAAAATTGCGAAAGTTGTTGATCGACAACGTTCCTGCGAGCGTCATCACGGCTATTTGTGAGTGCTCGCTGAATTTGCTTAAAGGCGTCATTCCAGTATCACCGCGTCAAAAGCGACGTTTGGCGCGCCACAAGACACATCTCCGCGCATTGGCCAGTAAGAAAGTGTCGAGAAAACAGAAAAAGTTGTACCTTAATCAGAAAGGTGGAAATCTATTGTCGGCTCTCTTGCCACCGGTTCTTGGGGTACTTGGAAGTTTGTTATAAAATGAAACATGCCAAACGAATGGTTTTGGTTCCTGAGGATGCACTTCATAGATACGAGCAAAGACAAAGACTTGAGACATCACCGATTATGACCAGCATGCTGCATAAAGATACGGACAAATATTCTTCAGTCAAATATTCTTCAGTCGGATATGAGCGATGACCAGAAGCAAAAGTTATACTATGCGAACATGGAACGTTATCTAGACTTATTGCGTCAAAAGGACAATCAAATTCCTATGGTAAAGCTAGCCCAGAACAAAGACGAGGTTATGCAAGAATTGCCCGTCTCTGTCATTGTGGATACTGTCCCTAAGAGAATGCGAGAAAGAGCGACGGCTATCTTGAACCGTTTGAAAGCAAGACCGGATGTCATCACATGGACAAAACAGGACAAGGCAAGCTCGAAGGCGAAAGCATTCCACAATCAAACATATCAGACCTGATCTCGGACCCTGTGAGAAGCCGTAAGAATTTTATTCCCGCTGGTTCAAAATATTTTTTCCGTGCTTTATCAAAGATAAATGTTCCTAAAGATCTTGTGCGGAACGATGAAAGATGGAGACAAGCTGATGAAGAAGATGACATTGTTTATACACCGGGTCCCAGTAGACTAACGCGTCAAATGAAAAAAGGAAAAACTAAAAAACTACTATCGCCTAAATGGCAAAACTTTTGACACCGTAATATGTAACTATTTTAAGTGTTATTCAATAAAATTGTTTTAAAGTTTTTTAGATATCATTTTTCTGTTGTGCGCTATTCAAAACAAACACACGTATGGTTTTTACAACATTTATTAAAACATTTTTTTACTTAACTGATTAAGGCCAACATTTGACTGCATTAACATAACTTTATAATGAGTTTTAACAAACTGAGACACTTTTGGGACATTTAACATAGCATCGTGAGTAAATAACTGTACGATCTTACTCATACTTTGCCCACGTGCTCTATGGCTAAGGTAAAATATGCAATATTGGCCGCACATGTCTGACCAGGCACTTTGCAGTTTACGAGTGTTAAATTCATAAGACTCTAAAAAGTCTCCAAACGAGGTCTTGTACAAATCTGCTGGTTGTCCATAACTGTCGAAAAATTCTCCTTTCTCTTCTGATGGAAAGTAAAAGGCCACCCAATGCGTTCCTGGTTCTGTGCTCGGATCAGTGTTGGCGACAAAACAGCACGGATATTTCTCGATCGTTTGAGGTAACTTATCACTTGGAAATACACCGCAAAACTTCCTGCTTGTCACAGGATCTTGTTTTAGTGCACGAGTTATCTGTAATGTATTCACCTATCCAGAGTAGTCGTAAATGACGTTTCTCTCAGCATCAATTTCAATCAGGTTTTCGAATTCCCCGTAACAGACGAGACTCACAGCTGCTGCAGGTGCCACAGAGAACTTGATGTCAACTGCCAGATTTCCTCTTTGAACCGCATTAAAATGAGGCGACGCTCCACACATGTCAGCGGTCAGATCAAAAGCGTAGATCGGATAGCCTTTAGGAAACTCTTCTCGTGATATATCGTTGCCTGTATTGTAATACATCTTTTCCGTACCAGAGAACAGTGTACTGAATGCTTCCATATATCTGTGGCTGGCACCAAAGGAAAGCTGCATCGGTTTAAACGGCACGTCTTCCCCATTCACGGATATTCCAATAAATGACATGTGAAAATGCTGAAAGTTGTATGGATTCTTCTTGTACGCACCGTTGAACGCTGCGCTTTCGACCAATCCAAAGACAAACGATTTCGGCACAAGTCCGTTAAAAACGTTATCTTTATTCAGGCAGGGATTTCCAGCTGAGATGATGAAACGTTTGCACTCCACGCGACGAATAGGATAGATAGCCGGTCCTTTTTTCAATGCAATTTCATGAGCCACAGAAATGCTTGAACTAACTTTCACCTTACGTATCTTGAGATAGGCATCGGTCAGTTTTACTCTCTAATCAGCATCATCCTCAAAAGCCATCAAACAAAACTCGTTTCCATTTCGGTTTAGAATAACTTTCAGGTTGACAAAACTCAACAGGAGACGTTCGGTCATAAAAACGTCGCAGAATGTGGGTCCAGCCATCTCTACTATACCACTTTCTTTGCTGAATTCATATCTTGTTTTAAGACCAAGGTTTGCGTTAGCAGCTGCTAGAGTCGGATCTGCCGCATCCATTTTCCCAGCAGTGTCTTTATATTGGAGTGCCATTGTGAGTTGAGATTCCTTTGCTGATGGACCATAGTTCAGGAGAGTTTCCAGATATGCTCGGTAACTGTAGGTGCCGTAGCTTGTGTCACTTGCTTTTCTTTCAGATAGACGTCCACTTGTTTGAACAGACGGGGCTTCGGTGGCGCAGTCATCAGAGCAAGCGCCTTTCACCTCTGATTCTTGAGTTCGATTCTCGCTGAGGACTGTACTCGTCACACTCATATGAAAAGAGTAAGTCAACGCTCTGCCGAAAGTGGTAGGTTTTCTCCCGGCACTCCGGTTTCCTCCCACAGGGAAAGTTGCCTGGGTGGGTTAGGATATACAGATTAGGAAAGTAATATTACAATTGTTGTAAAATAAACAGTGTAGGCTAAGTACGTAATATAGGTAAGCGAGATACTTGATGTAATCGGTCACTGAAAAGCCCCAATTGGGAGTGAACTGAATAATGTATGTATTTAAGACTGTGTAGGAAATTTCTCACCACTCCAACCTTTTCGTCTGCATCAAGATCTGTGCCATTGGCCTTTGTCACTTTCGCTCTCACCACTAGAATCGTTTTAGATAAATCGACATATTCTTCAGGACCCGGACGCAGGAACGTGATTGGACCACCGTCTGATACACTGGAAACGGGCCGATGATCGGTCCAATGTCCTTTTTCCAAACTAACTTGCGTTGGAGGTATAGAAAAAAGATCAAGTTCACTTTTGCTGCATTCTTCCGACTTGGAATGTACGAAATTCATGTTTATCCGAATATGTCAATAGTTGTTCTCTGCTTCTTGGTCGGGCTGCTTCCGGTGCTAGATGTAGACGCCTTTCTCTTTTTACCTGTTCGCTTTGTTGATCGTCCAGTGCGTCGTCTTGGGCGTCGTGTTCCACTTCCTGTTTGAGCATAGGTCTGCACTCGCTGCACAGCTTTCCCTTTTGCAATATGGGCGGCCTCCACGGCTCGTGCTTTCGCTGCTTCTTTCACCAGCTAAAACATCACCCAGGAAGTTCGCGCCGCTATTCAGTGCAATTTTTCCAAGAGCTTTCGCTCCAGTTTTAACCAATGGCATGGCTGTTTTTGTAAGACTGCGAAAGAGTCCGCCGAGTCCATAGCCCATTTGTCCATGACCCACTTGCCACGGACTGCCTCTGAAAACAGGCACCCAACGACCATGTTGTTGATCAATGTAGTAATTTACGTATGGATTAGTCATCATCAAGAAAAATAACTCTGCTTTCTGAAGTACAGTGTTGCTATCACCTTCCCACGTTCAAATCGCACCGGATCGCCTACGTCGTTCCTTAAAAGAATTTCAACGTCTTCGAACGATTTAGTTTGGACTGGTCCATACTGAATGTTTGTGAACGTTTTAGTAACGACATCACCAGATTTACCATTTACTGTAATAGTTCGGAGTAATTTGGCATTTGTATCCCCGACGATTTGAGGTTGAACAAGATCACAATATACATAGATTCCTGTGATACCAAACAAATCTGCCACGTGAGGACTTTCGGTCGTTTTTCTAATCTTCACGTCTTCTCCTCCAAACCCTAACATAATTGACATTTTTCCAGAAAGAGTCAACATATACTTCTGTTTTATAGTCACTTTCACTTTGGCAGTTCGAGGATTAAACGATACTATGATATTTTAATTGCCAGTCTCTTTCGTCAAGGCTTTATTGACGGCTTCGATAAGATCCTGTAGGAACCGTAATCCACATAAGCAGATGAGAAACTAAAACCGTTCACGCTGAGATAAATATGATTCTTGTGTCTTTCTAGAGTACACCACGTGTTAGGGTAGGAGATGGAGTACAAGCCAACTTCCCAGTCGCCATGCAAATCGATGGCTTGTGGAAACTTTAGACGATAACTCCCTGTTTTGTTATCGGGAAAAGTGGAAAGCGACGCATTGCTAGGAAGCGTGAGAAAAAAATGTGTGCCGGTCATTGTCAGTACTACAGTATGAATAAAAGACACACAACACAAACGTTGGTTTAAATCTTATTTATTTGAGAAGCAGGTACCCACGAATTAAACTTGTTCGGGTACCCTAACCATTTTACAAGATAGTGTACATTGTTGCCTCTTCCACGTTTCTTCAGAATCCTTTCAACTTCGTAGACGTCATCCTGCTTGATAACCTTTTGCAACTCTTTCTCGTAAAAGGTTCCTTTCAGTTCTTCGTCATCATAATCTGTCAGTTTATAAACTGGTGGATCGCGATGTATTTGCTTACTTATAGTAAAGATTTCTTTTGAAAAGTTTGCTAGGTAACCTTTTTCAAATTTACGTTTCATTTTACTAATTCTTACTTGGTCACCAACCTTAAACTTATACTTTATGACAGTACTATGATCATCATACAAAGTATGCCAAACTTTCTTCTCGTTTTCGACAGTAACATCGGCAGGTTCTGTTTTGATACTGCTATGAACACTATGATTGTAAGAATACATTAAATCAGGCAGCATGTCAATGTATCTCACTGTTTTCTTGGCTGTAAAGTATCGCCACATTCTTTTCTTCAGAGTACGAATCAAACGTTCTACAATAGAAGCTTTGGTTTCGTTATAAGTATTGTACAACTCAATGTCTTCTTCTTTCATCAGTGCTTGGAAATGTTTGTTGAAAAACTCAGTTCCTTGGTCAGTCATGATCTTTTCAGGTTTGCGTCCAGACGATAAAATAACTTTGAAAGCTTCCACCAGAGAATGGCCTGTTTTATTTTTCAGTGGGACTACCCAGGCATACTTTGAAAACACATCAATGCATACGAGCAGATATCTATAACCGTCGTTAAACTTCTGCATGGATTGCATGTCGGCTAAATCCATTTGCCATTGCTGGTCGATGCCACCCACGATCACGCGGTTTCTTTTAAAATGCCTCCTTGCAAGTTTATGTAGAATGTACGCATCTTGTGACATCAGCCATTCTTTAATTTTCTTACGACTTATATCAAATTTCCCTTCCTTTTTGACGTCATCATACAAACAATTCACTCCGCCATATCCCCCTGAACTTTTTGGATCGTAATAAACGCTAGACAGGTAGTCGTCCATGTCCGAGCATAGAATGAGAGAAATCTTTTATTCTTCGACGTTTTGAATGGTGTGTTCGACATTTTGAATATTGTTGGTGGGTTCGTCATTTGTCAAAGCATCGTTTTCAACAGGTTTGTAATTTTTGATAGTTTTTCCCATCTGTAAATGTCCATCCAAATTAAGATCATTGCGACCAACACTTATACCTACTCTAAACATTTTCTGTTTGTTATGATTTTTGTTCATCTTTGGATTTTTGCTAGCAGAGTGACCCATGTTTACGCGATGACCTTTACTATGCTCTGAAGATATCAGACATGTAATGTGGTATAAAACATCTTCTACTTACGAAAACCTGTCAAACATTCTCTGATAGTCGTCAGGTAAAGACATAAACTGTTAAGCTGCTGTATTTCCCAAATGTGTCTCCTCACAAACGCTCGTCTAAACATTTCGACATTGGCAATAAAGAATTAATTCTTCGTCATCGTCAGAAACGTATTGAAAAGAAACTGTTGAAAAGTTACGCTGAAGAAATCGCGTCAATTATATCTCGTCTTGTTATTGAAAGCTGCAATGGTTGCATCATTGACCACCCATCCCAAACACAACATGACTGTCTCATGATGGAAAGGGATGAACAGTTATGTTTGTACTTTGACGAAGCCTTGTCAAAAATTTCAGAAGCAAATGTCATGGAGGCTTTTGCCGAAAGTTTGAATGATATTAAACCTAGAGTGAAAGGTCTTGAAATGCTCAAGTATACATGTAATGATTGGAGAACTGTCTTTTGTGCAGATCAGAGACGGGTGCTAAAACAAGAGACCTTTAAGTTATTGTAACTGAACAGGAAGTGTAACAATCATGATTGTATAAAGTAATACGTTTTTAAAATGTGTCTTCAGTTTGCAATATGCCTGGGAAGAGTAAACACTGTTGTCGTAAGAGATCGTCAAAGAGAAACGTTTTTGGTTCGTTACGCGCTAAATCAGTTAGGACACACGATCGAAAAAGAACCATATCAGGACAAAGAAGAAGGCTTAGAAACGTTACGCGTCAGAATAAAACCACTCACACAGAATGGTGGAGTCCTTACGTAAACGAACAGACAGCTATTCTACGATGTTCAAACGATCCAAAGTGGTGATTAAAAAAGAAGGAAAGACATGTAAAAGAATCGAAAGAGAACTTTTTATACTAAAACACTAAATGAACATTCCTAATTAATAATTACTTTCTGTTGTTATTTATTTCTCTGTAAGGTTATAAACATCTAAAATCAAGTGGAAGCATTCAAATGTAGCAATTTCCTATAAAAACACCGCGTCACCTCTGATATTGATCACAATCGCTCGACAGTGTCATAGCAAAGTGCACACAACATGACTAAAAACATACTGTTCATGGCTAAGAATCAACTTGTGCTTCGTGTCAATATGTGTGCTTCTAGTTTTTGAGAATAAAATCTTAAATGATTTGACAGATGAAGAGTTTGAGAAAGGGGTTCCCGTTTATGATGACGACGAAGATGTATATATATACTCGAAGCACAAGTTAACCCGGCACCGTTCCTGATTTTTATCAGATCAAACAAACATTTTAAAGAAGAACATTGTTTGGAGAAACATTGTAACGCATTGGCTTTTGAACAAAAAGCAGGAAAATTTGGCAACTCTGGATTTGATGCGACTTTTGATAGAGAAGAACATAATACCAGCAACGCTTATCGATAATGCAACTTTGCACTCCATTTTGTTGACGCAAATCATATTGGAAACATTAACAGGTTTATCGGTACCTCGAGCCCCCCAGGGACCGAACTTTACTTATCATATAACGCTAAAGAAACGATGATGTGGGACTTGGCTGGAAAAAACGAAAAGCAAGTTTTTGGTCTTCACGTTCCGAGTAATCTTGTACGGAATGTCTACAGTAACTTGACGGGTCTCATTACACACTGCGTAACGATACACCAGTTCACGTATAACGTCAAAGTTCACCGTTTGTCTTGCTGTGCAATTCAACGTGAGGCCTCGTATCTTGGTCTCGACTTTATCCGTATTGGTACGGTAGCAATAATTTTTGGGTCCGCCCGAGATGAAGGTGGTAATGTGATCCCCTCCTAACTCGTCGGTTAAATCACCAAGATAAGGACCTATCAGGGGCTCTGGATCACCGGGTTTCCTGACATAAATTACCGAACCCGTATCGTAATACAATACTCTTTCCTGCAATTGGTCCAACACATCATAGAGTTTGAGACGGGCATAAGCGGTGGAGAAAGCGGCGATGATTACATTGGTTTTGGAGTTTGGTTCGATAAAATTTTCGGTATACTCATATCGAATCTCTATCATCTCGTCGCTCACCAAACTAACATCAAGCACGTTAATTTCGTCGGAGGAAAGGTAATCAAAATACACTTCGGGATCTCGAATCTGTAACGTTTTCACCATGTTGGGTCGTTGCGCGAATTTACCCCAAAACGAATTCAGCATCCATTTTGCTAGGGCGCGCAATCTAGGATTATGCTCAATTTTGCTTCGATCCAACTGTATTCCTTCGTGTTCGTAGTACTCGTCCACATATCGCTGCTTTTGTTCCTCGGTGACGCAGTCCTTCGGGTACCCACTCGATTTTTGCTTGATTTTCATAAAGGTAGTCTTTGAACAGCTCGTCAGAAGTTTTAGGAAAGTGCCATACTTCGTGGAGTTTTAGAATTTGATAATCTTTCTCTAGGGCTTTCTCCAACTCTACGTGGCACCACGTTCCTTGGATAGCTCTTTCGTTATCGGAATGGGTACAGGGGGTCTGGTTACATGTATCTGCACAGGTTTTGCACAGAGGGAACATCAACTTACCCTGGGTACGATAGGGAAGGAGAGGATGGAAAAGACCTCGAGGTGGTAATACCGTACACTTGATCATACCAAAATAAGTGGAAATGTCGTCGAAATTCTCGGTGATAATACGAGAACAACCAACGACTGTCTTTGTCATCTTATTGGACCAGGGATAGAGGCTAGTTAAATCTAGGTAGTTTATTTTTTCACCATCCTCGCACTCATGGTAAAGTTTGGCGGCGTTGGTTCGACCACCATAAAAACCATCTCGAGGCTCCAAAGGATCCACCAAATCATAGTTGTCAAAGTAAGTTTTCATGTCCTCATCACGTTCCAGCTCTTTCTTTATATCGCATTCCCATACTTCAACGAGATTGAAACCGTGTTCTTCAAGGTAAAGAGCTTTTTGTACTGTGGCTTCGTAAAGATCATGCATTGTTTTTTCACTTACTGGGTTGACTGTATCACGGGCATAGCAATTCAAACATCCATGCCAAAAACATCCATGGAACTCATAAGCCGTGTTAGTCTCTTCGTGATATCCATCCAGGAAATATCTATGCACGCTCTTTTCTCCACCATTTCGTTTATGTTGAATATGGATATCATTCTTTTCTGCCGTATAGGAAAGCCATTTCAAGGCGATATTGGATTGTTTGGTTTTCGGATGGTAACCGTGTGGAGGAATGATGGCAATGGTATTTTCTTGGAGGTAATTGGTTCGGTATACCAAATTACAAGCCGAGGCGATGGTCAGGCATTTTTCAAAGGGATCGATATCAGTAACGTAACGGAACAACTCGCGGAAATCAAGACAACAGCGGCGGAGAATATCGACGTCAGAGCGACAGTAGGCGAGGATTTCTTGCTGGAAGTCGAATACATGATCATTCTCTTTCAATTCAGTGTGCCATTCTAAAAACTTTTCCTTCTCGGCAGGACTCATTCCCTCAGGATTGTAGGATAAACTGGGAGGTATGGGTCCGACATAATTCTCGTTCTCTTTCTTATTGAACAGATGAGGGAAATAACCTTTCGCAAGTTCGTCGATTCCAAAGGTTTTGGGAAAATCCGCTAATCTCATCGGGATAAAACTCAAGGAGTCGATAAACTTGATTTTGAACATAGGTACTGATAGTGTAAGGACCTTGGCACCGCGCATGATTACGTCGTACTTGACATCGTTCTCGCGTAGGTATTGTAAGATGAAATAACTATCATACCCTTGGATGTTGTGCGCCAATACAATACAGTTCTCGTGTTCCTCGGTAAACAACCATTCGCAGAATTCGTTTCGCGTATTATCCCCTTGAAACGACCATTCATCACCGGCTTCGTTCTGAATCACGCATAAACACTGTTTACGATGCTATTTATAGAAAGCGATAGACTCACTCATGTAAATGCTTCCGCTTTAAAGGAAATGTCCTTTCGAATGTAATTTTGAAAAAATCAAGGATTGAAATAATCGAATTGAAGTTTTGGAAGAAAGTCTATCTGGTACAGTTACACACTGAACAACGAATTATACAAGCGCGAATAATTTAGTCATTCAAATATATTTAAGAGTTGCAAGAAATAACAGCTGTGTTACCTCTATTAAGCTCCATTACTATAAATATTTTGCATTTGAATTCGACGTGCATCTTGCCAAATCCATACCGTATTCATTTATTATTATTATTATTAAGTCTTTATTGTCTATAGCCACAACAGACATGCGGCTTTATAAAGAGTAAACGTAAACAGTTATATAAAAATATATACAAGGTTACAAAATTTGGTTCCAAAATTGATTGTATACTTATTGATTGTATACCTATTTACAAACAACATAATATGTAAATTTTAACTTCTAAATTGTAGGCATATTGTCTAAATGTACTCTGGGCTTAATTAAAATTGTTAAAAAGACACCTATTTAAAAACGTTGTTTCTTAGAATAACCATAGGATCTACACACTCTCAATATGTACATACGGCTACTGGCTCTAGATAGCAAATTATCAACATGAAGATCCCAGCAAGACGGATAATCCTGAAGTTAAATTCCCAATAGTTTCAACCATGTCTTGCGCTTAATACCAGCAATTGTTTCCGGTATAGATTTTGTTGATTTGAAACTTACAATCATTTCCCATGTTTTAGACAAGTTTAATGTCATTCTGTTTGCTTCCGACGATTTTTCGATATTGTTCACTTTAGCTGGTGCAGAATCATAGTTATCTTTGACCGGAGCACTAATAGTCATATAATCTGCAAACTTGACTAGCAGATTGTTATCAGGATCTTTGACTCTTAAATCGTTTATCATCAAAGAGAATAAGAATGGCCCAAGGACTGTGCCTTGTGGTAGTCCTTTGTTAATGTCCATATAACCCGTTTCTATTCCGTTAGCTATAACTCTTTGTCTTCTGTCCGTCAAGAAATTTGCAATCCAATTAATTATGTATGGGGATTAATGCTGGTTTCTTTCAATTTCTTACAAATAAAGCTATGAGAAACTGAATCAAAGGCTTTCTTAAGAGCAAATGATGTCACCCTTACGTGGTCAGCGTTACCATCCAACCAGTTTAACCAGTTATGATGACACATAATGAGCGCATCGGTCGCACCGGTACCTTCTCTGTATGCAAATTGATCGCGTCCAATTAATGATTGAAGTTCTAATGAAATCTGTTTTTTAAACACAATTCTTTCAAACAATCTCATTATTATGTTCGTAAGAGATATAGGCCTTAGTTGGGTACATTCGGTGGGAGAAGTTTCCCTAGCAATCGGATTTATATTGGCTAATTCCATAGAATAGGGACACATTGGTGTTCCAAAGACATATTACATACTTTAGTGATTACTGGAGCTAAATACTTTGCAAAGTCTTTCCATAGCCAATACGGAAGGCCATCGGGACCTGGTGATGTTCTCTTCTGTTTTTCCAATATCCTTTCGACAGTAGGTACATCAACACTTGGTATTCTGGTCCCATTTGGTATAGGTACAAGTTCGGGGGATATGTAATTATCATCAGTGTTTATTGTCTGGAAATAATTGTTTATGTCTTTTGGATCGATATTTAAAATAACATCATGGTTCGCTCTTTCTACCAGTGCTTTTGCTTACGGTGTTCCTCCATCTATTCGATCCAGAAGCGTTTTTCCTATTTTCATTCTTAACAGCACTAACCATATGTTCGCGGATAAGCATATTGATCTTCCTTTGTAGGTCTTCATTAATCCCTTTCCTTGCATTTTTATTACGTATTTTGCACAAGTGCTTTACCAAAGGAGACATGTATGGGTGATCTCGTGTGGATAGTTTTACCTTAATCAATGGATTAAGGTAAACACATCTTCACAGCCATCAATGATATTCCAGTGATGTGCTTCCAACTCTCTCTTCATGGCGAACTTTCTATGATCTCTTACATCTCTGAAATAAATGGTTTTTCTTTCTGGTTTAGCAGCAATCCGTGGGGTTATCACAACAGCCAAATGGTCAGGTTTAACCACTTGGGATTGTTCCAAAAGTGTAGGCAATTAGTTAGAAAATGTCAAGGACTTTCCGGCCTCTTGTGGTTTTCTTACCATTTGATCCATATTATGCTGGCTTATAATATCCTTTATTTTTAATTGGTTAACATCTCGTGCAACGATAATCCTAGCAATTGGCTCCCACTGGAGAATTTGCTCTATGCTCTCTGATAAATGATTTAATAGTTCATTTTCCAGGTATATGGGGTCAGGGGGATGATACACTGAGGCGACATAATATTTACTATTTGCTGTTTCGATTACACATGCACCAGATGCTTTCCAAGTTGTTATGAAAGTTTCATAGTTTACATTTCCAGTCCTTTCGACAAATTATAGCAACTCCTCCACCATATCGGCTATCACCGCGGTCTTTCCTCACAATGAAATAGTTTTTAGGACAGAGTAGCCTTGATGGAGTCCTCTCATTTAGCCATGTCTCACAAACAAAACAAATATCTATCTTCCACGTAGAGTGCTCAATATCTAATGCGGAAGCAGCTTGAGGTTTAGCAGGCGAACGAGCGTTCATAACCATGCACTTAGGTATACTTTTTGGGGCAGGAGGACCATTTTTAGTTGGCTTGATAACAATTAAATTTGTACGAGACGTTCTTAATGGTTTATTTCGTTGAACTCTTACGGAACGGGCATTGGAAACCAGTGGGATTGGCAAAAGGTAATTATGATCATGGGCTACATACGATGGGGAAATGGTGGGTGTAGTGGGATTCCCATTAAAGGTTTTGCCTATATGATCAGTAGTTTACCCCATGAACTTTGCACTATCCTTGGGATCTCTGAGTCTTTTGAAAAATAGCTTTAAACATCAAAGTAAATGCATTTTCCTTTTTAATGGATTTATAAAGTTCCACAAAATTATTAATAGTTTTATATAAGAACGAGAACGAATTATTTAAATTATAATAACAAATATTTACCTTAAATCAAAAGGGCACCCTTGCCCCCCTTTCCCCAGTTCCGGCGTCCCTGTATAATCGGATCTTGGACGGGGAATAGTCTATTTGGCGCGGGGCGCGGGTCATCATAGTCAGGCGCGGGTACAATTAGAAATGCTAGCTTGCAAATAGAAATTAGTCTGTCTCCACAGTCAATTTTCCAATTTGTTCAAACCGGAGTGTGTGTGGGAGTACTGGGGGCCAGGGGGGGGGCTTGTTTGCTTTGACTATACAGTGTATTGGCTAAAGTGGTCCCCAGCGCAGATGGTGAGTACCTGCGCGAACTCCAAAAGAGAGACTGAAATCAAGAATTGCACTATCTGAATCGAGATCTACTATATAAGCCCCTGACATTCCTTGGTATATAACTCAAATTAAACACAATTTGTTGGCAAAATCGCTTTTGAAAACTCCGACATTTAACATTAAGTGATCGTTCATTATTTATGTCTAGGTGTGTGTGTGTCATCGAAGAGAAATGGAGTAGATAACAAATTTATTCACCCACTCAAACGTTGGGTAGAAAGGATGGAAAATTTACGGAAAAGTCCGGACAAGTCCGGCAAAAAATATGCTTTTGGTTAATCAATACAACTAACTCCTTCACATTTACATTCATTCGAAAACTCGAATATTCAGCTCACTCCCCGTCGGGGCTTTTCAGTGACCGATTACATAAAGTATTTCCCTTAGCTATTTCACGTACTTAGCCTACACTATATATTTTTACAACAATTGTGATATTACTTTCCTAATCTATATATCCTAAACCACCAGCCAGCTTTCCCTGCGGGAGGAAACGGGGTACCCGGAGAAAACCCACGACTTTCGGCAGAGTGCTGACTTACTATTTTCACATGAGTAGAGTCCCCAGCGAGAATCGAACCCACAACTCAATCAATCAATTAAATCAATCAAAAAACTTTATTTAAACACGGTAAAATCTACAGTATGGTATAAAGATAACATTTTACAATAACAACTTACTGATACAGAGACAATTTACACTTACACAGTAATTTTTGCGGGGCCAAAATTTTGACCCTTTTAGTGGGGCTGTTTTGGCCCCAAAATGGGGGCCAAAATTACAGCCCTTGATGGGGCCAAAACAGTTCCATTAAAAGGGCCAAAACAGCCCCATTAAAAGGGCCAAAACAGCCCCATTAAAAGGGCCAAAACAGCCCCATTAAAAGGGCCAATTTTAGTGGGGCTGTTTTGGCCCAAAAAATGGGGCCAACATTTTGACCCTAAAACGGCCCCTTTTAGTGCGGCTGTTTTGACCCCAAACGGGGGCCAAATTTACAGCCCTCTTGATGGGGCCAAAACAGTCCCAGCTCTGGCCCCATCAAAGGGCCAATTTAGCTTTCGTTGAGGTTATTTTCGTTCGTAATATATAATAATAATAATAACTTCAAATAAAGCTAAATTGACCCTTGTTAATAGGAACTAAAATTGGTGAAGATAAAATATAATAGTGAGTTACACAACAATTTAAAAGTTAAAAAATATATATTTATAAGTTTGACATTAATCTTAGTTTACACACACATATATACATGCAAGTTAACAGTGGCAAAACTAACAATGGCAAACTAGCATGCATGCATGCATGCATGCATGCTATGCAATGCAAATTTTAAATTATTTGTGTTATTCAAAACTTGATCTATTGCCTCGATGCAGGTTTACTATTGAACTCGATGCAGGTTTACTAGCATTTGATTGCATGACCAGTAATTGCCATCGCAGCTAATAGAACTCATCATATATGGTTTGGAAACTCCATGAAGTACATTATAACTCAGTATCTATATTATTTTCCAGGTTTCTGCTAGAATGTGATTTTATCACATCCAAACAACCAATAGTAATGTCGAAACTAAAAAATCACATTCTTGCATAAACATAAACTAATGAGTTATATTGTACTTTGCAAGTTGATGGTAGTCAATACCCATTTACCCCATACTTTAAAATACATGTATCTTGTCAGATGGCTATATGATTGTATACACTGTTAATTTCAAGGAGTTAATTTTACTCCAAAAATGTAGTAAAAAAAGGTACCAGTTGACTCGACCAGCATTGATCACATCAGTACCAGGGCATTCAACAAACACTTGGTTCTCCCCAATGTACATCCTCCGGGTACCCAATGCACAGTACACGAAACTGGACCATTTCGTCCCGGACCATACTCTCCATTGTTGACGAGGGCTATGGAAAAAAATATTGTGAGTGTCAATGTAGATATTGGTGTAAGAGACAACTACTCAACTAGAATACGATTACACATCCAACATAGAATATGAAGTATGAGGTCAGAGTACTTGCACAACATTAAATGTACCGCAGTAAATAGCACTTGCCAAACATCAAATGTCCTGCAGAAAGCAAGCTAGATTATATACTTTGTCTCAGTGGTGAAGCTAGACATTAGCAACTAGCCATGCTATGCAAATATATTTTTTAAATTATTGAAACCTTTATTTGAGTTATTATAAGGAGAGTGGGATACTCAGCAGTTGACTGTTGTGTAAAACTACCTAAAGACTGGGAGGCTCCCTGGACATTATGTAGTGCTATAAGCTAGCTCTCTTGGATTAAGCAAAACATCTGGCCACAATAGAATCTTAGGAGAATAAAAATTAATACACTATTTTAAAATGCATTGGACATTAATCGGTTAACCTTGAATTATCTCGATTGTGCGGTGCCAGTGTGGGTAGAGCATAGCAAATACGGCGGTTGACTGTTGTGTAATACTTCCTGAAAAATACAATAAGAAGTTCGACGTTTCGAGCGAAGGCCCTTCATCTGGGCTTCTACTAACTTCCAGACGAAGGGCCTTCGCTCGAAACGTTGAATATCTTATTGTATTTTTCAGATAATTTTACATAACAGTCAACCGCCATAACCTTGAATTAGTTAACTACATACTGTATAAAATCTTCTCACAGCATAAAAATACACAAATTCTAATAATTTTTATTTTTGTAAGTCCCTATTGCAACCAGAGGTTTTCTCATCCAAGAGAGATAGCTTATGGCATTACCTGCACATAATGTCTAGGCAGTCTCCTACTCTCCCTTTGATTACTCAAATTGTCTGGAGTGAAGCCATGGAATCTGCTCTTACTATTCAAATAAGCATGCATTAAAATAGCCTCAAGACAATGCATTTCTGAAGGTTTCAATAATTAAAGAATCAACAATTTGCAAATGCATCTATAGCGCAACCAGTTGCTATGTATAGCTTCATCACTGAGACAGAGTATATAATAATAAAGTATTTTGCAATAAGCAGTGGCGGTAGTTGGTAGAGGGGCCAGTCTCCCCCGAATAATTTCTCAAAGCCTTTGAATGACAGCTGGTTAACTGTGTAACAAAGCTGTATCAATTAATGATTTTACAACCACGAAAGCCTTGATAGGCTGTAATTTAAGTAAATTTGCATGAAATTTAAGTGAAAAAGGTTTTAAGAATGGAGATTTGCAGCAACAAAAGGATGGTTATATGTTGGCTACCTAAGTTTGCACCCCCAATATTTCACGAAGTGTCCGCACTGGCAATAAGTTCCATATCCATATCCACACATTGTTTCTGTCTGGCCCCATTAGAATGTGGGAAGGAAGTACTAGTCCATACCACATAGTGTAGAGTGAGAAATAGATATATTGTAGCACAGCCATTATTGCCCTTAGGAAATGCATCTATCAGTGGCTTCCCCCTGGGGTCGATCCCCGTGGATACAGGGGGATTGGTCTTTTCACCCAGTCAAACCTTAGCAAATTCCCCTGGGTACAAGATACAGCTATTAAATACAACCCCCACCCTCAAGGGCAGTATCTTTTTTTTTCAATTCTATATCAAGTTACACAGCCAGTTGCAAGTGGTATAAGCTCTCGTTTATTGACTGACTTATCAACACTAAAAACATCAACACTAAAAACATCAACAATGACTTGTAGCAAAAGATAGGAAATGCATAATATGAATGGCCCTAGACCAATCCTATAAATTCATAATAAATTCAATGCGTCAAAGTCTCACTCCGGAGTTTCTAAATCAAAATCTCCTGGGTACTTTCCTGTGGGTTTTCGGCTTCAGAACCAAATTTGACATTCCCCCCACCCCCATGGGATTCAAACACAGTTTGGGAAATGTCTCTGGGTCCCCAGGGGTCGACCCCAGGGGGAAGCTGCTGATACATGGATAAGCAGGGCATAGTGTTAGTCCTCTCTACTCTTGGAACATAGGCTTGATATAATTTAACATCTATGATTAACTTTTGAAGCAAGCTATTTTTGTGTAAAAGTATGTTCCTGGTACTACCAAATATCCACTTATCGGTAGCATGAGAGCATCATGGATTTACATTGACTGGTGCATAAACTTCTCACAATCAAAATATATCAACCAGGCATTTGAACATTTACATGTAGTTGGACAATGGGCTCAGTGATTTTACATTCTTGGACAGGTTTCGGACATGTGAAAATATATAAAAGTCACACGAATCTGACCTATTAGTATCGATGAAACTTTTCAGCTTACAAAATACAGCAGAATTTAGATACATGACTCTGATTGACAGTATACCAGTTAGTGATGACAAGGTCACAAGGATGCAATATCTTGAACTCAAATAATATATTTAGAATAGGCAATACTTTGTTTTTTCTCCATTTTCACTGCATATGTATCAACATAATTATATTAAAATCTTATATGAAATTTGTACCTGATTTTTTAGGACAAGATGGGCTCTGAGTATTTAACTGTCAATCTGTCATATACAGTTGGTAAATATAAACATTGAAAGCCCTAATAAAATTGAAGAAGATTTTGTATAGTAGCATTTGCTGAAGTAATTTTAAATTGGAACTGTATTATTTTCAGCGTTTTAATTCATATATTGTCGCGGAAAATTCAAATTTTAAACGGGGACAACATGCTTAACATTCACGAACGAAGATTGCAAATATTTTCTAACAAAATCGCTCTATTACATATAAAACATAACAATAACCTTACCTGAATATTATTCAGTAGTTGCCGATGTATTGCTTCTGAAAATCCAGTTTCTCTTGGGTCAAAAATATAAAATTTCGAGCTCGATTCGATTAACAGAACAAAAATAAAAAAATTTCAAATATGGAGGTGTGATGACTCTATCCCAAGAACCTCTGCGCGTGTAGTAAGAAGACTAGGCACCAGTCTGTCAGTCAGCGAGCATTGCGGAATTTATTCATTTTTCGTTCATTGGCTTTGATAGAGTGACACGACTTCAATCACCAGTAAATGTTTAAGATTTTGTGTTACATTTTGACCACTTTCATAATTCAGATGAATATTCAGATGAGTTTAAATACTCTTTTATGTGCATCTTAATAAGCCTTATTAGCCTCGTTTCTGTGACTGAATTGAATATAATTTATTAACCTGAACGAGGTCAATGAGGCTTATTAAGATGCACATAAAAGAATATTTAAACTCATCTTAATTATGAAAGTGGTCTAAAGAGCTCTTAAATTCGAACTTGAGCATACCGATATAAATTTCCCGATATATTTCAATATTTTCATAGAAATATTATAGCATACATGTGGATTTCTCAGTATAGGATTATTAACATATATATTAAGGTGGTCCCCTATAAGGAGAAGCAAATGGGGTCATATAAGGAGAACCAAATGGGGTCAAAATAGCATTTGTGTAGTAATTGTGTAGTAATAGTACAGCCTTGTTATTTCTTTTGGTAGTGACCAAGCATCACATTTTTAAAAAGACATTCCATGTTGAATTTGTCATTTGAAGAGATGTGTAAACAAACTGCTCTCCTGTTTTGGCAATTTGGCCAAAAACGGCCTCCGTGTTTAAAAATAAAAAAATTACTCAAAATAATTTCGTGGCAAAAACAGCTCTAAATTCTAAAAGGGGCTATACAGCCCATAATGTGACAAGACGGCCCCAGAGTTGTGTCTTGGCTCCTGTCAGAGCCAAAACAACCCCCTTTCAAATTGGCCCAAAACGGCCCCCTATTGCTAAAACGGCCCCAGAGTTGCGTTTTTTGGCCCCTGTCAGGGTGTCAAAACGGCCCCTGTTTAAAAGAGCCCAAACGGTTCCCTGGGGCTAAAACGGCCCCAGAGTTGTGTTTTGGCCCCGTTCAGGGCCAAAACAGCCCCTGTTTAGAAGAGCTCAAACGGCCCCTTGGGGCTAAAACGGCCCCAGAGTTGTCTTTTGGCCCCTGTCAGGGGCAAATCGGCCCCTCTTTTAAAGAGCCAAAACGGGCCCCTGGGGCCAAAATGGCCCCAAAAAATTACTGTGTAGACTTTTACAAATATTAAAAACTACAACATGTTGCTGATTTACAAGATTGCCGTGCGGGAGTCCGTATCATATGGAAAATAGGTTGTCAATTTCTCTTTTGAATTGACTAAGAGAGCATATTGCTCGTACATTTTGAGGTAACTCATTCCACAGCACCGCCCCGTTATAACTAAAACTTCGTTTACCGTAGTTCGTTCGCGGTTTTGGCACAAATAAAGTGGTTTCAGAGTTTCTCAAATTGTATCCTGTGTGCGGGATTCAAACAATTCATGAAGATAATGCGGAGTTCATTCGTTAATTGTTTTAAACATCAAAAAAGCTTTATGTTTTTTCCGGCGTGTTGAAAGATTATCCCAGCCCAGCTTACTAAAAAGGTCGCTGGAACTAGCATCATATCGAGATTTGGTGATGACCCTCGCTGCCCTATTTTGCAATTTTTGCAATTTATCATTTAACGTGATATTTAAACCATCCCAAGCTAAACTACAATAACCAAATACGGTTGTATTAATGCTCCATAAATTTTCAGAGCAGTGTTTGTATCTATAAATTGGCGCACCCGTTTAAGAGCTCCAATAGTTGATGCAATTGTTTTGGAAATATTTTCGACATGCCGTGCCCATGTAAGGTGCTCATCGATTTGTAGGCCTAAGGATTTCGTTTCGTTAACCCTCTTGACAGCCTTTCCGTCAAGAACTCAGAGGTGAAAGGCGCTTGCTCTGATGACTGCCCCACCGAAGCCCTTAAAATGCGACCCAGATCCTTTTGGTGGTCAGACTCACATATCATTCATGTTTGGATTTTGTTATTTATTATTGGGCTTCTGCTGGAAACTCAATCCTCCCCCCCCCAAACATACTAAGCCAAAATCATGATAAACTTGTTTTGGGGAGCAATTCTCATTTTGCAAAGTTTCTGAAGCATACCATTATACATGAATAGATGTAACATAATGGCACGATCAGTAACCTAACCAGAAGGGAAAGTAGATCCGGGGGTCCAAACACTGTATATTCAAATGAAAAAGGATAAATAGTTAGAATTCCCTTCAGAACGCAATTTTTCATTCAAATTATGCTCATCACAATTATAAGCATCCAAATAGAAGTTATAATCAGTGTCTAAAAGACTAGAAATTGAGACATTTTTTATTTTTATCATTGTCTGGCGGAAAAGTTAACGGGTTATAGATCAGGTTAAATAGTCTGGTTTCATCAAAACTAACAGGACCATTTTGTAATTCAAAGATCATGTCGTTGAATTCATCTCGTCAATATTGTGAAATGGTAATGTGTCTCAGCCAATCGGAATTCGTATCATGATTGCGACGCACAGACTGTAAATACAGTCCATCTAAAGATGTCGCGAGCGTGGGGATGATTTCTCCACAAACTCTAAAAATGAGAATTTAATGAAAAAAAAATTTTTTTACTACCGGACCATAAAAGCACCCCTTTCTGTTATATATTAGTCATTGGATAATATGCGTAAAATATCCTTACCAATTACGTGTCTTGCCCTCAGATGCTATAAATTATTGTAGGCCAGCAGTCCATCAAACTGAGCATAGGCGAGAAATGGACTAATTCAAATTGATTTGACGTTTTAGTTAGAAAATTTTCTTCTCTTTCATTTTTAATCTTGTTTTGTAGAGGCTTAACGGATAATAATATTGAAGAAATTGAGCCCGGAGCCTTTAATGATTTGGGAACGTGTTCCGAGTTATAACTCGGATATATTATGTATAATATTTAATAAAGCCAGAACCAGCCAAGAATTTAAAGAAACTGAAATTACAAACCATAAACCGAAAAATGAAAACATCTTGAAAACAATGAAAGATATGGATTAAAAAGCAAGGCGTAAATTTTAAATGGTTATATTTCGATCCTATTACAGAATCATCATCAGACCAACTGATTTACAAATAAGTATAAACGCTCTTTATATTTGTATATGCAACGATTCGGGTAGCTTGACCGAATTGTAAGTACGAAGAAATAATATGTATAATTTAAATATTCAACGCGAATAGATGCGACATGCAAACGGAAGATATGTTCAATTCAATCTATATCTCATCAGGAGTTTAAAAGTTGTTTCCACTCGGAGTACGTGTTTTACAAAATATTTGTCCATTATACAAAAATGTAATCTTGGTAATCTTTCCTTTTCGGCACCTTTCACAAAAAAAAGATAAATTTAGATAAAGAAGATGAACAAAGACAAGGTATCAACATTGTTGTCAGTAATAAGAAAGGAGGAAAATAAGGTTTTTCGCACATTTGTTCGTTCTAATGAAGGCGACTGTAAGAAAATTGATGTAGTCCTAAAGCATTTTGAAGATTATTGTATTCGAAGGAAGAATGTTACTTATGAACGTTTCCGTTTATTTACACGTGATCAAACAGGTTCGACATATTCCAGTGAACTGTGCCTTACACCAGATCAATTACTTCGTGACCGTCTCATTACTGGTATTCGAGATGCAAAGGTATGTGAAAGGCGTCTTCGAGACAATAACCTTACCCTTGAGCAAGAACTAGATAAAGCAAGAGATGCTAAGAGCACAGCCACTCAAATGAAAGAGATGGACTTGGAAGCTGGAGTGCATGTTGTCCAAGAGAAGCAATCCAAATTTAATAACTCAAATGAATACGAGCAACAACACAAAGATGGCCGCTATTCGACTTTAATAAAGGATTGTAAATACTGTGGTCGTGATCACCAGAAACGCACATGCCCAGCATATGGTCAGGTATGCAGGAAATGTAGTGTAAGAAATCACTTTGCTCTTAAGTGCCAAGCTAAGAATAAAGTGGCAGCTGTACTACAGAAGCAATGTCCGTGAGAATGGGTAAACTGTGACCTTAACCGTAGAAAGCGAATCGATTGGTACAAGCGTGGACATCCAATTTCTTATAGACACTGGGGCAGAGTGTAATCTAGTACCTTTGAAGCACCGGAATAAAACAAAGCACTCACTTCTTATATTAGCGAATGGATACGAACAGCCCACAGAGTTTCCAGCTGTATTGTCCGTAAATCGTGCATGTCAGACACACATGATTGTTGTCAACGTAATAAAAGGCGACTACGAGCCAATACTCTGCAAGCAAACCACGGTTGACATGAATCTGATACAGATCCGCAGTCCCACATGGCCACATGACAGCCCGGGTAAATGTGCTGAAGGAAGGAGTTTAACCTCAATTGGAGGATTTTAAGGATGTATTTGGCCGTCTTGGCAAGTCAGAAGGATAACACACTGTTGTGACTGATATCACTGTACGACCTGTGGTCCACCCACCTCGTCGTCTTCGTTGTCGCACTGAAAGACTTAGTTCAGGAGAAACTTGATCAGATAGTAAAATACGACATCATTACAAACGTAGATTATAGCCTACTGATTAGTTATCTAGCATGTGCGTCAGCCAGTGTCCGGAGCAGATAAAAATCCCAAGATCCGTATCTGTCTTGATCCAAAACATCTTAATAATGCGATCAAGCGTGAAGATTTCCTTATGCCTACCATAGAAGAAATCGTCACAAGACTGGATGGTGTCAAGATATTGAATAAGGAGAATTAGCATATATGAATGCCACTGCCAAGAGATACAATCGGCGAATAGAAGCGATATTCCAAACTTAAAATATGTTCAACTAGTACTCATTTTATATCTTGAATTTTCAAGGTGTTATTATTCGGAGGTGTTATTATTTATATGAAATATTTTTCATTAATTCAACAGTGATATTCTCAATAATATTTTATTTTATCTTTTAGGGATTTGTCAGAAAATAAACTTCAAAACTTTCCTGACAATCTATTTCAAGATCTCGTGTCCTTACGTCACCTGTGAGTACCTTGTTTTCTATGTAGTTTGATATGACTATCCAACGTGTTTTTCATAAAAAACTCTCTTATCGAATCTAATTACCAATTATATTCCCCTTGTGGGAGAAAACCAGCGTAGCTATTAGTAGCGTTAAGTTCGCAAAATATGTTTTGGCCGAAAAACTCGCACCCTCACAGACCTGATTACTGCAATGGTAATCAATGGGAAAGGCCATATTGAAAATCTTTCACTTCTGGGGCTGGTTGTTGGAAGGCCGTGAGATCTGGGACATATTGATATACTAATCAACGGTCATTTTAAGAAAGCTCAAAATAAAAATCACTGTAGGATAGAAGTATCAAGCCTTCGTTCAACCAACCCGGCCGAGGTAAATTCATAGCGAATAAATTCAAATCCATGAAAATTCCTATGACTCCCTTAACACTAGCACGATCTTGCAACTCTTTTCTCCTTTTTCATAGGAAAGTAGACTTCTCCATTCTTTGCTGTTCTGCAGAGAAAACCAACCCAAGTGTCACATGTGTTTCCAACGTTCAAGACGAGTTCTCAAGTTGTGATGAACTTTTAAAGAATACCGTTCTAAAGTACTCCATTTGGATTCTAGGCATTATGGCTTTGGCCGGAAACCTTATAGTCATAATATGGCGATCTACTGCTAAAGATATGAACAAAGTGAATTCATTTCTCTTGACTAATCTTGCCGTTGCTGACCTCTTAATGGGAGTATACATGTTAATCATCGCTTATAAAGGCACCCAATTGGACGGGGTTTACTTTAAACATGATGCAACCTGGCGTTCCAGTGATCTATGTATAATTGCTGGAGTGATATCGATTGTTTCGAGTGAGGTCTCAGTATTAACCTTGACGGTGGTAACACTTGATCGTTTGGTCTGTATCGCCTTCCCGTTTCGATTCCAACGATGGTCTATGAAGACAGCCTCAATCATGATGTTCGTGGTTTGGATTCTAGGATTCTGTCTCTCCATAGCACCGCTATTCTACGATGCATACTTCTACGACTATGAGCGTGATGTGCATTTCTTCGGTCGTTCAGCTGTGTGTTTACCACTGCAGTTATCAAGCGATCGCCCATCTGGTTGGGAGTATTCCGTTTTCGTATTCGTCGCTCTCAATGGTGTTTCATTCCTCTTCATACTCCTGGCGTATGTGTCTATGTATCGCACGGTGGTAAAGTCAGCCAGAGCGGTAAGATTTATACTTCTATTTTGAGTGTTTCTGCTTAATTGATAGATTTTAAGGCCGGCTGAAGAATGGAATGGAATGGAATGGACGGAACGGGATGGGATAGAACGAGTGAGATAGAATAGAACGAGTTTAATATATTCGTAAATGCAGTTTACAAAAGCCAACTGAATTGTTTACGAATATTTACATAATATTATTAATGTTAAAAATCTGTTATATTCTAAAATCCTAATATCATGAATTCATGATCCAATCAATTAAAATGTAGCACCATTTGCTATTATAAAGGAGTGTGGACATGAGTTCTATTAAGGAATTAATTATGTATTTTATGATTAGCGTTTGAATATCCTTGGAATACTTTTTACATGTCAGTGCCTGCCATCTTGTAAGGTTTCAAAGTTGGACAATTTAAGTGCATGTTCACAAGGGACGTCAGGAAAAATCTTTTTTAAACACCATCTTTGAATCCGTTGAATTTCTGAATTTAAATACTGGGACAATGAAACGTGGAAAACAGGCGAGGCATATTCTAGTATCGAGCGAATATAAGCACAGTATTTTTTCCAGTAAAACTGTTGTCTTTTACTGGAACTTGCGCTCTTCTTAATTGCGTAATCAAATATGGGTGCTTACTAGCCTTCGTATCGCTTTATTGCCTATGCAAGAGGGTTAACGTCCTTACCTCTCTGCACTTTTCCTCGTTTAACTCGGCCAAATCTAAAAAACAAACATGCTTAAAATCAACCAATCAGCTTAGGCAGTTTCTGTCCGCAAATGACGGCCACAGATTGCTCCAAAACAAAACAAATATGGCGGCCGAGCTACATAAAGTGAGAGTCGAGTTCTGGCCAAAAATATTTTTTCTATTTTTATTCGAAATTAAAAAGACTTTAATTTAAAGTGTAAGTTTAGTGACACTTTCAAATTGCTGCTGATTCATAAAAAGGAAATACGAAGCAGCGAATATTTTATCAGTGGGCGGCTCGACAAAACTTGTTAAGTATAGTTGTCTCGAACATTTTATGTATATAATTAATAAGTAACAGCATGGTTTCTCGTAAAATTTGGATAAAACATGTGCTCGTGAGTTTTTCAAAGACCTCAAGTAGCACTCGTCCTTCGCACGCGTGCTATTTTGATTCTTTGAACACCTCACTCGTGCATATTTTATCCAAATTGCACTCGAAACCATACTATTTCCTATAGAGGTTTAAACCAACAAAACAACACACAATTCTTTTCCAAGGCCCTAAACTGGGGAATTCACTTCCAGAAGATATAAAATGGTAGAGACTTTTCCGTTACTTATTTACTAAATCAGTAGTCATACTCTTTGGTGTCGTTATGTTTCCTTTTCATTGATACGTGACACCGGCACTGGGGAGACATCCATTCATGTTACGGCCATGATGATCTCTAAACTACTCCTTGTCAACAACAATAATATTCAATTGTGTTCGTCACTTAATATTCGCTCAAATCATAGATCGTAATGCACAATACACAATTATTACGTTAGGCATGTTTTAATTATGATTTATTCATTGTTTTCGATATTTCATAAGATAACTTATCAGATTGTAAAAAGGCAGCCCTAAATTTATATGCCTTGTGGTTTCTTTTGGGCTTCTTGCCTGAATATAAAGATATATTTATTGTAGCCTGTTTTTTTTGGGGGGAAGGCTATTGTCATACCTTTATGTGGCAAACATTAAACATTATTATTATTATTATTAATCACCCAATGCTGATTCGTATAAGAACCTGGAGCTACGCCAAGTCTACCAGATGCATGAAAACGAGAAAAAGCGCCTCTATGCAAGGAGAGTCCTCGAAGTAGAGCAAGGAACATTTACGCCACTCGCATTCACCACCACAGGCGGTATGGGCAAAGAGTGTATGAGATACCATAGTCGATTGGCAGACCTGGTATCCATAAAGAAAGGCGAAGAGTATGCGACAACTATGAGTTGGATAAGAGCTAGAACTTCTTTCGCTTTATTGAGATCAGCACTTACCTGCCTGAGGGGTTCAAGGGCAAGGAAAATCAAGTACGACATCAGGAACATTGATTTTAGTATTGAGAACGCCGAGAGCGCTACCTCTCATACATTTTAAACTGTATAAATGATTTTAGTTATTTTAGGTATATTGTACACAGTTTACTTACAAAGTTTTAAAAATACTGTACAGATCAACAAACACTAAGATACTTACCTTTAGGATATATTATTTATTAGTTGTTAAATTATTATTATTGTATTTGTTGAAGTATTGAATAAAGTATTATTATTATTATTATTATTATTATTATTATTATTATTATACCTGTTATAATGATTATGGGAACCCGTTATTGGAGCTTCGGCTCTGTGGGTACGCCCTACCTGTATTGGGTGAAATAAATAAATAAAATAAAATAAAATAAACAAAACATGTTAAAAAGCCAGCTATATAGGTATGCACGTTAAAGATTTTAGAATATAGTCACGTGATGGTGCAAAACCTCTATACAAATATCGTGCACCTAAACCATAAATCAGCTGACTAAAGTCGTAGCGTGTATGCCCTGCTTAAATCCAATATATTGGAAATTAAATTATTTTAATTTCTATCCAAATAGGTGAGATCTACAAGAGTGAATCGAAACTCGTCACTTGCCAAACGAATGATGTTTATCATATTGACAGATTTCGCCTGCTGGTTTCCTGTCATCATTGTCAGTATCCTGGCATTAACGGGGAATCTACATGATCCGTCAAAGCAGGTTTACGCCTGGATTGCTGTGTTTGTATTACCTATAAACTCAGCCATCAATCCCTTACTGTATACCTTCTCAACACCGTATGTCTGCGCGAAGATTTCGGCTTGGCTTAACAGGCCAGTAAATGTACCGCCCGCCAACGTTTGAGTACTAACTTTTGGCGTTTCACTCAACATTTTTTAGTTATAGCAACTTTAAGAAACTTTTGCCCTTCGTAGTAACGTTAGAGGTAGAGAATTTCAAGCAACTAACCATGGGAGGTACTAACAATTATTAAGAAGGACAAAATATAGAACTAAAAGCTTCCTTCTTTAAACATTATAGTATTAACTTTACATTTTTTCCAAAGCATGATATGCCTATAGAGGGAACCTATGTAATTATAAGATACACTTTTAGAAAATAAGATGGTAGTGTTCACTGGTTTGAATCCAGGTTTAAACATTTTGTTTGTTTTTGTTCTTGCATAATTACATAATGGCAATATAATTACAAAAGTTTTCTTGTCTGACATTTCGGTTTTCTCTGAAACGAAAAGGAGAGTTGATGGGAGTGCCAATTGAGAAAAGTTTCAATTCTCTTTCTCAGTTTGACCGCCACAGTTTCATCCAACCTTACCAAGTCAAAATTAATGAGAGGCTGACGAGAGTTTGCTCGGATTGACCGGTTTTACGCCCTGTAATATCTTAGTCAACTTCTTCTCATGCAAGTTGTTTCTCGTTTGATTCGGAGACATGAGCGTTGATTAAACTCTGATGTAACTCTTCGCTTTGCTAACTCTCATCCACTCTCATCCTCGTTTTACCAGGAAGCTGAAATATATAAAATCAAGCTTCTCCGGATTTTAAGCCTTACATGCTGGGGGAGGTGTGAAAACTTTTTCAGGGAGTGTGCAGCGTCCCGAGCCTCCAAGGTTCAGTGGTACCCTTCTGAGAAAATAAAAATAATGTGACTTTATTTGTGCAAAGTATGTATTTATGCATTATGATTGTATGACTCGTCCAATTGAAATTGTGTTTCATCAAACTTGGCAAGTTGGTAGTAATGGTTCTGTTATTATTCAACATTAAATTTTGACTTTGATCCATCATTCCACTCAACAAGGGAGGTGCATGAATTTTTAGGGGGGGTGCCAAAATTCTCAGGGAAGGTGCAAAACGATCCCAGGAGAGGTGCACCCCTCCCCACACCTCCCCGCACCTCCCCTTAAAATCCGGCCATGTGTGAAGTTCCCTGACTTACTAAGTTCCTTGACTTGTCAGTGAACAAAGCAGCGCATAATTATAGCTAGACGAGTTCTCAATCGTTCCATCATTTGTTCGATATCACTTCCACTATCTGCGTGTTGTACCCAGAAACATTGCGGGCTTTCTACTTTTGTGATTACAACCCGAAATGAAATATTGGTCTTCTTATAAAACATTCTTTGAACAGGCCATAAAATACTATTGTAAAACAAACTTAAAACTGTTCCTACCTTAGGAGGTGTCAAGGTATAAGAGGTCATCCTCGAGTGTTGCCACAGGAAGAAACCCCAAATTAAACAAAACTATATCTGTGTACTGGACACTCTGTATACACTCACTTAGCACACTAAGA